>OY804576.1:816345-2016345 GCA_963680875.1 Bathymodiolus brooksi
ATCATTTACAACCTCTATTTATATTAAACAGAATCATGTACAACCTCTATTTATATTAGACAGAATCATGTACAACCTCTATTTATATTAGATAGAATCATGTACAACCTCTATTTATATTAGACAGAATCATGTACAACCTCTATTTATATTAGACAGAATCATGTACAACCTCTATTTATATTAGACAGAATCATGTACAACCTCTATACTAGACAGAATCATGTACAACCTCTATTTATATTAGACAGAATCATGTACAACCTCTATTTATATTAGACAGAATCATGTACAACCTCTATTTATACTAGACAGAATCATGTACATTCTCTATTTATATTAGACAGAATCATGTACAACCTCTATTTATATTAGACAGAATCATGTACAACCTCTATTTATACTAGACAGAATCATGTACAACCTCTATTTATATTAGACAGAATCATGTACAACCTCTATTTATATTAGACAGAATCATGTACAACCTCTATTTATATTAGACAGAATCATGTACAACCTCTATTTATATTAGACAGAATCATGTACAACCTCTATTTATACTAGACAGAATCATGTACAACCTCTATTTATACTAGACAGAATCATGTACAACCTCTTTATACTAGACAGAATCATGTACAACCTCTATTTATATTAGACAGAATCATGTACAACCTCTATTTATATTAGACAGAATCATGTACAACCTCTATTTATATTAGACAGAATCATGTACAACCTCTATTTATACTAGACAGAATCATGTACAACCTCTATTTATATTAGACAGAATCATGTACAACCTCTATTTATATTAGACAGAATCATGTACAACCTCTATTTATATTAGACAGAATCATGTACAACCTCTGTTTATATTAGACAGAATCATGTACAACCTCTATTTATATTAGACAGAATCATGTACAACCTCTATTTATATTAGACAGAATCATGTACAACCTCTATTTATATTAGACAGAATCATGTACAACCTCTATTTATATTAGACAGAATCATGTACAACCTCTATTTATATAGACAGAATCATGTACATCCCTCTATTTATATTAGACAGAATCATGTACAACCTCTATATTAGACAATCATGTACAACCTCTATTTATATTAGACAGAATCATGTACAACCTCTATTTATATTAGATAGAATCATGTACAACCTCTATTTATATTAGACAGAATCATGTACAACCTCTATTTATATTAGACAGAAATCATGTACAACCTCTATTTATATTAGACAGAATCATGTACAACCTCTATTTATATTAGACAGAATCATGTACAACCTCTATTTATATTAAAACAGAATCATGTACAACCTCTATTTATATTAGACAGAATCATGTACAACCTCTATTTAGCAGATCATGTATTAGATAGAAATCATGTACAACCTCTATTTATATTAGACAGAATCAGTACAACCTCTATTTATATTAGACAAGAATCATGTACAACCTCTATATTAGACAGAATCATGTACAACCTCTATTTATATTAGACAGAATCATGTACAACCTCTATTTATATTAGACAGAATCATGTACAACTCTATTTATATCTAGACAGAATCATGTACAACCTCTATTTATATTAGACAGAATCATGTACAACCTCTATTTATATTAGACAGAATCATGTACAACCTCTATTTATATTAGACAGAATCATGTACAACCTCTATTTATATTAGACAGATTCATGTACAACCTCTATTTATATTAGACAGAATCATGTACAACCTCTATTTATATTAGACAGAATCATGTACAACCTCATTTATATTAGACAGAATCATGTACAACCTCTATTTATACTAGACAGAATCATGTACAACCTCTATTTATATTAGACAGAATCATGTACAACCTCTATTTATATTAGACAGAATCATGTACAACCTCTATTTATACTAGACAGAATCATGTACAACCTCTATTTATATTAGATAGAATCATGTACAACCTCTATTTATATTAGACAGAATCATGTACAACCTCTATTTATATTAGACAGAATCATGTACAACCTCTATTTATACTAGACAATCATGTACAACCTCTATTTATACTAGACAGAATCATGTACAACCTCTTTATACTAGACAGAATCATGTACAACCTCTATTTATATTAGACAGAATCATGTACAACCTCTATTTATATTAGACAGAATCATGTACAACCTCTATTTATATTAGACAGAATCATGTACAACCTCTATTTATACTAGACAGAATCATGTACAACCTCTATTTATATTAGACAGAATCATGTACAACCTCTATTTATATTAGATAGAATCATGTACAACCTCTATTTATATTAGACAGAATCATGTACAACCTCTATTTATATTAGACAGAATCATGTACAACCTCTATACTAGACAGAATCATGTACAACCTCTATTTATATTAGACAGAATCATGTACAACCTCTATTTATATTAGACAGAATCATGTACAACCTCTATTTATACTAGACAGAATCATGTACAACCTCTATTTATATTAGACAGAATCATGTACAACCTCTATTTATATTAGATAGAATCATGTACAACCTCTATTTATATTAGACAGAATCATGTACAACCTCTATTTATATTAGACAGAATCATGTACAACCTCTATTTATATTAGACAGAATCATGTACAACCTCTATTTATATTAGACAGAATCATGTACAACCTCTATTTATATTAAACAGAATCATGTACAACCTCTATTTATATTAGACAGAATCATGTACAACCTCTATTTATATTAGATAGAATCATGTACAACCTCTATTTATATTAGACAGAATCATGTACAACCTCTATTTATATTAGACAGAATCATGTACAACCTCTATACTAGACAGAATCATGTACAACCTCTATTTATATTAGACAGAATCATGTACAACCTCTATTTATATTAGACAGAATCATGTACAACCTCTATTTATACTAGACAGAATCATGTACAACCTCTATTTATATTAGACAGAATCATGTACAACCTCTATTTATATTAGACAGAATCATGTACAACCTCTATTTATATTAGACAGAATCATGTACAACCTCTATTTATATTAGACAGAATCATGTACAACCTCTATTTATATTAGACAGAATCATGTACAACCTCTATTTATATTAGACAGATTCATGTACAACCTCTATTTATATTAGACAGAATCATGTACAACCTCTATTTATATTAGACAGAATCATGTACAACCTCTATTTATATTAGACAGAATCATGTACAACCTCTATTTATACTAGACAGAATCATGTACAACCTCTATTTATATTAGACAGAATCATGTACAACCTCTATTTATATTAGACAGAATCATGTACAACCTCTATTTATACTAGACAGAATCATGTACAACCTCTATTTATATTAGATAGAATCATGTACAACCTCTATTTATATTAGACAGAATCATGTACAACCTCTATTTATATTAGACAGAATCATGTACAACCTCTATTTATACTAGACAATCATGTACAACCTCTATTTATACTAGACAGAATCATGTACAACCTCTTTATACTAGACAGAATCATGTACAACCTCTATTTATATTAGACAGAATCATGTACAACCTCTATTTATATTAGACAGAATCATGTACAACCTCTATTTATATTAGACAGAATCATGTACAACCTCTATTTATACTAGACAGAATCATGTACAACCTCTATTTATATTAGACAGAATCATGTACAACCTCTATTTATATTAGATAGAATCATGTACAACCTCTATTTATATTAGACAGAATCATGTACAACCTCTATTTATATTAGACAGAATCATGTACAACCTCTATACTAGACAGAATCATGTACAACCTCTATTTATATTAGACAGAATCATGTACAACCTCTATTTATATTAGACAGAATCATGTACAACCTCTATTTATACTAGACAGAATCATGTACAACCTCTATTTATATTAGACAGAATCATGTACAACCTCTATTTATATTAGACAGAATCATGTACAACCTCTATTTATATTAGACAGAATCATGTACAACCTCTATTTATATTAGACAGAATCATGTACAACCTCTATTTATATTAGACAGAATCATGTACAACCTCTATTTATATTAGACAGATTCATGTACAACCTCTATTTATATTAGACAGAATCATGTACAACCTATATTTATATTAGACAGAATCATGTACAACCTCTATTTATATTAGACAGAATCATGTACAACCTCTATTTATACTAGACAGAATCATGTACAACCTCTATTTATATTAGACAGAATCATGTACAACCTCTATTTATATTAGACAGAATCATGTACAACCTCTATTTATACTAGACAGAATCATGTACAACCTCTATTTATATTAGATAGAATCATGTACAACCTCTATTTATATTAGACAGAATCATGTACAACCTCTATTTATATTAGACAGAATCATGTACAACCTCTATTTATACTAGACAGAATCATGTACAACCTCTATTTATACTAGACAGAATCATGTACAACCTCTTTATACTAGACAGAATCATGTACAACCTCTATTTATATTAGACAGAATCATGTACAACCTCTATTTATATTAGACAGAATCATGTACAACCTCTATTTATATTAGACAGAATCATGTACAACCTCTATTTATACTAGACAGAATCATGTACAACCTCTATTTATATTAGACAGAATCATGTACAACCTCTATTTATATTAGACAGAATCATGTACAACCTCTATTTATATTAGACAGAATCATGTACAACCTCTGTTTATATTAGACAGAATCATGTACAACCTCTATTTATATTAGACAGAATCATGTACAATCTCTATTTATATTAGACAGAATCATGTACAACCTCTATTTATATTAGACAGAATCATGTACAACCTCTATTTATATTAGACAGAATCATATACAACCTCTATTTATATTAGATAGAATCATGTACAACCTCTATTTATATTAGACAGAATCATGTACAACCTCTATTTATATTAGACAGAATCATGTACAACCTCTATTTATATTAGACAGAATCATGTACAACCTCTATTTATATTAGACAGAATCATTTACAACCTCTATTTATATTAAACAGAATCATGTACAACCTCTATTTATATTAGACAGAATCATGTACAACCTCTATTTATATTAGATAGAATCATGTACAACCTCTATTTATATTAGACAGAATCATGTACAACCTCTATTTATATTAGACAGAATCATGTACAACCTCTATTTATATTAGACAGAATCATGTACAACCTCTATACTAGACAGAATCATGTACAACCTCTATTTATATTAGACAGAATCATGTACAACCTCTATTTATATTAGACAGAATCATGTACAACCTCTATACTAGACAGAATCATGTACAACCTCTATTTATATTAGACAGAATCATGTACAACCTCTATTTATATTAGACAGAATCATGTACAACCTCTATTTATACTAGACAGAATCATGTACATTCTCTATTTATATTAGACAGAATCATGTACAACCTCTATTTATATTAGACAGAATCATGTACAACCTCTATTTATACTAGACAGAATCATGTACAACCTCTATTTATATTAGACAGAATCATGTACAACCTCTATTTATATTAGACAGAATCATGTACAACCTCTATTTATATTAGACAGAATCATGTACAACCTCTATTTATATTAGACAGAATCATGTACAACCTCTATTTATATTAGACAGAATCATGTACAACCTCTATTTATATTAGACAGAATCATGTACAACCTCTATTTATACTAGACAGAATCATGTACAACCTCTATTTATACTAGACAGAATCATGTACAACCTCTTTATACTAGACAGAATCATGTACAACCTCTATTTATATTAGACAGAATCATGTACAACCTCTATTTATATTAGACAGAATCATGTACAACCTCTATTTATATTAGACAGAATCATGTACAACCTCTATTTATACTAGACAGAATCATGTACAACCTCTATTTATATTAGACAGAATCATGTACAACCTCTATTTATATTAGACAGAATCATGTACAACCTCTATTTATATTAGACAGAATCATGTACAACCTCTATTTATATTAGACAGAATCATGTACAACCTCTATTTATATTAGACAGAATCATGTACAACCTCTATTTATATTAGACAGAATCATGTACAACCTCTATTTATATTAGACAGAATCATGTACAACCTCTATTTATATTAGACAGAATCATGTACAACCTCTATTTATATAGACAGAATCATGTACATCCTCTATTTATATTAGACAGAATCATGTACAACCTCTATATTAGACAATCATGTACAACCTCTATTTATTAGACAGAATCATGTACAACCTCTATTTATATTAGATAGAATCATGTACAACCTCTATTTATATTAGACAGAATCATGTACAACCTCTATTTATATTAGACAGAATCATGTACAACCTCTATTTATATTAGACAGAATCATGTACAACCTCTATTTATATTAGACAGAATCATGTACAACCTCTATTTATATTAAACAGAATCATGTACAACCTCTATTTATATTAGACAGAATCATGTACAACCTCTATTTATATTAGATAGAATCATGTACAACCTCTATTTATATTAGACAGAATCATGTACAACCTCTATTTATATTAGACAGAATCATGTACAACCTCTATTTATATTAGACAGAATCATGTACAACCTCTATTTATATTAGACAGAATCATGTACAACCTCTATTTATACTAGACAGATTCATGTACAACCTCTATTTATATTAGACAGAATCATGTACAACCTCTATTTATATTAGACAGAATCATGTACAACCTCTATTTATATTAGACAGAATCATGTACAACCTCTATTTATATTAAATAGAATCATGTACAACCTCTATATTAGACAATCATGTACAACCTCTATTTATATTAGACAGAATCATGTACAACCTCTATTTATACTAGACAGAATCATGTACAACCTCTATTTATACTAGACAGAATCATGTACAACCTCTATTTATATTAGACAGAATCATGTACAACCTCTATTTAGATTAGACAGAATCATATACAACCTCTATTTATATTAGACAGAATCATGTACAACCTCTATTTATATTAGACAGAATCATGTACAACCTCTATTTATATTAGACAGATTCATGTACAACCTCTATTTATATTAGACAGAATCATGTACAACCTCTATTTATATTAGACAGAATCATGTACAACCTCTATTTATATTAGACAGAATCATGTACAACCTCTATTTATACTAGACAGAATCATGTACAACCTCTATTTATATTAGATAGAATCATGTACAACTTCTATTTATATTAGACAGAATCATGTACAACCTCTATTTATATTAGACAGAATCATGTACAACCTCTATTTATATTAGTCAGAATCATGTACAACCTCTATTTATACTAGACAGAATCAAGTACAACCTCTATTTATATTAGACAGAATCATGTACAACCTCTATTAGAGATGCCAGGACAATTTTCATCAATGTTAAAACTTATATATTTCTTGTTTATCAATTAGAACTCACAAAGACAGACATTTTAAGCCCTCATTTGTAAAAATCGGACCAGTAGTTGCAAAGTTATGGCTGTTTCAAATTCCAGACTTCCCCCCTTTTTTATTCCAAGATGGCCGCCAGAGAAAACACCCTTTTCAACACTTTTCCATGGCTAATATATCAATGATTGTATTCTTTAGTTGCATAATCTTCTGTTTTCTGGGAGAACAAACATATGTATACAAGAAAAACTACAGGACTTTTTGAAATTAGACAACATTTCAAATTTTGAGACCTGTAAAAATCCTCGAAAACAGCTTTTTGGTTTGTTGAAATGACCACAAAGGGCATGTTCACGTCATTTTTCCATATAACTCCAACATAAATTTGCTTAGATAAATTATTGAGGTTGTTAAACCATTTATTCTGAATAGGATTATGAACTATAACCATTTTCAGTCTTGGAAATATAGTTTTATTCAGATTTGAAAATGGGTGTTGAGGCAGTTTGGTGATTGTTGTCTTGATGGCACCATCAAAAATATTGAAATCTTGTAAATAGAATGTAGTTATACATGTATATAACTGGTTAGATCTCAAAAAGTATACAAGATAATTACATGAAACTTGAAATATTTTTTGTTATTTCTCTGGTATTCTTTGTCCGATTTAGACCATCTAGGTATCAGAATGATCAACTGAAAGCCCTCTATCAATCTCTTGTAAAGATAAATAAACTGAATATATAAAAAGAGATACCACAATAAAAACACATGGCTAGCAGTCCATCTATACTGTAATTTCTACCAGCATACATGACATCGAGGGTGTAACAGTTAACATGCATTCTTTGAGTGTGGTCAAAACAACAAATAGTGACATTTGTAAATAAAAACACCAACACCAGGAACCTTTCCAAAATTATATGTTCTGTAATTTTACATTATTAGGATTTCTCTCCCGTCTCTTGTCCAAATTTGATCATCAAGACTAATTGTCATTTTGAAATCTATATCCTCAAATAAGTAACTAAAAGTCAAAACAAAACAGTTTTTCATGCCATATACATGATATATACCACTTAATGTAGGTTAGCCACCTTAAATATTAACATTTCCCTGCATCCTAAACATGACTAAAGGGTTTTCATCTGTCAGCTGGATAAATAGGTTTTCCCTCTTTATACCCCAATATCGGCAGTAATAATATACATGTAGCTAAAAAATTGCTGAAACTTGACGATCAACTTAAACAAATATATACATGTACCACAAAACTGAGCAAGTCAAATTGTTTCACTCTCTGCCATTATATGATAAAGTTTGTCAGTGACTTGCAGCAGGTCAGTGTTTTACTCCGGGTATTCCGGTTACCTTCACCAATGACAGACCACCACAATATAACTGAAATATTTTTGAAAGTGGCATTACACTAACCCTTTAACTTCTTCATGAAATAGGTCAGAATATTTATAAAATATACCATGTTTATACTAAAATTGAACAAAAATGATCCATGCCAGGTAAAAATAGTAAAATTTATAATTTATTCATAATATAGTGAACAATTTCTTCATATTTGTCCTCAATTTGGAAATGAGCTGAATGTTCCATGTTCTTCTCATTCAATCTCGGGGATTTATTAAACTTCAACTGCCAATCCAGACCAGCTGTAGACTGTAGTAGTGAAGTTCAATTACCATAATCTGACTAAAGAAAAAAAAATCACAAAGCATTGAGAACTTTAATAATGTACAAATGTAGTTCATATCTAAAAATTGAAAAAATTTCTAAATGCTATTTTTAATTCTTCATACCACAATATTAATATAGTTATCAAGATTAAAAACAGCAATATTGTGAAATATAAATGCATATCTTTCTTGATTTATTTTCGTTCACTTACTCATAAAAACCATATAAAAGAGTAAGAAAATATTAAATAATACATTAAATTGATCTGTGTACATAAAAAAATGTCCTCTTTCTGTTTGTGATTTGACTTTAAATACATGTGTAGTTTTATGACATCTCTGTAAACTTCAGCATAACATTACTAAAATCTAACAATTGGCGGTATGTCACAAGAATTAAAAAATTTATATAAAACCATGTTTTTTTTTACTATGCAAATAAAGTATCAAAGTAGTGTAACATAATTTTCTGGTCCAGTAAAATGTACGTAATACAAGTGCAAATAATTCACATCCTCAAAAATACAACAGAGACAAGCAGATTTGAGATGAATAATTCATGACTACGAGGATTTTTCTATCAGTTGACCCACATGTGATGAGTGCCGAGTATATCATAGCCGTGGGCTATCGACGATGATCAACAACATAAGAGACCAAAACTCTTAGTGCAGTTTTTACACATTTCCATTTATTAAATTGTTGCTGTTTTAGTTTCATATTTTGTCAACGCGACATTGACCACCAGTATGTTACAATACGAAAGTAAAATAAAATGATACAGCATCCACCCTTTGAACAATAAGTAAACCATGACATAAAATGGCAAGGATAATAAGCAAAGAAGGAAGCATCCACTCTCCACCCAATTCTTTGTCCCTGCCCTGGCTTACACCAGTTAAATCATTTCAGACACAAATGGAACATGGTGAATAAACTACTGAAAATGGCTACTTCCCTAATAATGTATTGTTGTGTCAGGACCAGGGTAGACCCTCCCCCTTTTCATTAGAATTTATTTTCATACCTCTCTTCCCCCCCCCCCACGAAAAATTTTGGCAGCACTTCCCCTAGATTTTATGGATTTATTCGTACCCCCTTCCCATTATATCCCAGACCGAAAGGAGATAAATAAAAATAAAGAGAGAAAGAATGGAGAGAGTGTTGGGCAGGTCCATTTATAAAAACATGAACCGGCACCCTCCCCTGCCTATCGATAGCTTTATTTCTTGTTTTGTTCATTGTTTGATATACTAACTATCCAATAATGATTATATTTTCAGTATGACAACTCACCCGTAATGTTATCAGTAATAATAGTTTCCATCTTTTCTTGTTCAAGTTGTTGACGTCGTTAACGTTATGCATCGATGACATTGACACATGGCCGGCGTTGTTGAATTTGGTTCAATCTCCTTTTTTCTTTCGTTGTAAAGAATAAGTTTTTGACGTTATTTTGTGTTGATACTTGGCCAATTTAACCATCGATGTTTGAATTAATTAAATATGACGAGCACTTTTCAATTTTTGCCGCTACCTATGAATAATATGACTATAAATTTTTCTTTTGAATTTTTTACATGAAATTTGACCGGAAATAAAAATTTGCAGACGACATTGACCTTCGTGGAAATCTCAGCTTTCATTGGATATTTAAAATATGATTGTATGACGTCAAAAACATATTCTATTTTTGTCGCAAAGAGGGTACCGCAATAAAAAAAAACGTTCCACAGCATCAGATACTATTAAACGTCGGTTCCGATCTGATATATTTTTAATCAATATTTGTTCTTACCACAGCAAATAAATATATTGAAGGGAAATATAGATTAAAACCAATTTAATAATAACAGTTGGAGACAACAACAAAGGGATTAAAAAGTAAACATTACATTTTTGAAAACGTCAATTTTGGTCATTTTCATTACCGGAAAACAAAATGGCAGCTATCATAGGAAATTACCGGCATCTCTACCTCTATTTATACTAGACAGAATCATGTACAACCTCTATTTATATTAGACAGAATCATGTACAACCTCTATTTATATTAGACAGAATCATGTACAACCTCTATTTATATTAGACAGAATCATGTACAACCTCTATTTATATTAGACAGATTCATGTACAACCTCTATTTATATTAGACAGAATCATGTACAACCTCTATTTATATTAGACAGAATCATGTACAACCTCTATTTATATTAGACAGAATCGTGTACAACCTCTATTTATATTAGACAGAATCATGTACAACCTCTATTTATATTAGACAGAATCATGTACAACCTCTATTTATATTAGACAATCATGTACAACCTCTATTTATACTAGACAGAATCATGTACAACCTCTATTTATATTAGACAGAATCATGTACAACCTCTATTTATATTAGACAGAATCATGTACAACCTCTATTTATATTAGACAGAATCATGTACAACCTCTGTTTATATTAGACAGAATCATGTACAACCTCTATTTATATTAGACAGAATCATGTACAACCTCTATTTATATTAGACAGAATCATGTACAACCTCTATTTATATTAGACAGAATCATGTACAACCTCTATTTATATTAGACAGAATCATGTACAACCTCTATTTATATTAGACAGAATCGTGTACAACCTCTATTTATATTAGACAGAATCGTGTACAACCTCTATATTAGACAATCATGTACAACATTTATTTATATTAGACAGAATCATGTACAACCTCTATTTATATTCGATAGAATCATGTACAACCTCTATTTATATTAGACAGAATCATGTACAACCTCTATTTATATTAGACAATCATGTACAACCTCTATTTATATTAGACAGAATCATGTACAACCTCTATTTATATCAGACAATCATGTACAACCTCTATTTATACTAGACAGAATCAAGTACAACCTCTATTTATATTAGACAGAATCATGTACAACCTCTATTAGAGATGCCAGGACAATTTTCATCAATGTTAAAACTTATATATTTCTTGTTTATCAATTAGAACTCACAAAGACAGACATTTTAAGCCCTCATTTGTAAAAATCGGACCAGTAGTTGCAAAGTTATGGCTGTTTCAAATTCCAGACTTCCCCCCTTTTTTATTCCAAGATGGCCGCCAGAGAAAACACCCTTTTCAACACTTTTCCATGGCTAATATATCAATGATTGTATTCTTTAGTTGCATAATCTTCTGTTTTCTGGGAGAACAAACATATGTATACAAGAAAAACTACAGGACTTTTTGAAATTAGACAACATTTCAAATTTTGAGACCTGTAAAAATCCTCGAAAACAGCTTTTTGGTTTGTTGAAATGACCACAAAGGGCATGTTCACGTCATTTTTCCATATAACTCCAACATAAATTTGCTTAGATAAATAATTGAGGTTGTTAAACCATTTATTCTGAATAGGATTATGAACTATAACCATTTTCAGTCTTGGAAATATAGTTTTATTCAGATTTGAAAATGGGTGTTGAGGCAGTTTGGTGATTGTTGTCTTGATGGCACCATCAAAAATATTGAAATCTTGTAAATAGAATGTAGTTATACATGTATATAACTGGTTAGATCTCAAAAAGTATACAAGATAATTACATGAAACTTGAAATATTTTTTGTTATTTCTCTGGTATTCTTTGTCCGATTTAGACCATCTAGGTATCAGAATGATCAACTGAAAGCCCTCTATCAATCTCTTGTAAAGATAAATAAACTGAATATATAAAAAGAGATACCACAATAAAAACACATGGCTAGCAGTCCATCTATACTGTAATTTCTACCAGCATACATGACATCGAGGGTGTAACAGTTAACATGCATTCTTTGAGTGTGGTCAAAACAACAAATAGTGACATTTGTAAATAAAAACACCAACACCAGGAACCTTTCCAAAATTATATGTTCTGTAATTTTACATTATTAGGATTTCTCTCCCGTCTCTTGTCCAAATTTGATCATCAAGACTAATTGTCATTTTGAAATCTATATCCTCAAATAAGTAACTAAAAGTCAAAACAAAACAGTTTTTCATGCCATATACATGATATATACCACTTAATGTAGGTTAGCCACCTTAAATATTAACATTTCCCTGCATCCTAAACATGACTAAAGGGTTTTCATCTGTCAGCTGGATAAATAGGTTTTCCCTCTTTATACCCCAATATCGGCAGTAATAATATACATGTAGCTAAAAAATTGCTGAAACTTGACGATCAACTTAAACAAATATATACATGTACCACAAAACTGAGCAAGTCAAATTGTTTCACTCTCTGCCATTATATGATAAAGTTTGTCAGTGACTTGCAGCAGGTCAGTGTTTTACTCCGGGTATTCCGGTTACCTTCACCAATGACAGACCACCACAATATAACTGAAATATTTTTGAAAGTGGCATTACACTAACCCTTTAACTTCTTCATGAAATAGGTCAGAATATTTATAAAATATACCATGTTTATACTAAAATTGAACAAAAATGATCCATGCCAGGTAAAAATAGTAAAATTTATAATTTATTCATAATATAGTGAACAATTTCTTCATATTTGTCCTCAATTTGGAAATGAGCTGAATGTTCCATGTTCTTCTCATTCAATCTCGGGGATTTATTAAACTTCAACTGCCAATCCAGACCAGCTGTAGACTAGTAGTGAAGTTCAATTACCATAATCTGACTAAAGAAAAAAAAATCACAAAGCATTGAGAACTTTAATAATGTACAAATGTAGTTCATATCTAAAAATTGAAAAAATTTCTAAATGCTATTTTTAATTCTTCATACCACAATATTAATATAGTTATCAAGATTAAAAACAGCAATATTGTGAAATATAAATGCATATCTTTCTTGATTTATTTTCGTTCACTTACTCATAAAAACCATATAAAAGAGTAAGAAAATATTAAATAATACATTAAATTGATCTGTGTACATAAAAAAATGTCCTCTTTCTGTTTGTGATTTGACTTTAAATACATGTGTAGTTTTATGACATCTCTGTAAACTTCAGCATAACATTACTAAAATCTAACAATTGGCGGTATGTCACAAGAATTAAAAAATTTATATAAAACCATGTTTTTTTTTACTATGCAAATAAAGTATCAAAGTAGTGTAACATAATTTTCTGGTCCAGTAAAATGTACGTAATACAAGTGCAAATAATTCACATCCTCAAAAATACAACAGAGACAAGCAGATTTGAGATGAATAATTCATGACTACGAGGATTTTTCTATCAGTTGACCCACATGTGATGAGTGCCGAGTATATCATAGCCGTGGGCTATCGACGATGATCAACAACATAAGAGACCAAAACTCTTAGTGCAGTTTTTACACATTTCCATTTATTAAATTGTTGCTGTTTTAGTTTCATATTTTGTCAACGCGACATTGACCACCAGTATGTTACAATACGAAAGTAAAATAAAATGATACAGCATCCACCCTTTGAACAATAAGTAAACCATGACATAAAATGGCAAGGATAATAAGCAAAGAAGGAAGCATCCACTCTCCACCCAATTCTTTGTCCCTGCCCTGGCTTACACCAGTTAAATCATTTCAGACACAAATGGAACATGGTGAATAAACTACTGAAAATGGCTACTTCCCTAATAATGTATTGTTGTGTCAGGACCAGGGTAGACCCTCCCCCTTTTCATTAGAATTTATTTTCATACCTCTCTTTCCCCCCCCCCCACGAAAAATTTTGGCAGCACTTCCCCTAGATTTTATGGATTTATTCGTACCCCCTTCCCATTATATCCCAGACCGAAAGGAGATAAATAAAAATAAAGAGAGAAAGAATGGAGAGAGTGTTGGGCAGGTCCATTTATAAAAACATGAACCGGCACCCTCCCCTGCCTATCGATAGCTTTATTTCTTGTTTTGTTCATTGTTTGATATACTAACTATCCAATAATGATTATATTTTCAGTATGACAACTCACCCGTAATGTTATCAGTAATAATAGTTTCCATCTTTTCTTGTTCAAGTTGTTGACGTCGTTAACGTTATGCATCGATGACATTGACACATGGCCGGCGTTGTTGAATTTGGTTCAATCTCCTTTTTTCTTTCGTTGTAAAGAATAAGTTTTTGACGTTATTTTGTGTTGATACTTGGCCAATTTAACCATCGATGTTTGAATTAATTAAATATGACGAGCACTTTTCAATTTTTGCCGCTACCTATGAATAATATGACTATAAATTTTTCTTTTGAATTTTTTACATGAAATTTGACCGGAAATAAAAATTTGCAGACGACATTGACCTTCGTGGAAATCTCAGCTTTCATTGGATATTTAAAATATGATTGTATGACGTCAAAAACATATTCTATTTTTGTCGCAAAGAGGGTACCGCAATAAAAAAAAACGTTCCACAGCATCAGATACTATTAAACGTCGATTCCGATCTGATATATTTTTAATCAATATTTGTTCTTACCACAGCAAATAAATATATTGAAGGGAAATATAGATTAAAACCAATTTAATAATAACAGTTGGAGACAACAACAAAGGGATTAAAAAGTAAACATTACATTTTTGAAAACGTCAATTTTGGTCATTTTCATTACCGGAAAACAAAATGGCAGCTATCATAGGAAATTACCGGCATCTCTACCTCTATTTATACTAGACAGAATCATGTACAACCTCTATTTATATTAGACAGAATCATGTACAACCTCTATTTATATTAGACAGAATCATGTACAACCTCTATTTATATTAGACAGAATCATGTACAACCTCTATTTATATTAGACAGATTCATGTACAACCTCTATTTATATTAGACAGAATCATGTACAACCTCTATTTATATTAGACAGAATCATGTACAACCTCTATTTATATTAGACAATCATGTACAACCTCTATTTATATTAGACAGAATCATGTACAACCTCTATTTATATCAGACAATCATGTACAACCTCTATTTATACTAGACAGAATCAAGTACAACCTCTATTTATATTAGACAGAATCATGTACAACCTCTATTAGAGATGCCAGGACAATTTTCATCAATGTTAAAACTTATATATTTCTTGTTTATCAATTAGAACTCACAAAGACAGACATTTTAAGCCCTCATTTGTAAAAATCGGACCAGTAGTTGCAAAGTTATGGCTGTTTCAAATTCCAGACTTCCCCCCTTTTTTATTCCAAGATGGCCGCCAGAGAAAACACCCTTTTCAACACTTTTCCATGGCTAATATATCAATGATTGTATTCTTTAGTTGCATAATCTTCTGTTTTCTAGGAGAACAAACATATGTATACAAGAAAAACTACAGGACTTTTTGAAATTAGACAACATTTCAAATTTTGAGACCTGTAAAAATCCTCGAAAACAGCTTTTTGGTTTGTTGAAATGACCACAAAGGGCATGTTCACGTCATTTTTCCATATAACTCCAACATAAATTTGCTTAGATAAATAATTGAGGTTGTTAAACCATTTATTCTGAATAGGATTATGAACTATAACCATTTTCAGTCTTGGAAATATAGTTTTATTCAGATTTGAAAATGGGTGTTGAGGCAGTTTGGTGATTGTTGTCTTGATGGCACCATCAAAAATATTGAAATCTTGTAAATAGAATGTAGTTATACATGTATATAACTGGTTAGATCTCAGAAAGTATACAAGATAATTACATGAAACTTGAAATATTTTTTGTTATTTCTCTGGTATTCTTTGTCCGATTTAGACCATCTAGGTATCAGAATGATCAACTGAAAGCCCTCTATCAATCTCTTGTAAAGATAAATAAACTGAATATATAAAAAGAGATACCACAATAAAAACACATGGCTAGCAGTCCATCTATACTGTAATTTCTACCAGCATACATGACATCGAGGGTGTAACAGTTAACATGCATTCTTTGAGTGTGGTCAAAACAACAAATAGTGACATTTGTAAATAAAAACACCAACACCAGGAACCTTTCCAAAATTATATGTTCTGTAATTTTACATTATTAGGATTTCTCTCCCGTCTCTTGTCCAAATTTGATCATCAAGACTAATTGTCATTTTGAAATCTATATCCTCAAATAAGTAACTAAAAGTCAAAACAAAACAGTTTTTCATGCCATATACATGATATATACCACTTAATGTAGGTTAGCCACCTTAAATATTAACATTTCCCTGCATCCTAAACATGACTAAAGGGTTTTCATCTGTCAGCTGGATAAATAGGTTTTCCCTCTTTATACCCCAATATCGGCAGTAATAATATACATGTAGCTAAAAAATTGCTGAAACTTGACGATCAACTTAAACAAATATATACATGTACCACAAAACTGAGCAAGTCAAATTGTTTCACTCTCTGCCATTATATGATAAAGTTTGTCAGTGACTTGCAGCAGGTCAGTGTTTTACTCCGGGTATTCCGGTTACCTTCACCAATGACAGACCACCACAATATAACTGAAATATTTTTGAAAGTGGCATTACACTAACCCTTTAACTTCTTCATGAAATAGGTCAGAATATTTATAAAATATACCATGTTTATACTAAAATTGAACAAAAATGATCCATGCCAGGTAAAAATAGTAAAATTTATAATTTATTCATAATATAGTGAACAATTTCTTCATATTTGTCCTCAATTTGGAAATGAGCTGAATGTTCCATGTTCTTCTCATTCAATCTCGGGGATTTATTAAACTTCAACTGCCAATCCAGACCAGCTGTAGACTGTAGTAGTGAAGTTCAATTACCATAATCTGACTAAAGAAAAAAAAATCACAAAGCATTGAGAACTTTAATAATGTACAAATGTAGTTCATATCTAAAAATTGAAAAAATTTCTAAATGCTATTTTTAATTCTTCATACCACAATATTAATATAGTTATCAAGATTAAAAACAGCAATATTGTGAAATATAAATGCATATCTTTCTTGATTTATTTTCGTTCACTTACTCATAAAAACCATATAAAAGAGTAAGAAAATATTAAATAATACATTAAATTGATCTGTGTACATAAAAAAATGTCCTCTTTCTGTTTGTGATTTGACTTTAAATACATGTGTAGTTTTATGACATCTCTGTAAACTTCAGCATAACATTACTAAAATCTAACAATTGGCGGTATGTCACAAGAATTAAAAAATTTATATAAAACCATGTTTTTTTTTACTATGCAAATAAAGTATCAAAGTAGTGTAACATAATTTTCTGGTCCAGTAAAATGTACGTAATACAAGTGCAAATAATTCACATCCTCAAAAATACAACAGAGACAAGCAGATTTGAGATGAATAATTCATGACTACGAGGATTTTTCTATCAGTTGACCCACATGTGATGAGTGCCGAGTATATCATAGCCGTGGGCTATCGACGATGATCAACAACATAAGAGACCAAAACTCTTAGTGCAGTTTTTACACATTTCCATTTATTAAATTGTTGCTGTTTTAGTTTCATATTTTGTCAACGCGACATTGACCACCAGTATGTTACAATACGAAAGTAAAATAAAATGATACAGCATCCACCCTTTGAACAATAAGTAAACCATGACATAAAATGGCAAGGATAATAAGCAAAGAAGGAAGCATCCACTCTCCACCCAATTCTTTGTCCCTGCCCTGGCTTACACCAGTTAAATCATTTCAGACACAAATGGAACATGGTGAATAAACTACTGAAAATGGCTACTTCCCTAATAATGTATTGTTGTGTCAGGACCAGGGTAGACCCTCCCCCTTTTCATTAGAATTTATTTTCATACCTCTCTTCCCCCCCCCCCACGAAAAATTTTGGCAGCACTTCCCCTAGATTTTATGGATTTATTCGTACCCCCTTCCCATTATATCCCAGACCGAAAGGAGATAAATAAAAATAAAGAGAGAAAGAATGGAGAGAGTGTTGGGCAGGTCCATTTATAAAAACATGAACCGGCACCCTCCCCTGCCTATCGATAGCTTTATTTCTTGTTTTGTTCATTGTTTGATATACTAACTATCCAATAATGATTATATTTTCAGTATGACAACTCACCCGTAATGTTATCAGTAATAATAGTTTCCATCTTTTCTTGTTCAAGTTGTTGACGTCGTTAACGTTATGCATCGATGACATTGACACATGGCCGGCGTTGTTGAATTTGGTTCAATCTCCTTTTTTCTTTCGTTGTAAAGAATAAGTTTTTGACGTTATTTTGTGTTGATACTTGGCCAATTTAACCATCGATGTTTGAATTAATTAAATATGACGAGCACTTTTCAATTTTTGCCGCTACCTATGAATAATATGACTATAAATTTTTCTTTTGAATTTTTTACATGAAATTTGACCGGAAATAAAAATTTGCAGACGACATTGACCTTCGTGGAAATCTCAGCTTTCATTGGATATTTAAAATATGATTGTATGACGTCAAAAACATATTCTATTTTTGTCGCAAAGAGGGTACCGCAATAAAAAAAAACGTTCCACAGCATCAGATACTATTAAACGTCGGTTCCGATCTGATATATTTTTAATCAATATTTGTTCTTACCACAGCAAATAAATATATTGAAGGGAAATATAGATTAAAACCAATTTAATAATAACAGTTGGAGACAACAACAAAGGGATTAAAAAGTAAACATTACATTTTTGAAAACGTCAATTTTGGTCATTTTCATTACCGGAAAACAAAATGGCAGCTATCATAGGAAATTACCGGCATCTCTACCTCTATTTATACTAGACAGAATCATGTACAACCTCTATTTATATTAGACAGAATCATGTACAACCTCTATTTATATTAGACAGAATCATGTACAACCTCTATTTATATTAGACAGAATCATGTACAACCTCTATTTATATTAGACAGATTCATGTACAACCTCTATTTATATTAGACAGAATCATGTACAACCTCTATTTATATTAGACAGAATCATGTACAACCTCTATTTATATTAGACAGAATCGTGTACAACCTCTATTTATATTAGACAGAATCATGTACAACCTCTATTTATATTAGACAGAATCATGTACAACCTCTATTTATATTAGACAATCATGTACAACCTCTATTTATACTAGACAGAATCATGTACAACCTCTATTTATATTAGACAGAATCATGTACAACCTCTATTTATATTAGACAGAATCATGTACAACCTCTATTTATATTAGACAGAATCATGTACAACCTCTGTTTATATTAGACAGAATCATGTACAACCTCTATTTATATTAGACAGAATCATGTACAACCTCTATTTATATTAGACAGAATCATGTACAACCTCTATTTATATTAGACAGAATCATGTACAACCTCTATTTATATTAGACAGAATCATGTACAACCTCTATTTATATTAGACAGAATCGTGTACAACCTCTATTTATATTAGACAGAATCGTGTACAACCTCTATATTAGACAATCATGTACAACATTTATTTATATTAGACAGAATCATGTACAACCTCTATTTATATTCGATAGAATCATGTACAACCTCTATTTATATTAGACAGAATCATGTACAACCTCTATTTATATTAGACAATCATGTACAACCTCTATTTATATTAGACAGAATCATGTACAACCTCTATTTATATCAGACAATCATGTACAACCTCTATTTATACTAGACAGAATCAAGTACAACCTCTATTTATATTAGACAGAATCATGTACAACCTCTATTAGAGATGCCAGGACAATTTTCATCAATGTTAAAACTTATATATTTCTTGTTTATCAATTAGAACTCACAAAGACAGACATTTTAAGCCCTCATTTGTAAAAATCGGACCAGTAGTTGCAAAGTTATGGCTGTTTCAAATTCCAGACTTCCCCCCTTTTTTATTCCAAGATGGCCGCCAGAGAAAACACCCTTTTCAACACTTTTCCATGGCTAATATATCAATGATTGTATTCTTTAGTTGCATAATCTTCTGTTTTCTGGGAGAACAAACATATGTATACAAGAAAAACTACAGGACTTTTTGAAATTAGACAACATTTCAAATTTTGAGACCTGTAAAAATCCTCGAAAACAGCTTTTTGGTTTGTTGAAATGACCACAAAGGGCATGTTCACGTCATTTTTCCATATAACTCCAACATAAATTTGCTTAGATAAATAATTGAGGTTGTTAAACCATTTATTCTGAATAGGATTATGAACTATAACCATTTTCAGTCTTGGAAATATAGTTTTATTCAGATTTGAAAATGGGTGTTGAGGCAGTTTGGTGATTGTTGTCTTGATGGCACCATCAAAAATATTGAAATCTTGTAAATAGAATGTAGTTATACATGTATATAACTGGTTAGATCTCAAAAAGTATACAAGATAATTACATGAAACTTGAAATATTTTTTGTTATTTCTCTGGTATTCTTTGTCCGATTTAGACCATCTAGGTATCAGAATGATCAACTGAAAGCCCTCTATCAATCTCTTGTAAAGATAAATAAACTGAATATATAAAAAGAGATACCACAATAAAAACACATGGCTAGCAGTCCATCTATACTGTAATTTCTACCAGCATACATGACATCGAGGGTGTAACAGTTAACATGCATTCTTTGAGTGTGGTCAAAACAACAAATAGTGACATTTGTAAATAAAAACACCAACACCAGGAACCTTTCCAAAATTATATGTTCTGTAATTTTACATTATTAGGATTTCTCTCCCGTCTCTTGTCCAAATTTGATCATCAAGACTAATTGTCATTTTGAAATCTATATCCTCAAATAAGTAACTAAAAGTCAAAACAAAACAGTTTTTCATGCCATATACATGATATATACCACTTAATGTAGGTTAGCCACCTTAAATATTAACATTTCCCTGCATCCTAAACATGACTAAAGGGTTTTCATCTGTCAGCTGGATAAATAGGTTTTCCCTCTTTATACCCCAATATCGGCAGTAATAATATACATGTAGCTAAAAAATTGCTGAAACTTGACGATCAACTTAAACAAATATATACATGTACCACAAAACTGAGCAAGTCAAATTGTTTCACTCTCTGCCATTATATGATAAAGTTTGTCAGTGACTTGCAGCAGGTCAGTGTTTTACTCCGGGTATTCCGGTTACCTTCACCAATGACAGACCACCACAATATAACTGAAATATTTTTGAAAGTGGCATTACACTAACCCTTTAACTTCTTCATGAAATAGGTCAGAATATTTATAAAATATACCATGTTTATACTAAAATTGAACAAAAATGATCCATGCCAGGTAAAAATAGTAAAATTTATAATTTATTCATAATATAGTGAACAATTTCTTCATATTTGTCCTCAATTTGGAAATGAGCTGAATGTTCCATGTTCTTCTCATTCAATCTCGGGGATTTATTAAACTTCAACTGCCAATCCAGACCAGCTGTAGACTGTAGTAGTGAAGTTCAATTACCATAATCTGACTAAAGAAAAAAAAATCACAAAGCATTGAGAACTTTAATAATGTACAAATGTAGTTCATATCTAAAAATTGAAAAAATTTCTAAATGCTATTTTTAATTCTTCATACCACAATATTAATATAGTTATCAAGATTAAAAACAGCAATATTGTGAAATATAAATGCATATCTTTCTTGATTTATTTTCGTTCACTTACTCATAAAAACCATATAAAAGAGTAAGAAAATATTAAATAATACATTAAATTGATCTGTGTACATAAAAAAATGTCCTCTTTCTGTTTGTGATTTGACTTTAAATACATGTGTAGTTTTATGACATCTCTGTAAACTTCAGCATAACATTACTAAAATCTAACAATTGGCGGTATGTCACAAGAATTAAAAAATTTATATAAAACCATGTTTTTTTTTACTATGCAAATAAAGTATCAAAGTAGTGTAACATAATTTTCTGGTCCAGTAAAATGTACGTAATACAAGTGCAAATAATTCACATCCTCAAAAATACAACAGAGACAAGCAGATTTGAGATGAATAATTCATGACTACGAGGATTTTTCTATCAGTTGACCCACATGTGATGAGTGCCGAGTATATCATAGCCGTGGGCTATCGACGATGATCAACAACATAAGAGACCAAAACTCTTAGTGCAGTTTTTACACATTTCCATTTATTAAATTGTTGCTGTTTTAGTTTCATATTTTGTCAACGCGACATTGACCACCAGTATGTTACAATACGAAAGTAAAATAAAATGATACAGCATCCACCCTTTGAACAATAAGTAAACCATGACATAAAATGGCAAGGATAATAAGCAAAGAAGGAAGCATCCACTCTCCACCCAATTCTTTGTCCCTGCCCTGGCTTACACCAGTTAAATCATTTCAGACACAAATGGAACATGGTGAATAAACTACTGAAAATGGCTACTTCCCTAATAATGTATTGTTGTGTCAGGACCAGGGTAGACCCTCCCCCTTTTCATTAGAATTTATTTTCATACCTCTCTTCCCCCCCCCACGAAAAATTTTGGCAGCACTTCCCCTAGATTTTATGGATTTATTCGTACCCCCTTCCCATTATATCCCAGACCGAAAGGAGATAAATAAAAATAAAGAGAGAAAGAATGGAGAGAGTGTTGGGCAGGTCCATTTATAAAAACATGAACCGGCACCCTCCCCTGCCTATCGATAGCTTTATTTCTTGTTTTGTTCATTGTTTGATATACTAACTATCCAATAATGATTATATTTTCAGTATGACAACTCACCCGTAATGTTATCAGTAATAATAGTTTCCATCTTTTCTTGTTCAAGTTGTTGACGTCGTTAACGTTATGCATCGATGACATTGACACATGGCCGGCGTTGTTGAATTTGGTTCAATCTCCTTTTTTCTTTCGTTGTAAAGAATAAGTTTTTGACGTTATTTTGTGTTGATACTTGGCCAATTTAACCATCGATGTTTGAATTAATTAAATATGACGAGCACTTTTCAATTTTTGCCGCTACCTATGAATAATATGACTATAAATTTTTCTTTTGAATTTTTTACATGAAATTTGACCGGAAATAAAAATTTGCAGACGACATTGACCTTCGTGGAAATCTCAGCTTTCATTGGATATTTAAAATATGATTGTATGACGTCAAAAACATATTCTATTTTTGTCGCAAAGAGGGTACCGCAATAAAAAAAAACGTTCCACAGCATCAGATACTATTAAACGTCGATTCCGATCTGATATATTTTTAATCAATATTTGTTCTTACCACAGCAAATAAATATATTGAAGGGAAATATAGATTAAAACCAATTTAATAATAACAGTTGGAGACAACAACAAAGGGATTAAAAAGTAAACATTACATTTTTGAAAACGTCAATTTTGGTCATTTTCATTACCGGAAAACAAAATGGCAGCTATCATAGGAAATTACCGGCATCTCTACCTCTATTTATACTAGACAGAATCATGTACAACCTCTATTTATATTAGACAGAATCATGTACAACCTCTATTTATATTAGACAGAATCATGTACAACCTCTATTTATATTAGACAGAATCATGTACAACCTCTATTTATATTAGACAGATTCATGTACAACCTCTATTTATATTAGACAGAATCATGTACAACCTCTATTTATATTAGACAGAATCATGTACAACCTCTATTTATATTAGACAATCATGTACAACCTCTATTTATATTAGACAGAATCATGTACAACCTCTATTTATATCAGACAATCATGTACAACCTCTATTTATACTAGACAGAATCAAGTACAACCTCTATTTATATTAGACAGAATCATGTACAACCTCTATTAGAGATGCCAGGACAATTTTCATCAATGTTAAAACTTATATATTTCTTGTTTATCAATTAGAACTCACAAAGACAGACATTTTAAGCCCTCATTTGTAAAAATCGGACCAGTAGTTGCAAAGTTATGGCTGTTTCAAATTCCAGACTTCCCCCCTTTTTTATTCCAAGATGGCCGCCAGAGAAAACACCCTTTTCAACACTTTTCCATGGCTAATATATCAATGATTGTATTCTTTAGTTGCATAATCTTCTGTTTTCTGGGAGAACAAACATATGTATACAAGAAAAACTACAGGACTTTTTGAAATTAGACAACATTTCAAATTTTGAGACCTGTAAAAATCCTCGAAAACAGCTTTTTGGTTTGTTGAAATGACCACAAAGGGCATGTTCACGTCATTTTTCCATATAACTCCAACATAAATTTGCTTAGATAAATAATTGAGGTTGTTAAACCATTTATTCTGAATAGGATTATGAACTATAACCATTTTCAGTCTTGGAAATATAGTTTTATTCAGATTTGAAAATGGGTGTTGAGGCAGTTTGGTGATTGTTGTCTTGATGGCACCATCAAAAATATTGAAATCTTGTAAATAGAATGTAGTTATACATGTATATAACTGGTTAGATCTCAGAAAGTATACAAGATAATTACATGAAACTTGAAATATTTTTTGTTATTTCTCTGGTATTCTTTGTCCGATTTAGACCATCTAGGTATCAGAATGATCAACTGAAAGCCCTCTATCAATCTCTTGTAAAGATAAATAAACTGAATATATAAAAAGAGATACCACAATAAAAACACATGGCTAGCAGTCCATCTATACTGTAATTTCTACCAGCATACATGACATCGAGGGTGTAACAGTTAACATGCATTCTTTGAGTGTGGTCAAAACAACAAATAGTGACATTTGTAAATAAAAACACCAACACCAGGAACCTTTCCAAAATTATATGTTCTGTAATTTTACATTATTAGGATTTCTCTCCCGTCTCTTGTCCAAATTTGATCATCAAGACTAATTGTCATTTTGAAATCTATATCCTCAAATAAGTAACTAAAAGTCAAAACAAAACAGTTTTTCATGCCATATACATGATATATACCACTTAATGTAGGTTAGCCACCTTAAATATTAACATTTCCCTGCATCCTAAACATGACTAAAGGGTTTTCATCTGTCAGCTGGATAAATAGGTTTTCCCTCTTTATACCCCAATATCGGCAGTAATAATATACATGTAGCTAAAAAATTGCTGAAACTTGACGATCAACTTAAACAAATATATACATGTACCACAAAACTGAGCAAGTCAAATTGTTTCACTCTCTGCCATTATATGATAAAGTTTGTCAGTGACTTGCAGCAGGTCAGTGTTTTACTCCGGGTATTCCGGTTACCTTCACCAATGACAGACCACCACAATATAACTGAAATATTTTTGAAAGTGGCATTACACTAACCCTTTAACTTCTTCATGAAATAGGTCAGAATATTTATAAAATATACCATGTTTATACTAAAATTGAACAAAAATGATCCATGCCAGGTAAAAATAGTAAAATTTATAATTTATTCATAATATAGTGAACAATTTCTTCATATTTGTCCTCAATTTGGAAATGAGCTGAATGTTCCATGTTCTTCTCATTCAATCTCGGGGATTTATTAAACTTCAACTGCCAATCCAGACCAGCTGTAGACTGTAGTAGTGAAGTTCAATTACCATAATCTGACTAAAGAAAAAAAAATCACAAAGCATTGAGAACTTTAATAATGTACAAATGTAGTTCATATCTAAAAATTGAAAAAATTTCTAAATGCTATTTTTAATTCTTCATACCACAATATTAATATAGTTATCAAGATTAAAAACAGCAATATTGTGAAATATAAATGCATATCTTTCTTGATTTATTTTCGTTCACTTACTCATAAAAACCATATAAAAGAGTAAGAAAATATTAAATAATACATTAAATTGATCTGTGTACATAAAAAAATGTCCTCTTTCTGTTTGTGATTTGACTTTAAATACATGTGTAGTTTTATGACATCTCTGTAAACTTCAGCATAACATTACTAAAATCTAACAATTGGCGGTATGTCACAAGAATTAAAAAATTTATATAAAACCATGTTTTTTTTTACTATGCAAATAAAGTATCAAAGTAGTGTAACATAATTTTCTGGTCCAGTAAAATGTACGTAATACAAGTGCAAATAATTCACATCCTCAAAAATACAACAGAGACAAGCAGATTTGAGATGAATAATTCATGACTACGAGGATTTTTCTATCAGTTGACCCACATGTGATGAGTGCCGAGTATATCATAGCCGTGGGCTATCGACGATGATCAACAACATAAGAGACCAAAACTCTTAGTGCAGTTTTTACACATTTCCATTTATTAAATTGTTGCTGTTTTAGTTTCATATTTTGTCAACGCGACATTGACCACCAGTATGTTACAATACGAAAGTAAAATAAAATGATACAGCATCCACCCTTTGAACAATAAGTAAACCATGACATAAAATGGCAAGGATAATAAGCAAAGAAGGAAGCATCCACTCTCCACCCAATTCTTTGTCCCTGCCCTGGCTTACACCAGTTAAATCATTTCAGACACAAATGGAACATGGTGAATAAACTACTGAAAATGGCTACTTCCCTAATAATGTATTGTTGTGTCAGGACCAGGGTAGACCCTCCCCCTTTTCATTAGAATTTATTTTCATACCTCTCTTCCCCCCCCCCACGAAAAATTTTGGCAGCACTTCCCCTAGATTTTATGGATTTATTCGTACCCCCTTCCCATTATATCCCAGACCGAAAGGAGATAAATAAAAATAAAGAGAGAAAGAATGGAGAGAGTGTTGGGCAGGTCCATTTATAAAAACATGAACCGGCACCCTCCCCTGCCTATCGATAGCTTTATTTCTTGTTTTGTTCATTGTTTGATATACTAACTATCCAATAATGATTATATTTTCAGTATGACAACTCACCCGTAATGTTATCAGTAATAATAGTTTCCATCTTTTCTTGTTCAAGTTGTTGACGTCGTTAACGTTATGCATCGATGACATTGACACATGGCCGGCGTTGTTGAATTTGGTTCAATCTCCTTTTTTCTTTCGTTGTAAAGAATAAGTTTTTGACGTTATTTTGTGTTGATACTTGGCCAATTTAACCATCGATGTTTGAATTAATTAAATATGACGAGCACTTTTCAATTTTTGCCGCTACCTATGAATAATATGACTATAAATTTTTCTTTTGAATTTTTTACATGAAATTTGACCGGAAATAAAAATTTGCAGACGACATTGACCTTCGTGGAAATCTCAGCTTTCATTGGATATTTAAAATATGATTGTATGACGTCAAAAACATATTCTATTTTTGTCGCAAAGAGGGTACCGCAATAAAAAAAAACGTTCCACAGCATCAGATACTATTAAACGTCGGTTCCGATCTGATATATTTTTAATCAATATTTGTTCTTACCACAGCAAATAAATATATTGAAGGGAAATATAGATTAAAACCAATTTAATAATAACAGTTGGAGACAACAACAAAGGGATTAAAAAGTAAACATTACATTTTTGAAAACGTCAATTTTGGTCATTTTCATTACCGGAAAACAAAATGGCAGCTATCATAGGAAATTACCGGCATCTCTACCTCTATTTATACTAGACAGAATCATGTACAACCTCTATTTATATTAGACAGAATCATGTACAACCTCTATTTATATTAGACAGAATCATGT
Source organism: Bathymodiolus brooksi (assembly GCA_963680875.1). Taxonomy (NCBI): domain Eukaryota; kingdom Metazoa; phylum Mollusca; class Bivalvia; order Mytilida; family Modiolidae; genus Bathymodiolus; species Bathymodiolus brooksi. The sequence goes on from OY804576.1 coordinate 845,310, forward strand.
ACAACCTCTATTTATATTAGACAGAATCATGTACAACCTCTATTTATATTAGACAGATTCATGTACAACCTCTATTTATATTAGACAGAATCATGTACAACCTCTATTTATATTAGACAGAATCATGTACAACCTCTATTTATATTAGACAGAATCGTGTACAACCTCTATTTATATTAGACAGAATCATGTACAACCTCTATTTATATTAGACAGAATCATGTACAACCTCTATTTATATTAGACAATCATGTACAACCTCTATTTATACTAGACAGAATCATGTACAACCTCTATTTATATTAGACAGAATCATGTACAACCTCTATTTATATTAGACAGAATCATGTACAACCTCTATTTATATTAGACAGAATCATGTACAACCTCTGTTTATATTAGACAGAATCATGTACAACCTCTATTTATATTAGACAGAATCATGTACAACCTCTATTTATATTAGACAGAATCATGTACAACCTCTATTTATATTAGACAGAATCATGTACAACCTCTATTTATATTAGACAGAATCATGTACAACCTCTATTTATATTAGACAGAATCGTGTACAACCTCTATTTATATTAGACAGAATCGTGTACAACCTCTATATTAGACAATCATGTACAACATTTATTTATATTAGACAGAATCATGTACAACCTCTATTTATATTAGACAGAATCATGTACAACCTCTATTTATATTAGACAATCATGTACAACCTCTATTTATATTAGACAGAATCATGTACAACCTCTATTTATATCAGACAATCATGTACAACCTCTATTTATACTAGACAGAATCAAGTACAACCTCTATTTATATTAGACAGAATCATGTACAACCTCTATTAGAGATGCCAGGACAATTTTCATCAATGTTAAAACTTATATATTTCTTGTTTATCAATTAGAACTCACAAAGACAGACATTTTAAGCCCTCATTTGTAAAAATCGGACCAGTAGTTGCAAAGTTATGGCTGTTTCAAATTCCAGACTTCCCCCCTTTTTTATTCCAAGATGGCCGCCAGAGAAAACACCCTTTTCAACACTTTTCCATGGCTAATATATCAATGATTGTATTCTTTAGTTGCATAATCTTCTGTTTTCTGGGAGAACAAACATATGTATACAAGAAAAACTACAGGACTTTTTGAAATTAGACAACATTTCAAATTTTGAGACCTGTAAAAATCCTCGAAAACAGCTTTTTGGTTTGTTGAAATGACCACAAAGGGCATGTTCACGTCATTTTTCCATATAACTCCAACATAAATTTGCTTAGATAAATAATTGAGGTTGTTAAACCATTTATTCTGAATAGGATTATGAACTATAACCATTTTCAGTCTTGGAAATATAGTTTTATTCAGATTTGAAAATGGGTGTTGAGGCAGTTTGGTGATTGTTGTCTTGATGGCACCATCAAAAATATTGAAATCTTGTAAATAGAATGTAGTTATACATGTATATAACTGGTTAGATCTCAAAAAGTATACAAGATAATTACATGAAACTTGAAATATTTTTTGTTATTTCTCTGGTATTCTTTGTCCGATTTAGACCATCTAGGTATCAGAATGATCAACTGAAAGCCCTCTATCAATCTCTTGTAAAGATAAATAAACTGAATATATAAAAAGAGATACCACAATAAAAACACATGGCTAGCAGTCCATCTATACTGTAATTTCTACCAGCATACATGACATCGAGGGTGTAACAGTTAACATGCATTCTTTGAGTGTGGTCAAAACAACAAATAGTGACATTTGTAAATAAAAACACCAACACCAGGAACCTTTCCAAAATTATATGTTCTGTAATTTTACATTATTAGGATTTCTCTCCCGTCTCTTGTCCAAATTTGATCATCAAGACTAATTGTCATTTTGAAATCTATATCCTCAAATAAGTAACTAAAAGTCAAAACAAAACAGTTTTTCATGCCATATACATGATATATACCACTTAATGTAGGTTAGCCACCTTAAATATTAACATTTCCCTGCATCCTAAACATGACTAAAGGGTTTTCATCTGTCAGCTGGATAAATAGGTTTTCCCTCTTTATACCCCAATATCGGCAGTAATAATATACATGTAGCTAAAAAATTGCTGAAACTTGACGATCAACTTAAACAAATATATACATGTACCACAAAACTGAGCAAGTCAAATTGTTTCACTCTCTGCCATTATATGATAAAGTTTGTCAGTGACTTGCAGCAGGTCAGTGTTTTACTCCGGGTATTCCGGTTACCTTCACCAATGACAGACCACCACAATATAACTGAAATATTTTTGAAAGTGGCATTACACTAACCCTTTAACTTCTTCATGAAATAGGTCAGAATATTTATAAAATATACCATGTTTATACTAAAATTGAACAAAAATGATCCATGCCAGGTAAAAATAGTAAAATTTATAATTTATTCATAATATAGTGAACAATTTCTTCATATTTGTCCTCAATTTGGAAATGAGCTGAATGTTCCATGTTCTTCTCATTCAATCTCGGGGATTTATTAAACTTCAACTGCCAATCCAGACCAGCTGTAGACTGTAGTAGTGAAGTTCAATTACCATAATCTGACTAAAGAAAAAAAAATCACAAAGCATTGAGAACTTTAATAATGTACAAATGTAGTTCATATCTAAAAATTGAAAAAATTTCTAAATGCTATTTTTAATTCTTCATACCACAATATTAATATAGTTATCAAGATTAAAAACAGCAATATTGTGAAATATAAATGCATATCTTTCTTGATTTATTTTCGTTCACTTACTCATAAAAACCATATAAAAGAGTAAGAAAATATTAAATAATACATTAAATTGATCTGTGTACATAAAAAAATGTCCTCTTTCTGTTTGTGATTTGACTTTAAATACATGTGTAGTTTTATGACATCTCTGTAAACTTCAGCATAACATTACTAAAATCTAACAATTGGCGGTATGTCACAAGAATTAAAAAATTTATATAAAACCATGTTTTTTTTTACTATGCAAATAAAGTATCAAAGTAGTGTAACATAATTTTCTGGTCCAGTAAAATGTACGTAATACAAGTGCAAATAATTCACATCCTCAAAAATACAACAGAGACAAGCAGATTTGAGATGAATAATTCATGACTACGAGGATTTTTCTATCAGTTGACCCACATGTGATGAGTGCCGAGTATATCATAGCCGTGGGCTATCGACGATGATCAACAACATAAGAGACCAAAACTCTTAGTGCAGTTTTTACACATTTCCATTTATTAAATTGTTGCTGTTTTAGTTTCATATTTTGTCAACGCGACATTGACCACCAGTATGTTACAATACGAAAGTAAAATAAAATGATACAGCATCCACCCTTTGAACAATAAGTAAACCATGACATAAAATGGCAAGGATAATAAGCAAAGAAGGAAGCATCCACTCTCCACCCAATTCTTTGTCCCTGCCCTGGCTTACACCAGTTAAATCATTTCAGACACAAATGGAACATGGTGAATAAACTACTGAAAATGGCTACTTCCCTAATAATGTATTGTTGTGTCAGGACCAGGGTAGACCCTCCCCCTTTTCATTAGAATTTATTTTCATACCTCTCTTCCCCCCCCCCACGAAAAATTTTGGCAGCACTTCCCCTAGATTTTATGGATTTATTCGTACCCCCTTCCCATTATATCCCAGACCGAAAGGAGATAAATAAAAATAAAGAGAGAAAGAATGGAGAGAGTGTTGGGCAGGTCCATTTATAAAAACATGAACCGGCACCCTCCCCTGCCTATCGATAGCTTTATTTCTTGTTTTGTTCATTGTTTGATATACTAACTATCCAATAATGATTATATTTTCAGTATGACAACTCACCCGTAATGTTATCAGTAATAATAGTTTCCATCTTTTCTTGTTCAAGTTGTTGACGTCGTTAACGTTATGCATCGATGACATTGACACATGGCCGGCGTTGTTGAATTTGGTTCAATCTCCTTTTTTCTTTCGTTGTAAAGAATAAGTTTTTGACGTTATTTTGTGTTGATACTTGGCCAATTTAACCATCGATGTTTGAATTAATTAAATATGACGAGCACTTTTCAATTTTTGCCGCTACCTATGAATAATATGACTATAAATTTTTCTTTTGAATTTTTTACATGAAATTTGACCGGAAATAAAAATTTGCAGACGACATTGACCTTCGTGGAAATCTCAGCTTTCATTGGATATTTAAAATATGATTGTATGACGTCAAAAACATATTCTATTTTTGTCGCAAAGAGGGTACCGCAATAAAAAAAAACGTTCCACAGCATCAGATACTATTAAACGTCGGTTCCGATCTGATATATTTTTAATCAATATTTGTTCTTACCACAGCAAATAAATATATTGAAGGGAAATATAGATTAAAACCAATTTAATAATAACAGTTGGAGACAACAACAAAGGGATTAAAAAGTAAACATTACATTTTTGAAAACGTCAATTTTGGTCATTTTCATTACCGGAAAACAAAATGGCAGCTATCATAGGAAATTACCGGCATCTCTACCTCTATTTATACTAGACAGAATCATGTACAACCTCTATTTATATTAGACAGAATCATGTACAACCTCTATTTATATTAGACAGAATCATGTACAACCTCTATTTATATTAGACAGAATCATGTACAACCTCTATTTATATTAGACAGATTCATGTACAACCTCTATTTATATTAGACAGAATCATGTACAACCTCTATTTATATTAGACAGAATCATGTACAACCTCTATTTATATTAGACAGAATCGTGTACAACCTCTATTTATATTAGACAGAATCATGTACAACCTCTATTTATATTAGACAGAATCATGTACAACCTCTATTTATATTAGACAATCATGTACAACCTCTATTTATACTAGACAGAATCATGTACAACCTCTATTTATATTAGACAGAATCATGTACAACCTCTATTTATATTAGACAGAATCATGTACAACCTCTATTTATATTAGACAGAATCATGTACAACCTCTGTTTATATTAGACAGAATCATGTACAACCTCTATTTATATTAGACAGAATCATGTACAACCTCTATTTATATTAGACAGAATCATGTACAACCTCTATTTATATTAGACAGAATCATGTACAACCTCTATTTATATTAGACAGAATCATGTACAACCTCTATTTATATTAGACAGAATCGTGTACAACCTCTATTTATATTAGACAGAATCGTGTACAACCTCTATATTAGACAATCATGTACAACATTTATTTATATTAGACAGAATCATGTACAACCTCTATTTATATTAGACAGAATCATGTACAACCTCTATTTATATTAGACAATCATGTACAACCTCTATTTATATTAGACAGAATCATGTACAACCTCTATTTATATCAGACAATCATGTACAACCTCTATTTATACTAGACAGAATCAAGTACAACCTCTATTTATATTAGACAGAATCATGTACAACCTCTATTAGAGATGCCAGGACAATTTTCATCAATGTTAAAACTTATATATTTCTTGTTTATCAATTAGAACTCACAAAGACAGACATTTTAAGCCCTCATTTGTAAAAATCGGACCAGTAGTTGCAAAGTTATGGCTGTTTCAAATTCCAGACTTCCCCCCTTTTTTATTCCAAGATGGCCGCCAGAGAAAACACCCTTTTCAACACTTTTCCATGGCTAATATATCAATGATTGTATTCTTTAGTTGCATAATCTTCTGTTTTCTGGGAGAACAAACATATGTATACAAGAAAAACTACAGGACTTTTTGAAATTAGACAACATTTCAAATTTTGAGACCTGTAAAAATCCTCGAAAACAGCTTTTTGGTTTGTTGAAATGACCACAAAGGGCATGTTCACGTCATTTTTCCATATAACTCCAACATAAATTTGCTTAGATAAATAATTGAGGTTGTTAAACCATTTATTCTGAATAGGATTATGAACTATAACCATTTTCAGTCTTGGAAATATAGTTTTATTCAGATTTGAAAATGGGTGTTGAGGCAGTTTGGTGATTGTTGTCTTGATGGCACCATCAAAAATATTGAAATCTTGTAAATAGAATGTAGTTATACATGTATATAACTGGTTAGATCTCAAAAAGTATACAAGATAATTACATGAAACTTGAAATATTTTTTGTTATTTCTCTGGTATTCTTTGTCCGATTTAGACCATCTAGGTATCAGAATGATCAACTGAAAGCCCTCTATCAATCTCTTGTAAAGATAAATAAACTGAATATATAAAAAGAGATACCACAATAAAAACACATGGCTAGCAGTCCATCTATACTGTAATTTCTACCAGCATACATGACATCGAGGGTGTAACAGTTAACATGCATTCTTTGAGTGTGGTCAAAACAACAAATAGTGACATTTGTAAATAAAAACACCAACACCAGGAACCTTTCCAAAATTATATGTTCTGTAATTTTACATTATTAGGATTTCTCTCCCGTCTCTTGTCCAAATTTGATCATCAAGACTAATTGTCATTTTGAAATCTATATCCTCAAATAAGTAACTAAAAGTCAAAACAAAACAGTTTTTCATGCCATATACATGATATATACCACTTAATGTAGGTTAGCCACCTTAAATATTAACATTTCCCTGCATCCTAAACATGACTAAAGGGTTTTCATCTGTCAGCTGGATAAATAGGTTTTCCCTCTTTATACCCCAATATCGGCAGTAATAATATACATGTAGCTAAAAAATTGCTGAAACTTGACGATCAACTTAAACAAATATATACATGTACCACAAAACTGAGCAAGTCAAATTGTTTCACTCTCTGCCATTATATGATAAAGTTTGTCAGTGACTTGCAGCAGGTCAGTGTTTTACTCCGGGTATTCCGGTTACCTTCACCAATGACAGACCACCACAATATAACTGAAATATTTTTGAAAGTGGCATTACACTAACCCTTTAACTTCTTCATGAAATAGGTCAGAATATTTATAAAATATACCATGTTTATACTAAAATTGAACAAAAATGATCCATGCCAGGTAAAAATAGTAAAATTTATAATTTATTCATAATATAGTGAACAATTTCTTCATATTTGTCCTCAATTTGGAAATGAGCTGAATGTTCCATGTTCTTCTCATTCAATCTCGGGGATTTATTAAACTTCAACTGCCAATCCAGACCAGCTGTAGACTGTAGTAGTGAAGTTCAATTACCATAATCTGACTAAAGAAAAAAAAATCACAAAGCATTGAGAACTTTAATAATGTACAAATGTAGTTCATATCTAAAAATTGAAAAAATTTCTAAATGCTATTTTTAATTCTTCATACCACAATATTAATATAGTTATCAAGATTAAAAACAGCAATATTGTGAAATATAAATGCATATCTTTCTTGATTTATTTTCGTTCACTTACTCATAAAAACCATATAAAAGAGTAAGAAAATATTAAATAATACATTAAATTGATCTGTGTACATAAAAAAATGTCCTCTTTCTGTTTGTGATTTGACTTTAAATACATGTGTAGTTTTATGACATCTCTGTAAACTTCAGCATAACATTACTAAAATCTAACAATTGGCGGTATGTCACAAGAATTAAAAAATTTATATAAAACCATGTTTTTTTTTACTATGCAAATAAAGTATCAAAGTAGTGTAACATAATTTTCTGGTCCAGTAAAATGTACGTAATACAAGTGCAAATAATTCACATCCTCAAAAATACAACAGAGACAAGCAGATTTGAGATGAATAATTCATGACTACGAGGATTTTTCTATCAGTTGACCCACATGTGATGAGTGCCGAGTATATCATAGCCGTGGGCTATCGACGATGATCAACAACATAAGAGACCAAAACTCTTAGTGCAGTTTTTACACATTTCCATTTATTAAATTGTTGCTGTTTTAGTTTCATATTTTGTCAACGCGACATTGACCACCAGTATGTTACAATACGAAAGTAAAATAAAATGATACAGCATCCACCCTTTGAACAATAAGTAAACCATGACATAAAATGGCAAGGATAATAAGCAAAGAAGGAAGCATCCACTCTCCACCCAATTCTTTGTCCCTGCCCTGGCTTACACCAGTTAAATCATTTCAGACACAAATGGAACATGGTGAATAAACTACTGAAAATGGCTACTTCCCTAATAATGTATTGTTGTGTCAGGACCAGGGTAGACCCTCCCCCTTTTCATTAGAATTTATTTTCATACCTCTCTTCCCCCCCCCCACGAAAAATTTTGGCAGCACTTCCCCTAGATTTTATGGATTTATTCGTACCCCCTTCCCATTATATCCCAGACCGAAAGGAGATAAATAAAAATAAAGAGAGAAAGAATGGAGAGAGTGTTGGGCAGGTCCATTTATAAAAACATGAACCGGCACCCTCCCCTGCCTATCGATAGCTTTATTTCTTGTTTTGTTCATTGTTTGATATACTAACTATCCAATAATGATTATATTTTCAGTATGACAACTCACCCGTAATGTTATCAGTAATAATAGTTTCCATCTTTTCTTGTTCAAGTTGTTGACGTCGTTAACGTTATGCATCGATGACATTGACACATGGCCGGCGTTGTTGAATTTGGTTCAATCTCCTTTTTTCTTTCGTTGTAAAGAATAAGTTTTTGACGTTATTTTGTGTTGATACTTGGCCAATTTAACCATCGATGTTTGAATTAATTAAATATGACGAGCACTTTTCAATTTTTGCCGCTACCTATGAATAATATGACTATAAATTTTTCTTTTGAATTTTTTACATGAAATTTGACCGGAAATAAAAATTTGCAGACGACATTGACCTTCGTGGAAATCTCAGCTTTCATTGGATATTTAAAATATGATTGTATGACGTCAAAAACATATTCTATTTTTGTCGCAAAGAGGGTACCGCAATAAAAAAAAACGTTCCACAGCATCAGATACTATTAAACGTCGGTTCCGATCTGATATATTTTTAATCAATATTTGTTCTTACCACAGCAAATAAATATATTGAAGGGAAATATAGATTAAAACCAATTTAATAATAACAGTTGGAGACAACAACAAAGGGATTAAAAAGTAAACATTACATTTTTGAAAACGTCAATTTTGGTCATTTTCATTACCGGAAAACAAAATGGCAGCTATCATAGGAAATTACCGGCATCTCTACCTCTATTTATACTAGACAGAATCATGTACAACCTCTATTTATATTAGACAGAATCATGTACAACCTCTATTTATATTAGACAGAATCATGTACAACCTCTATTTATATTAGACAGAATCATGTACAACCTCTATTTATATTAGACAGATTCATGTACAACCTCTATTTATATTAGACAGAATCATGTACAACCTCTATTTATATTAGACAGAATCATGTACAACCTCTATTTATATTAGACAGAATCGTGTACAACCTCTATTTATATTAGACAGAATCATGTACAACCTCTATTTATATTAGACAGAATCATGTACAACCTCTATTTATATTAGACAATCATGTACAACCTCTATTTATACTAGACAGAATCATGTACAACCTCTATTTATATTAGACAGAATCATGTACAACCTCTATTTATATTAGACAGAATCATGTACAACCTCTATTTATATTAGACAGAATCATGTACAACCTCTGTTTATATTAGACAGAATCATGTACAACCTCTATTTATATTAGACAGAATCATGTACAACCTCTATTTATATTAGACAGAATCATGTACAACCTCTATTTATATTAGACAGAATCATGTACAACCTCTATTTATATTAGACAGAATCATGTACAACCTCTATTTATATTAGACAGAATCGTGTACAACCTCTATTTATATTAGACAGAATCGTGTACAACCTCTATATTAGACAATCATGTACAACATTTATTTATATTAGACAGAATCATGTACAACCTCTATTTATATTCGATAGAATCATGTACAACCTCTATTTATATTAGACAGAATCATGTACAACCTCTATTTATATTAGACAATCATGTACAACCTCTATTTATATTAGACAGAATCATGTACAACCTCTATTTATATCAGACAATCATGTACAACCTCTATTTATACTAGACAGAATCAAGTACAACCTCTATTTATATTAGACAGAATCATGTACAACCTCTATTAGAGATGCCAGGACAATTTTCATCAATGTTAAAACTTATATATTTCTTGTTTATCAATTAGAACTCACAAAGACAGACATTTTAAGCCCTCATTTGTAAAAATCGGACCAGTAGTTGCAAAGTTATGGCTGTTTCAAATTCCAGACTTCCCCCCTTTTTTATTCCAAGATGGCCACCAGAGAAAACACCCTTTTCAACACTTTTCCATGGCTAATATATCAATGATTGTATTCTTTAGTTGCATAATCTTCTGTTTTCTGGGAGAACAAACATATGTATACAAGAAAAACTACAGGACTTTTTGAAATTAGACAACATTTCAAATTTTGAGACCTGTAAAAATCCTCGAAAACAGCTTTTTGGTTTGTTGAAATGACCACAAAGGGCATGTTCACGTCATTTTTCCATATAACTCCAACATAAATTTGCTTAGATAAATAATTGAGGTTGTTAAACCATTTATTCTGAATAGGATTATGAACTATAACCATTTTCAGTCTTGGAAATATAGTTTTATTCAGATTTGAAAATGGGTGTTGAGGCAGTTTGGTGATTGTTGTCTTGATGGCACCATCAAAAATATTGAAATCTTGTAAATAGAATGTAGTTATACATGTATATAACTGGTTAGATCTCAGAAAGTATACAAGATAATTACATGAAACTTGAAATATTTTTTGTTATTTCTCTGGTATTCTTTGTCCGATTTAGACCATCTAGGTATCAGAATGATCAACTGAAAGCCCTCTATCAATCTCTTGTAAAGATAAATAAACTGAATATATAAAAAGAGATACCACAATAAAAACACATGGCTAGCAGTCCATCTATACTGTAATTTCTACCAGCATACATGACATCGAGGGTGTAACAGTTAACATGCATTCTTTGAGTGTGGTCAAAACAACAAATAGTGACATTTGTAAATAAAAACACCAACACCAGGAACCTTTCCAAAATTATATGTTCTGTAATTTTACATTATTAGGATTTCTCTCCCGTCTCTTGTCCAAATTTGATCATCAAGACTAATTGTCATTTTGAAATCTATATCCTCAAATAAGTAACTAAAAGTCAAAACAAAACAGTTTTTCATGCCATATACATGATATATACCACTTAATGTAGGTTAGCCACCTTAAATATTAACATTTCCCTGCATCCTAAACATGACTAAAGGGTTTTCATCTGTCAGCTGGATAAATAGGTTTTCCCTCTTTATACCCCAATATCGGCAGTAATAATATACATGTAGCTAAAAAATTGCTGAAACTTGACGATCAACTTAAACAAATATATACATGTACCACAAAACTGAGCAAGTCAAATTGTTTCACTCTCTGCCATTATATGATAAAGTTTGTCAGTGACTTGCAGCAGGTCAGTGTTTTACTCCGGGTATTCCGGTTACCTTCACCAATGACAGACCACCACAATATAACTGAAATATTTTTGAAAGTGGCATTACACTAACCCTTTAACTTCTTCATGAAATAGGTCAGAATATTTATAAAATATACCATGTTTATACTAAAATTGAACAAAAATGATCCATGCCAGGTAAAAATAGTAAAATTTATAATTTATTCATAATATAGTGAACAATTTCTTCATATTTGTCCTCAATTTGGAAATGAGCTGAATGTTCCATGTTCTTCTCATTCAATCTCGGGGATTTATTAAACTTCAACTGCCAATCCAGACCAGCTGTAGACTGTAGTAGTGAAGTTCAATTACCATAATCTGACTAAAGAAAAAAAAATCACAAAGCATTGAGAACTTTAATAATGTACAAATGTAGTTCATATCTAAAAATTGAAAAAATTTCTAAATGCTATTTTTAATTCTTCATACCACAATATTAATATAGTTATCAAGATTAAAAACAGCAATATTGTGAAATATAAATGCATATCTTTCTTGATTTATTTTCGTTCACTTACTCATAAAAACCATATAAAAGAGTAAGAAAATATTAAATAATACATTAAATTGATCTGTGTACATAAAAAAATGTCCTCTTTCTGTTTGTGATTTGACTTTAAATACATGTGTAGTTTTATGACATCTCTGTAAACTTCAGCATAACATTACTAAAATCTAACAATTGGCGGTATGTCACAAGAATTAAAAAATTTATATAAAACCATGTTTTTTTTTACTATGCAAATAAAGTATCAAAGTAGTGTAACATAATTTTCTGGTCCAGTAAAATGTACGTAATACAAGTGCAAATAATTCACATCCTCAAAAATACAACAGAGACAAGCAGATTTGAGATGAATAATTCATGACTACGAGGATTTTTCTATCAGTTGACCCACATGTGATGAGTGCCGAGTATATCATAGCCGTGGGCTATCGACGATGATCAACAACATAAGAGACCAAAACTCTTAGTGCAGTTTTTACACATTTCCATTTATTAAATTGTTGCTGTTTTAGTTTCATATTTTGTCAACGCGACATTGACCACCAGTATGTTACAATACGAAAGTAAAATAAAATGATACAGCATCCACCCTTTGAACAATAAGTAAACCATGACATAAAATGGCAAGGATAATAAGCAAAGAAGGAAGCATCCACTCTCCACCCAATTCTTTGTCCCTGCCCTGGCTTACACCAGTTAAATCATTTCAGACACAAATGGAACATGGTGAATAAACTACTGAAAATGGCTACTTCCCTAATAATGTATTGTTGTGTCAGGACCAGGGTAGACCCTCCCCCTTTTCATTAGAATTTATTTTCATACCTCTCTTCCCCCCCCCCACGAAAAATTTTGGCAGCACTTCCCCTAGATTTTATGGATTTATTCGTACCCCCTTCCCATTATATCCCAGACCGAAAGGAGATAAATAAAAATAAAGAGAGAAAGAATGGAGAGAGTGTTGGGCAGGTCCATTTATAAAAACATGAACCGGCACCCTCCCCTGCCTATCGATAGCTTTATTTCTTGTTTTGTTCATTGTTTGATATACTAACTATCCAATAATGATTATATTTTCAGTATGACAACTCACCCGTAATGTTATCAGTAATAATAGTTTCCATCTTTTCTTGTTCAAGTTGTTGACGTCGTTAACGTTATGCATCGATGACATTGACACATGGCCGGCGTTGTTGAATTTGGTTCAATCTCCTTTTTTCTTTCGTTGTAAAGAATAAGTTTTTGACGTTATTTTGTGTTGATACTTGGCCAATTTAACCATCGATGTTTGAATTAATTAAATATGACGAGCACTTTTCAATTTTTGCCGCTACCTATGAATAATATGACTATAAATTTTTCTTTTGAATTTTTTACATGAAATTTGACCGGAAATAAAAATTTGCAGACGACATTGACCTTCGTGGAAATCTCAGCTTTCATTGGATATTTAAAATATGATTGTATGACGTCAAAAACATATTCTATTTTTGTCGCAAAGAGGGTACCGCAATAAAAAAAAACGTTCCACAGCATCAGATACTATTAAACGTCGGTTCCGATCTGATATATTTTTAATCAATATTTGTTCTTACCACAGCAAATAAATATATTGAAGGGAAATATAGATTAAAACCAATTTAATAATAACAGTTGGAGACAACAACAAAGGGATTAAAAAGTAAACATTACATTTTTGAAAACGTCAATTTTGGTCATTTTCATTACCGGAAAACAAAATGGCAGCTATCATAGGAAATTACCGGCATCTCTACCTCTATTTATACTAGACAGAATCATGTACAACCTCTATTTATATTAGACAGAATCATGTACAACCTCTATTTATATTAGACAGAATCATGTACAACCTCTATTTATATTAGACAGAATCATGTACAACCTCTATTTATATTAGACAGATTCATGTACAACCTCTATTTATATTAGACAGAATCATGTACAACCTCTATTTATATTAGACAGAATCATGTACAACCTCTATTTATATTAGACAGAATCGTGTACAACCTCTATTTATATTAGACAGAATCATGTACAACCTCTATTTATATTAGACAGAATCATGTACAACCTCTATTTATATTAGACAATCATGTACAACCTCTATTTATACTAGACAGAATCATGTACAACCTCTATTTATATTAGACAGAATCATGTACAACCTCTATTTATATTAGACAGAATCATGTACAACCTCTATTTATATTAGACAGAATCATGTACAACCTCTGTTTATATTAGACAGAATCATGTACAACCTCTATTTATATTAGACAGAATCATGTACAACCTCTATTTATATTAGACAGAATCATGTACAACCTCTATTTATATTAGACAGAATCATGTACAACCTCTATTTATATTAGACAGAATCATGTACAACCTCTATTTATATTAGACAGAATCGTGTACAACCTCTATTTATATTAGACAGAATCGTGTACAACCTCTATATTAGACAATCATGTACAACATTTATTTATATTAGACAGAATCATGTACAACCTCTATTTATATTCGATAGAATCATGTACAACCTCTATTTATATTAGACAGAATCATGTACAACCTCTATTTATATTAGACAATCATGTACAACCTCTATTTATATTAGACAGAATCATGTACAACCTCTATTTATATCAGACAATCATGTACAACCTCTATTTATACTAGACAGAATCAAGTACAACCTCTATTTATATTAGACAGAATCATGTACAACCTCTATTAGAGATGCCAGGACAATTTTCATCAATGTTAAAACTTATATATTTCTTGTTTATCAATTAGAACTCACAAAGACAGACATTTTAAGCCCTCATTTGTAAAAATCGGACCAGTAGTTGCAAAGTTATGGCTGTTTCAAATTCCAGACTTCCCCCCTTTTTTATTCCAAGATGGCCGCCAGAGAAAACACCCTTTTCAACACTTTTCCATGGCTAATATATCAATGATTGTATTCTTTAGTTGCATAATCTTCTGTTTTCTGGGAGAACAAACATATGTATACAAGAAAAACTACAGGACTTTTTGAAATTAGACAACATTTCAAATTTTGAGACCTGTAAAAATCCTCGAAAACAGCTTTTTGGTTTGTTGAAATGACCACAAAGGGCATGTTCACGTCATTTTTCCATATAACTCCAACATAAATTTGCTTAGATAAATAATTGAGGTTGTTAAACCATTTATTCTGAATAGGATTATGAACTATAACCATTTTCAGTCTTGGAAATATAGTTTTATTCAGATTTGAAAATGGGTGTTGAGGCAGTTTGGTGATTGTTGTCTTGATGGCACCATCAAAAATATTGAAATCTTGTAAATAGAATGTAGTTATACATGTATATAACTGGTTAGATCTCAAAAAGTATACAAGATAATTACATGAAACTTGAAATATTTTTTGTTATTTCTCTGGTATTCTTTGTCCGATTTAGACCATCTAGGTATCAGAATGATCAACTGAAAGCCCTCTATCAATCTCTTGTAAAGATAAATAAACTGAATATATAAAAAGAGATACCACAATAAAAACACATGGCTAGCAGTCCATCTATACTGTAATTTCTACCAGCATACATGACATCGAGGGTGTAACAGTTAACATGCATTCTTTGAGTGTGGTCAAAACAACAAATAGTGACATTTGTAAATAAAAACACCAACACCAGGAACCTTTCCAAAATTATATGTTCTGTAATTTTACATTATTAGGATTTCTCTCCCGTCTCTTGTCCAAATTTGATCATCAAGACTAATTGTCATTTTGAAATCTATATCCTCAAATAAGTAACTAAAAGTCAAAACAAAACAGTTTTTCATGCCATATACATGATATATACCACTTAATGTAGGTTAGCCACCTTAAATATTAACATTTCCCTGCATCCTAAACATGACTAAAGGGTTTTCATCTGTCAGCTGGATAAATAGGTTTTCCCTCTTTATACCCCAATATCGGCAGTAATAATATACATGTAGCTAAAAAATTGCTGAAACTTGACGATCAACTTAAACAAATATATACATGTACCACAAAACTGAGCAAGTCAAATTGTTTCACTCTCTGCCATTATATGATAAAGTTTGTCAGTGACTTGCAGCAGGTCAGTGTTTTACTCCGGGTATTCCGGTTACCTTCACCAATGACAGACCACCACAATATAACTGAAATATTTTTGAAAGTGGCATTACACTAACCCTTTAACTTCTTCATGAAATAGGTCAGAATATTTATAAAATATACCATGTTTATACTAAAATTGAACAAAAATGATCCATGCCAGGTAAAAATAGTAAAATTTATAATTTATTCATAATATAGTGAACAATTTCTTCATATTTGTCCTCAATTTGGAAATGAGCTGAATGTTCCATGTTCTTCTCATTCAATCTCGGGGATTTATTAAACTTCAACTGCCAATCCAGACCAGCTGTAGACTGTAGTAGTGAAGTTCAATTACCATAATCTGACTAAAGAAAAAAAAATCACAAAGCATTGAGAACTTTAATAATGTACAAATGTAGTTCATATCTAAAAATTGAAAAAATTTCTAAATGCTATTTTTAATTCTTCATACCACAATATTAATATAGTTATCAAGATTAAAAACAGCAATATTGTGAAATATAAATGCATATCTTTCTTGATTTATTTTCGTTCACTTACTCATAAAAACCATATAAAAGAGTAAGAAAATATTAAATAATACATTAAATTGATCTGTGTACATAAAAAAATGTCCTCTTTCTGTTTGTGATTTGACTTTAAATACATGTGTAGTTTTATGACATCTCTGTAAACTTCAGCATAACATTACTAAAATCTAACAATTGGCGGTATGTCACAAGAATTAAAAAATTTATATAAAACCATGTTTTTTTTTACTATGCAAATAAAGTATCAAAGTAGTGTAACATAATTTTCTGGTCCAGTAAAATGTACGTAATACAAGTGCAAATAATTCACATCCTCAAAAATACAACAGAGACAAGCAGATTTGAGATGAATAATTCATGACTACGAGGATTTTTCTATCAGTTGACCCACATGTGATGAGTGCCGAGTATATCATAGCCGTGGGCTATCGACGATGATCAACAACATAAGAGACCAAAACTCTTAGTGCAGTTTTTACACATTTCCATTTATTAAATTGTTGCTGTTTTAGTTTCATATTTTGTCAACGCGACATTGACCACCAGTATGTTACAATACGAAAGTAAAATAAAATGATACAGCATCCACCCTTTGAACAATAAGTAAACCATGACATAAAATGGCAAGGATAATAAGCAAAGAAGGAAGCATCCACTCTCCACCCAATTCTTTGTCCCTGCCCTGGCTTACACCAGTTAAATCATTTCAGACACAAATGGAACATGGTGAATAAACTACTGAAAATGGCTACTTCCCTAATAATGTATTGTTGTGTCAGGACCAGGGTAGACCCTCCCCCTTTTCATTAGAATTTATTTTCATACCTCTCTTCCCCCCCCCCCACGAAAAATTTTGGCAGCACTTCCCCTAGATTTTATGGATTTATTCGTACCCCCTTCCCATTATATCCCAGACCGAAAGGAGATAAATAAAAATAAAGAGAGAAAGAATGGAGAGAGTGTTGGGCAGGTCCATTTATAAAAACATGAACCGGCACCCTCCCCTGCCTATCGATAGCTTTATTTCTTGTTTTGTTCATTGTTTGATATACTAACTATCCAATAATGATTATATTTTCAGTATGACAACTCACCCGTAATGTTATCAGTAATAATAGTTTCCATCTTTTCTTGTTCAAGTTGTTGACGTCGTTAACGTTATGCATCGATGACATTGACACATGGCCGGCGTTGTTGAATTTGGTTCAATCTCCTTTTTTCTTTCGTTGTAAAGAATAAGTTTTTGACGTTATTTTGTGTTGATACTTGGCCAATTTAACCATCGATGTTTGAATTAATTAAATATGACGAGCACTTTTCAATTTTTGCCGCTACCTATGAATAATATGACTATAAATTTTTCTTTTGAATTTTTTACATGAAATTTGACCGGAAATAAAAATTTGCAGACGACATTGACCTTCGTGGAAATCTCAGCTTTCATTGGATATTTAAAATATGATTGTATGACGTCAAAAACATATTCTATTTTTGTCGCAAAGAGGGTACCGCAATAAAAAAAAACGTTCCACAGCATCAGATACTATTAAACGTCGGTTCCGATCTGATATATTTTTAATCAATATTTGTTCTTACCACAGCAAATAAATATATTGAAGGGAAATATAGATTAAAACCAATTTAATAATAACAGTTGGAGACAACAACAAAGGGATTAAAAAGTAAACATTACATTTTTGAAAACGTCAATTTTGGTCATTTTCATTACCGGAAAACAAAATGGCAGCTATCATAGGAAATTACCGGCATCTCTACCTCTATTTATACTAGACAGAATCATGTACAACCTCTATTTATATTAGACAGAATCATGTACAACCTCTATTTATATTAGACAGAATCATGTACAACCTCTATTTATATTAGACAGAATCATGTACAACCTCTATTTATATTAGACAGATTCATGTACAACCTCTATTTATATTAGACAGAATCATGTACAACCTCTATTTATATTAGACAGAATCATGTACAACCTCTATTTATATTAGACAGAATCGTGTACAACCTCTATTTATATTAGACAGAATCATGTACAACCTCTATTTATATTAGACAGAATCATGTACAACCTCTATTTATATTAGACAATCATGTACAACCTCTATTTATACTAGACAGAATCATGTACAACCTCTATTTATATTAGACAGAATCATGTACAACCTCTATTTATATTAGACAGAATCATGTACAACCTCTATTTATATTAGACAGAATCATGTACAACCTCTGTTTATATTAGACAGAATCATGTACAACCTCTATTTATATTAGACAGAATCATGTACAACCTCTATTTATATTAGACAGAATCATGTACAACCTCTATTTATATTAGACAGAATCATGTACAACCTCTATTTATATTAGACAGAATCATGTACAACCTCTATTTATATTAGACAGAATCGTGTACAACCTCTATTTATATTAGACAGAATCGTGTACAACCTCTATATTAGACAATCATGTACAACATTTATTTATATTAGACAGAATCATGTACAACCTCTATTTATATTCGATAGAATCATGTACAACCTCTATTTATATTAGACAGAATCATGTACAACCTCTATTTATATTAGACAATCATGTACAACCTCTATTTATATTAGACAGAATCATGTACAACCTCTATTTATATCAGACAATCATGTACAACCTCTATTTATACTAGACAGAATCAAGTACAACCTCTATTTATATTAGACAGAATCATGTACAACCTCTATTAGAGATGCCAGGACAATTTTCATCAATGTTAAAACTTATATATTTCTTGTTTATCAATTAGAACTCACAAAGACAGACATTTTAAGCCCTCATTTGTAAAAATCGGACCAGTAGTTGCAAAGTTATGGCTGTTTCAAATTCCAGACTTCCCCCCTTTTTTATTCCAAGATGGCCGCCAGAGAAAACACCCTTTTCAACACTTTTCCATGGCTAATATATCAATGATTGTATTCTTTAGTTGCATAATCTTCTGTTTTCTGGGAGAACAAACATATGTATACAAGAAAAACTACAGGACTTTTTGAAATTAGACAACATTTCAAATTTTGAGACCTGTAAAAATCCTCGAAAACAGCTTTTTGGTTTGTTGAAATGACCACAAAGGGCATGTTCACGTCATTTTTCCATATAACTCCAACATAAATTTGCTTAGATAAATAATTGAGGTTGTTAAACCATTTATTCTGAATAGGATTATGAACTATAACCATTTTCAGTCTTGGAAATATAGTTTTATTCAGATTTGAAAATGGGTGTTGAGGCAGTTTGGTGATTGTTGTCTTGATGGCACCATCAAAAATATTGAAATCTTGTAAATAGAATGTAGTTATACATGTATATAACTGGTTAGATCTCAAAAAGTATACAAGATAATTACATGAAACTTGAAATATTTTTTGTTATTTCTCTGGTATTCTTTGTCCGATTTAGACCATCTAGGTATCAGAATGATCAACTGAAAGCCCTCTATCAATCTCTTGTAAAGATAAATAAACTGAATATATAAAAAGAGATACCACAATAAAAACACATGGCTAGCAGTCCATCTATACTGTAATTTCTACCAGCATACATGACATCGAGGGTGTAACAGTTAACATGCATTCTTTGAGTGTGGTCAAAACAACAAATAGTGACATTTGTAAATAAAAACACCAACACCAGGAACCTTTCCAAAATTATATGTTCTGTAATTTTACATTATTAGGATTTCTCTCCCGTCTCTTGTCCAAATTTGATCATCAAGACTAATTGTCATTTTGAAATCTATATCCTCAAATAAGTAACTAAAAGTCAAAACAAAACAGTTTTTCATGCCATATACATGATATATACCACTTAATGTAGGTTAGCCACCTTAAATATTAACATTTCCCTGCATCCTAAACATGACTAAAGGGTTTTCATCTGTCAGCTGGATAAATAGGTTTTCCCTCTTTATACCCCAATATCGGCAGTAATAATATACATGTAGCTAAAAAATTGCTGAAACTTGACGATCAACTTAAACAAATATATACATGTACCACAAAACTGAGCAAGTCAAATTGTTTCACTCTCTGCCATTATATGATAAAGTTTGTCAGTGACTTGCAGCAGGTCAGTGTTTTACTCCGGGTATTCCGGTTACCTTCACCAATGACAGACCACCACAATATAACTGAAATATTTTTGAAAGTGGCATTACACTAACCCTTTAACTTCTTCATGAAATAGGTCAGAATATTTATAAAATATACCATGTTTATACTAAAATTGAACAAAAATGATCCATGCCAGGTAAAAATAGTAAAATTTATAATTTATTCATAATATAGTGAACAATTTCTTCATATTTGTCCTCAATTTGGAAATGAGCTGAATGTTCCATGTTCTTCTCATTCAATCTCGGGGATTTATTAAACTTCAACTGCCAATCCAGACCAGCTGTAGACTAGTAGTGAAGTTCAATTACCATAATCTGACTAAAGAAAAAAAAATCACAAAGCATTGAGAACTTTAATAATGTACAAATGTAGTTCATATCTAAAAATTGAAAAAATTTCTAAATGCTATTTTTAATTCTTCATACCACAATATTAATATAGTTATCAAGATTAAAAACAGCAATATTGTGAAATATAAATGCATATCTTTCTTGATTTATTTTCGTTCACTTACTCATAAAAACCATATAAAAGAGTAAGAAAATATTAAATAATACATTAAATTGATCTGTGTACATAAAAAAATGTCCTCTTTCTGTTTGTGATTTGACTTTAAATACATGTGTAGTTTTATGACATCTCTGTAAACTTCAGCATAACATTACTAAAATCTAACAATTGGCGGTATGTCACAAGAATTAAAAAATTTATATAAAACCATGTTTTTTTTTACTATGCAAATAAAGTATCAAAGTAGTGTAACATAATTTTCTGGTCCAGTAAAATGTACGTAATACAAGTGCAAATAATTCACATCCTCAAAAATACAACAGAGACAAGCAGATTTGAGATGAATAATTCATGACTACGAGGATTTTTCTATCAGTTGACCCACATGTGATGAGTGCCGAGTATATCATAGCCGTGGGCTATCGACGATGATCAACAACATAAGAGACCAAAACTCTTAGTGCAGTTTTTACACATTTCCATTTATTAAATTGTTGCTGTTTTAGTTTCATATTTTGTCAACGCGACATTGACCACCAGTATGTTACAATACGAAAGTAAAATAAAATGATACAGCATCCACCCTTTGAACAATAAGTAAACCATGACATAAAATGGCAAGGATAATAAGCAAAGAAGGAAGCATCCACTCTCCACCCAATTCTTTGTCCCTGCCCTGGCTTACACCAGTTAAATCATTTCAGACACAAATGGAACATGGTGAATAAACTACTGAAAATGGCTACTTCCCTAATAATGTATTGTTGTGTCAGGACCAGGGTAGACCCTCCCCCTTTTCATTAGAATTTATTTTCATACCTCTCTTTCCCCCCCCCCCACGAAAAATTTTGGCAGCACTTCCCCTAGATTTTATGGATTTATTCGTACCCCCTTCCCATTATATCCCAGACCGAAAGGAGATAAATAAAAATAAAGAGAGAAAGAATGGAGAGAGTGTTGGGCAGGTCCATTTATAAAAACATGAACCGGCACCCTCCCCTGCCTATCGATAGCTTTATTTCTTGTTTTGTTCATTGTTTGATATACTAACTATCCAATAATGATTATATTTTCAGTATGACAACTCACCCGTAATGTTATCAGTAATAATAGTTTCCATCTTTTCTTGTTCAAGTTGTTGACGTCGTTAACGTTATGCATCGATGACATTGACACATGGCCGGCGTTGTTGAATTTGGTTCAATCTCCTTTTTTCTTTCGTTGTAAAGAATAAGTTTTTGACGTTATTTTGTGTTGATACTTGGCCAATTTAACCATCGATGTTTGAATTAATTAAATATGACGAGCACTTTTCAATTTTTGCCGCTACCTATGAATAATATGACTATAAATTTTTCTTTTGAATTTTTTACATGAAATTTGACCGGAAATAAAAATTTGCAGACGACATTGACCTTCGTGGAAATCTCAGCTTTCATTGGATATTTAAAATATGATTGTATGACGTCAAAAACATATTCTATTTTTGTCGCAAAGAGGGTACCGCAATAAAAAAAAACGTTCCACAGCATCAGATACTATTAAACGTCGATTCCGATCTGATATATTTTTAATCAATATTTGTTCTTACCACAGCAAATAAATATATTGAAGGGAAATATAGATTAAAACCAATTTAATAATAACAGTTGGAGACAACAACAAAGGGATTAAAAAGTAAACATTACATTTTTGAAAACGTCAATTTTGGTCATTTTCATTACCGGAAAACAAAATGGCAGCTATCATAGGAAATTACCGGCATCTCTACCTCTATTTATACTAGACAGAATCATGTACAACCTCTATTTATATTAGACAGAATCATGTACAACCTCTATTTATATTAGACAGAATCATGTACAACCTCTATTTATATTAGACAGAATCATGTACAACCTCTATTTATATTAGACAGATTCATGTACAACCTCTATTTATATTAGACAGAATCATGTACAACCTCTATTTATATTAGACAGAATCATGTACAACCTCTATTTATATTAGACAGAATCGTGTACAACCTCTATTTATATTAGACAGAATCATGTACAACCTCTATTTATATTAGACAGAATCATGTACAACCTCTATTTATATTAGACAATCATGTACAACCTCTATTTATACTAGACAGAATCATGTACAACCTCTATTTATATTAGACAATCATGTACAACCTCTATTTATACTAGACAGAATCATGTACAACCTCTATTTATATTAGACAGAATCATGTACAACCTCTATTTATATTAGACAGAATCATGTACAACCTCTATTTATATTAGACAGAATCATGTACAACCTCTGTTTATATTAGACAGAATCATGTACAACCTCTATTTATATTAGACAGAATCATGTACAACCTCTATTTATATTAGACAGAATCATGTACAACCTCTATTTATATTAGACAGAATCATGTACAACCTCTATTTATATTAGACAGAATCATGTACAACCTCTATTTATATTAGACAGAATCGTGTACAACCTCTATTTATATTAGACAGAATCGTGTACAACCTCTATATTAGACAATCATGTACAACATTTATTTATATTAGACAGAATCATGTACAACCTCTATTTATATTCGATAGAATCATGTACAACCTCTATTTATATTAGACAGAATCATGTACAACCTCTATTTATATTAGACAATCATGTACAACCTCTATTTATACTAGACAGAATCATGTACAACCTCTATTTATATTAGACAGAATCATGTACAACCTCTATTTATATTAGACAGAATCATGTACAACCTCTATTTATATTAGACAGAATCATGTACAACCTCTGTTTATATTAGACAGAATCATGTACAACCTCTATTTATATTAGACAGAATCATGTACAACCTCTATTTATATTAGACAGAATCATGTACAACCTCTATTTATATTAGACAGAATCATGTACAACCTCTATTTATATTAGACAGAATCATGTACAACCTCTATTTATATTAGACAGAATCGTGTACAACCTCTATTTATATTAGACAGAATCGTGTACAACCTCTATATTAGACAATCATGTACAACATTTATTTATATTAGACAGAATCATGTACAACCTCTATTTATATTCGATAGAATCATGTACAACCTCTATTTATATTAGACAGAATCATGTACAACCTCTATTTATATTAGACAATCATGTACAACCTCTATTTATATTAGACAGAATCATGTACAACCTCTATTTATATCAGACAATCATGTACAACCTCTATTTATACTAGACAGAATCAAGTACAACCTCTATTTATATTAGACAGAATCATGTACAACCTCTATTAGAGATGCCAGGACAATTTTCATCAATGTTAAAACTTATATATTTCTTGTTTATCAATTAGAACTCACAAAGACAGACATTTTAAGCCCTCATTTGTAAAAATCGGACCAGTAGTTGCAAAGTTATGGCTGTTTCAAATTCCAGACTTCCCCCCTTTTTTATTCCAAGATGGCCGCCAGAGAAAACACCCTTTTCAACACTTTTCCATGGCTAATATATCAATGATTGTATTCTTTAGTTGCATAATCTTCTGTTTTCTGGGAGAACAAACATATGTATACAAGAAAAACTACAGGACTTTTTGAAATTAGACAACATTTCAAATTTTGAGACCTGTAAAAATCCTCGAAAACAGCTTTTTGGTTTGTTGAAATGACCACAAAGGGCATGTTCACGTCATTTTTCCATATAACTCCAACATAAATTTGCTTAGATAAATAATTGAGGTTGTTAAACCATTTATTCTGAATAGGATTATGAACTATAACCATTTTCAGTCTTGGAAATATAGTTTTATTCAGATTTGAAAATGGGTGTTGAGGCAGTTTGGTGATTGTTGTCTTGATGGCACCATCAAAAATATTGAAATCTTGTAAATAGAATGTAGTTATACATGTATATAACTGGTTAGATCTCAAAAAGTATACAAGATAATTACATGAAACTTGAAATATTTTTTGTTATTTCTCTGGTATTCTTTGTCCGATTTAGACCATCTAGGTATCAGAATGATCAACTGAAAGCCCTCTATCAATCTCTTGTAAAGATAAATAAACTGAATATATAAAAAGAGATACCACAATAAAAACACATGGCTAGCAGTCCATCTATACTGTAATTTCTACCAGCATACATGACATCGAGGGTGTAACAGTTAACATGCATTCTTTGAGTGTGGTCAAAACAACAAATAGTGACATTTGTAAATAAAAACACCAACACCAGGAACCTTTCCAAAATTATATGTTCTGTAATTTTACATTATTAGGATTTCTCTCCCGTCTCTTGTCCAAATTTGATCATCAAGACTAATTGTCATTTTGAAATCTATATCCTCAAATAAGTAACTAAAAGTCAAAACAAAACAGTTTTTCATGCCATATACATGATATATACCACTTAATGTAGGTTAGCCACCTTAAATATTAACATTTCCCTGCATCCTAAACATGACTAAAGGGTTTTCATCTGTCAGCTGGATAAATAGGTTTTCCCTCTTTATACCCCAATATCGGCAGTAATAATATACATGTAGCTAAAAAATTGCTGAAACTTGACGATCAACTTAAACAAATATATACATGTACCACAAAACTGAGCAAGTCAAATTGTTTCACTCTCTGCCATTATATGATAAAGTTTGTCAGTGACTTGCAGCAGGTCAGTGTTTTACTCCGGGTATTCCGGTTACCTTCACCAATGACAGACCACCACAATATAACTGAAATATTTTTGAAAGTGGCATTACACTAACCCTTTAACTTCTTCATGAAATAGGTCAGAATATTTATAAAATATACCATGTTTATACTAAAATTGAACAAAAATGATCCATGCCAGGTAAAAATAGTAAAATTTATAATTTATTCATAATATAGTGAACAATTTCTTCATATTTGTCCTCAATTTGGAAATGAGCTGAATGTTCCATGTTCTTCTCATTCAATCTCGGGGATTTATTAAACTTCAACTGCCAATCCAGACCAGCTGTAGACTGTAGTAGTGAAGTTCAATTACCATAATCTGACTAAAGAAAAAAAAATCACAAAGCATTGAGAACTTTAATAATGTACAAATGTAGTTCATATCTAAAAATTGAAAAAATTTCTAAATGCTATTTTTAATTCTTCATACCACAATATTAATATAGTTATCAAGATTAAAAACAGCAATATTGTGAAATATAAATGCATATCTTTCTTGATTTATTTTCGTTCACTTACTCATAAAAACCATATAAAAGAGTAAGAAAATATTAAATAATACATTAAATTGATCTGTGTACATAAAAAAATGTCCTCTTTCTGTTTGTGATTTGACTTTAAATACATGTGTAGTTTTATGACATCTCTGTAAACTTCAGCATAACATTACTAAAATCTAACAATTGGCGGTATGTCACAAGAATTAAAAAATTTATATAAAACCATGTTTTTTTTTACTATGCAAATAAAGTATCAAAGTAGTGTAACATAATTTTCTGGTCCAGTAAAATGTACGTAATACAAGTGCAAATAATTCACATCCTCAAAAATACAACAGAGACAAGCAGATTTGAGATGAATAATTCATGACTACGAGGATTTTTCTATCAGTTGACCCACATGTGATGAGTGCCGAGTATATCATAGCCGTGGGCTATCGACGATGATCAACAACATAAGAGACCAAAACTCTTAGTGCAGTTTTTACACATTTCCATTTATTAAATTGTTGCTGTTTTAGTTTCATATTTTGTCAACGCGACATTGACCACCAGTATGTTACAATACGAAAGTAAAATAAAATGATACAGCATCCACCCTTTGAACAATAAGTAAACCATGACATAAAATGGCAAGGATAATAAGCAAAGAAGGAAGCATCCACTCTCCACCCAATTCTTTGTCCCTGCCCTGGCTTACACCAGTTAAATCATTTCAGACACAAATGGAACATGGTGAATAAACTACTGAAAATGGCTACTTCCCTAATAATGTATTGTTGTGTCAGGACCAGGGTAGACCCTCCCCCTTTTCATTAGAATTTATTTTCATACCTCTCTTCCCCCCCCCCACGAAAAATTTTGGCAGCACTTCCCCTAGATTTTATGGATTTATTCGTACCCCCTTCCCATTATATCCCAGACCGAAAGGAGATAAATAAAAATAAAGAGAGAAAGAATGGAGAGAGTGTTGGGCAGGTCCATTTATAAAAACATGAACCGGCACCCTCCCCTGCCTATCGATAGCTTTATTTCTTGTTTTGTTCATTGTTTGATATACTAACTATCCAATAATGATTATATTTTCAGTATGACAACTCACCCGTAATGTTATCAGTAATAATAGTTTCCATCTTTTCTTGTTCAAGTTGTTGACGTCGTTAACGTTATGCATCGATGACATTGACACATGGCCGGCGTTGTTGAATTTGGTTCAATCTCCTTTTTTCTTTCGTTGTAAAGAATAAGTTTTTGACGTTATTTTGTGTTGATACTTGGCCAATTTAACCATCGATGTTTGAATTAATTAAATATGACGAGCACTTTTCAATTTTTGCCGCTACCTATGAATAATATGACTATAAATTTTTCTTTTGAATTTTTTACATGAAATTTGACCGGAAATAAAAATTTGCAGACGACATTGACCTTCGTGGAAATCTCAGCTTTCATTGGATATTTAAAATATGATTGTATGACGTCAAAAACATATTCTATTTTTGTCGCAAAGAGGGTACCGCAATAAAAAAAAACGTTCCACAGCATCAGATACTATTAAACGTCGGTTCCGATCTGATATATTTTTAATCAATATTTGTTCTTACCACAGCAAATAAATATATTGAAGGGAAATATAGATTAAAACCAATTTAATAATAACAGTTGGAGACAACAACAAAGGGATTAAAAAGTAAACATTACATTTTTGAAAACGTCAATTTTGGTCATTTTCATTACCGGAAAACAAAATGGCAGCTATCATAGGAAATTACCGGCATCTCTACCTCTATTTATACTAGACAGAATCATGTACAACCTCTATTTATATTAGACAGAATCATGTACAACCTCTATTTATATTAGACAGAATCATGTACAACCTCTATTTATATTAGACAGAATCATGTACAACCTCTATTTATATTAGACAGATTCATGTACAACCTCTATTTATATTAGACAGAATCATGTACAACCTCTATTTATATTAGACAGAATCATGTACAACCTCTATTTATATTAGACAGAATCGTGTACAACCTCTATTTATATTAGACAGAATCATGTACAACCTCTATTTATATTAGACAGAATCATGTACAACCTCTATTTATATTAGACAATCATGTACAACCTCTATTTATACTAGACAGAATCATGTACAACCTCTATTTATATTAGACAGAATCATGTACAACCTCTATTTATATTAGACAGAATCATGTACAACCTCTATTTATATTAGACAGAATCATGTACAACCTCTGTTTATATTAGACAGAATCATGTACAACCTCTATTTATATTAGACAGAATCATGTACAACCTCTATTTATATTAGACAGAATCATGTACAACCTCTATTTATATTAGACAGAATCATGTACAACCTCTATTTATATTAGACAGAATCATGTACAACCTCTATTTATATTAGACAGAATCGTGTACAACCTCTATTTATATTAGACAGAATCGTGTACAACCTCTATATTAGACAATCATGTACAACATTTATTTATATTAGACAGAATCATGTACAACCTCTATTTATATTCGATAGAATCATGTACAACCTCTATTTATATTAGACAGAATCATGTACAACCTCTATTTATATTAGACAATCATGTACAACCTCTATTTATATTAGACAGAATCATGTACAACCTCTATTTATATCAGACAATCATGTACAACCTCTATTTATACTAGACAGAATCAAGTACAACCTCTATTTATATTAGACAGAATCATGTACAACCTCTATTAGAGATGCCAGGACAATTTTCATCAATGTTAAAACTTATATATTTCTTGTTTATCAATTAGAACTCACAAAGACAGACATTTTAAGCCCTCATTTGTAAAAATCGGACCAGTAGTTGCAAAGTTATGGCTGTTTCAAATTCCAGACTTCCCCCCTTTTTTATTCCAAGATGGCCGCCAGAGAAAACACCCTTTTCAACACTTTTCCATGGCTAATATATCAATGATTGTATTCTTTAGTTGCATAATCTTCTGTTTTCTGGGAGAACAAACATATGTATACAAGAAAAACTACAGGACTTTTTGAAATTAGACAACATTTCAAATTTTGAGACCTGTAAAAATCCTCGAAAACAGCTTTTTGGTTTGTTGAAATGACCACAAAGGGCATGTTCACGTCATTTTTCCATATAACTCCAACATAAATTTGCTTAGATAAATAATTGAGGTTGTTAAACCATTTATTCTGAATAGGATTATGAACTATAACCATTTTCAGTCTTGGAAATATAGTTTTATTCAGATTTGAAAATGGGTGTTGAGGCAGTTTGGTGATTGTTGTCTTGATGGCACCATCAAAAATATTGAAATCTTGTAAATAGAATGTAGTTATACATGTATATAACTGGTTAGATCTCAAAAAGTATACAAGATAATTACATGAAACTTGAAATATTTTTTGTTATTTCTCTGGTATTCTTTGTCCGATTTAGACCATCTAGGTATCAGAATGATCAACTGAAAGCCCTCTATCAATCTCTTGTAAAGATAAATAAACTGAATATATAAAAAGAGATACCACAATAAAAACACATGGCTAGCAGTCCATCTATACTGTAATTTCTACCAGCATACATGACATCGAGGGTGTAACAGTTAACATGCATTCTTTGAGTGTGGTCAAAACAACAAATAGTGACATTTGTAAATAAAAACACCAACACCAGGAACCTTTCCAAAATTATATGTTCTGTAATTTTACATTATTAGGATTTCTCTCCCGTCTCTTGTCCAAATTTGATCATCAAGACTAATTGTCATTTTGAAATCTATATCCTCAAATAAGTAACTAAAAGTCAAAACAAAACAGTTTTTCATGCCATATACATGATATATACCACTTAATGTAGGTTAGCCACCTTAAATATTAACATTTCCCTGCATCCTAAACATGACTAAAGGGTTTTCATCTGTCAGCTGGATAAATAGGTTTTCCCTCTTTATACCCCAATATCGGCAGTAATAATATACATGTAGCTAAAAAATTGCTGAAACTTGACGATCAACTTAAACAAATATATACATGTACCACAAAACTGAGCAAGTCAAATTGTTTCACTCTCTGCCATTATATGATAAAGTTTGTCAGTGACTTGCAGCAGGTCAGTGTTTTACTCCGGGTATTCCGGTTACCTTCACCAATGACAGACCACCACAATATAACTGAAATATTTTTGAAAGTGGCATTACACTAACCCTTTAACTTCTTCATGAAATAG
Organism: Bathymodiolus brooksi; assembly: GCA_963680875.1. Lineage (NCBI taxonomy): Eukaryota > Metazoa > Mollusca > Bivalvia > Mytilida > Modiolidae > Bathymodiolus > Bathymodiolus brooksi. Next base: position 876,376 of record OY804576.1, read on the forward strand.
GTCAGAATATTTATAAAATATACCATGTTTATACTAAAATTGAACAAAAATGATCCATGCCAGGTAAAAATAGTAAAATTTATAATTTATTCATAATATAGTGAACAATTTCTTCATATTTGTCCTCAATTTGGAAATGAGCTGAATGTTCCATGTTCTTCTCATTCAATCTCGGGGATTTATTAAACTTCAACTGCCAATCCAGACCAGCTGTAGACTGTAGTAGTGAAGTTCAATTACCATAATCTGACTAAAGAAAAAAAAATCACAAAGCATTGAGAACTTTAATAATGTACAAATGTAGTTCATATCTAAAAATTGAAAAAATTTCTAAATGCTATTTTTAATTCTTCATACCACAATATTAATATAGTTATCAAGATTAAAAACAGCAATATTGTGAAATATAAATGCATATCTTTCTTGATTTATTTTCGTTCACTTACTCATAAAAACCATATAAAAGAGTAAGAAAATATTAAATAATACATTAAATTGATCTGTGTACATAAAAAAATGTCCTCTTTCTGTTTGTGATTTGACTTTAAATACATGTGTAGTTTTATGACATCTCTGTAAACTTCAGCATAACATTACTAAAATCTAACAATTGGCGGTATGTCACAAGAATTAAAAAATTTATATAAAACCATGTTTTTTTTTACTATGCAAATAAAGTATCAAAGTAGTGTAACATAATTTTCTGGTCCAGTAAAATGTACGTAATACAAGTGCAAATAATTCACATCCTCAAAAATACAACAGAGACAAGCAGATTTGAGATGAATAATTCATGACTACGAGGATTTTTCTATCAGTTGACCCACATGTGATGAGTGCCGAGTATATCATAGCCGTGGGCTATCGACGATGATCAACAACATAAGAGACCAAAACTCTTAGTGCAGTTTTTACACATTTCCATTTATTAAATTGTTGCTGTTTTAGTTTCATATTTTGTCAACGCGACATTGACCACCAGTATGTTACAATACGAAAGTAAAATAAAATGATACAGCATCCACCCTTTGAACAATAAGTAAACCATGACATAAAATGGCAAGGATAATAAGCAAAGAAGGAAGCATCCACTCTCCACCCAATTCTTTGTCCCTGCCCTGGCTTACACCAGTTAAATCATTTCAGACACAAATGGAACATGGTGAATAAACTACTGAAAATGGCTACTTCCCTAATAATGTATTGTTGTGTCAGGACCAGGGTAGACCCTCCCCCTTTTCATTAGAATTTATTTTCATACCTCTCTTCCCCCCCCCCACGAAAAATTTTGGCAGCACTTCCCCTAGATTTTATGGATTTATTCGTACCCCCTTCCCATTATATCCCAGACCGAAAGGAGATAAATAAAAATAAAGAGAGAAAGAATGGAGAGAGTGTTGGGCAGGTCCATTTATAAAAACATGAACCGGCACCCTCCCCTGCCTATCGATAGCTTTATTTCTTGTTTTGTTCATTGTTTGATATACTAACTATCCAATAATGATTATATTTTCAGTATGACAACTCACCCGTAATGTTATCAGTAATAATAGTTTCCATCTTTTCTTGTTCAAGTTGTTGACGTCGTTAACGTTATGCATCGATGACATTGACACATGGCCGGCGTTGTTGAATTTGGTTCAATCTCCTTTTTTCTTTCGTTGTAAAGAATAAGTTTTTGACGTTATTTTGTGTTGATACTTGGCCAATTTAACCATCGATGTTTGAATTAATTAAATATGACGAGCACTTTTCAATTTTTGCCGCTACCTATGAATAATATGACTATAAATTTTTCTTTTGAATTTTTTACATGAAATTTGACCGGAAATAAAAATTTGCAGACGACATTGACCTTCGTGGAAATCTCAGCTTTCATTGGATATTTAAAATATGATTGTATGACGTCAAAAACATATTCTATTTTTGTCGCAAAGAGGGTACCGCAATAAAAAAAAACGTTCCACAGCATCAGATACTATTAAACGTCGGTTCCGATCTGATATATTTTTAATCAATATTTGTTCTTACCACAGCAAATAAATATATTGAAGGGAAATATAGATTAAAACCAATTTAATAATAACAGTTGGAGACAACAACAAAGGGATTAAAAAGTAAACATTACATTTTTGAAAACGTCAATTTTGGTCATTTTCATTACCGGAAAACAAAATGGCAGCTATCATAGGAAATTACCGGCATCTCTACCTCTATTTATACTAGACAGAATCATGTACAACCTCTATTTATATTAGACAGAATCATGTACAACCTCTATTTATATTAGACAGAATCATGTACAACCTCTATTTATATTAGACAGAATCATGTACAACCTCTATTTATATTAGACAGATTCATGTACAACCTCTATTTATATTAGACAGAATCATGTACAACCTCTATTTATATTAGACAGAATCATGTACAACCTCTATTTATATTAGACAGAATCGTGTACAACCTCTATTTATATTAGACAGAATCATGTACAACCTCTATTTATATTAGACAGAATCATGTACAACCTCTATTTATATTAGACAATCATGTACAACCTCTATTTATACTAGACAGAATCATGTACAACCTCTATTTATATTAGACAGAATCATGTACAACCTCTATTTATATTAGACAGAATCATGTACAACCTCTATTTATATTAGACAGAATCATGTACAACCTCTGTTTATATTAGACAGAATCATGTACAACCTCTATTTATATTAGACAGAATCATGTACAACCTCTATTTATATTAGACAGAATCATGTACAACCTCTATTTATATTAGACAGAATCATGTACAACCTCTATTTATATTAGACAGAATCATGTACAACCTCTATTTATATTAGACAGAATCGTGTACAACCTCTATTTATATTAGACAGAATCGTGTACAACCTCTATATTAGACAATCATGTACAACATTTATTTATATTAGACAGAATCATGTACAACCTCTATTTATATTCGATAGAATCATGTACAACCTCTATTTATATTAGACAGAATCATGTACAACCTCTATTTATATTAGACAATCATGTACAACCTCTATTTATATTAGACAGAATCATGTACAACCTCTATTTATATCAGACAATCATGTACAACCTCTATTTATACTAGACAGAATCAAGTACAACCTCTATTTATATTAGACAGAATCATGTACAACCTCTATTAGAGATGCCAGGACAATTTTCATCAATGTTAAAACTTATATATTTCTTGTTTATCAATTAGAACTCACAAAGACAGACATTTTAAGCCCTCATTTGTAAAAATCGGACCAGTAGTTGCAAAGTTATGGCTGTTTCAAATTCCAGACTTCCCCCCTTTTTTATTCCAAGATGGCCACCAGAGAAAACACCCTTTTCAACACTTTTCCATGGCTAATATATCAATGATTGTATTCTTTAGTTGCATAATCTTCTGTTTTCTGGGAGAACAAACATATGTATACAAGAAAAACTACAGGACTTTTTGAAATTAGACAACATTTCAAATTTTGAGACCTGTAAAAATCCTCGAAAACAGCTTTTTGGTTTGTTGAAATGACCACAAAGGGCATGTTCACGTCATTTTTCCATATAACTCCAACATAAATTTGCTTAGATAAATAATTGAGGTTGTTAAACCATTTATTCTGAATAGGATTATGAACTATAACCATTTTCAGTCTTGGAAATATAGTTTTATTCAGATTTGAAAATGGGTGTTGAGGCAGTTTGGTGATTGTTGTCTTGATGGCACCATCAAAAATATTGAAATCTTGTAAATAGAATGTAGTTATACATGTATATAACTGGTTAGATCTCAAAAAGTATACAAGATAATTACATGAAACTTGAAATATTTTTTGTTATTTCTCTGGTATTCTTTGTCCGATTTAGACCATCTAGGTATCAGAATGATCAACTGAAAGCCCTCTATCAATCTCTTGTAAAGATAAATAAACTGAATATATAAAAAGAGATACCACAATAAAAACACATGGCTAGCAGTCCATCTATACTGTAATTTCTACCAGCATACATGACATCGAGGGTGTAACAGTTAACATGCATTCTTTGAGTGTGGTCAAAACAACAAATAGTGACATTTGTAAATAAAAACACCAACACCAGGAACCTTTCCAAAATTATATGTTCTGTAATTTTACATTATTAGGATTTCTCTCCCGTCTCTTGTCCAAATTTGATCATCAAGACTAATTGTCATTTTGAAATCTATATCCTCAAATAAGTAACTAAAAGTCAAAACAAAACAGTTTTTCATGCCATATACATGATATATACCACTTAATGTAGGTTAGCCACCTTAAATATTAACATTTCCCTGCATCCTAAACATGACTAAAGGGTTTTCATCTGTCAGCTGGATAAATAGGTTTTCCCTCTTTATACCCCAATATCGGCAGTAATAATATACATGTAGCTAAAAAATTGCTGAAACTTGACGATCAACTTAAACAAATATATACATGTACCACAAAACTGAGCAAGTCAAATTGTTTCACTCTCTGCCATTATATGATAAAGTTTGTCAGTGACTTGCAGCAGGTCAGTGTTTTACTCCGGGTATTCCGGTTACCTTCACCAATGACAGACCACCACAATATAACTGAAATATTTTTGAAAGTGGCATTACACTAACCCTTTAACTTCTTCATGAAATAGGTCAGAATATTTATAAAATATACCATGTTTATACTAAAATTGAACAAAAATGATCCATGCCAGGTAAAAATAGTAAAATTTATAATTTATTCATAATATAGTGAACAATTTCTTCATATTTGTCCTCAATTTGGAAATGAGCTGAATGTTCCATGTTCTTCTCATTCAATCTCGGGGATTTATTAAACTTCAACTGCCAATCCAGACCAGCTGTAGACTGTAGTAGTGAAGTTCAATTACCATAATCTGACTAAAGAAAAAAAAATCACAAAGCATTGAGAACTTTAATAATGTACAAATGTAGTTCATATCTAAAAATTGAAAAAATTTCTAAATGCTATTTTTAATTCTTCATACCACAATATTAATATAGTTATCAAGATTAAAAACAGCAATATTGTGAAATATAAATGCATATCTTTCTTGATTTATTTTCGTTCACTTACTCATAAAAACCATATAAAAGAGTAAGAAAATATTAAATAATACATTAAATTGATCTGTGTACATAAAAAAATGTCCTCTTTCTGTTTGTGATTTGACTTTAAATACATGTGTAGTTTTATGACATCTCTGTAAACTTCAGCATAACATTACTAAAATCTAACAATTGGCGGTATGTCACAAGAATTAAAAAATTTATATAAAACCATGTTTTTTTTTACTATGCAAATAAAGTATCAAAGTAGTGTAACATAATTTTCTGGTCCAGTAAAATGTACGTAATACAAGTGCAAATAATTCACATCCTCAAAAATACAACAGAGACAAGCAGATTTGAGATGAATAATTCATGACTACGAGGATTTTTCTATCAGTTGACCCACATGTGATGAGTGCCGAGTATATCATAGCCGTGGGCTATCGACGATGATCAACAACATAAGAGACCAAAACTCTTAGTGCAGTTTTTACACATTTCCATTTATTAAATTGTTGCTGTTTTAGTTTCATATTTTGTCAACGCGACATTGACCACCAGTATGTTACAATACGAAAGTAAAATAAAATGATACAGCATCCACCCTTTGAACAATAAGTAAACCATGACATAAAATGGCAAGGATAATAAGCAAAGAAGGAAGCATCCACTCTCCACCCAATTCTTTGTCCCTGCCCTGGCTTACACCAGTTAAATCATTTCAGACACAAATGGAACATGGTGAATAAACTACTGAAAATGGCTACTTCCCTAATAATGTATTGTTGTGTCAGGACCAGGGTAGACCCTCCCCCTTTTCATTAGAATTTATTTTCATACCTCTCTTCCCCCCCCCACGAAAAATTTTGGCAGCACTTCCCCTAGATTTTATGGATTTATTCGTACCCCCTTCCCATTATATCCCAGACCGAAAGGAGATAAATAAAAATAAAGAGAGAAAGAATGGAGAGAGTGTTGGGCAGGTCCATTTATAAAAACATGAACCGGCACCCTCCCCTGCCTATCGATAGCTTTATTTCTTGTTTTGTTCATTGTTTGATATACTAACTATCCAATAATGATTATATTTTCAGTATGACAACTCACCCGTAATGTTATCAGTAATAATAGTTTCCATCTTTTCTTGTTCAAGTTGTTGACGTCGTTAACGTTATGCATCGATGACATTGACACATGGCCGGCGTTGTTGAATTTGGTTCAATCTCCTTTTTTCTTTCGTTGTAAAGAATAAGTTTTTGACGTTATTTTGTGTTGATACTTGGCCAATTTAACCATCGATGTTTGAATTAATTAAATATGACGAGCACTTTTCAATTTTTGCCGCTACCTATGAATAATATGACTATAAATTTTTCTTTTGAATTTTTTACATGAAATTTGACCGGAAATAAAAATTTGCAGACGACATTGACCTTCGTGGAAATCTCAGCTTTCATTGGATATTTAAAATATGATTGTATGACGTCAAAAACATATTCTATTTTTGTCGCAAAGAGGGTACCGCAATAAAAAAAAACGTTCCACAGCATCAGATACTATTAAACGTCGGTTCCGATCTGATATATTTTTAATCAATATTTGTTCTTACCACAGCAAATAAATATATTGAAGGGAAATATAGATTAAAACCAATTTAATAATAACAGTTGGAGACAACAACAAAGGGATTAAAAAGTAAACATTACATTTTTGAAAACGTCAATTTTGGTCATTTTCATTACCGGAAAACAAAATGGCAGCTATCATAGGAAATTACCGGCATCTCTACCTCTATTTATACTAGACAGAATCATGTACAACCTCTATTTATATTAGACAGAATCATGTACAACCTCTATTTATATTAGACAGAATCATGTACAACCTCTATTTATATTAGACAGAATCATGTACAACCTCTATTTATATTAGACAGATTCATGTACAACCTCTATTTATATTAGACAGAATCATGTACAACCTCTATTTATATTAGACAGAATCATGTACAACCTCTATTTATATTAGACAGAATCGTGTACAACCTCTATTTATATTAGACAGAATCATGTACAACCTCTATTTATATTAGACAGAATCATGTACAACCTCTATTTATATTAGACAATCATGTACAACCTCTATTTATACTAGACAGAATCATGTACAACCTCTATTTATATTAGACAGAATCATGTACAACCTCTATTTATATTAGACAGAATCATGTACAACCTCTATTTATATTAGACAGAATCATGTACAACCTCTGTTTATATTAGACAGAATCATGTACAACCTCTATTTATATTAGACAGAATCATGTACAACCTCTATTTATATTAGACAGAATCATGTACAACCTCTATTTATATTAGACAGAATCATGTACAACCTCTATTTATATTAGACAGAATCATGTACAACCTCTATTTATATTAGACAGAATCGTGTACAACCTCTATTTATATTAGACAGAATCGTGTACAACCTCTATATTAGACAATCATGTACAACATTTATTTATATTAGACAGAATCATGTACAACCTCTATTTATATTCGATAGAATCATGTACAACCTCTATTTATATTAGACAGAATCATGTACAACCTCTATTTATATTAGACAATCATGTACAACCTCTATTTATATTAGACAGAATCATGTACAACCTCTATTTATATCAGACAATCATGTACAACCTCTATTTATATTAGACAGAATCATGTACAACCTCTATTTATATTAGACAGAATCATGTACAACCTCTATTTATATTAGACAGAATCATGTACAACCTCTATTTATATTAGACAGAATCATGTACAACCTCTATTTATATTAGACAATCATGTACAACCTCTATTTATATTAGACAGAATCATGTACAATCTCTATTTATATTAGACAGAATCATGTACAACCTCTATTTATATTAGACAGAATCATGTACAACCTCTATTTATATTAGACAGAATCATGTACAGCCTAGTGAAAACGAAATACCATCGGACCGACGGACAAGTCTGGTAAAACGACCGCCAGTCCGATATAAACCCTTGGATTTCAGAACCGATTGTCCGGTATTGCTCAGTCATTTGATTTCGTCAATTTTGGCTATAACAATTGACTTGTCAGTTTCCGGCATAGGATTTCATAAAAACTAAAGTGAAACGCCAGATCAAAACTCTTTTATTGTATCATTTTTCATTGTTCCATGCTATGATGAAGTTCAAGGACATTGACAAAAAAGTCGCAATCTCAGAAACGCTTTAATGAACGAAAATATCAATATTTGAAATATAAGAAAAAGAATCACTCCGGACCGGACACATAAAAATTATCGGATATCAATATGGCACCAAATTTAAACGTGTCTGTTGTGCAAAATACGATAGAGGACTTGATTTAGGATTTTGGGAAATATTGAAACCTTTGAAATGGACAAATATTACAAGCTTTTTCCTGATTAAGACAAATGGTTTAAAAGATATCCACTAAAAATTTATTTACCTGTGAATTTAAATAAAATACTTTGCTTTATTTATATAAGATAATAAATTATACAAAATGTTTACTTCAAAGCAGACTTGTTTTATCAAACAATGTTCAGAAAAATATATATACAGTTAATTTGCATTGCTAAAACGAGAAATGGAAAATTGAAAGCAACCACTGCAGAAAAAGCTTGATATTGACAGTGAGGAAAGTGACCTTCATGCACTGAATATTATATGTGACACAGACAAGGACAATGATGACCTTTGTGTTGATTTTATAGATGAAGAAGATAATTGGAGAGACGTTTTCCTTCTCTCTGAGAGAGAATGTTAATAATAAAACTATTCGGAATATATATTGTTATGAAAATTTGTGTTCCCATACCATTCTTCTCCTTGTTGGTTTCATATGAAATAAGAAAACAACCCTAATTAAAATCAATAACAATGAAAAGTGCTTTATACAAGTAAAGGAAATTATACAGGCCAGCCATCAACAATGAAATATTTAAAAAATTACGATTTTCTTTCGGTCTGGTAAAAAGTTTATTCGGTCTGGTGAATGATCTTGGTTCACCAGACCGAATGTCCTGTAAGAAAATTTACAATTTCGCATTCACTGACAGCCTCTATATATATTTGGCTGTAAAATAAATCTGCTAGTGGCATAAATAAGCTGAAGTTTGAGCTCATACCTTAGGACAATGAGTTATATAAAATGTGGTTTCATTTATAGTCATTCTTCAACAATTGTCGGAAGACAAAATAATTTAACCTTCTGATGGAATAAAATTGATATACATGTATTGTCTATATTGTGTTAACTTGATAGAAATTAGATACAAATGTAACTATATTTAATTCTAATATGACGTCCTTCTTTCGCTTTGCGAACAAACGAGCGATTTATTAGATGGCAAAATCTCATTAGCTCATGCGCTGCACACATATATTAGCCACATAAAATGATGAAATCACAAAATAATATTATTTACACGGTTGTTAACGTTTTAAACATCTATATTCACTGAAAATAATCAACATATCCCAAATTATTAATAAATATGTGATGTGTCAATTAAAACATGTAAGCACAATATTATTGTTACAGATCATCAATAAGACTGACTTTCCCGTCATAAAAGCACATGTTGATGAGTTATCGTCTGCTCGAATTTGGCAGCATAAATTGTGTGCGACATTGTCCTCAAGCGTAAATATAAATTACCGTCTTTCTCCACCAAAGTAGACTACCGTATTTGTACTCTTAGACATATCAGAATCGAAATAATTCATGAAAGCCAGAATGTGTTTTGAGTTTTAACATCGGTTGGCAGAATTTTAGTAAATTTGATCCCTCGCATCCACTCTGGATAAAATACTAACATCCCCATGTTAAAACTCAAAACACATTCTGGCTTCCATGAATTATTTCTTAAGTATAAGTATTTGTATATTAATTAATCTACAACAATTTTAATTTCAGGCCCAAGTCAAGAATGTGTATGAAGATGAAGTCCTTGTTTCTTTTGAAAATAAGTAAGTTGATTACACATAAGGCCAAGAAAAAAATATGTGTGTTTCCGATTGCATGGTCTTCAAAATTAGGGTCAGTAGGTCGGGATTTTTTTTTTTTTTTTTTAACCTACAAGTATGCTCCTTCCTCTAAAATCACACACACTTGTTTGTTTCTTTCTTACTACAGCTTATTAATTATCTGACATGCAGTACAATGTTTTTGGTTCCAAACATCCAAATGTACAAGGAAATGAAGAAAATTGTTGAAGTCAGAAACAAACACGGAAACGGAGACAAATTTCCGGATTTTGTCGATCTATTATTTTTTTTTTTTTGGCATAAAAAATGTTAGGGTCGACCGGAAACACACATTTTTTTTTTTTGGCATAAATAAAAGCAGAAGCCTGTGTTTGGCTAGTGATCTTATATGATAGTTAGATTTACAACTACATCATACTTGTACATCATAAAAACCCAGTTTAAACAGTGATGTCAACAGTTAACAATTCCAAAAATGTCAACAAAATGAACAACCCCCTTTTCACTTGAAATCAGTGAACACAAAGAAGACTATGACATATAACATTGAAAATCCAAGTAATGGCTTAGGACAGGCACAAAAATATGCAGGATTAAACCGGTTAATGGAATCTCTCCTCTCTTGATAACTTGATCTCCAACAGTAATACAGATCTAAGCAAACAGTCAAAAACATGCATAGATTTGGTTTTGTTAAAGAAGACCACGTACTATCACAAAATTGAATTGCATCATAAATATGAACAGTACAATAGCAGGGTCAATGAACGGCCGCACTTGAGGATACAATGTAATCTTCAGTCCTCAAAATGAAAATTTGAATTTACTGGTCCAAATAAAATTCTTGAATTTATTTTTTATATACATGTGTAGTTCTAAATAAAAACTGAAAAATTTACTGGTTCGAACAAAGTTTTACTGGTCTTGGGCCGGAGGACTGGTGCTCACCGTTAGGACTGAATCTTCAATTTCGTTACGACAGTATTATGTAGATGCTGATAATCAGATTATATATATATTATATATGTTTTAGCTGGCAACCTGAACAGCGAGTTAAATTTGGAAATGTACGATTACCACCGACTGACCAAGCGAAGAAAGCAGAATATAAGGAAGGAGAGATTGTAGAGGTAATGTTCATTCTACACACAGACTAAAGGTTGGGATTGATTTGAGAGATTGTAGAGGTAATGTTCATTCTACACACAGACTAAAGGTTGGGATTGATTTGAGAGATTGTAGAGGTAATGTTCATTCTACACACAGACTAAAGGTTGGGATTGATTTGAGAGATTGTAGAGGTAATGTTCATTCTACACACAGACTAAAGGTTGGGATTGATTTGAGAGATTGTAGAGGTAATGTTCATTCTACACACAGACTAAAGGTTGGGATTGATTTGAGAGATTGTAGCCTTTCCAGAAAAGAGGCATCGGTGGTGTAATAGTTAGCGTACCCACCTCAAGTGAAGTAAATCGTGGGTTTGAGCCCCGGTGGGGTCAAATCAAAGACTATGAAATTGGTATATATGTTGCTTCTCTGCTAAGCATGCAGCATTAAGGAGTAAGAGCAAAGACTGATTGGCTCTTAATCAGTTGTTTCAGTCAGCTAGCACTATAAAAATCCAACTAAGTGTGTATTGGTCTAGTATAAAGTGGACATCATCATCATCTTATGATCATCTAATGTAACTTGTTCTCGCCAAGATATAGCTGAAAAATTGCTCATTTGGCATTAAACAATAATCATGCACTCGCTTAAAATTTGTTCTGGCCTGACAGATTTTTATTTAAGCATACTGTTTTTTGGTACGTATAGAACACGGTCTTATGCTTTAAAATGGTAATTTGTAGATGGGGTGCGTTTTATGCATAAGAGCAAGTATCAGACACTTTTTTTTAGCTTACCTTGCCAAAGGCAATGTGAGCTTTTGTCATCACTTGGCGTCCGTCTTCTGTCGTCCGTTAATTTTTCACATATTAATCTTCTCCTCTGAAACCCCTCAGTCATATGAACTGAAACTTGGTAGGAAGCATCTATGGAAGGTCCTCTATAAAGATTGCTCATTTTGTCCCGATCTATTTACAAATATGGCCACCACAGGCAATTCTTGTTTCTGATTGGCCTATTTTTTTTTAAAATCTTCTCTTCTGAAACCGCTTAGCCAAATGAACCGAAACTTGGTAGGAAGCATCTATGGAAGGTCCTCTATAAAGATTGCTAATTTCATCCTGATCCATTAACAAACATGGTCACCACAGGCAATTCATGTTTATGATTGTATGCTTTCTTTAAAAAAAAAAAAAAAAAAAATTGTGTGGAAAGGGAGATAACTCTAATTTAAATATAGTTACTAAGAATTGAATTACAGATAAATATGCCTCTAAAACCCCTCAGCCAAATGAACTGAAACTTGGTAGGAAGCATCTATGGAAGGCCCTCTATAAAGATTGCTCATTTCGTCCCGATACGTTAACAAACATGGCCGCCACAGGCGACTCTTGTTTCTGATTGGCTGATTTTAAGAATTCTTCTCTTCTGTAACCACTTGGCCAAATGATCTGAAACATAGTAGGAAGCATCTATGGAAGGTCCTCTATAAAGATTGCTCATTCCATCCCGATCCATTAACAAACATGGCCACCACAGGCTATTCTTGTTTCTGATTGGCTGATTTTTTAAATTCTTCTCCTCTGAAACCGCTTAGCCAAATGATCCGAAACTTGGTAGGAAACATCTATGGGCGGTCCTCTATAAAGAGTACTCATTTTGTTCCAATTCCATCAACAAACATGGCCGCCACAGGCGATTCTTGTTTCTGATTGGTCTATTTCTAAAAATCTTCTCTGAAACCACATGGCCTGGCCAAATGAACCGAAACTTTGTAGGAAGTATCTATGGAAGGTCCTCTATAAAGCTTGCTCATTCTGTCCCAATCCATTAACAAACATGGCCACCACAGATGATTCTTGTTTCTGATTGGTCTATTTCTAAAAATCTCCTCTGAAACCGCATGGCCAAATGATCCGAAACTTGGTAGGAAGCATCTATGGAAAGTCCTCTTAAAAAGATTGCTCATTTTGTCCCAATCTGTTAACAAACATGGCCACCACAGACAATTCTTTTTTCTGATTGGTCAATTTCTAAAAATCTTCTACTCTGACACAGCTTGGCCAAATAGACCGAAACTTAGTAGGAAGCATCTATAGAAGGTCCTCTATGGGAATTGCTCATTCCGTTTTGATCCGTTAACAAACATGGCCGTCATAGGCAATTCTTGTTTCTTATTGTTCGATTTCTAAAACAGCTTTTTCTCTGAAACCACTTGGCCAAGTGATATGAAACTTGGTAAGAAGCATCTATGGAAGGTCCTCTATAGAGATTGCTCATTTCGTTTTGATCCATTAACAAACATGGCTGCCACAGGCAATTCTTGTTTTAGATTGGTCGCTTTCTGAAAATCTTCTTCTCTGAAACTGCTTTGCCAAAACGAACCAAAATTTGGTGGGAGCACCTATAGGCTATGGAAGGTTCTGTATTAAGTTTCCTCAGAGCAGAATGGAAGGTGAGCGACACAGGCTCAGCTCAGTGCTGTGCCTCTGGTTCAGGTCACGCAGAGAGTTGCCGGTAGCATAGCTCACAGACGGCAATATTCCCAATGATCGATGAATTAATGTTCAAATAACATTAATTGTGTGCATTATATATGTGTTATTAAGTCTCCCAAGTTTGGGAGGCTTATTGTTTTTGCTCCGTTTCTTATTATTATTATTATTATTATTATTCTTATTCTTATTCTTCTCTTTATTCTCTTTCTCCTTTCTTTCTTTGGCACATGAACTTGTCCATGGCAGATCTCGGAAACTACTAGACAGAATTTCATGAAACTTGGTGGAGTTATAGATATATGTTTCTAGTTGGTCCTAAAGTTTTCAGCTTTGTGGTAAAGGGGGTCAAAGTCATATTTTGAGGGGTTCAAAGGGGGTGGGGATTACTATAGAATCCTATGGGAAAGTTGAAATTCCGTAAATTAATGTTGATAACTTCTAAATGGATTATGATAGAGGCATCAAATTTGACATAGTGATAGGTCACCATTAGAGGAGCAATTCTGCGTTTTCAAAATTTTCGAGATGTCTGCCATTTCAAAATGGCTGTCAAAACACGGCATAAAATATGGGCGGTAAAAATTCAACATTGTCCGATATCATCAAAATTTGATATGTGGATAGATAATGATGTACCGAATTGATTCCCGACATTGAAAAATTTCTACCGGTCGCCATTTTCAAAATGGCTCCCACAATACCACAAATATTCAACATTGTCCGATATCATCAACATTTGATATGTGGGTAGATAATGATGTCCCGAAATGATTCCCGACATTGAAAAATTTCTACCGGTCGCCATTTTCAAAATGGCCACCACAATACCACACAAATTCAACATTGTCCGATTTCAACGACATTTCATATGTGGGTAGATTATGATGTCCCGAATTGATTTCTGACATCGAAAAACTTCTACCAGTCGCCATTTTCAAAATGGCCACCACAATACCGCACAAATTCAACATTGTTCGATTTCAAAGGTAGCTTTTAATTTATTTTTTAAACCGGTTGTCAGTGGCCTGTTTGGGAGACTTCATAATCGTTAGATTATAATCATATCTTGTTTAAAATAAAATTGTATAAAAATTATATTTGTTGCTTGTTCATTGCCTTTTTGAAAGGTATGTAAATATTCTCGATGTTTGTCAATAATCATACTTGTGCATTGGTATTCTTGTTTGGAACTAATTGTCCATACGAATGCAGTAATAACTGTCAAATGTTTGCTATCAGACGTGTGATATTTTACTTTTTTTCAATCTATTTTTTCCTGGGGTGAAATTACCTGTGTTTGGGTATTGAACCTTTGTTTGAATTATTGATTTTTACAGCAGTTGACAAGGTCAAGGACCGTATATTGTACAACAAGGTGTGAAAAGATAATTGAACATACTGGAACTGGAACACCTGTCAATATTATATAATATATGGTAGCAAGAGTACACTTCAATAGAAATTATAATCTCTTTGATCAGGTCTTAATTAATGTTATTACTTTTGTATTGTTTTCTCTTTATTTGAATCGATCGTAATTACTTCCTATTGAAGCTTGACCCAAGCTTGCCTATCTTTGATCACATGAACGGTTCATTATTTGATGAATTAATACTGATTAAAGATTAAACATATCTACATATTTATTATTTAAAACAACCATAATTCACGTAAAGAACGACAAAAAAATTAACTGCTCCATCCGTTTCATTTTTATTGCTGTTTTGAACTTGTTTTCAAATTAAACATTACCGATAAACTGCCTGCATTCACAAAACAGCTAATTTTCGCTTGCAGCATGTAGAATAATCGGTTTAAACTCTTTTAACAAAACTAATTTAACATTTCCCTGTCTAAAATTTATCAAAAATACATGGATTAACAAATACGGGATCTATGGTAAGCAATATTTTGCCGTTTGAACGAGGATTTCTACCGTGAATGTTTTACTGAATCTCCCTACGTTCTATAGATAGGAACCAGAATTTTCCCCAGATTTCTTGGGGAGGAAAGGGGGTGCATTTAATAGACACAAAAAGACGGTAATTAAGCATTATTAGTATTATTATCCTTACAAGAATGAAGTCAATTTTAGATCTATTTAGTATGTATTAAAATGTCCTTGGTTGGTAGAATGTTAGAATTGTTGTCAAACATAAGACTTTGTTTAACTTTCTTACAAGGTCCTTGATTGGTAGAATGTTAGAATCATTGTCTAACATAAGACTTTGTTTAACTTTCTTACAAGGTCCTTGATTGGTAGAATGTTAGAATTGTTGTCAAACATAAGACTGTTTAACTTTCTTACAAGGTCCTTGATTGGTAGAATGTTAGAATTGTTGTCAAACATAAGACTTTGTTTAACTTTCTTACAAGGTCCTTGATTGGTAGAATGTTAGAATTGTTGTCAAACATAAGACTGTTTAACTTTCTTACAAGGTCCTTGATTGGTAGAATGTTAGAATTGTTGTCAAACATAAGACTTTGTTTAACTTTCTTACAAGGTCCTTGATTGGTAGAATGTTAGAATTGTTGTCAAACATAAGACTGTTTAACTTTCTTACAAGGTCCTTGATTGGTAGAATGTTAGAATCATTGTCTAACATAAGACTTTGTTTAACTTTCTTACAAGGTCCTTGATTGGTAGAATGTTAGAATTGTTGTCTAACATAAGACTTTGTTTAACTTTCTTACAAGGTCCTTGATTGGTAGAATGTTAGAATCATTGTCTAACATAAGACTTTGTTTAACTTTCTTACAAGGTCCTTGATTGGTAGAATGTTAGAATTGTTGTCAAACATAAGACTTTGTTTAACTTTCTTACAAGGTCCTTGATTGGTAGAATGTTAGAATTGTTGTCAAACATAAGACTTTGTTTAACTTTCTTACAAGGTCCTTGATTGGTAGAATGTTAGAATTGTTGTCTAACATAAGACTTTGTTTAACTTTCTTACAAGGTCCTTGATTGGTAGAATGTTAGAATTGTTGTCAAACATAAGACTGTTTAACTTTCTTACAAGGTCCTTGATTGGTAGAATGTTAGAATTGTTGTCAAACATAAGACTTTGTTTAACTTTCTTACACGGTCCTTGATTGGTAGAATGTTAGAATTGTTGTCAAACATAAGACTGTTTAACTTTCTTACAAGGTCCTTGATTGGTAGAATGTTAGAATTGTTGTCAAACATAAGACTTTGTTTAACTTTCTTACAAGGTCCTTGATTGGTAGAATGTTAGAATTGTTGTCAAACATAAGACTGTTTAACTTTCTTACAAGGTCCTTGATTGGTAGAATGTTAGAATCATTGTCTAACATAAGACTTTGTTTAACTTTCTTACAAGGTCCTTGATTGGTAGAATATTAGAATTGTTGTCAAACATAAGACTGTTTAACTTTCTTACAAGGTCCTTGATTGGTAGAATGTTAGAATTGTTGTCAAACATAAGACTTTGTTTAACTTTCTTACAAGGTCCTTGATTGGTAGAATGTTAGAATCTTTGTCTAACATAAGATTTTGTTTAACTGTCTTACAAGGTCCTTGATTGGTAGAGTATTAGAATCATTGTCTAACATAAGATTTTAACTGTCTTAGGTATTCACCAGAACCAGTGTCCTTGATTGATAGAGTATTAGAATCGTTGTCTAACATAAGATTTTAACTGTCTTAGATATTCACCAGAACCAGTGTCCTTGATTGATACAGTATTAGAATCAATGTCTAACATAAGATTTTAACTGTCTTAGGTATTCACCAGAACCAGTGTCCTTGATTGATAGAGTATTAGAATCGTTGTCTAACATAAGATTTTATCTGTCTTGGGTATTCACCAGAACCAGTGTCCTTGATTGATAGAGTATTAGAATCGTTGTCTAACATAAGATTTTAACTGTCTTAGGTATTTACCAGAACCAGTGTCCTTGATTGATACAGTATTAGAATCGTTGTCTAACATAAGATTTTAACTGTCTTAGGTATTCACCAGAACCAGTGTCCTTGATTGATAGAGTATTAGAATCGTTGTCTAACATAAGATTTTAACTGTCTTAGGTATTCACCAGAACCAGTGTCCTTGATTGATAGAGTATTAGAATCATTGTCTAACATAAGATTTTAACTGTCTTAGGTATTCACCAGAACCAGTGAAACAGAACAGAATGGATGGTGGAAGGCTAAAGTCAAAATGTTAAAAGGAGAATTTTGTGTGATTGAATATTTAGGATGGGAGGGATCGTCATATAATGATATTGTGCCATTAGATCGTATTCGATCATTAAGCCAAAAGTAAGTAGAAAATTAGTGTTGTTTTTAATTAATATGTAAATTTTAGATACAGTAATACAGCCATATGTATGGCCTTACCCAGTAAATAACTAAGAAACACTTTAAACTTCGCAAACCTTAATAGACATGTTCTCATATATGTAAATACAATGAACCTTAATAGACATGTTCTCTTACATGTAAATACAATGAACCTTAATAGACATGTTATCATACATGTAAATACAATGAACCTTAATAGACATGTTCACATACATGTAAATACAATGAACCTTAATAGACATGTTTACATACATGTAAATACAATGAACCTTAATAGACATGTTCACATACATGTAAATACAATGAACCTTAATAGACATGTTCACACACATGTAAATACAATGAACCTTAATATACATGTTCTCATACATGTAAATACAATGAACCTTAATAGACATGTTCTCATACATGTAAATACAATGAACCTTAATAGACATGTTCTCATACATGTAAATACAATGAACCTTAATAGACATGTTCACATACATGTAAATACAATGAACCTTAATATACATGTTCTCATACATGTAAATACAATGAACCTTAATAGACATGTTCTCATACATGTAAATACAATGAACCTTAATAGACATGTTCTCATACATGTAAATACAATGAACCTTAATAGACATGTTCACATACATGTAAATACAATGAACCTTAATAAACATGTTCTCATACATGTAAATACAATGAACCTTAATAGACATGTTCTCATACATGTAAATACAATGAACCTTAATAGACATGTTCTCATACATGTAAATACAATGAACCTTAATAGACATGTTCACATACATGTAAATACAATGAACCTTAATAGACATGTTCACATACATGTAAATACAATGAACCTTAATAGACCTGTTCTCATACATGTAAATACAATGAACCTTAATAGACATGTTCTCATACATGTAAATACAATGAACCTTAATAGACATGTTCACATATATGTAAATACAATGAACCTTAATAGACATGTTCATATAAATGTAAATACAATGAACCTTAATAGACCTGTTCTCATACATGTAAATACAATGAACCTTAATAGACATGTTCTCATACATGTAAATACAATGAACCTTAATATACATGTTCTCATACATGTAAATACAATGAACCTTAATAGACATGTTCACATACATGTAAATACAATGAACCTTAATATACATGTAAATACAATGAACCTTAATAGACATGTTCACATACATGTAAATACAATGAACCTTAATAGACATGTTCACATACATGTAAATACAATGAACCTTAATAGACATGTTCTCATACATGTAAATACAATGAACCTTAATATACATGTTCTCATACATGTAAATACAATGAACCTTAATAGACATGTTCACATACATGTAAATACAATGAACCTTAATAGACATGTTCACATACATGTAAATACAATGAACCTTAATATACATGTTCTCATACATGTAAATACAATGAACCTTAATAGACATGTTCACATACATGTAAATACAATGAACCTTAATAGACATGTTCTCATACATGTAAATACAATGAACCTTAATAGACATGTTCACATACATGTAAATACAATGAACCTTAATAGACATGTAAATACAATGAACCTTAATAGACATGTTCTCATACATGTAAATACAATGAACCTTCATAGACATGTTCTCATACATGTAAATACAATGAACCTTAATAGACATGTTCTCATACATGTAAATACAATGAACCTTAATAGACATGTTTACATACATGTAAATACAATGAACCTTAATAGACATGTTCTCAAACATGTAAATACATTGAACCTTAATAGACATGTTCTCATACATGTAAATACAATGAACCTTAATAGACATGTTCTCATACATGTCAATACAATGAACCTTAATAGACATGTTCACATACATGTAAATACAATGAACCTTAATAGACATGTTCACATACATGTAAATACAATGAACCTTAATAGACATGTTCACATACATGTAAATACAATGAACCTTAATAGACATGTTCATATACATGTAAATACAATGAACCTTAATAGACATGTTCACATACATGTAAATACAATGAACCTTAATAGACATGTTCACATACATGTAAATACAATGAACCTTAATAGACATGTTCTCATACATGTAAATACAATGAACCTTAATAGACATGTTCTCATATATGTAAATACAATGAACCTTAATAGACATGTTCTCATATATGTAAATACAATGAACCTTAATAGACATGTTCTCATTTATGTAAATACAATGAACCTTAATAGACATGTTTAGAGATGCCGACTTATCGTTATTTTGGCCGCCATTTTGTTTTCCGTTAGCTGCTTTTACATGAAAATGCAATATTTTGATGTCAATTTTTTACAGATAAAACTATATAAAGATATAATTTTTTTACATTAATTAATTATCTAAACATTGTTTAAAATCTTTAAAAAATTTGTTTCTTTTGATATGGAATCGTTTAGATATAACGTGTTCGAATCGGAATCGCTGTTTTCGGAATTTTACATTCGCGGCACGGTTTTTTTCACCAAGGTCCCCCTTTTCAATGCCTTGCCCGGCATGTTCCTGACGTTATATAGTTCCATAATTATTATCCAATTAAAGCGCAGATTCGTAGCTTGCACATGGTCACAGTCGCTTCCGTTTTCCTGCGCATGCTAAACGGAAAATGGTCTTCTGAAAAGTTTTAAGATGAACAATTCAGTGAAAAATTTGGAGTAGCGTTCTCCGATGGCGATATTTGTATTTTTCATTATAATATCAACATAGGAAACATGCCAACTCAACCCTATTAGATCGGGAACACGGCTGGTTTTTCGTATTTAAAACACCCCTGAAGCTAAACATCATGTCTGAAGAAGAACGTCGCACGTCATCCCTGGAAGTGGAAAATATTTGTAACGTCAACGACGCTGACACAGCTGTTATCGTAGCCGTAGGTATGTATAAACCTTGATCTCAATGTTTTAAACGTACGATTTATTTTTTGCATTGCTTCTTTTTAAGTAGTTTATGAAAAACTTCTTGTCAATTTATAAATACTTCCAACTTACGTTCAAAACAAAAGACGAAAAGTAAACAAACCGAAAAAAAAGGGGGGTGTAAATAGAGATGAAAGTTTTCCTCTTTTCTTTAAGGAAAATATTTGGAAATAAAATGTTTCAAGCTTGGTCCAAACAGCTAGAAAATGAGGGTATGACTGAGCACTAGAAATTAGGAGTTTCCTCTTTTTCATCAGTCAATACAGTCTACAGTCACAAAACACTTTCTTCTATGTGTACATAATATTTGTTTTTTATATTATAGTCTTCACTCTTCAGAAAGTTAATTCTATTCATATTCTGGGTGGTGTACTGTGACAACTTTTCAAAAGCTTTGTTTTTGTTTATATATTCAAAGCTTTTTTTTTAAAGTTGGTACATGAATTTGAGCTTTTAAAACAGACATTTTGGTTAGATGTGAGAAGAAATATTCTGCTCTATTATTTTCAGGTTGGAGGGTATAGTGCAGAAAATTTCTTCGAAGCCAGGTCTAATTTCAATGAGATTATGTTGCTTGAACTATTCAACCAGGGCATTGGATTGCAAGTATGCATCAACACAAGCAACTTTTGTCATGGTGCTACATTTTTTTGTATTTGCCAGCTTCCATGGATACTCGAGCATGATTGAATATTTACATACTAAATTCAAATAAAAGTAAAAAAAATGTTATTGCATATTTATATGTTGCGTTATTTTTATTCAACATGGGAAAATATATTTTAATCCAGAAGAAGTGGCTTGTCTTGATGTATAGTTGTCTGCAACTCAATAAATAATGTGGCGGAGAAATCATTAGGTATTTCTGCATCTGAAAATGCCTCACTTCAGAAGTAAAGACTGAACATTGGAAGAAAGAAAAATACTAGTCTTGATTTAATTATTAAAATAGTAGTTATGAAATGATAATATGTAGTTAGAACTGTTTCTTTGTGGTCCCTTCTGGTTTTTTTTCCAGTTCACCTGACAGTATGCTTTGCTGGTCAAAGACATGTGATCCAAGCTGGCCTTGGGATATTACCTGAACTTAGGACTGCAGCCTGCAGGATAATTTACAGCTGAGTCCATAATTTATATCATAATTAAATATTCAATAAAGAGATGAAAAATGTTGCTGGCCAACATTTTGTCTTCATTAGTTGTTCTGGTTCATTACTAATACACTATGTTGAAAATTTCATTAATATTTTTCTTTACAGATGGTTGGGAGTTCTGGTCTCTATTGAAGAATAATTTATTATATATTTAGTTTTACATGTAGCTGGACTTATTCAGACCACAATACATGTGACAATAGATGATGTATTTAAAAAATACACCAGATATTTCCTAAATAATAAATGAATGAACTTAATATTTTGTTATTGTTTTCATTGAACATGTTTTAAGAAGCAAATTAGAATAGTAATGAGCAAGACTGAAACTTTGACATGGAGTCGGAGAGTTGGGTTATGGTGTTTAATGCCAGTTTCATTTTCAACAATATTTCAGTTATATTGTGGTGGTCACTTTTATTGGTGGCATAAACCCGAGTACCTGGAGAAAACCACATACCTGTTGCAAGTCACTGACGAATTTTATCACACAATAATGTGGTATCAAGTACACCTTAAGTTACCATGAGCGGGATTCGAACGGCATGGAGAGTAAGACTGAAACAAATTTACTTGCTCAAATTGCAATCAAGGGAAACCTGAATATAAACAACATAAACTTTATTTTAAATAAAGTTCCATATGTAGCCTTTCGTAGGAAATGTGTAAAGCGTGCAAATAATATCCATCTATTTTAAACACAAGCTGGTCTTAAGGAAGTTTAGTTTAGAAGTGTTTCACTATCATGCTTGTTGGGTGATTGTTGCATATAACATCACTTTCAGCAATTGTACAGCTACATCATGATAGCAAGACATTGAGGTAGGAAAGCAAAAACACCTACAAATGTATAGATATATATATATATATCAAGCTGACCAGTTAAACTTTCGGCAAGTGGTAGTACTAGGTGTCTGGAATCTTCACCCCATGGGGGATTACATATTGGTATGAAAAGTATTCAGTTTAATTTATTAGTTACTTGAGGTTATAGATTATTAAAATATCTTTAATTTGATACCTTGATGATCAAATTCTGACTAGAAACAATAGAGTAATCATAAAAAACGTAAATTTGAGCAACGAATTTTAAAGCAATGGCAGCCATTTTGTTTTCAAAATGGTCACCAATATGACAATTATTCCTTAATAAAATGCTAAAACAAATAAGAGGTCATTAGTACAAATCTCCATATCCATTTTTTCAGTGATATTAATTATATTGATAAAAAAAAATATCAAATTATCTTGGAACAGGTTCCCTGTTTGATGAATTTTATGAAAAAATGGCAACCATTTTGAACAAAATGGCTGCCATTTCTTGCGTCGACAAAAAAAACATCACGTCCAACAGAACGTGCACAACACTGTGGTATTACCTTCAAAATTTTGTGCGGATATCATTTTTAGTTTAGGAAATATGAAGCTTTTTGTGTCATTTTCCCATATAACTGCTGTGAAACGGTGCCATTCTCAAATAGTGTTGAACACTAATTGCACACCCACCTTTATGGATTCATAATTCCACAAAAAGATGTAAAAGGTGATTCATATGTTATAATTGCACACAAAACAAGTATTTCTACACACAATTTCTTCTATTATGATGTCAGATAAGTTATTTTCTGACAAAATTATGGCAATGTGAGCCATATGGACCTTTCGGTCAAGATCAAAAGTGGCTCCGCCATACATTTTGGACAGTAAAACAAATAGCAAATATTACTTCGAGCATGTTCAGTTTCATTTTTCTGACAGAATAACTTATAATCTATGGGAAAAAACAAAAGTAGAGACATTATCTGCTGTTTACACAGAAAATCAGAACTCTAAAACAGTCATTAAAACCATTATTGATGGTGGCCATCTTTGGAAAATTATCGACCAAAAATAGGCAATTTCAGATGCTCATAACTTTTGAACCCTTCATCCGATTTTTACAAATGAAGGCTCAAAGTTCTTCTTAGATTGAGCTCTATCTAATGGTTCAAAAACAGCAAGCATCCCCTGTAATTGATTTTTGACTGGCATCTCTAACATGTTTTCATATATGTAAATACAATGAACCTTAATAGACATGTTCACATACATGTAAATACAGTGAACCTTAATAGACATGTTTACATACATGTAAATACAATGAACCTTAATAGACCTGTTATCATACATGTAAATACAATGAACCTTAATAGACATGTTCACATATATATAAATACAATGAACCTTAATAGACATGTTTACATACATGTAAATACAATGAACCTTAATAGACATGTTCACATACAGGTAAATACAATGAACCTTAATAGACATGTTCACATACATGTAAATACAATGAACCTTAATAGACATGTTCACATACATGTAAATACAATGAACCTTAATAGACATGTTCACACACATGTAAATACAATGAACCTTAATAGACATGCTATCATACATGTAAATACAATGAACCTTAATAGACATGCTATCATACATGTAAATACAATGAACCTTAATAGACATGTTCTCATACATGTAAATACAATGAACCTTAATAGACATGTTCACATACATGTAAATACAATGAACCTTAATAGACATGTTCACATACATGTAAATACAATGAACCTTAATAGACATGTTCACATACATGTAAATACAATGAACCTTAATAGACATGTTCACATACATGTAAATACAATGAACCTTAATAGACATGTTCTCATACATGTAAATACAATGAACCTTAATAGACATGTTCTCATACATGTAAATACAATGAACCTTAATAGACATGTTCTCATACATGTAAATACAATGAACCTTAATAGACATGTTCACATACATGTAAATACAATGAACCTTAATAGACCCGTTATCATACATGTAAATACAATGAACCTTAATAGACATGTTTACATACATGTAAATACAATGAACCTTAATAGACATGTTCACATACAGGTAAATACAATGAACCTTAATAGACATGTTCACATACATGTAAATACAATGAACCTTAATAGACATGTTCACATACATGTAAATACAATGAACCTTAATAGACATGTTCACACACATGTAAATACAATGAACCTTAATAGACATGCTATCATACATGTAAATACAATGAACCTTAATAGACATGCTATCATACATGTAAATACAATGAACCTTAATAGACATGTTCTCATACATGTAAATACAATGAACCTTAATAGACATGTTCACATACATGTAAATACAATGAACCTTAATAGACATGTTCACACACATGTAAATACAATGAACCTTAATAGACATGCTATCATACATGTAAATACAATGAACCTTAATAGACATGCTATCATACATGTAAATACAATGAACCTTAATAGACATGTTCTCATACATGTAAATACAATGAACCTTAATAGACATGTTCACATACATGTAAATACAATGAACCTTAATAGACATGTTCACATACATGTAAATACAATGAACCTTAATAGACATGTTCACATACATGTAAATACAATGAACCTTAATAGACATGTTCACATACATGTAAATACAATGAACCTTAATAGACATGTTCTCATACATGTAAATACAATGAACCTTAATAGACATGTTCTCATACATGTAAATACAATGAACCTTAATAGACATGTTCTCATACATGTAAATACAATGAACCTTAATAGACATGTTCACATACATGTAAATACAATGAACCTTAATAGACCCGTTATCATACATGTAAATACAATGAACCTTAATAGACATGTTCTCATACATGTAAATACAATGAACCTTAATAGACATGTTCACATACATGTAAATACAATGAACCTTAATAGACCTGTTATCATATATGTAAATACAATGAACCTTAATAGACATGTTCACATACATGTAAATACAATGAACCTTAATAGACATGTTCACATACATGTAAATACAATGAACCTTAATAGACATGTTTACATACATGTAAATACAATGAACCTTAATAGACCTGTTATCATACATGTAAATACAATGAACCTTAATAGACATGCTATCATACATGTAAATACAATGAACCTTAATAGACATGTTCTCATACATGTAAATACAATGAACCTTAATAGACATATTCACATACATGTAAATACAATGAACCTTAATAGACATGTTCTCATACATGTAAATACAATGAACCTTAATAGACATGTTCTCATACATGTAAATACAATGAACCTTAATAGACATGTTCACATACATGTAAATACAATTAACCTTAATAGACATGTTCTCATACATGTAAATACAATGAACCTTAATAGACATGTTCTCATACATGTAAATACAATGAACCTTAATATACATGTTCTCATACATGTAAATACAATGAACCTTAATAGACATGTTCTCATACATGTAAATACAATGAACCTTAATAGACATGTTCACATACATGTAAATACAATGAACCTTAATAGACATGTTCTCATACATGTAAATACAATGAACTACGAATTTTAAAGCAATGGCAGCCATTTTGTTTTCAAAATGGTCACCAATATGACAATTATTCCTTAATAAAATGCTAAAACAAATAAGAGGTCATTAGTACAAATCTCCATATCCATTTTTTCAGTGATATTAATTATATTGATAAAAAAAAATATCAAATTATCTTGGAACAGGTTCCCTGTTTGATGAATTTTATGAAAAAATGGCGACCATTTTGAACAAAATGGCTGCCATTTCTTGCGTCGACAAAAAAAACATCACGTCCAACAGAACGTGCACAACACTGTGGTATTACCTTCAAAATTTTGTGCGGATATCATTTTTAGTTTAGGAAATATGAAGCTTTTTGTGTCATTTTCCCATATAACTGCTGTGAAACGGTGCCATTCTCAAATAGTGTTGAACACTAATTGCACACCCACCTTTATGGATTCATAATTCCACAAAAAGATGTAAAAGGTGATTCATATGTTATAATTGCACACAAAACAAGTATTTCTACACACAATTTCTTCTATTATGATGTCAGATAAGTTATTTTCTGACAAAATTATGGCAATGTGAGCCATATGGACCTTTCGGTCAAGATCAAAAGTGGCTCCGCCATACATTTTGGACAGTAAAACAAATAGCAAATATTACTTCGAGCATGTTCAGTTTCATTTTTCTGACAGAATAACTTATAATCTATGGGAAAAAACAAAAGTAGAGACATTATCTGCTGTTTACACAGAAAATCAGAACTCTAAAACAGTCATTAAAACCATTATTGATGGTGGCCATCTTTGGAAAATTATCGACCAAAAATAGGCAATTTCAGATGCTCATAACTTTTGAACCCTTCATCCGATTTTTACAAATGAAGGCTCAAAGTTCTTCTTAGATTGAGCTCTATCTAATGGTTCAAAAACAGCAAGCATCCCCTGTAATTGATTTTTGACTGGCATCTCTAACATGTTTTCATATATGTAAATACAATGAACCTTAATAGACATGTTCACATACATGTAAATACAGTGAACCTTAATAGACATGTTTACATACATGTAAATACAATGAACCTTAATAGACCTGTTATCATACATGTAAATACAATGAACCTTAATAGACATGTTCACATATATATAAATACAATGAACCTTAATAGACATGTTTACATACATGTAAATACAATGAACCTTAATAGACATGTTCACATACAGGTAAATACAATGAACCTTAATAGACATGTTCACATACATGTAAATACAATGAACCTTAATAGACATGTTCACATACATGTAAATACAATGAACCTTAATAGACATGTTCACACACATGTAAATACAATGAACCTTAATAGACATGCTATCATACATGTAAATACAATGAACCTTAATAGACATGCTATCATACATGTAAATACAATGAACCTTAATAGACATGTTCTCATACATGTAAATACAATGAACCTTAATAGACATGTTCACATACATGTAAATACAATGAACCTTAATAGACATGTTCACATACATGTAAATACAATGAACCTTAATAGACATGTTCACATACATGTAAATACAATGAACCTTAATAGACATGTTCACATACATGTAAATACAATGAACCTTAATAGACATGTTCTCATACATGTAAATACAATGAACCTTAATAGACATGTTCTCATACATGTAAATACAATGAACCTTAATAGACATGTTCTCATACATGTAAATACAATGAACCTTAATAGACATGTTCACATACATGTAAATACAATGAACCTTAATAGACCCGTTATCATACATGTAAATACAATGAACCTTAATAGACATGTTCTCATACATGTAAATACAATGAACCTTAATAGACATGTTCACATACATGTAAATACAATGAACCTTAATAGACCTGTTATCATATATGTAAATACAATGAACCTTAATAGACATGTTCACATACATGTAAATACAATGAACCTTAATAGACATGTTCACATACATGTAAATACAATGAACCTTAATAGACATGTTTACATACATGTAAATACAATGAACCTTAATAGACCTGTTATCATACATGTAAATACAATGAACCTTAATAGACATGCTATCATACATGTAAATACAATGAACCTTAATAGACATGTTCTCATACATGTAAATACAATGAACCTTAATAGACATATTCACATACATGTAAATACAATGAACCTTAATAGACATGCTATCATACATGTAAATACAATGAACCTTAATAGACATGCTATCATACATGTAAATACAATGAACCTTAATAGACATGTTCACATACATGTAAATACAATGAACCTTAATAGACATGTTCACATACATGTAAATACAATGAACCTTAATAGACATATTCACATACATGTAAATACAATGAACCTTAATAGACATGTTCTCATACATGTAAATACAATGAACCTTAATAGACATGTTCTCATACATGTAAATACAATGAACCTTAATAGACATGTTCTCATACATGTAAATACAATGAACCTTAATAGACATGTTCTCATACATGTAAATACAATGAACCTTAATAGACATGTTCACATACATGTAAATACAATTAACCTTAATAGACATGTTCTCATACATGTAAATACAATGAACCTTAATAGACATGTTCTCATACATGTAAATACAATGAACCTTAATATACATGTTCTCATACATGTAAATACAATGAACCTTAATAGACATGTTCTCATACATGTAAATACAATGAACCTTAATAGACATGTTCACATACATGTAAATACAATGAACCTTAATAGACATGTTCTCATACATGTAAATACAATGAACCACATATTTTAACAAGTTTATAAGTTAACAGACGATTTATGTACAAATAAAGACATGTAGATGTATGTCACTGTTATCTGAAAAAACGTTATTTCAAAACATGTGGGATCAAGTTGTTTAATTTGTGTCTTATCCTTTTGTCTCTTTGAACAATAAAATATGTTTAAAGTAAGTAAATTTTAATATTTCAAGTAATACAAGCTAAAATGTAAATTAATTCCTTTTGAATACGATACAGTAGTACATTTGTAAGGGAGACCATTCTGAAATGAAAAACTTGCCTTATAAAAGGGATGGCCACTCTTTGGAGGGACATTTTAGCAGTATTTTACTCTGAGTGCATCTGAAATCTGACCTGATAAAAGGTGTGGTCTTATAAATGAGCATAACTACATTGTTTTCTGATTTTTGTCTTGAAAATTGTACATAAATCAGAGAAGAAATGAAGTATGAATTGATATATATGTATTTATGATTCTTAGCTCTGTTCTTTTATTTGCCTGTTTGTTTTGTTTCAGTGCACCATTTAAAAACAGTTTTCAGAAGTATTCTGTCCCTATTCCAGAAGATTTAAGAGAAATGTAAGTCTTCAATATTCACAATTTACAAGTAGAAACAATTTAAACCATCTCATTTTTACACATTTTATTTGCTGTAAGATCAATTAAACATTTAAGTTGACTAATGATTAATGAAATGAGTTTCTAATATGTTCTCAAATGTCATATAAATGTTTAACATCACTTTTGTTTCCATCATCTATACCTCTAGTAATAGCAGTGTTTTAAAGTGACATAATCTTCAACTTATTGAGGGGCCGTCATTATCGTGATCGTATGGTAGTTTGATTTACAACTACCTGTGCAATCAGTGCCTATCACCACTAAAGTTCGGAGTTCGAAACCCGTTCATGGCGAGGTGTACTCGATAAAACATTATTTGATAAAGTTTGTCAGTGACATGCGACAGGTCGGTGGTTTGTTCCGGTTTCCTCCATCGATTAAACTGACCACCAATCAGTATTTGGTAGAAGTAATACAACCTCTGACATAATCTTCAACTTGTTGGAGGTGGTCAGTATTTGGTAGAAGTAATACAACCTCTGACATAATCTTCAACTTGTTGGAGGTGGTCAGTATTTGGTAGAAGTAATACAACCTCTGACATAATCTTCAACTTGTTGAAATCAGTCAGTATTTGGCAGAAGTAGAGGTGAAACGTTTTTGGTAATTACCTTTATCATAACACATTATTACTATTCTGCTTGTAGATGCAGTGAAGAAAATGCACACACAGAGTTTATCAGACATTGTGGTCCAGCATCAGTTGTATATAATGAAACAGAATGTTTATTAGTTGTAATTGTAAGTAACTGTACAGTTATCTCCCTTTAATTAAAGTAACTACATTTATCTTCCTTTAATAAGTCATACAATCTTTGTTGAAGGACACTAGATATTACAGTGATTTTCCTACTCATTTGTATCTGGGGCCCAGGTCCCTTAGAATTGGGAAAATTAGTGCATAAATGATGTGAATTGGGAAAAGATGAGAAGAGCAATATATTAGTTTGGATTTCAAGTAATAGAATAACTTAGAATCAACACAATTTTATTATTGCATTGAAATTGAACCCTCTGGCATCTGGTACCATGACATTTGGAGCACAGCTGTCCAAATCAGAGTGAAAGTCAGATTACAAATCATCAACATCGCCAATATTTGCACTATTTACATGTTGATGGGTGTCACTTGAAGCTGTATTAGGTAATAAAGAATTTGTATTGTTGTTTCTGCTTCCGAAGAAATTTTCTCTCTCAACGAGATTAATGGACATGGTGTGTCGGTGACCGGTAGAGATTAGAGTTCCGAAGATATTTTCTGCTATGTATCTGCAGTCTAGCCTAAGCTGGAGATATAGAGCAGACAATTTTTTTCGGAAGTCTGGAGATACAGAGCAGAAAATGTCTTCAGAAGTCTAATCTCAATGAGATTACAGTGACCGGTACGGTGGTAGTGGGTCGCACAAACAGCTTCACTATAGCTTTATTAACATCAACTGCTCTCGGGCAGTAAAAAGTTGTTTTTAAATACAAATGATTCGAGGTTCCTGCACTTACTACCATCATTCCTGGTTAATTTCTGGACATAATATTTAGACGATATTTTTATTTTTAATTTTAAAACTCAATTGGCAATAATTCACGTATTCCGCTTCATCAACTGTTTTCCGTTTTTAATTCCCAATGAATCGATAAAATATCAAACAAACAAAAAATGTAACTTACAGGACATATTTACTACTTTAATATAATATTTATTTCAATAAACATCTTTATTATGAAATTTATTCCAAATAATACAATTTCCGATTTCATCTTTCTGACGTTTTTCGTGCAGTCCATTAAATGCCACTTTCACCAAATTAAGTGACCACAATATATTACACTGGTTCCCGCTTCTTTCTGTGTAGTATTACACTTGCATAATCAAAGCAAGCGTAAACCAGAAGAGCTAAAGACCGACGTTCATAGACTCTAAAATGTTCAAGTTTTAATTTCATTTGAAAAAGCTTTCATTAACGATTTTTACGATAATTTTATCACCACGTTATTGGGAATTTTCCCTCATGTTATTGGGAAAAAAAAGCCTTCTTCACATTGGGACTGGGACTGATATTCGGCCCCAAACCCCAAAAACGCAGTCGAAAAATCACTGTATTATATCAGTGACGTACATTGTTATCTTTTTTTTTTCAGTCTACCAGTGATAGTGCAATAAAGAAAGCTACACTGTTATCAGATATGCATTTAAAAAATTTACGACAGAAATTATTATTAAAACAAAGAACAGATGAAGCTGTGAAAAGGCTGCAGGTAAAAAATTATATTTTGATAGATAAATAAGTTTACCAGTATATAGAGAATGACATACCCTTACTTTTAATATTTAATACTTTAAATACCAGTTTGTGCATTATACATGTATATTATTAGATCTGTATGTTGCAAACTCACTCACAGTAGGAAAATAATTACAAAAAACAGGGGCTGTCGTGATCGTATGGTAGTTGGATTTACAACTAATTGTGCAATCAGTGCCTATCACCACTAAAGTTGTGAGTTCGAACCCCGTTCATGGTGAGGTGTACTCAATACATCATTATATGATCAAGTTTGTCAGTGACTTTCGACAGGTCTGTGGTTTTCTCAGGGTACTTCGATTTTCTCCACCAATGAAACTGACTGCCACAATATAACTGAAATATTGTTGAAAGTGATGTTAAACACCATCAACCAAACCCAAATCAAGCCAACCTACAAAAACATGCTTGAATACTCTTTAATTTGTTATATTATTTAGCTGAGGATCTGTTGGACCTTAAGATTGTTGATCTTTTGATGATTGTTATATTATTTAGTTGAGGATCTGTTGGACCTTAAGATTGTTGATCTTTTGATGATTGTTATATTATTTAGTTGAGGATCTGTTAGACCTTAAGATTGTTGATCTTTTGATGAATGTTATATTATTTAGTTGAGGATCTGTTGGACCTTAAGATTGTTGATCTTTTGATGAATGTTATATTATTTAGTTGAGGATCTGTTGGACCTTAAGATTGTTGATCTTTTGATGAATGTTATATTATTTAGTTGAGGATCTGTTGGACCTTAAGATTGTTGATCTTTTGATGACTGTTATATTATTTAGTTGAGGATCTGTTAGACCTTAAGATTGTTGATCTTTTGATGACTGTTATATTATTTAGTTGAGGATCTGTTGGACCTTAAGATTGTTGATCTTTTGATGAATGTTATATTATTTAGTTGAGGATCTGTTGGACCTTAAGATTGTTGATCTTTTGATGAATGTTATATTATTTAGTTGAGGATCTGTTAGACCTTAAGATTGTTGATCTTTTGATGATTGTTATATTATTTAGTTGAGGATCTGTTAGACCTTAAGATTGTTGATCTTTTGATGAATGTTATATTATTTAGCTGAGGATCTGTTGGACCTTAAGATTGTTGATCTTTTGATGAATGTTATATTATTTAGCTGAGGATCTGTTGGACCTTAAGATTGTTGATCTTTTGATGATTGTTATGTGATTTAGCTGAGGATCTGTTAGACCTTAAGATTGTTGATCTTTTGATGAATGTCATATTATTTAGTTGAGGATCTGTTGGACCTTAAGATTGTTGATCTTTTGATGAATGTTATATTATTTAGTTGAGGATCTGTTGTACCTTAAGATTGTTGATCTTTTGATGATTGTTATATTATTTAGTTGAGGATCTGTTGGACCTTAAGATTGTTGATCTTTTGATGAATGTTATATTATTTAGTTGAGGATCTGTTGGACCTTAAGATTGTTGATCTTTTGATGAATGTTATATTATTTAGTTGAGGATCTGTTAGACCTTAAGATTGTTGATCTTTTGATGATTGTTATGTGATTTAGCTGAGGATCTGTTGGACCTTAAGATTGTTGATCTTTTGATGACTGTTATATTATTTAGTTGAGGATCTGTTAGACCTTAAGATTGTTGATCTTTTGATGATTGTTATATTATTTAGTTGAGGATCTGTTAGACCTTAAGATTGTTGATCTTTTGATGAATGTTATATTATTTAGTTGAGGATCTGTTGGACCTTAAGATTGTTGATCTTTTGATGAATGTTATATTATTTAGTTGAGGATCTGTTGGACCTTAAGATTGTTGATCTTTTGATGACTGTTATATTATTTAGTTGAGGATCTGTTAGACCTTAAGATTGTTGATCTTTTGATGACTGTTATATTATTTAGTTGAGGATCTGTTGTACCTTAAGATTGTTGATCTTTTGATGATTGTTATATTATTTAGTTGAGGATCTGTTAGACCTTAAGATTGTTGATCTTTTGATGAATGTTATATTATTTAGCTGAGGATCTGTTGGACCTTAAGATTGTTGATCTTTTGATGAATGTTATATTATTTAGCTGAGGATCTGTTGGACCTTAAGATTGTTGATCTTTTGATGATTGTTATGTGATTTAGCTGAGGATCTGTTAGACCTTAAGATTGTTGATCTTTTGATGAATGTTATATTATTTAGTTGAGGATCTGTTAGACCTTAAGATTGTTGATCTTTTGATGAATGTTATATTATTTAGTTGAGGATCTGTTAGACCTTAAGATTGTTGATCTTTTGATGAATGTTATATTATTTAGTTGAGGATCTGTTAGACCTTAAGATTGTTGATCTTTTGATGAATGTTATATTATTTAGTTGAGGATCTGTTGGACCTTAAGATTGTTGATCTTTTGATGATTGTTATATTATTTAGCTGAGGATCTGTTGGACCTTAAGATTGTTGATCTTTTGATGAATGTTATGTGATTTATTTTCAATTTAATTCTGACTAACGATCAGAAATGTACATCCAGCTTGTAAAAAAAACAATTGGATTTCTTAATTGAAGAATTGAAGTGATAATTATATTAATGAAATATTGTTAAATGATAAATTTTAAAGCTTTTGATATCGAAAACTCTGAAACCATGAAAGAGGCTGCTGTGTACCGCTGTATCACTCTTGTTTTTAAGGAAACAATATTCATTTAAACATTGCACACACTGATCAGAATACAATTTCATCATTTTGTCAGATGGCTGATCAGCTTTTACAACAGAATAATGAGAGATATATTTTATCAGTGTTCAATTATGTGGTATTTATAGATTTCTATGAAAGTTCGCTTTGTTGACAGTTTTGTAATTTTAATATATATGATTGTGTATTGCCTTATAACCTATTGTATGAACATGATGCAATCAAATACGTGTCTCTTTTTTTTCTTGAAGTTTCCTGACAATTATTGAATCTAAAATTCAGATAATAACACCTCATGAAAGAAAATTTTTATTGATTTTTTTTTTCCAAACCAAAAAATCAATACTTACATTAAAAAATATGAAATGATGGTCATTATATTGTAAATGACCAACAAAAATAGATCACATCCATATTTGTCAAACTTACCTGACATAGTTTGCTCGAAATTCTGCAATGGTCCTGTGAAGTTGGAGATAATGAGATTCAACTGTATATTCAATATACTGTATTTTATTTGACCTGACCAGTGATTGAACCTGCCATATACTACACACAATTATACTTTTGTCATACTACACACAATTATACTGCTGACATACTACACACAATTATATTGCTGACATGGTTCTATACTACATACAATTATACTACTGTCATGGTTCTATACTACACACAATTATACTACTGTCATGGTTCTATACTACACACAATTATACTGCTGACATGGTTCTATACTACATACAATTATACTGCTGACATGGTTCTATACTACACACAATTATACTGCTGACATGGTTCTATACTACACACAATTATACTGCTGACATGGTTCTATACTACACACAATTATATTGCTGACATGGTTCTATACTACACACAATTATACTGCTGACATGGTTCTATACTACACACAATTATACTGCTGACATGGTTCTATACTACACACAATTATACTGCTGACATGGTTCTATACTACACACAATTATACTGCTGACATGGTTCTATACTACACACAATTATACTGTTGACATGGTTCTATACTACACACAATTATACTGCTGACATGGTTCTGAAATATACTACACACAATTATACTGCTGTCATGGTTCTATACTACACACAATTATACTGCTGACATGGTTCTATACTACACACAATTATACTGCTGACATGGTTCTATACTACACACAATTATACTGCTGACATGGTTCTATGCTACACACAATTATACTGCTGACATGGTTCTATACTACATACAATTATACTGCTGACATGGTTCTATACTACACACAATTATACTGCTGACATGGTTCTATACTACACACAATTATACTGCTGACATGGTTATGACATATACTACACACAATTATACTGCTGACATGGTTCTATACTACATACAATTATACTGCTGACATGGTTCTATACTACACACAATTATACTGCTGACATGGTTCTATGCTACACACAATTATACTGCTGACATGGTTCTATACTACACACAGTTATACTGCTGACATGGTTCTATACTACACACAATTATACTGCTGACATGGTTCTATACTACACACAATTATACTGCTGACATGGTTCTATACTACACACAATTATACTGCTGACATGGTTCTATACTACACACAATTATACTGTTGACATGGTTCTGACATATACTACACACAATTATACTGCTGTCATGGTTCTATACTACACACAATTATACTGCTGTCATGGTTCTATACTACACACAATTATACTGCTGACATGGTTCTATACTACACACAATTATACTGCTGACATGGTTCTATACTACACACAATTATACTGCTGACATGGTTCTATGCTACACACAATTATACTGCTGACATGGTTCTATACTACATACAATTATACTGCTGACATGGTTCTATACTACACACAATTATACTGCTGACATGGTTATGACATATACTACACACAATTATACTGCTGACATGGTTCTATACTACACACAACTATACTGCTGACATGGTTCTATACTACACACAATTATACTGCTGACATGGTTCTATACTACATACAGTTATACTGCTGACATGGTTCTATACTACACACAATTGTACTGCTGTCATGGTTCTATACTACACACAATTATACTGCTGACATGGTTCTATACTACACACAATTATACTGCTGACATGGTTCTATGCTACACACAATTATACTGCTGACATGGTTCTATACTACACACAATTATACTGCTGACATGGTTCTATGCTACACACAATTATATTGCTGACATGGTTCTATACTACACACAATTATACTGCTGACATGGTTATGACATATACTACACACAATTATACTGCTGACATGGTTCTATACTACACACAATTATACTGCTGTCATGGTTCTATACTACACACAATTATACTGCTGACATGGTTCTATACTACACACAATTATACTGCTGACATGGTTCTATACTACACACAATTATACTGCTGACATGGTTCTATACTACACACAATTATACTGCTGACATGGTTCTATGCTACACACAATTATACTGCTGACATGGTTCTATGCTACACACAATTATACTGCTGACATGGTTCTATACTACACACAATTATACTGCTGACATGGTTCTATACTACACACAATTATACTGCTGACATGGTTATGACATATACTACACACAATTATACTGCTGATATGGTTCTGAAATATACTACACACAATTATACTGCTGACATGGTTCTGACATATACTACACACAATTATACTGCTGACATGGTTCTATACTACACACAATTATACTGTTGACATGGTTCTGAAATATACTACACACAATTATACTGCTGACATGGTTCTGAAATATACTACACACAATTATACTGCTGACATGGTTCTGAAATATACTACACACAATTATACTGCTGACATGGTTCTGAAATTTGAAATGTAGTTACATGATAATGAGTCATATAACATATATATATATAGATATGCAGATTCAAGTTTGCACAAATTTAGGCCCCAGGGTATGAAGAGCATTGTAATATGTACATTCAGATTTGTATTGTTAAATGTCCCAATGTTCAAATCATCAAGGATCAAAATGTAAAACATGGTATGATAGACAATACAATTTCTTTACCATGTTCTTTGATGATAGACAATACAATATCTTTACCATGTTCTTTGATGATAGACAATACAATATCTTTACCATGTTCTTTGATGATAGACAATACAATATCTTTACCATGTTCTTTGATGATAGACAATGCAATTTCTTTACCATGTTCTTTGATGATAGACAATACAATATCTTTACCATGTTCTTTGATGATAGACAATGCAATTTCTTTACCATGTTCTTTGATGATAAACAATACAATATCTTTACCATGTTCTTTGATGATAGACAATACAATTTCTTTACCATGTTCTTTGATGATAGACAATGCAATTTCATTACCATGTTCTTTGATGATAGACAATACAATATCTTTACCATGTTCTTTGATGATAGACAATACAATATCTTTACCATGTGACCCTCTAGTTACACAATAGTTATAGTAAAGTCATTTTCATTTTTGTTCCAGAGTTCAAAAATCAGGTCTGGCTATATGGAAGAATTTACAGTACGAGAAGATTTAATGGGACTGGCAATAGGTACTCATGGTGCTAACATACAACAAGCTCGACATGTAGAGGGTGTTACTGGTATAGAACTAGATGAAAAATCGTGTACATTTAAGATTTATGGCGAGGTATATAATAAGTGTTGGATACCATTCTTATCTTTATTTAGCTTGTGCAGTCTGACTTTAATTCCTCTCTTGACAATAATTTTATTTCCATGTAATAAAAGTTTGTTTCTAAGGTAAAATTATGACATCATCTGTCATTTTCCTGATTGGATACAGAACTAAGTACAATCTCATTAATATGTATACTATAGAATAAGCAACGTATATATTATTCTATTGTTGTCATTGTAGATTACAGTATTCTGTGTATTTATACAGTTGTCATTGTAGATTACAGTATTCTGTGTATTTATACAGTTGTCATTGTAGATTACAGTATTCTGTGTATTTATACAGTTGTCATTGTAGATTACAGTATTCTGTGTATTTATACAGTTGTCATTGTAGATTACAGTATTCTGTGTATTTATACAGTTGTCATTGTAGATTACAGTATTCTGTGTATTTATACAGTTGTCATTGTAGATTACAGTATTCTGTGTATTTATACAGTTGTCATTGTAGATTACAGTATTCTGTGTATTTATACAGTTGTAGTTTCATTGATTTCAATTTGAACTTTGACAAGGCCAAAATTAAATATTTGTTGGTCTGTTGTTTACCGATTTTTTTAAATGGCTAGGTAGGACAGAAATTTCATCAAACATTTAAAATCATTTGTCTTTTTTTAGCGAATATACAATATACATGTACATACATACATTTTGACCATTTAGCTGGAAAATTGATTACTTGGCATTAAACAACAATAACTCACTTATTCCTACATACACATTGACTAGTTTTACCTTGTAATTATCACACAATAACTCACTTATTCCTACATACACATTGACTAGTTTTACCTTGTAATTATCACACAATAACTCACTTATTCCTACATACACATTGACTAGTTTTACCTTGTAATTATCACACAATAACTCACTTATTCCTACATACACATTGACTAGTTTTACCTTGT
Source organism: Bathymodiolus brooksi (assembly GCA_963680875.1). Classification (NCBI taxonomy): domain Eukaryota; kingdom Metazoa; phylum Mollusca; class Bivalvia; order Mytilida; family Modiolidae; genus Bathymodiolus; species Bathymodiolus brooksi. The sequence goes on from OY804576.1 coordinate 916,272, forward strand.
AATTATCACACAATAACTCACTTATTCCTACATACACATTGACTAGTTTTACCTTGTAATTATCACACAATAACTCACTTATTCCTACATACACATTGACTAGTTTTACCTTGTAATTATCACACAATAACTCACTTATTCCTACATACACATTGACTAGTTTTACCATGTAATTATCACACAATAACTCACTTATTCCTACATACACATTGACTAGTTTTACCTTGTAATTATCACACAATAACTCACTTATTCCTACATACACATTGACTAGTTTTACCTTGTAATTATCACACAATAACTCACTTATTCCTACATACACATTGACTAGTTTTACCTTGTAATTATCACACAATAACTCACTTATTCCTACATACACATTGACTAGTTTTACCTTGTAATTATCACACAATAACTCACTTATTCCTACATACACATTGACTAGTTTTACCATGTAATTATCACACAATAACTCACTTATTCCTACATACACATTGACTAGTTTTACCTTGTAATTATCACACAATAACTCACTTATTCCTACATACACATTGACTAGTTTTACCTTGTAATTATCACACAATAACTCACTTATTCCTACATACACATTGACTAGTTTTACCATGTAATTATCACACAATAACTCACTTATTCCTACATACACATTGACTAGTTTTACCATGTAATTATCACACAATAACTCACTTATTCCTACATACACATTGACTAGTTTTACCTTGTAATTATCACACAATAACTCACTTATTCCTACATACACATTGACTAGTTTTACCTTGTAATTATCACACAATAACTCACTTATTCCTACATACACATTGACTAGTTTTACCTTGTAATTATCACACAATAACTCACTTATTCCTACATACACATTGACTAGTTTTACCTTGTAATTATCACACAATAACTCACTTATTCCTACATACACATTGACTAGTTTTACCTTGTAATTATCACACAATAACTCACTTATTCCTACATACACATTGACTAGTTTTGCCTTGTAATTATCACACAATAACTCACTTATTCCTACATACACATTGACTAGTTTTACCATGTAATTATCACACAATAACTCACTTATTCCTACATACACATTGACTAGTTTTACCTTGTAATTATCACACAATAACTCACTTATTCCTACATACACATTGACTAGTTTTACCTTGTAATTATCACACAATAACTCACTTATTCCTACATACACATTGACTAGTTTTACCATGTAATTATCACACAATAACTCACTTATTCCTACATACACATTGACTAGTTTTACCTTGTAATTATCACACAATAACTCACTTATTCCTACATACACATTGACTAGTTTTACCTTGTAATTATCACACAATAACTCACTTATTCCTACATACACATTGACTAGTTTTACCTTGTAATTATCACACAATAACTCACTTATTCCTACATACACATTGACTAGTTTTACCTTGTAATTATCACACAATAACTCACTTATTCCTACATACACATTGACTAGTTTTACCTTGTAATTATCACACAATAACTCACTTATTCCTACATACACATTGACTAGTTTTACCTTGTAATTATCACACAATAACTCACTTATTCCTACATACACATTGACTAGTTTTACCTTGTAATTATCACACAATAACTACTTATTCCTACATACACATTGACTAGTTTTACCTTGTAATTATCACACAATAACTCACTTATTCCTACATACACATTGACTAGTTTTACCATGTAATTATCACACAATAACTCACTTATTCCTACATACACATTGACTAGTTTTACCTTGTAATTATCACACAATAACTCACTTATTCCTACATACACATTGACTAGTTTTACCTTGTAATTATCACACAATAACTCACTTATTCCTACATACACATTGACTAGTTTTACCTTGTAATTATCACACAATAACTCACTTATTCCTACATACACATTGACTAGTTTTACCTTGTAATTATCACACAATAACTCACTTATTCCTACATACACATTGACTAGTTTTACCATGTAATTATCACACAATAACTCACTTATTCCTACATACACATTGACTAGTTTTACCATGTAATTATCACACAATAACTCACTTATTCCTACATACACATTGACTAGTTTTACCTTGTAATTATCACACAATAACTCACTTATTCCTACATACACATTGACTAGTTTTACCTTGTAATTATCACACAATAACTCACTTATTCCTACATACACATTGACTAGTTTTACCTTGTAATTATCACACAATAACTCACTTATTCCTACATACACATTGACTAGTTTTACCTTGTAATTATCACACAATAACTCACTTATTCCTACATACACATTGACTAGTTTTACCTTGTAATTATCACACAATAACTCACTTATTCCTACATACACATTGACTAGTTTTACCTTGTAATTATCACACAATAACTCACTTATTCCTACATACACATTGACTAGTTTTACCATGTAATTATCACACAATAACTCACTTATTCCTACATACACATTGACTAGTTTTACCTTGTAATTATCACACAATAACTCACTTATTCCTACATACACATTGACTAGTTTTACCATGTAATTATCACACAATAACTCACTTATTCCTACATACACATTGACTAGTTTTACCATGTAATTATCACACAATAACTCACTTATTCCTACATACACATTGACTAGTTTTACCTTGTAATTATCACACAATAACTCACTTATTCCTACATACACATTGACTAGTTTTACCATGTAATTATCACACAATAACTCACTTATTCCTACATACACATTGACTAGTTTTACCTTGTAATTATCACACAATAACTCACTTATTCCTACATACACATTGACTAGTTTTACCTTGTAATTATCACACAATAACTCACTTATTCCTACATACACATTGACTAGTTTTACCTTGTAATTATCACACAATAACTCACTTATTCCTACATACACATTGACTAGTTTTACCTTGTAATTATCACACAATAACTCACTTATTCCTACATACACATTGACTAGTTTTACCTTGTAATTATCACACAATAACTCACTTATTCCTACATACACATTGACTAGTTTTACCTTGTAATTATCACACAATAACTCACTTATTCCTACATACACATTGACTAGTTTTACCTTGTAATTATCACACAATAACTCACTTATTCCTACATACACATTGACTAGTTTTACCTTGTAATTATCACACAATAACTCACTTATTCCTACATACACATTGACTAGTTTTACCTTGTAATTATCACACAATAACTCACTTATTCCTACATACACATTGACTAGTTTTACCTTGTAATTATCACACAATAACTCACTTATTCCTACATACACATTGACTAGTTTTACCTTGTAATTATCACACAATAACTCACTTATTCCTACATACACATTGACTAGTTTTACCTTGTAAATATCACACAATAACTCACTTATTCCTACATACACATTGACTAGTTTTACCTTGTAATTATCACACAATAACTCACTTATTCCTACATACACATTGACTAGTTTTACCATGTAATTATCACACAATAACTCACTTATTCCTACATACACATTGACTAGTTTTACCTTGTAATTATCACACAATAACTCACTTATTCCTACATACACATTGACTAGTTTTACCATGTAATTATCACACAATAACTCACTTATTCCTACATACACATTGACTAGTTTTACCATGTAATTATCACACAATAACTCACTTATTCCTACATACACATTGACTAGTTTTACCTTGTAATTATCACACAATAACTCACTTATTCCTACATACACATTGACTAGTTTTACCTTGTAATTATCACACAATAACTCACTTATTCCTACATACACATTGACTAGTTTTACCTTGTAATTATCACACAATAACTCACTTATTCCTACATACACATTGACTAGTTTTACCTTGTAATTATCACACAATAACTCACTTATTCCTACATACACATTGACTAGTTTTACCTTGTAATTATCACACAATAACTCACTTATTCCTACATACACATTGACTAGTTTTACCATGTAATTATCACACAATAACTCACTTATTCCTACATACACATTGACTAGTTTTACCTTGTAATTATCACACAATAACTCACTTATTCCTACATACACATTGACTAGTTTTACCTTGTAATTATCACACAATAACTCACTTATTCCTACATACACATTGACTAGTTTTACCATGTAATTATCACACAATAACTCACTTATTCCTACATACACATTGACTAGTTTTACCTTGTAATTATCACACAATAACTTACTTATTCCTACATACACATTGACTAGTTTTACCTTGTAATTATCACACAATAACTCACTTATTCCTACATACACATTGACTAGTTTTACCATGTAATTATCACACAATAACTCACTTATTCCTACATACACATTGACTAGTTTTACCTTGTAATTATCACACAATAACTCACTTATTCCTACATACACATTGACTAGTTTTACCATGTAATTATCACACAATAACTCACTTATTCCTACATACACATTGACTAGTTTTACCTTGTAATTATCACACAATAACTCACTTATTCCTACATACACATTGACTAGTTTTACCTTGTAATTATCACACAATAACTCACTTATTCCTACATACACATTGACTAGTTTTACCTTGTAATTATCACACAATAACTCACTTATTCCTACATACACATTGACTAGTTTTACCTTGTAATTATCACACAATAACTCACTTATTCCTACATACACATTGACTAGTTTTACCATGTAATTATCACACAATAACTCACTTATTCCTACATACACATTGACTAGTTTTACCTTGTAATTATCACACAATAACTCACTTATTCCTACATACACATTGACTAGTTTTACCATGTAATTATCACACAATAACTCACTTATTCCTACATACACATTGACTAGTTTTACCTTGTAATTATCACACAATAACTCACTTATTCCTACATACACATTGACTAGTTTTACCTTGTAATTATCACACAATAACTCACTTATTCCTACATACACATTGACTAGTTTTACCATGTAATTATCACACAATAACTCACTTATTCCTACATACACATTGACTAGTTTTACCATGTAATTATCACACAATAACTCACTTATTCCTACATACACATTGACTAGTTTTACCATGTAATTATCACACAATAACTCACTTATTCCTACATACACATTGACTAGTTTTACCATGTAATTATCACACAATAACTCACTTATTCCTACATACACATTGACTAGTTTTACCTTGTAATTATCACACAATAACTCACTTATTCCTACATACACATTGACTAGTTTTACCTTGTAATTATCACACAATAACTCACTTATTCCTACATACACATTGACTAGTTTTACCTTGTAATTATCACACAATAACTCACTTATTCCTACATACACATTGACTAGTTTTACCTTGTAATTATCACACAATAACTCACTTATTCCTACATACACATTGACTAGTTTTACCTTGTAATTATCACACAATAACTCACTTATTCCTACATACACATTGACTAGTTTTACCTTGTAATTATCACACAATAACTCACTTATTCCTACATACACATTGACTAGTTTTACCATGTAATTATCACACAATAACTCACTTATTCCTACATACACATTGACTAGTTTTACCTTGTAATTATCACCGCAATAACTCACTTATTCCTACATACACATTGACTAGTTTTACCTTGTAATTATCACACAATAACTCACTTATTCCTACATACACATTGACTAGTTTTACCTTGTAATTATCACACAATAACTCACTTATTCCTACATACACATTGACTAGTTTTACCTTGTAATTATCACACAATAACTCACTTATTCCTACATACACATTGACTAGTTTTACCTTGTAATTATCACACAATAACTCACTTATTCCTACATACACATTGACTAGTTTTACCTTGTAATTATCACACAATAACTCACTTATTCCTACATACACATTGACTAGTTTTACCTTGTAATTATCACACAATAACTCACTTATTCCTACATACACATTGACTAGTTTTACCTTGTAATTATCACACAATAACTCACTTATTCCTACATACACATTGACTAGTTTTACCTTGTAATTATCACACAATAACTCACTTATTCCTACATACACATTGACTAGTTTTACCTTGTAATTATCACACAATAACTCACTTATTCCTACATACACATTGACTAGTTTTACCATGTAATTATCACACAATAACTCACTTATTCCTACATACACATTGACTAGTTTTACCATGTAATTATCACACAATAACTCACTTATTCCTACATACACATTGACTAGTTTTACCTTGTAATTATCACACAATAACTCACTTATTCCTACATACACATTGACTAGTTTTACCTTGTAATTATCACACAATAACTCACTTATTCCTACATACACATTGACTAGTTTTACCTTGTAATTATCACACAATAACTCACTTATTCCTACATACACATTGACTAGTTTTACCTTGTAATTATCACACAATAACTCACTTATTCCTACATACACATTGACTAGTTTTACCTTGTAATTATCACACAATAACTCACTTATTCCTACATACACATTGACTAGTTTTACCATGTAATTATCACACAATAACTCACTTATTCCTACATACACATTGACTAGTTTTACCTTGTAATTATCACACAATAACTCACTTATTCCTACATACACATTGACTAGTTTTACCTTGTAATTATCACACAATAACTCACTTATTCCTACATACACATTGACTAGTTTTACCTTGTAATTATCACACAATAACTCACTTATTCCTACATACACATTGACTAGTTTTACCTTGTAATTATCACACAATAACTCACTTATTCCTACATACACATTGACTAGTTTTACCTTGTAATTATCACACAATAACTCACTTATTCCTACATACACATTGACTAGTTTTACCTTGTAATTATCACACAATAACTCACTTATTCCTACATACACATTGACTAGTTTTACCATGTAATTATCACACAATAACTCACTTATTCCTACATACACATTGACTAGTTTTACCATGTAATTATCACACAATAACTCACTTATTCCTACATACACATTGACTAGTTTTACCTTGTAATTATCACACAATAACTCACTTATTCCTACATACACATTGACTAGTTTTACCTTGTAATTATCACACAATAACTCACTTATTCCTACATACACATTGACTAGTTTTACCATGTAATTATCACACAATAACTCACTTATTCCTACATACACATTGACTAGTTTTACCTTGTAATTATCACACAATAACTCACTTATTCCTACATACACATTGACTAGTTTTACCTTGTAATTATCACACAATAACTCACTTATTCCTACATACACATTGACTAGTTTTACCATGTAATTATCACACAATAACTCACTTATTCCTACATACACATTGACTAGTTTTACCTTGTAATTATCACACAATAACTCACTTATTCCTACATACACATTGACTAGTTTTACCTTGTAATTATCACACAATAACTCACTTATTCCTACATACACATTGACTAGTTTTACCTTGTAATTATTATTTTTTAGTCACAAGAGGTTGTGAAGAAAGCTAGGACAATGTTAGAGTATGCACAAGACACATTTCAAGTTCCAAGGGAATTAGTAGGTAAGCCGGCTGATTTATTATAGGAAGGAGAAAAGAATAAGTAGATAAGGCAAGGAGTAGGTTAGACAACAGAAATTAATTTGTAGGGCAATGGAATTGGTAGGATAGACAACAGAAATTAATTTGTAGGGCAAGGAAATTGGTAGGTTAGACAACAGAAATTGATTTGTATGGCAGGGGAATTGGTAGGTTAGACAACAGAAATTAATTTGTAGGCAAGGGACTTGGTAAGTTAGACAACATAAATTAATTTGTAAGGCAAGGGAATTGGTAGGTTAGACAACATAAATTTATTTGTAGGCAAGGGACTTGGTAAGTTAGACAACATAAATTAATTTGTAAGGCAAGGGAATTGGTAGGTTAGACAACAAAAATTAGTTTGTAGGGCAAGGGAATTGGTAGGTAAGAAAACAGAAATTAATTTGTAGGGCAAATAGGCTTAGGGAACTAGTAGGAAAGGTACCACAATGTGAAAGAACTTTTAATTGGTTGATATTAATTTTTGACGGTTCAAATATAATTAATGAAAAGGTTTTTAGTGGATATCAAAAGGTTTATTTTTACCTTTACATTTGATGGGGTTTAATAACTAAAGTTACCAACAAAGATTGACACTCATGAATAATAAAGACTGCTGCTGAATATTATTAATATCTGTGTACAAGATTGAAAGTTTGAAAATCAATGAGCTCAAACAGATATTTTAGATTATCATGACAAAAGTTTATAATGTTTTGTTATCAGAGTAAAATGTTTAACATTTTGAATGTTTTTTATTTGTCAGTGTATAAGATTGTTGCTTGGCAACCTTTGTCTTTGTCTTTGTCTTTGTACAGGTAAAATTCCTCCGGGATTCGGAGCACTCCAATTAAGGATAAAATTATAAAACCTAACTTAACGGGCACATACTTAAAAAGATACGTATTTACAGTTAAGATCAAATATACGTAGTAGTTAAAAGTTCATCATTTCCATGTTGTATAGATTTGGTTAGTGGCATAAAAACGTATTTACATCAATTACTAAAAAGTATAAAACGTGTGTTGTAAAATAGTCGTTTCAGTAGTATTATAATTGATAGCGTTGTTAAAAGTCCATTCTGTTGTTTAATTATTCATATTAGTAAAAACGTATATACACACAGCACTAAAAGATAAAAGCGCAATCGTAATTTATACAATGTTCTTTCCTTCACGCACTCTCCGAATACAGCAATTCTTCCGTTGTTAAAACAAATTGACTCATAAAAGGTAAAATCATCATTTAAGTATGCGTATAGACTTTAAAAGGTAAAACGATCTCTTTAATGAACGGATCGGGTGCTGGACACAGTAAGAAAAATAACCAATAACCACAATATTCAAATTCAGGTTATATTTAAGTACAGCTGTTTTTTTATATCATTTCAGCAAAAGTAATAGGAAAAAATGGTCGAAACATACAGGATATAGTAGATAAATCAGGTGTAGTCAGGGTGAAGATTGAAGGTGATAATGAAGCTGAAGTCCCTAGGCAGGAGGTACATGTAAATATGATTTGGGCATCTTCTATTGTGTAGAAATTACTGTAGCCATGGTAGCAAATTACTGTAGCCTAGGTGACAAATTACTGTAGCCTAGGTGACAAATTACTGTAACCTAGGTAACACATTACTGTAGCCTAGGTAGCAAATTACTGTTACCTAGGTGACAAATTACTGTAGCCTAGGTAACAAATTACTGTAGCCTAGGTAGCAAAATACTGTAGCCTAGGTAACAAATTACTGTAGCCTAGGTAACAAATTACTGTAGCCTAGGTAACAAATACTGTAGCCTAGGTAGCAAATTACTGTAGCCTAGGTAGCAAATTACTGTAGCCTAAGTAACAAATTACTGTAACCTAGGTTACAAATTACTGTAGCCTAGGTAACAAATTACTGTAGCCTAGGTAGCAAATTACTGTAGCCTAGGTAACAAATACTGTAGCCTAGGTAACAAATTACTGTAGCCTAGGTAACAAATTACTGTAGCCTAGGTAGCAAATTACTGTAGCCTAAGTAACAAATTACTGTAACCTAGGTTACAAATTACTGTAGCCTAGGTAGCAAATTACTGTAGCCTAGGTAGCAAATTACTGTAGCCTAGGTAACAAATTACTTTAGCCTAGGTAGCAAATTACTGTAGCCTAGGTAGCAAATTACTGTAGCCTAGGTAGCAAATTACTTTAGCCTAGGTAACAAATTACTGTAGCCTAGGTAACAAATAAGGGTAATAACAAAATTACCGTAACTCCGAACAATCTTACAAAGGGAAAGTCAAAACTCAAAAGTATATTAACAGACAAAAAATTACTGTAGCCTAGGTAGCAAATTACTGTAGTCTAGGTAGCAAATTACTGTAACCTAGGTGACAAATTACTGTAACCTAGGTAACAAATTACTGTAGCCTAGGTAGCAATTTACTGTAGCTTAGGTAGCGAATTACTGTAGCCTAGGTAGCAAATTACTGTAGCCTAGGTAGCAAATTACTGTAGCCTAGGTAACAAATTACTGTAGCCTAGGTAACAAATTACTGTAGCCTAGGTAGCAATTTACTGTAGCTTAGGTAGCAAATTACTGTAGCCTAGGTAGCAAATTACTGTAGTCTAGGTAACAAATTACTGTAGCCTAGGTAACAAATTACTGTAGCCTAGGTAGCAAATTACTGTAGCCTAGGTAACAAATTAGTACATAATAGATCAAGTTTAAGAATAAAGAAAATAAATATTGATGGTATAACATTTGTATTTTAGCATGTTCAAATGTCTGAAGAGCATGTGTGTGAATTTTAATCTGGATTAAGTGAGATTTTTATGGCATGCTTTTCATTTTAAGACACATATATAATATGAAACATGTATAAAATGGAAGGAAGTATTGCTTTGGTTTATTTTGACTATGTTTTTTTGTATTTCAGGGACAAGTGCCTTTTTTGTTTGTTGGAACAGCTGAAAGTATAGGAAATGCTAAAATTTTATTAGAATATCAACTAGATCATTTAAAAGTAAGTTGTTAGAAACCTTGATATATTTTAGATACAACTTGATCAGGATGGATCAGTTGTTATTTCAGCAATCTCTATGAACCTTATTTGTTACTAAATATACCAGCTGATAATAAATCTGAGTTAACTTTTTATAGAAACACCTAAACATTAAACACATCTGTTTGGAATAGGTTGCAAGGTACGATTGCATTGCATAGTTTTCCTAGCAGCATCAACACCATTTTTCACCAAGTGTTAAATAAGAGTTATTTCCCTTATACTAATATCTGCTTAATTAGGCTCATGTGAAAAAGTTGAATTCCTAGACCCGAGTTTTCATTGAAATCTCATTAAAGACATATTCATGAGTTTAAGAAATCATGAATATGTCGTGGATTCTTAAATTTCAAAAATAGAAGAAAAAAAATGTCATCAGACGATAAGAAATCGTTCTGATTTTTACTGTTGTGTAAAGGAAAAAACCTTAGTGTTGGATTCTTATATTTGTGTATTGGCTGACCTACAAAATATATGTAAATTGGTTGACACTACAGTGAAACCTGTCTAAACATCTCGGAATCAGCTTTTATGTTTGATATAGACAGGTGTTTAGTTTATACAGGTAAAATCAACAAAGATTTCCTACATTGGAACTTTATGTCAAGATTCCAGTTTAGACAGAATTCACTGTATACAATGACTTATTTATTATTTCTGAGAATTTGTTTTATTATACTCCTGTGTTTGTCGATTGTATTTTGTATAGCAATGAATTTTGTGTTGTAACTGACACTTGTATGAAGAGTTTATTGTCGTCACTGTGTGATAATATTGCTTTATTTATTGTTCTAGGAGGTAGAAAAATTAAGACAAGAAAAGTTAGAAATAGATCAACAGTTAAGAAATTTATCAGTATCACAACCAGGTCCATATTTTCCTCCACCAAGAGAAAGACGGTAGGTAGAAACTGTCTTCTATTGTAAGTTTTAACTCTTCTGTAATGGATTAACAACTTTTAGATAATAACAAACGTTTAAATACCATTTCTTCCTTTTAAGAGGTGGTAGTAGATTAATATCTACATCTACAATCAGTGGGTCATCATTATGGTCCATGAAATCATCTGAATGTATAGTCCTTTTGACATCTATAAATGTTCAAAAAAACATTCTTAAAAATCCAGTTTTCAAATGAACAATTAATTTCTAGAGGTATATTAATATATGATATATACAAACTCTGACAATTAATTTATAGAGGTATATTAATATATGATATATACAAACTCTGACAATTAATTTAAAAATTTTTGGTCCATTATTAAATTAGGTCTCTATGTTACTTATATTTTCTGAGGTGTAAAAATCTGCCTAGAGTGAGCACAAAAAATGTAAGAGCCAAACATCAAAATAAAATAACAGACATGTGTTTTCAATATCTATTTCATTGTACCATGTGACATAGGACATTTAAATATTAAAGGACATCATTAACAATTGACTATCACATTATACATCATTGATATATTGATTTTTGCTCTTTGATTAGTAAAGATGCATTTATAATTTTGATAACAATATTATTGTCATATCAAAATGAATTAAAAACAAGTTTGAAATTATTGCTGTAAAAATTATGAAAATTAAATATACATTTTCTTTGTTATTATAAACATAATGACTACAGCTTTGTTTTATTTTTATGTAAAAAATCTTTTTATGTACATACTTTACAGTGTACCTTTATTGTTTCAGTGGTAGTAATGACCCATATTCAGATGAAAGAGGTCGGCGAGGTGGTCCTGGGAGAGGACGAGGTCGAGGGTCTAGACGATGGGCCAATGAACGGAGAGGAATTGATTCTGGTATGGAAAAAATGATGCAATTTAAAAAAAAAAAAAAATGGCTGACATAATTAACCATTTTGATTGTCATAAGGATGCTTGTTGGGATTATGAAGTTTAATAAATTTTTCAGAAACATTTTTTTAATTTACAAGCAATAGATGCTGTGTTTTTTAAATACCTACAGTTGAACTTTTGTGTATTCAGGTCAAATGTGTATACACTTTTACTTCAAAATAAACAGAGAATTTGTGAGTTTTTCATGGTAAATTCAGTCTTCACGAAGTGAGTCAGTCTGTCAGTCAAAACCGATGAAATCCGACTGGGACAGGTAATATTTCAAATATCGTCAATCCAAAAGTCCGACAATGTTTTGGACTTTAGCTGATGCCAAAAATTGTAGCTCTGCACAGATGAATGCTGTGTTGGGCTTAAAATTTGTTGAATTTACGATTCCCAAGAAAAAAGTCGAGCAAAAAGCTGATGCAGAGAACTCTGACAGGGATACAAATTAACGGTCGCCCAGTTGGTGATTAAAATTTATTCCACTGCCAGTGGAGTTTCTAGAATGGCATTAATTTCCGTTTTCAGTTTTATTAACATGTCAGGCAGACTTGACATTTGTTTATTTATTCTGTCAGAATGATAATGAATCCAAACTTCTCTTCTTCTCGTATTGTAGGCATCCTTTAGCATGACCAAACACTTCCAATTATGTGGAGCATAAAAACTGAAATATATCACTGAACACAGAAATATGTTGACATCCACACACCCCGAGGAACAATGATTGCATATGTTTAATTTAATTTGTTTTGAGATACATATATATTAAAGATGACAACAGATTCATGTTGTCAACTGAAATTAATAAGAGATGAAGTTGACATTGATGATGTAAAATTCGGAACGAGATCAGACAATTAGATACAGATTGTTGGCTACATCAGCCTTACCTTTTTGATAACAACATACAGAAGAACATTTAATTGAAAAATATTTGCATTAAGCTTTATTGATACTTAAGCTAAAGTGAATAACTTGTCATTTTGTATTTCAATTGCAAATCTAAATTTTAGTGTATATTTATTTTCCATTGATGACCCGAAATTTTTACAAAAAGATGTGTATTGGATACTTTAATAGTTTTTTTTTTTTTTATCATACTGCAGAATATATTTTCATATTTATAAACTTATGAAATAAAATTATTTGCTACCTTTTACTCGTTTACAAATAAAAATACAACATCTGTATACACATAGAGCATACAGTAAAAGGAATAAGTAAACACAGATATTTACATATATTTAGTTACATTCACTGGATACTATGCACTACTGGATATGCATGGCGACTGACATTACGTTGCTCGTGAACAATCACATATATTTAGTTACATTCACTGGAAACTATGCACTACTGGATATGTATGGCGACTGACATTACGTTACTCGTGAACAATCACATATATTTAATTACATTCACTGGAAACTATGCACTTGGGGATATGTATGGCGACTGACATTACGTTGCTCGTGAACAATCACATATATTTAGTTACATTCACTGGAAACTATGCACTACTGGATATGTATGGCGACTGACATTACTTTGCTCGTGAACAATCACATAAAGACTCCCTGTCTAATTCGACTGTGTACTAAATTGCCATCAGACGTCATTATTCGGTCCGGTAAATTTGACTTCGGTCCAGTGAAACTTGTTTTTCCACTGGACCGAATGTCCATTGAATCTTCAGACAACTTCATGAAGACTGTAAATTAAGTAACTACTAATAAGAGTAGGTTTGATTATTGATGCTTGTCAACTGTTTCAGCTATATCATCACTACCAGTCTTATGGGGGTAGGGGTTAGAAACAATGACAGGTACAGTGAATTGACTGGTGAAACTCCAGTCGTAGATGGGTGTCTGAGAGAAACAATGACAGGTATAGTGAATTGACTGGTGAAACTCCAGTCGTAGATGGGTGTCTGAGAGAAACAATGACAGGTACAGTGAATTGACTGGTGAAACTCCAGTCGTAGATGGGTGTCTGAGAGAAACAATGACAGGTACAGTGAATTGACTGGTGAAACTCCAGTCGTAGATGGGTGTCTGAGAGAAACAATGACAGGTACAGTGAATTGACTGGTGAAACTCCAGTCGTAGATGGGTGTCTGAGAGAAACAATGACAGGTACAGTGAATTGACTGGTGAAACTCCAGTCGTAGATGGGTGTCTGAGAGAAACAATGACAGGTACAGTGAATTGACTGGTGAAACTCCAGTTGTAGATGGGTGTCTGAGAGAAACAATGACAGGTACAGTGAATTGACTGGTGAAACTCCAGTCGTAGATGGGCGTCTGAGAGAAACAATGACAGGTACAGTGAATTGACTGGTGAAACTCCAGTCGTAGATGGATGTCTGAGAGAAACAATGACAGGTACAGTGAATTGACTGGTGAAACTCCAGTCGTAGATGGGTGTCTGAGAGAAACAATGACAGGTACAGTGAATTGACTGGTGAAACTCCAGTCGTAGATGGGTGTCTGAGAGAAACAATGACAGGGACAGTGAATTGACTGGTGAAACTCCAGTCGTAGATGGGTGTCTGAGAGAAACAATGACAGGTACAGTGAATTGACTGGTGAAACTCCAGTCGTAGATGGATGTCTGAGAGAAACAATGACAGGTACAGTGAATTGACTGGTGAAACTCCAGTCGTAGATGGGTGTCTGAGAGAAACAATGACAGGTACAGTGAATTGACTGGTGAAACTCCAGTCGTAGATGGGTGTCTGAGAGAAACAATGACAGGGACAGTGAATTGACTGGTGAAACTCCAGTCGTAGATGGGTGTCTGAGAGAAACAATGACAGGTACAGTGAATTGACTGGTGAAACTCCAGTCGTAGATGGGTGTCTGAGAGAAACAATGACAGGTACAGTGAATTGACTGGTGAAACTCCAGTCGTAGATGGGTGTCTGAGAGAAACAATGACAGGTACAGTGAATTGACTGGTGAAACTCCAGTCGTAGATGGGTGTCTGAGAGAAACAATGACAGGTACAGTGAATTGACTGGTGAAACTCCAGTCGTAGATGGGTGTCTGAGAGAAACAATGACAGGTACAGTGAATTGACTGGTGAAACTCCAGTCGTAGATTGGTGTCTGAGAGAAACAATGACAGGTACAGTGAATTGACTGGTGAAACTCCAGTCGTAGATGGGTGTCTGAGAGAAACAATGACAGGTACAGTGAATTGACTGGTGAAACTCCAGTCGTAGATGGGTGTCTGAGAGAAACAATGACAGGTACAGTGAATTGACTGGTGAAACTCCAGTCGTAGATGGGTGTCTGAGAGAAACAATGACAGGTACAGTGAATTGACTGGTGAAACTCCAGTCGTAGATGGGTGTCTGAGAGAAACAATGACAGGTACAGTGAATTGACTGGTGAAACTCCAGTCGTAGATGGGTGTCTGAGAGAAACAATGACAGGTACAGTGAATTGACTGGTGAAACTCCAGTCGTAGATAGGTGTCTGAGAGAAACAATGACAGGTACAGTGAATTGACTGGTGAAACTCCAGTCGTAGATGGGCGTCTGAGAGAAACAATGACAGGTACAGTGAATTGACTGGTGAAACTCCAGTCGTAGATAGGTGTCTGAGAGAAACAATGACAGGTACAGTGAATTGACTGGTGAAACTCCAGTCGTAGATGGGCGTCTGAGAGAAACAATGACAGGTACAGTGAATTGACTGGTGAAACTCCAGTCGTAGATGGGTGTCTGAGAACATTAATACTTGAGGTGGGTTACAGGACTTGAACCCAATTCATTGGTGTTAGTCTTGTGGTCAGAATTGACAGCCTTTCCCACCCTGTCTCCCCCTTCTAATAAGATAAAAATATTTCTTCTAGCTATCCAAGAAAACGGTCTATGTAAGTTCTATGGAATATGACTAGGATTTGCCGAAATTTCTTTTGTTCCTTTGCACGTAAGAAAGATACACGAGACCTGATAACATTATAGTACCTATGTACCTAAAGCATCATGGTAATTAACCCTTTAAAGCCTTACAATATCTCCTCATATTTGTCCTCATTTTTTTTTATAAGATTGTCATAAAAATTGACTGATGATAACGAGTGACTCTTAGATATGCATGACTTGTGCATTCTATAAAATATGTATACAGTTATATACATTATGTGTACATTGTCAGAAAATATCAAATTTATTTGTACAAGCTTAAGAAATCTATAGAAAAGTAAGACTTTGGTGAGCATTTCTGAACAGTTTCACAGTGAGTACAAATGAGTTCTATTTTTACTGATATTGTGTTTATCCTGCACATTGTCAAAAAATCCAGACAACTACAAAATTTAACTAAAAAGAGCAAAAACCGTCATCAGTCGAATGGTGGGGTGTTCTCTATTACAGCCTCACTTTATATTACATCAGGTAATAGGAGATTAGTATTCTAGACAAATAAAGCACATATTTATTAACAGACCTTTATTGTACATGAAATGACTGCAGGATAAAGAAGAGAATGGCATGCTAGTTGATACCTCTATATTAAACAGCTGGCATGATCATTGCTTCTGTTTGTTCTTGTATAATTGTTAATAAATAATACAATGCATGTATCTTATAGTTAAACAAGGTATAAAATAACTATAAAATAGTACATCTTATAGTTAAACAAGGTATGAAATAACTATAAAATAGTACACATGTTTGAATGTGTAATGATTCTAATGGTTTATACTACGTGTGATGTATTTTTATTGTTTAAATGTTTATGTATAGACAGATTGATTATATAGTTCTTTTCATTGCCTGCCAAATATGTATGTAAATAGAAATGTTTAACATGCATGAATATGAAATGGAATGGAATGAAATGGAATTCTAAAACTTTAATTAAATTATAGTTTTATTTCGTAGAAAAAGTAGATTTTAGGAAATAATTTGGTATAAAATATAAGGCAGTGTTTGAGAAGAACTTTTTGTTGATAGGTGACGAATCTTTCTCCCGTCCTGTAGGTGATTGGTCAGAAGAAGTAGTAGAAGATGAACGACAACGAGGCTACAACACAGATAGTGTTTTATCAGGGCGTCGTGGAGGACGTGGTAGAGGAAGAGGTCGAGGCTTTCCTAATTACAGAATGTCAGGTATCCGATGATTTCTAGGCTTTCCTATTTAGAAAATGTCAGGTATCCCATGATGTCTAGGATTTCCTAATTACAGAATGTCGGGTATCCCATGATTTCTAGGCTTTCCTAATTACAGAATGTCAGGTATCCCATGATTTCTAGGCTTTCTAATTACAGAATGTCAGGTATCCCATGATTTCTAGGCTTTTCTAATTACAGAATGTCAGGTATCCCATGATTTCTAGGCTTTCTAATTACAGAATGTCAGGTATCCCATGATTTCTAGGCTTTCCTAATTACAGAATGTCGGGTATCCTATGATTTCTAGGCTTTCCTAATTACAGAATGTCAGGTACCCCATGATTTCTAGACTTTCCTAATTACAGAATGTCAGGTATCCCATGATTTCTAGACTTTCCTAATTACAGAATGTCAGGTATCCCATGATTTCTAGGCTTTCCTAATTACAGAATGTCAGGTATCCCATGATTTCTAGGCTTTCCTAATTACAGAATGTCAGGTATCCCATGATTTCTAGGGAAATTTTCATATGATAAGCTTTTACTTATGTAGATGAATAAATAATTGTGTAGAAAATGTTCAATCAATGTTTGATGGCTTTTAAGATTTAACAAACAGGTATTGATGTTAAAGGTGATTGTAATTGAATGATATTTAATTGTCCCCTCATACTTCGTCGAAGGGGGACTATAATATTTTGTATCGTCCCTCCCAAGTTGGTTTCCTGATGATAACTTGCGAAAGAAGCTAAGTGTGGTATGTATGTATATCTTATGAATATCTAGGTCAAGTTCTATAGTAACAATTTTTGACAATTCTTACCAGAGTTATGCCCCTTTTTTGTACTTCCATGTGTGGTATGTAAGTGTATCTTTTGAGTATCTATGTCAAGTTCGATAATGATGATCTTCCGACAATTCTTACCAGAGTTATGCCCCTTTTTGTACTTCAAATTTGCAAAAAAATTTAGTTTCTGGATGATAACCTGTGAGCAAAATGTCAGATTGAAGCTAGGTGTGGTTTGTAAGTGTATCTTATGAATATCTAAGTCAAGTTTGATAATGACGATTTTTCGACAATTTTTACCAGAGTTATAGCCCTTTTTGATTGAGACATTAAAGAAAGCCTTCTATAAACATCATAAGTTAATCCTCTGTCTCTCAGATATTTATTAGATCATTCTTACTCTGTACATTTAATTGAGCATGGCATGAATAAAATTGTTTTATTTATCATTACTCTTTATAACAAACATTCAGTATTTTATTTTCTTCATTCTCATCTATTTTTAATCATCTTTAAGACATATGGAGTTGTCCCGTGTGTTGGTCCATATAAAGGTTCAACAGACAATTCTGATATACATATATATATAGAAAGAAAAAGAAAATTTTAACCTTCATTGTATAAACTGTGCATTATATATTTCATTTCATAATACATTTTTAGTGGAACAGGGGACACCGAATGTAAGCCAATCGCACACACCATTTTTCATAACTTTCACTGTCCGGTGTGTTGGAGCACATGGTTTGAAAATAGCTCTAAATACTAGCGTAATGTCTAGTGAAAACTTTCAGCTATGATATAATGAATTGGTATGATCCTTCATTAAGATATAGTCAATACTCACCAGGTCGTGTCCTTGATCTTTATTAGGGCCCCGCCACTTTGTGGCGGACGCCCTATAGTGATCAGTCTGTCTGTCCGTCCGTAACAAATCATGTCCGGGCTGTACGTTTTTTTACTTCATCATTGACACCTAAGGTGATTATTAATTAGGGCCCCGCCACATACCTTTGACCTCAATGTCAAACTGGTCCGTGCGTCCATAACAAATCATGTCCGGGCTGTAACTTTTTTGTCGTTCAAGACAGGCTTTTCATATTTGACATGTAGGTAGACCACCTCCAGACGATGTGTCGTGTACCATTGTTGGTGACCTTTGACCTTGAATTTTGATTTTACCGTAACAAACTGTCATCTTGTTCGTGGCATTTTGATACTTCATCATTGATGCCTAAAGTGATTATTAATTAGGGCCCCGCCACTTTGTGGTGGATGCCCTATAGTGATCACTCTGTCCGTCCGTCCGGACGGTCCAAATCGTGTCCGCCCCAGAGATTTTTTATTTTTTCACATAGGTTTATGATATTTGGCATGTAGGTGCATTACCATGAGATGATGTGTCACGTACCAGTATTGCCTCTGTACGACCTTGACCTTTGACCTCAGGCTCAATTATTTATTATGGAGGAGTATATTCGTGTCCGCATAGGTTTATGACATTTGGCATGTATGTGCATTTCCAGGAGACGATGTGCCGCATACCAATATTAAAAATTGTACGCAATTACCATACATCCATTTTTCCTGTCCTTCAGGTACACAAATTCCATCTTCATATGACACACTGGCGGGGCCCTCATGAGATGGAGCCATCTCAATGGTATCTAGTTATTTATTAAAATTTAGGTTGTACTCTCAGTAGTAAATAACTATAAATTATAAATTGTCAGCTTCACAACACTGACAGAAAATTGTTCAAACAAGCATATTACAGATTGTATTGTACATAGATAGGTTTTATTGTTTACAATTGAAGTCATAAAACATAGTGTGCCAACTCTGGGTCCATTCCAAAACACCAGACCCGACAGTATATAAGTTGTTTTTTCCACCTATACGTTTATTCTTGCTGCAGGTTTAGGTATTGAAGGTTTTGTTTTTATTTTTTAACACAGAACCATTTGACAGAAGACAACCTTACCAATATCATTATGGACATGAAAGTAGGTTTTAATTTATTTTGTTTTATTTTCTCTTTGATTTAGTCAGTGAAAGATCGTCGTTTAATTGCCAATTCAGCAATTTTTTAGCTATATCATTGCGAGAGCAAGTTAATTTTCAATGAGATGATGAGGTCCGCTTTGTACTAGACCAACACACTGAGTTGGATTTTTATAGTGCTAGCTCACTGAAACAGCCCGCTGGTAGACATGTCACTCCACTCGGACACATTATTCTGATTCCGAGGCAACCAGTCTTTGTTCTTTCTCCTTAATGCTGCATGCTTAGCGGAGAAGCAACAAATACCACTTTTATAGTCTTTGGTTCTCTTTGATTTAAGTCACATTATAAAGTTAACAGGAACTTCATATTTTTCTTCCATGCTCTGTATTCCTGATAATGTAAACATATATTTAGCAAATTACTTAAATTCCATGAAGAGAACTACTGACAAGAGAAAGTCTATTGTTAACTTGATGAGATGATGGGATAGACTGTTGATTTGAGTTAAAGTAGCACATATATCCTGTCGGGAGGTCATTAAGCTGGTTGTTTGCAGCAGGTTGCCAGTAATTCTATGTGACTGTTAAGATAGGTTTGACTGTAAATGAATTGAAGCACATCCTACTCTATCATATGTTTTATGTCAACATATATGATCCTAAATCACAAATCAGTTTCTTACCTTGATAACACATTTTTCATTATAAGCTACTTATAAATTGACAGTATTCCTGTTGTCATGTTTCACTGTAATCAAATCCCAATGTACTTTTCTTTCAATTTTAGTTTCTAACACTTCATAATTTTATTTTTTCATATCATTTATTAAATCAATATTAATCTGCAACAGCATTGCTTGATTATTTTATATTGTAATTTTATTTGCATGGAAAAGTATTAAAAAATCAAGTTTTAAAAGTAATTTGAGTCTAATATATTGCAGGTTCTTATGATACTGATGAACATCGTGATTATTTAAGACGACGGAGAACGGACGATGATGATACAGTATTAGATAATGCTAGTGTAAATAGCCAAGATCAAGGTACGTGTAGTATTAGAATATACCTTTATACATTTTTAGAGCAAGAAATATTTCTGTTTTATTCCAAAAATTGAATAAAGATGATATATAAGAATTAATAGAAATAGTTATGTTGAACTATGAATTTGAAATTAAATATTTATATTTTTAGCACACTGTACAAAAATGATTTGCATACATCAAATGTTCATTAAAATTTATTGAAGATTTTTTAACAGAAGCATAGTATACATGTTACTTATATAACCTCCAATTTATAGGTTATTATTTTTTATTCGTTTACTCTGTAATTTAAACGTTTTATTGCATTTCTCTTCATTATAAGAAAGCCAGTTTGATCAAACTAAAGACTATAACATTGGTATTTGTTGCTTCTCCACCAATCACATAGCACTAAGGAGTTAGAGCAAATATTGGTAGGCTGGGAATTAAAATAATGTGTGTGAGTGAAACGATATATAAACCCACAGACTTTTACTTCAGCTAGTGAAGTTGATCTAGTACACAGTGGATATCATCATCTCATCAAAATGGAACTTGTTCTTGCCATGATATGGCTGAAAAACTGTTCATTTGACGTTTAAGCAATAATCACTCATTATATGAAAAGAAAGTTTAAAGAATGATGGTCTACAATTGCACCAACATCAATGAAAAAAACAATCACCTTCTGACCTCAAATCTTTGAACATAATAAAGACCATGAGATTTGTAATACATATCTTCACCTGTATCATCTTGTTCAGCCTTATACAAAAGTTATATCATTTTACATTTAAACAGTATCACTTCAATGACAATAGAATATCATAATTTTCAAGATATTTATTTACTTTTTAAGATATGTTTGTTTCTTCCATTATAAACAGATAGAGATTATAATCCACATAGCCAGGTAGACAATACAGTATTTTATACAAGGGTTTTAATCCTGGTTAATTATCATAAAATGTGTGTATTTACAGATAGTCAATCAGGTAGGGAACGAAGGCCAGAAAGACGAAGACGACGGAACAAAAGAAGTCGCTACCCTGGCAATGGTACCGACACAGGAACAGAAACGGATACTAGTGTTTCAAATTACCGCAGTGCTAATAATAGACTGCCATCGGGTCCTCCTAAAACACAAACAATAAAACCTGAACTGTCTGCTCAATCATCAACAGACACTAAGGCAAACGATAGAAATGGAGGTGAGCAAGTGTCGTCTGCTCCTAAAGAGCAGAGAGAGTCTCGTAGGTCTGGGGGTGGTACTCCAAGGTCTAATCCTCCAGCTAAGAATGGTGTACGGCCAAGTGGCAGTGAATCTGATTCTAAAGCTGGAAAAAACAAACCAAACTCTGCACCGAAGGTGAAGGAGCAAATGGTGAATGGAGAGTAGACAAGATGGCAGAGAATGTTATCAGTAATCGGCCTAACCACAGAGACGCGTGTGTGGTCGAGTACGCTATCTCCTCCCATTCATGACCCCAGAAGTGATGACTTTATACTACTGATGTAGAAATGTTTAATAATTATTACGTCAAAAATTTGATGACATCAAAAAATAATAATTGACATAGTGATGACATTTTTACCATATTGTATTAACATAAATTAAACATTTGATATCAGTGGTTTATAACAATCTATTTATAGTTTACCAATGTAGGAGGAAGGATTCAGTTTACAATGCAGTACTTGTGTTCTTATATAATTCTGACAATCTACTAAACTAACTCATGTGCTAATTTTATATACAAAATATGCATTTTATATATCTCCTGAAAGATGATCATATTCTGTTATATGAAGTAGTGTCAAGGTTACTATCAACACATTTATATGACAAAATTAGCTCTTTAGAGATATAAAATAAATCATTAGGCCTTGAATCGTGTTTCTATGGCAATGTTTTGTTTTGAGAGAACATGAGTAAAAAGAAAAAAATCATCAATGTTTGTAAACAATCTTCCATGACAAATATTATTTTTGTCTAAATATAGAAATCTGTGTCTGATTTGGTAACTAAAATATACTGCTATTAGTATAGCTGTTAATTATAGAGGAGTAGTTGTGTAAACAAACACTGATATCAAATGTTTAAGCATATTTACCAAGACTGAGGGAATATTTACTGGAATTGTAGCTTCAGAGATATCATAGAAATATTCATGTCTAGAATTCATCACCATTAACTTATCCATGTCAGGTGTAGTCAGATATATTTTATAGGGTAAGAAGAAGGAGTTTCAAAAACATATACATACTTTCTTTCCTGATTTATGTAGGTTGTTGTAAGAGTTCAATAATAAGTGCTCTAAATATCCTAGTGTGGGTCAAGGTTGCTACACCTAACAACAGATAGACATGTTGCTACACCTGACAACATCACCATTTTTGAAGGAGTTATTGGCCTTTTTATTTCATCAAAAAGAATGTGTAAACGACTCCTACGTTTTACATTTCATCAAGACTTTGCATGTTTGCTTTTTACCATATGAAGATTTGCATATCGTTATGGCTGTTTGAATGGACCACTGCATTGTATTAAAACATCTTCACATTAATAACAAGAATATTGAAATTAAAATGAGTTTGTACCTGAAAGTATGGAATTATTTCTTGAACATAGTAAAGAGGGAAAGTTATTTTGGCAAAATGAAGATGAAGTGTACACAAGGAGATCAGATTTCAGATACCAAGATTTGCCATTATAGTGGCAGATCATTGATGATAAGAACTAAATATGTTCCAATAAGAATTCTAGACATGAATTATAGACTGATATACATTACCTATTATGACTGGCTTGTTTTGGCCTTTGACAAGGATTTTATATACATATAAACATCTGAAAGCTGTTACATTTAGCATCATCTGTGTGTTCAATTTATTTGGTGAAAAACGTGTACTTAATTTATACTTATTATTTCTGGCACTTTAGAAAATAAGTTTTAATTTTGATATTAGTTATTTATTATTTCAAAACTTTAAATTAGATCACTATAATAATGGTGTATGTTTAGTATTAATCTTTTATTAGAATTTCAGCATATTTCTCTTGAAATTTTTTATGGTTTTTTAAAAAGAGTTTAAAGTTCAAGGTAATAGGTATTTAACACATTCAAAACTCCTATACTTTGGACAGAAAGGCATGAGAATTTGTGAGATTTACTGAAGATTTAAAGATATTATAGTAAATCTTGTAGATCAATACCTATAACCTAGTTATAAATCTTGTAGATCAATACCTACCTATAACCTAGTTATTACCACCCATCCATTAACATTTCGTATTAACATTAAAAATTACAAAATCTAATTTTTGTATCAAAAATGACAATTTTGTAACAATTCGACATTTTGTTAACATGTGTCAAAACTCTTCTTTACTCTTCATTCTAAGACAAGTTGCTGAACAATTGTATCAGCTGATTTGTAATCCAATATGACCACCTAAATAAATATTTGATTTACCGGTAATATATAGATTATTACATGGCATTTTTCATATCATACCCTTTAACAGCCCAAGAACCGATAGGCTCAAGGGATGATATATGAATGAGGGCTGATAAAGGGTATGATATGAAAAATGACATGCTATGATCTGTTGATCATGTATTTCAACAGAGGAAATAACTGATTTGTACCAAAATGTAAATATAGTCATTTTTGGCTAGAATTAAATACATAGTTATAAAACAAGAAATTTATTGTTTCAATATTTAAATCCAATAAATGCACCTTTTTTTTTTAGCACTTTCAATATCATAAGAGAGAAAATTGGCAGTTAATAATTTTCTGTGCAAATATTCAATAAAACAGTTTAGTCTGCAATGATTGTAAACATAGTTTTCCGGAAATTCACGAAGTGAACTTACGAACATTGACAGAAATGCCTGTAATAGCATTCCGAAAGCAGTTAATAAGCTTGCTTTATCAGCCCGCTTGAAATTGGGTGAAATAAACTTTATGCCTCTTATCATTCTAAACAAAACTCAAAGTTTTATCACAGGGTAAAATTTAAGCTTTATTATCTACAAGTATATGATAAACAAAAATTTTACATGATTAAAATCATGATCTGTTCTGTGTGTCTAGCTGCAGAAATGATGCAAGCTTGATATTTAATTTGATTGTCGGAAGTCAAACTGAGCTCTTATTGGCTGAAGTTTATCTGTGAACTGTCGGAAGTCAAACTGAGCTCTTATTGGCTGAAGTTTATCTGTGAACTGTCGGAAGTCAAACTGAGCTCTTATTGGCTGAAGTTTATCTATGAACTGTCGGAAGTCAAACTGAGCTCTTATTGGCTGAAGTTTATCTGTGAACTGTCGGAAGTCAAACTGAGCTCTTATTGGCTGAAGTTTATCTGTGAACTGTCGGAAGTCAAACTGAGCTCTTATTGGCTGAAGTTTATCTGTGAACTGTCGGAAGTCAAACTGAGCTCTTATTGGCTGAAGTTTATCTGTGAACTGTCGGAAGTCAAACTGAGCTCTTATTGGCTGAAGTTTATCTGTGAACTGTCGGAAGTCAAACTGAGCTCTTATTGGCTGAAGTTTATCTGTGAACTGTCGGAAGTCAAACTGAGCTCTTATTGGCTGAAGTTTATCTGTGAACTGTCGGAAGTCAAACTGAGCTCTTATTGGCTGAAGTTTATCTGTGAACTGTCGGAAGTCAAACTGAGCTCTTATTGGCTGAAGTTTATCTGTGAACTGTCGGAAGTCAAACTGAGCTCTTATTGGCTGAAGTTTATCTTTTAACAATTCGGAAGTCAAACTGAGCTCTTATTGGCTGAAGTTTATCTGTGAACGTAGAGAAGACTGTAATTCAGATGAATAACTCTTTTACATTATAAAAGCTTTCTCTAAGAATTGTACCATGTTATCATCAGTAAATCTCTGAATGATCAATCTAGTTCCCTTATTTTATATAGATCAAACAATCAATATAAGTTTTCTTTCTACTAATAAGATTAAAATCTTCTATTTTGATTGGTCCACTAAATTTGTGATTGGTCAGAAACTTGTCTTTATTGGTCCTGACAAATTTGTTATTTTATCCCAAATAAAATTGCAGCAATTTACAATCTTTCAACATGCAGACAAAATTGTGAATTGATGGATCCCTCACATTCATTTATTACTGATGCTTTATCTAGAAGTGTACTTTACTAGTGTTGCATTATAGCATTATTTTACATCTCAAAATATCCATGTTTTATACGAAGCAGAAAGAAATATATGAAAATCCGTCCTACTAATCCTTTCACACAGCTAATATCATGGGGTCATGAATCAGCTAATTTATCATGGGGTCATGAATCAGCTAATTTATCATGGGGTCATGAATTAGCTAATATTATCATGGGGTCATGAATATTCATATTTTGCTTGTAAATATTTCATTGTTAATTTAAGTGTGTTTAATGAGTGTTTCCCACCACTTGGTGTCTGTGGTCAGTGCATAAGTTGTTATCTTTTCACATTATAATCTTTGATGGCTGAAACCCATCCACCCAATTTTAACCGACTTAGGACAATGCAAATATGTATTTGTTTGTCAGCCACAACTCCCTTCCAAGATTACACTTTAATTGAAAATTAGAAATTTCTTCTTTTTTTTTGCCAAAGCTGAAAATAACTAATATAATAGCATATATTGCATGTTTTTGTGAAAATTGTATTTGTTTATAATGTAATTATGCAAATTTTTTGATGAGCAATTACAGACTCCTGGGAGCCTCCATTTTTGGTAAGCTATTGCAGACTCCTGGGAACCTCTAGTTTTGGTGAGCTATTACAGACTCCTGGGGGCCTCTGGTGTTTGTTAAAATGTTCTTGATTGATTCATCCCTGGTCTTACATTAACTCTACCATTAACATACTTGTATAGCTAGCCTAGTGATGCTTCTATACATGCCAAATTATAACTCTTCTCAGTTGTATAGTATTAAATGCAGAGTGTCTGACTGTTTTCTATTTCCTATTTTTATGATTTGTCGTTCCAGAAAATTAATACCCAAATTTCCACAATTTTTCTATATTTCAAATGTAATTTTCTCCTAAAAATGTGTCAATTACAATGTAAACGGCATAATTGACCAAATTTAAAAACAATTTTTGCTGTTTAGAAATATTTAAAGATTTAAATATTTCGTTGATGATTATAACTTTCTGTACATAATCGTTGTTCAAGGTTACTGTCGTGGATATTTATACATCCCTTTAGTAAGTTAAATTACAACATGGGTGCCGACGTCTTAATACTTCAAGATATGGAAGGCTTGTCACCGATTTGTCAGTTGAAAATACGACTCCTGACATGACCCACTACATGATGCCTCTATCTGTTAGTATAACATCAAAGAAAATAAAGATACAAGAAACATGTCATTTTAATTATGATAGTATTGTACTGGATGTATATGTATCCTTTTTTTTCTGTTTATAATTTGACAACATTCCATATGATGTCTTGGATTGTCTTCTGTGTTCAAGTCTAAATTTTATCTTGTGTAGAAATTTTGTAAAAAAAAAATATTGTGTTCATGTACTTTTAAAGTATATTTTGATTAATTTCCAGAGACACATTCTTGTGGCAAATTATTTTATTTTGATCGCAGGAAAAATATTGTTAAATTGGTGCATAAGCTAGTTTTTAGTGTGTGTATGTTGTATTGATTTTCATTTCATATTTAATAACAGACTAACCAACATTTAAAACATCAGTAATTTTCTCATTAATATCATATCCTGCTATTTTGATACATTTTCATAATAAATTAATATATAATATAACTGACCAGGAAGTAGTTTGTTCTGCCTTTATAATTATATTACGTACTTAAAATAATTGATGTGCAATCTGAATGTCAACATGCTAAACTTGTACAAATAATGGTTGGTAAACCACGAGAGAAAGAAAATGTCAACATGTTAAACTTGTACAAATAATGGTTGGTAAACCACGAGAGAAAGAAAATGTCAACATGTTAAACTCATCTCTCTACTGTTTACATACAAATAATGGTGGTAATTCAGGAGTGTGAATACCAAAGATAAGTTTGCCAGTGTTTGTCCATTATGTAGTATTCAGAGTCTCCTGTTTAGACAACTAAAGCTTTCAGATGTTTATACCAATGTTTTTTTGCCAGATTTGACATTTATTCGTGTGTTATAGTTACGGTGTGAATGCTGATGCTTGATTCGTTTGCTCATGTATGATGTATGCATGTTTTCTTAATTAACCATTATATAATTTATAAACCATATCATATCTATATATCCACCATGGGATCATTTTGTGGATTTTTTTGTGGGATTGTAACATAGATATTTATTGTGTACATCAAATCAGGGTTAAGATTTATTAATTATAGATCTACACTAAAGAAGGTAGAATTCTGATACTCCCAAGAATCCAACTGTTTACTCTGTTTATGCCCTGCATTCTATAGTTTTCTTTTTTATTCACAGTACTAACATATGTCATGGTGAAGTTCATGTTGAATGTAAACAAGCTGTCTTTAATAACCAGATTATATTTGTTGTCAAATCCTTAAAGAGACTGCTGGTCCATGTTGTTCATCAAAACAGAAATATATATTGTATATATTATAGATACAGGGTATAAACATGTTGTTTGTCCTGTAGTGTATTATAAACTAGATCAAGTTTTCTCACCCCTGTGATAAAGTAGTCTGTTAATTTAGGTGAAAACGATTTTTCTATCTTACCCAGGCTCCTGGGTAAGACAAGCTACATGCCCTTATTCCCGCAAAATTCTTTTCCATTGTTGAATTAAATTTTCGATTTATAGATATGCATTCGTGTCTTGGCAGTATTTTAAATGTATTCACAATACAATGTATTTTATAAATATAATATAAATGCTACTACAACAGCGATAAATACCTGTAAAAAAGTTATTCGACGTTGATCAAAGGGAGCTAATTTTTTTTATTTACGTTAGTTACTAACAAGGGAGAGCACTATATTTTCTCAACATAAACAAATATTGACACGATAGAAAGAGATGAGAAAAAGAATCAAACATCGTAAAAGGTGCAGGATTTGTTTTTATTGTAGAATCTATCACAAGTGTTAACTTTATTATTTATTGTAGAATCTATCACAAGTTGTTAACTTTATTATTTTGAACCCCTTTAAGTAGTAAAATGAAAATCCTGTTTTATTTTTATTACATAGTATTTTGGTCCTGTGATGCGGTTTGCAAATTAATGTGCCAAACTACACAAAAAGTAAACAAACATTGACACAGTAGAAAGGGGTGAGAAAAAGAGTCAAACACCTTGAAAGGTGCAAGATAGTAAAATGTGTGACACCCTCGGGTAAGATTTAAATTGTATCCGACTCGGACAAGCCTCTTCCGATACTATTTAAATCTTACCCTCGGGTGTCACAGATTTTACTATCTGGCACCTCTCTCGGTGTTAGACCCTATATAAAAATCTTACACTCTAAGATCATATTTATATATATATATATTCTGTTAAGAAACAAGAGGATAATGGTTGATTTTCTGGTTATACATTGTTACATATCTGTACTGTATTATCAGGAATATAAAGTCTATGTGGACTGTAAGTTTTAAATTATCAAAGACTACCTAGGATTATAATGGGGGGATCATCCTGTTTAAAGTCAAATGGTCTGGCAGACCTATATGATCTGAAAAAATATGGTACCTAGTATTAAATACCAAAATAATAATAATAATTAGTTCATATCTTAGCAACAGCTTGTTAAACAACCAAATTAAAAACAACAGTCATTTCTTCTGTATTATACAGTGCAATATTTAGTCATTCAAAACAGGCAACATCAAATATTTATTTTTGTTTATCATTTGCATACAAAATTGTGAATATTTGAACATGTTGAGAGTAAGAAAAAATAGCCCTGTAATGTGGTGATTTTAAAGTAAGAAACAGAGAATTGTATGAATGTAGATCAGAGTAAATCAGTTACCAGTATTATAGAATTATTTGAATTAAAACAAGCATTATTTTATACAAAACAAAAAAACAAAAAAGACTAGCATTTATATTTATTGTTGATGCCTACCTTTTAAGAGGTTCCATTTTATTGTACAATGAAATATTTGACTTTATACTATTTTCTCTTTAGTCAAAAAGGATTAGATTTAAAAAAGGTTGGTGTGAAGTTGTAAAAATTGATTAAATGTAAGTTGTAATAGATAAAAAGAAAACTATTGGAATCAAAAAATGTATAAATATTTTAGAATGTGAAAGGAGGAAATGTTCTCAACATTTGTATAATATATCTGTAATGTCTACTCTTGTTTTTGTTATGCTGACTTCAGATTAATTTGCTTTAGTAATATTCTGCTTCTTATAAGCTGTTGCCCCTAATTCATGTTTATGTTTGGAATATAATAAGAGTTGTGTTTTGTTCTAATTTTAAATGTTTACACTGTATTTAGACTTTATTTTTTAATTAATGATACTCTGTATCTGTTGTAACCAAGATATCAAATCTGGCTTTTACTGGACGAGAGAGAGAGCACCTATAGAGAGCAGATTTAAAACTCTCAACTGACATTGCACACACTACATTCTCAGCCAGCTGGTTACAAGATATCACTGATTTTATGAATTTTATCAATATGGGGAACTAAATTGTGTCCTTACTGCAATAATCCTATATGTAGTTTACTTAAGTCTTATATTTTGTATATGATGCATAAGCATGTGTTCTGTGTCAATAGTGTTAAAATAAGGACCTAAAGGGTCACCAACATAGACCTTTTACCACTATTGAATGGATTCATGACCAGCTGGTAGGAATCTGATGAAAACAAGGTTTAAATGGTCACAATATCAACAAAACAATCACCTCTCATCTTAAATCATTGAACATTCAAAAAAGACATGGCATATGACTTGGAAATCCATGTCTTAGCTTAGGACAGGCACAAAAATGTGGCAGGCTTAAACTGGTTGATGGGATCCCAACCCTCAGTTCTTGATAACTGGTTCTCGGAATCTCCGACAGCTATAAAAACGATAAAAAACCTGCACAAATTTGTTTCCACCCAAAAAGACCATATACTATCACAAAAATGAATGACAACATAAACATGGACAATAGCAGGGTCAATGAATGCTCCTAGTTTACTGTCTACAAGCAAGGAATGGTAGAATCTGTTGGTTAAAGACCATTACTCTGGACAAGAAAATCATAACTGATACTTCTAATAGATTTAATATCAATCTGGTATCATTTGAAAAACTTTGCATACACCACGGAAACGTTTTCCAAAATCACCTTTGATGAAAATAGTTGATGCTGTATTTGATATGGTTGAAGTCAAAGGAATGAATTTTGGTTAATTCTTGATGTTTTGGCCATATCTCATGTTATAAAACTTGTGCCTGTGGTTTCTGAAACTGCTGGTGAGCAAAGAAAACAAATGGCCATCGAATTTAATACAAAAGATGTCAAAACAAGAACTAAAAGGATTAGACATTGAATATGTCTGATATTGTCTTTTTACATCTTCAGCCTAAAGTGATACATAGAATTAAATTGTTTCATATTATTTTCAAAAGTTCATGATTTTTATTTCATCAGTTTGTACAACAGTAAGCAGACAAGTATTTGTGTGTTAGGGGTATAGATTTTACCTCTTTCTAAGATTTTGATGTTTGAAATTGTTCCGACAGAGTGTATTTTTTATTTTATTTGACATTATCCAGTAATTAAGTACTGATAGCTTGTTTTGTAAGATTAAAGGATGGTAAATAAAAGGCTACCTTTACTGAAATGTTGACATAAAAATTAAGAAAGACCCCCCTCAAGGAATGAAAACTTTGTGTTTAATATCAGAAGATTATAATGTAGTAGATATAGTATTGATTAATTTACAATGGAGAGAATTAATATAGAAATATGATGATATAAAGATCTGTACTGCTAATGTTATTGTATAATAAGAAGAATTACATTTGTTCTTACTCATAAACAAACTTAAACTGTGTTCACACCAGAAGACCTGAATAAATGAAATATGGCAACTGTCTTGGTTTTTTTTCATGCCAGTTTAGTACACTCACATTATCTCACCATCTTTTTATGCAGCATATTCTTGTTTACTATAAAGAGGTATAGCAACAAATCAGTACCTTCTTGTAATTTAATTTTTTATTTATTGTTTGTATGGATTTTGTAGACTAATGTTAATGGGCTATCAAAACCTGTAATATGGTTCTACTGAGGTTGGGTGTAACAAATATTTACAAAGTTCTGTCATCTACACAACTGGTAGTTAAAATTAAACTGTTGCCAATATATTGCACCAACTTATTATACATACATCAAAGCTTTACAAACTACTGTTAAATATTGAACCCAAAACAGATACTAACATTAACTGTACATTTTCATAGTATATTAATTCTCCATATATTCCACACGGCAAGGAATAAATATTTTCTCTACAACAATATATACCATAATTACCCTGTACTATTAATATAATAACTAATGGAGTGTTGGAAACACAAGCCTTGGGACTATCCATAATTACCATATACTATTAATATAATATATAATGGAGTGTTGGAAACACGCCTTGGGACTATCCATAATTACCATATACTAGTAAAATAATTATTGGAGTGTTGTAAACACAAGCCTTGGGACTATCCATAATTACCATATACTAGTAAAATAATTACTGGAGTGTTGTAAACACAAGCCTTGGGACTATCCATAATTACCATATACTAGTAAAATAATTACTGGAGTGTTGTAAACACAAGCCTTGGGACTATCCATAATTACCATATACTAGTAAAATAATTACTGGAGTGTTGTAAACACAAACCTTGAACTATCCATAATTACCATATACTATTAAAATAATTACTGGAGTGTTGTAAACACAAGCCTTGGACTATCCATAATTACCAAATACTATTAATATAATAACTACTGGAGTGTTGTAAACACAAGCCTTGGGACTATCCATAATTACCATATACTATTAATATAATAACTACTGGAGTGTTGTAAACACAAGCCTTGGGACTATCCATATTTACCATATACTATTAATATAATAACTAATGGAGTGTTGTAAACACAAGCCTTGGACTATCCATAATTACCAAATACTATTAATATAATAACTACTGGAGTGTTGTTAACACAAACCTTGGGATTATCCATAATTACCTTATACTATTAATATAATAACTACTGGAGTGTTGTAAACACAAGCCTTGGGACTATCCATAATTACCATATACTATTAATATAATAACTAATGGAGTGTTGTAAACACAAGCCTTGGACTATCCATAATTACCATATACTATTAATATAATAACTAATGGTGTGTTGTAACACAATCCTTGGACTATCCATAATTACCATATTCTAGAAAAATAATTACTGGAGTGTTGTAAACACAAGCCTTGGACTATCCATAATTACCATATACTAGTAAAATAATTACTGGAATGTTATAAACACAAGCTTTGGACTATCCATAATTACCATATACTATTAAAAAATAACTACTGGAGTGTTGTAAACACAAGCCCTGGACTATCCATAATTACCATATACTATTAATATATTAACTACTGAAGTGTTGCAAGCACAAGTCTTGGACTATCCATAATTACCAAATACTATTAAAATAATTACTGGAGTGTTGTAAACACAAGCCTTGGACTATCCATAATTACCAAATACTATTAATATAATAACTACTGGAGTGTTGTAAACACAAGCCTTGGGACTATCCATAATTACCATATACTATTAATATAATAACTACTGGAGTGTTGTAAACACAAGCCTTGGGACTATCCATATTTACCATATACTATTAATATAATAACTAATGGAGTGTTGTAAACACAAGCCTTGGGATTATCCATAATTACCATAAACTATTAATATAATAACTACTGGAGTGTTGTAAACACAAGCCTTGGGACTATCCATAATTACCATATACTATTAATATAATAACTAATGGAGTGTTGTAAACACAAGCCTTGGACTATCCATAATTACCATATACTATTAATATATTAACTACTGGAGTGTTGTAAGCACAAGCCTTGGACTATCCATAATTACTATATACTAGTAAAATAATTATTGGAGTGTTGTAAACACAAGCCTTGGGATTATCCATAATTACCATATACTATTAATATAATAACTAATGGAGTGTTGGAAACACAAGCCTTGGGACTATCCATAATTACCATATACTAGTAAAATAATTACTGGAGTGTTGTAAACACAAGCCTTGGACTATCCATAATTACCAAATACTATTAAAATAATTACTGGAGTGTTGTAAACACAAGCCTTGGGACTATCCATAATTACCATATACAATTAAAATAATAACTACTGGAGTGTTGTAAACACAAGCTTTGGACTAGCCATAATTACCATATACTATTAAAATAATTACTGGAGTGTTGTAAATGCAAGCCTTGGACTATCCATAATTTCCATATGCTAGTAAAATAATTACTGGAGTGTTGTAAGCACAAGCCTTGGACTAGCCATAATTACCATATACTATTAATATAATAACTACTGGAGTGTTGTAAGCACAAGCCTTGGACTATCCATAATTACCATATACTATTAAAATAACTACTGGAGTGTTGTAAACACAAGCCTTGGACTATCCATAATTACCATATACTAATAATATATTAATTACTGGAGTGTTGTAACCACAAGCCTTGGACTATCTATAATTACCATATACTATTAAAATAATAACTACTGGAGTGTTGTAAACACAAGCTTTGGACTATCCATAATTACCATATACTATTAAAATAATTACTGGATTGTTGTAAACACAAGCCTTGGACAAGCCATAATTACCATATACTAGTACAATAATTACTGGAGTGTTGTAAACACAAGCCTTGGACTATCCATAATTACCATATACTATTAAAATAATAACTACTGGAATGTTGTAAACACAAGCTTTGGACTATCCATAATTACCATATACTATTGAAATAATTACTGGAGTGTTGTAAGCACAAGCCTTGGACTATCCATAATTACCAAATACTATTAAAATAATTACTGGAGTGTTGTAAACACAAGCATTGGACTAGCCATGATTACCATATACTATTAAAGTAATTACTGGAATGTTGTAAACACAAGCCTTGGACTATCCATAATTATCATATACTTAAAATAATTACTGGAGTAATGTAAGCACAAGCCTTGGGACTATCCATAATTATCATATACTATTAATATAATAACTAATGGAGTGTTGGAAACACAAGCCTTGGGACTATCCATAATTACCATATACTATTAATATAATAACTAATGGAGTGTTGTAAACACAAGCCTTGGACTATCCATAATTACCATATACTATTAATATAATAACTAATGGAGTGTTGTAACACAATCCTTGGACTATCCATAATTACCATATTCTAGAAAAATAATTACTGGAGTGTTGTAAACACAAGCCTTGGACTATCCATAATTACCATATACTAGTAAAATAATTACTGGAATGTTATAAACACAAGCTTTGGACTATCCATAATTACCATATACTATTAAAAAATAACTACTGGAGTGTTGTAAACACAAGCCCTGGACTATCCATAATTACCATATACTATTAATATATTAACTACTGAAGTGTTGCAAGCACAAGTCTTGGACTATCCATAATTACCAAATACTATTAAAATAATTACTGGAGTGTTGTAAACACAAGCCTAGGACTATCCATAATTACCAAATACTATTAATATAATAACTACTGGAGTGTTGTAAACACAAGCCTTGGGACTATCCATAATTACCATATACTATTAATATAATAGCTACTGGAGTGTTGTAAGCACAAGCCTTGGGACTATCCATATTTACCATATACTATTAATATAATAACTAATGGAGTGTTGTAAACACAAGCCTTGGGATTATCCATAATTACCATATACTATTAATATAATAACTACTGGAGTGTTGTAAACACACGCCTTGGGACTATCCATAATTACCATATACTATTAATATAATAACTAATGGAGTGTTGTAAACACAAGCCTTGGACTTTCCATAATTACTGGAGTGTTGTAAACACAAGCCTTGGACTATCCATAATTACCATATACTATTAATATAATAACTAATGGAGTGTTGTAACACAATCCTTGGACTATCCATAATTACCATATTCTAGTAAAATAATTACTGGAGTGTTGTAAACACAAGCCTTGGACTATCCATAATTACCATATACTAGTAAAATAATTACTGGAATGTTATAAACACAAGCTTTGGACTATCCATAATTACCATATACTATTAAAAAATAACTACTGGAGTGTTGTAAACACAAGCCCTGGACTATCCATAATTACCATATACTATTAATATATTAACTACTGAAGTGTTGTAAGCACAAGCCTTGGACTATCCATAATTACCAAATACTATTAAAATAATTACTGGAGTGTTGTAAACACAAGCCTTGGACTATCCATAATTACCATATACAATTAAAATAATAACTACTGGAGTGTTGTAAACACAAGCTTTGGACTAGCCATAATTACCATATACTATTAAAATAATTACTGGAGTGTTGTAAATGCAAGCCTTGGACTATCCATAATTTCCATATGCTAGTAAAATAATTACTGGAGTGTTGTAAGCACAAGCCTTGGACTAGCCATAATTACCATATACTATTAATATAATAACTACTGGAGTGTTGTAAGCACAAGCCTTGGACTATCCATAATTACCATATACTATTAAAATAACTACTGGAGTGTTGTAAACACAAGCCTTGGGACTATCCATAATTACCATATACTATTAATATAATAACTACTGGAGTGTTGTAAACACAAGCCTTGGGACTATCCATATTTACCATATACTATTAATATAATAACTAATGGAGTGTTGTAAACACAAGCCTTGGACTATCCATAATTACCAAATACTATTAATATAATAACTACTGGAGTGTTGTTAACACAAACCTTGGGATTATCCATAATTACCTTATACTATTAATATAATAACTACTGGAGTGTTGTAAACACAAGCCTTGGGACTATCCATAATTACCATATACTATTAATATAATAACTAATGGAGTGTTGTAAACACAAGCCTTGGACTATCCATAATTACCATATACTATTAATATAATAACTAATGGTGTGTTGTAACACAATCCTTGGACTATCCATAATTACCATATTCTAGAAAAATAATTACTGGAGTGTTGTAAACACAAGCCTTGGACTATCCATAATTACCATATACTAGTAAAATAATTACTGGAATGTTATAAACACAAGCTTTGGACTATCCATAATTACCATATACTATTAAAA
The DNA here is from genome assembly GCA_963680875.1 of Bathymodiolus brooksi. Taxonomy (NCBI): domain Eukaryota; kingdom Metazoa; phylum Mollusca; class Bivalvia; order Mytilida; family Modiolidae; genus Bathymodiolus; species Bathymodiolus brooksi. Next base: position 954,351 of record OY804576.1, read on the forward strand.
AATAACTACTGGAGTGTTGTAAACACAAGCCCTGGACTATCCATAATTACCATATACTATTAATATATTAACTACTGAAGTGTTGCAAGCACAAGTCTTGGACTATCCATAATTACCAAATACTATTAAAATAATTACTGGAGTGTTGTAAACACAAGCCTTGGACTATCCATAATTACCAAATACTATTAATATAATAACTACTGGAGTGTTGTAAACACAAGCCTTGGGACTATCCATAATTACCATATACTATTAATATAATAACTACTGGAGTGTTGTAAACACAAGCCTTGGGACTATCCATATTTACCATATACTATTAATATAATAACTAATGGAGTGTTGTAAACACAAGCCTTGGGATTATCCATAATTACCATAAACTATTAATATAATAACTACTGGAGTGTTGTAAACACAAGCCTTGGGACTATCCATAATTACCATATACTATTAATATAATAACTAATGGAGTGTTGTAAACACAAGCCTTGGACTATCCATAATTACCATATACTATTAATATATTAACTACTGGAGTGTTGTAAGCACAAGCCTTGGACTATCCATAATTACTATATACTAGTAAAATAATTATTGGAGTGTTGTAAACACAAGCCTTGGGATTATCCATAATTACCATATACTATTAATATAATAACTAATGGAGTGTTGGAAACACAAGCCTTGGGACTATCCATAATTACCATATACTAGTAAAATAATTACTGGAGTGTTGTAAACACAAGCCTTGGACTATCCATAATTACCAAATACTATTAAAATAATTACTGGAGTGTTGTAAACACAAGCCTTGGGACTATCCATAATTACCATATACAATTAAAATAATAACTACTGGAGTGTTGTAAACACAAGCTTTGGACTAGCCATAATTACCATATACTATTAAAATAATTACTGGAGTGTTGTAAATGCAAGCCTTGGACTATCCATAATTTCCATATGCTAGTAAAATAATTACTGGAGTGTTGTAAGCACAAGCCTTGGACTAGCCATAATTACCATATACTATTAATATAATAACTACTGGAGTGTTGTAAGCACAAGCCTTGGACTATCCATAATTACCATATACTATTAAAATAACTACTGGAGTGTTGTAAACACAAGCCTTGGACTATCCATAATTACCATATACTAATAATATATTAATTACTGGAGTGTTGTAACCACAAGCCTTGGACTATCTATAATTACCATATACTATTAAAATAATAACTACTGGAGTGTTGTAAACACAAGCTTTGGACTATCCATAATTACCATATACTATTAAAATAATTACTGGATTGTTGTAAACACAAGCCTTGGACAAGCCATAATTACCATATACTAGTACAATAATTACTGGAGTGTTGTAAACACAAGCCTTGGACTATCCATAATTACCATATACTATTAAAATAATAACTACTGGAATGTTGTAAACACAAGCTTTGGACTATCCATAATTACCATATACTATTGAAATAATTACTGGAGTGTTGTAAGCACAAGCCTTGGACTATCCATAATTACCAAATACTATTAAAATAATTACTGGAGTGTTGTAAACACAAGCATTGGACTAGCCATGATTACCATATACTATTAAAGTAATTACTGGAATGTTGTAAACACAAGCCTTGGACTATCCATAATTATCATATACTTAAAATAATTACTGGAGTAATGTAAGCACAAGCCTTGGGACTATCCATAATTATCATATACTATTAATATAATAACTAATGGAGTGTTGGAAACACAAGCCTTGGGACTATCCATAATTACCATATACTATTAATATAATAACTAATGGAGTGTTGTAAACACAAGCCTTGGACTATCCATAATTACCATATACTATTAATATAATAACTAATGGAGTGTTGTAACACAATCCTTGGACTATCCATAATTACCATATTCTAGAAAAATAATTACTGGAGTGTTGTAAACACAAGCCTTGGACTATCCATAATTACCATATACTAGTAAAATAATTACTGGAATGTTATAAACACAAGCTTTGGACTATCCATAATTACCATATACTATTAAAAAATAACTACTGGAGTGTTGTAAACACAAGCCCTGGACTATCCATAATTACCATATACTATTAATATATTAACTACTGAAGTGTTGCAAGCACAAGTCTTGGACTATCCATAATTACCAAATACTATTAAAATAATTACTGGAGTGTTGTAAACACAAGCCTAGGACTATCCATAATTACCAAATACTATTAATATAATAACTACTGGAGTGTTGTAAACACAAGCCTTGGGACTATCCATAATTACCATATACTATTAATATAATAGCTACTGGAGTGTTGTAAGCACAAGCCTTGGGACTATCCATATTTACCATATACTATTAATATAATAACTAATGGAGTGTTGTAAACACAAGCCTTGGGATTATCCATAATTACCATATACTATTAATATAATAACTACTGGAGTGTTGTAAACACACGCCTTGGGACTATCCATAATTACCATATACTATTAATATAATAACTAATGGAGTGTTGTAAACACAAGCCTTGGACTTTCCATAATTACTGGAGTGTTGTAAACACAAGCCTTGGACTATCCATAATTACCATATACTATTAATATAATAACTAATGGAGTGTTGTAACACAATCCTTGGACTATCCATAATTACCATATTCTAGTAAAATAATTACTGGAGTGTTGTAAACACAAGCCTTGGACTATCCATAATTACCATATACTAGTAAAATAATTACTGGAATGTTATAAACACAAGCTTTGGACTATCCATAATTACCATATACTATTAAAAAATAACTACTGGAGTGTTGTAAACACAAGCCCTGGACTATCCATAATTACCATATACTATTAATATATTAACTACTGAAGTGTTGTAAGCACAAGCCTTGGACTATCCATAATTACCAAATACTATTAAAATAATTACTGGAGTGTTGTAAACACAAGCCTTGGACTATCCATAATTACCATATACAATTAAAATAATAACTACTGGAGTGTTGTAAACACAAGCTTTGGACTAGCCATAATTACCATATACTATTAAAATAATTACTGGAGTGTTGTAAATGCAAGCCTTGGACTATCCATAATTTCCATATGCTAGTAAAATAATTACTGGAGTGTTGTAAGCACAAGCCTTGGACTAGCCATAATTACCATATACTATTAATATAATAACTACTGGAGTGTTGTAAGCACAAGCCTTGGACTATCCATAATTACCATATACTATTAAAATAACTACTGGAGTGTTGTAAACACAAGCCTTGGACTATCCATAATTACCATATACTAATAATATATTAATTACTGGAGTGTTGTAACCACAAGCCTTGGACTATCTATAATTACCATATACTATTAAAATAATAACTACTGGAGTGTTGTAAACACAAGCTTTGGACTATCCATAATTACCATATACTATTAAAATAATTACTGGATTGTTGTAAACACAAGCCTTGGACAAGCCATAATTACCATATACTAGTACAATAATTACTGGAGTGTTGTAAACACAAGCCTTGGGACTATCCATAATTATCATATACTATTAATATAATAACTAATGGAGTGTTGGAAACACAAGCCTTGGGACTATCCATAATTACCATATACTAGTAAAATAATTACTGGAGTGTTGTAAACAAAAGCCTTGGGACTATCCATAATTACCATATACTAGTAAAATAATTATTGGAGTGTTGTAAACACAAGCCTTGGGACTATCCATAATTACCATATACTATTAATATAATAACTAATGGAGTGTTGGAAGCACAAGCCTTGGGACTATCCATAATTACTGTATACTAGTAAAATAATTACTGGAGTGTTGTTAGCACAAGCCTTGGACTATCCATAATTACTATATACTAGTAAAATAAATATTGGAGTGTTGTAAACACAAGCCTTGGGACTATCCATAATTACCATATACTATTAATATAATAACTAATGGAGTGTTGTAAACACAAACCTTGGACTATCCATAATTACCATATACTATTAAAATAATTACTGGAGTGTTGTAAACACAAGCCTTGGACTATCCATAATTACCAAATACTATTAATATAATAACTACTGGAGTGTTGTAAACACAAGCCTTGGGACTATCCATAATTACAATATACTATTATTATAATAACTACTGGAGTGTTGTAAACACAAGCCTTGGGACTATCCATATTTACCATATACTATTAATATAATAACTAATGGAGTGTTGTAAACACAAGCCTTGGACTATCCATAATTACCAAATACTATTAATATAATAACTACTGGAGTGTTGTAAACACAAACCTTGGGATTATCCATAATTACCATATACTATTAATATAATAACTACTGGAGTGTTGTAAACACAAGCCTTGGGATTATCCATAATTACCATATACTATTAATATAATAACTACTGGAGTGTTGTAAACACACGCCTTGGGACTATCCATAATTACCATATACTATTAATATAATAACTAATGGAGTGTTGTAAACACAAGCCTTGGACTTTCCATAATTACTGGAGTGTTGTAAACACAAGCCTTGGACTATCCATAATTACCATATACTATTAATATAATAACTAATGGAGTGTTGTAACACAATCCTTGGACTATCCATAATTACCATATTCTAGTAAAATAATTACTGGAGTGTTGTAAACACAAGCCTTGGACTATCCATAATTACCATATACTAGTAAAATAATTACTGGAATGTTATAAACACAAGCTTTGGACTATCCATAATTACCATATACTATTAAAAAATAACTACTGGAGTGTTGTAAACACAAGCCCTGGACTATCCATAATTACCATATACTATTAATATATTAACTACTGAAGTGTTGTAAGCACAAGCCTTGGACTATCCATAATTACCAAATACTATTAAAATAATTACTGGAGTGTTGTAAACACAAGCTTTGGACTATCCATAATTACCATATACAATTAAAATAATAACTACTGGAGTGTTGTAAACACAAGCTTTGGACTAGCCATAATTACCATATACTATTAAAATAATTACTGGAGTGTTGTAAATGCAAGCCTTGGACTATCCATAATTTCCATATGCTAGTAAAATAATTACTGGAGTGTTGTAAGCACAAGCCTTGGACTAGCCATAATTACCATATACTATTAATATAATAACTACTGGAGTGTTGTAAGCACAAGCCTTGGACTATCCATAATTACCATATACTATTAAAATAACTACTGGAGTGTTGTAAACACAAGCCTTGGACTATCCATAATTACCATATACTAATAATATATTAATTACTGGAGTGTTGTAACCACAAGCCTTGGACTATCTATAATTACCATATACTATTAAAATAATAACTACTGGAGTGTTGTAAACACAAGCTTTGGACTATCCATAATTACCATATACTATTAAAATAATTACTGGATTGTTGTAAACACAAGCCTTGGACAAGCCATAATTACCATATACTAGTACAATAATTACTGGAGTGTTGTAAACACAAGCCTTGGGACTATCCATAATTATCATATACTATTAATATAATAACTAATGGAGTGTTGGAAACACAAGCCTTGGGACTATCCATAATTACCATATACTAGTAAAATAATTACTGGAGTGTTGTAAACAAAAGCCTTGGGACTATCCATAATTACCATATACTAGTAAAATAATTATTGGAGTGTTGTAAACACAAGCCTTGGGACTATCCATAATTACCATATACTATTAATATAATAACTAATGGAGTGTTGGAAGCACAAGCCTTGGGACTATCCATAATTACTGTATACTAGTAAAATAATTACTGGAGTGTTGTTAGCACAAGCCTTGGACTATCCATAATTACTATATACTAGTAAAATAAATATTGGAGTGTTGTAAACACAAGCCTTGGGACTATCCATAATTACCATATACTATTAATATAATAACTAATGGAGTGTTGTAAACACAAACCTTGGACTATCCATAATTACCATATACTATTAAAATAATTACTGGAGTGTTGTAAACACAAGCCTTGGACTATCCATAATTACCAAATACTATTAATATAATAACTACTGGAGTGTTGTAAACACAAGCCTTGGGACTATCCATAATTACAATATACTATTATTATAATAACTACTGGAGTGTTGTAAACACAAGCCTTGGGACTATCCATATTTACCATATACTATTAATATAATAACTAATGGAGTGTTGTAAACACAAGCCTTGGACTATCCATAATTACCAAATACTATTAATATAATAACTACTGGAATGTTGTAAACACAAACCTTGGGATTATCCATAATTACCATATACTATTAATATAATAACTACTGGAGTGTTGTAAACACAAGCCTTCGGACTATCCATAATTACCATATACTATTAATATAATAACTAATGGAGTGTTGTAAGCACAAGCCTTGGACTATCCATAATTACTGGAGTGTTGTAAACACAAGCCTTGGACTATCCATAATTACCATATACTATTAATATAATAACTAATGGAGTGTTGTAACACAATCCTTGGACTATCCATAATTACCATATTCTAGAAAAATAATTACTGGAGTGTTGTAAACACAAGCCTTGGACTATCCATAATTACCATATACTAGTAAAATAATTACTGGAATGTTATAAACACAAGCTTTGGACTATCCATAATTACCATATACTATTAAAAAATAACTACTGGAGTGTTGTAAGCACAAGCCCTGGACTATCCATAATTACCATATACTATTAATATATTAACTACTGAAGTGTTGTAAGCACAAGCCTTGGACTATCCATAATTACCAAATACTATTAAAATAATTACTGGAGTGTTGTAAACACAAGCCTTGGACTATCCATAATTACCATATACAATTAAAATAATAACTAATGGAGTGTTGTAAACACAAGCTTTGGACTAGCCTTAATTACCATATACTATTAAAATAATTACTGGAGTGTTGTAAATGCAAGCCTTGGACTATCCATAATTACCATATGCTAGTAAAATAATTACTGGAGTGTTGTAAGCACAAGCCTTGGACTAGCCATAATTACCATATACTATTAATATAATAACTACTGGGGTGTTGTAAGCACAAGCCTTGGACTATCCATAATTACCATATACTATTAAAATAACTACTGGAGTGTTGTAAACACAAGCCTTGGACTATCCATAATTACCATATACTAATAATATATTAATTACTGGAGTGTTGTAACCACAAGCATTGGACTATCTATAATTACCATATACTATTAAAATAATAACTACTGGAGTGTTGTAAACACAAGCTTTGGACTATCCATAATTACCATATACTATTAAAATAATTACTGGATTGTTGTAAACACAAGCCTTGGACAAGCCATAATTACCATATACTAGTACAATAATTATTGGAGTGTTGTAAACACAAGCTTTGGACTATCCATAATTACCATATACTATTAAAATAATTACTGAATTGTTGTAAACACAAGCCTTGGACTATCCATAATTACCATATACTAATAATATATTAATTACTGGAGTGTTGTAACCACAAGCATTGGACTATCTATAATTACCATATACTATTAAAATAATAACTACTGGAGTGTTGTAAACACAAGCTTTGGACTATCCATAATTACCATATACTATTAAAATAATTACTGGAGTGTTGTAAGCACAAGCCTTGGACTATCCATAATTACCATATACTATTAATATATTAACTACTGGAGTGTTGTAAGCACAAGCCTTGGACTATCCATAATTACCAAATACTATTAAAATAATTACTGGAGTGTTGTAAACACAAGCATTGGACTAGCCATGATTACCATATACTATTAAAATAATTACTGGAGTGTTGTAAACACAAGCCTTGGACTATCCATAATTACCATATACTATTAATATAATTACTGGAGTGTTGTAAACACAAGCCTTGGACTATCCATAATTATCATATACTTAAAATAATTACTGGAGTAATGTAAGCACAAGCCTTGGGACTATCCATAATTATCATATACTATTAATATAATAACTAATGGAGTGTTGGAAACACAAGCCTTGGGACTATCCATAATTACCATATACTAGTAAAATAATTACTGGAGTGTTGTAAACACAAGCCTTGGGACTATCCATAATTACCATATACTAGTAAAATAATTATTGGAGTGTTGTAAACACAAGCCTTGGGACTATCCATAATTACCATATACTATTAATATAATAACTAATGGAGTGTTGGAAACACAAGCCTTGAGACTATCCATAATTACCATATACTAGTAAAATAATTACTAGAGTGTTGTAAACACAAACCTTGGACTATCCATAATTACCATATACTATTAAAATAATTACTGGAGTGTTGTAAACACAAGCCTTGGACTATCCATAATTACCAAATACTATTAATATAATAACTACTGGAGTGTTGTAAACACAAGCCTTGGACTATCCATAATTACCATATACTATTAAAATAACTACTGGAGTGTTGTAAACACAAGCCTTGGACTATCCATAATTACCATATACTAATAATATATTAATTACTGGAGTGTTGTAACCACAAGCATTGGACTATCTATAATTACCATATACTATTAAAATAATAACTACTGGAGTGTTGTAAACACAAGCTTTGGACTATCCATAATTACCATATACTATTAAAATAATTACTGGATTGTTGTAAACACAAGCCTTGGACAAGCCATAATTACCATATACTAGTACAATAATTATTGGAGTGTTGTAAACACAAGCTTTGGACTATCCATAATTACCATATACTATTAAAATAATTACTGAATTGTTGTAAACACAAGCCTTGGACTATCCATAATTACCATATACTAATAATATATTAATTACTGGAGTGTTGTAACCACAAGCATTGGACTATCTATAATTACCATATACTATTAAAATAATAACTACTGGAGTGTTGTAAACACAAGCTTTGGACTATCCATAATTACCATATACTATTAAAATAATTACTGGAGTGTTGTAAGCACAAGCCTTGGACTATCCATAATTACCATATACTATTAATATATTAACTACTGGAGTGTTGTAAGCACAAGCCTTGGACTATCCATAATTACCAAATACTATTAAAATAATTACTGGAGTGTTGTAAACACAAGCATTGGACTAGCCATGATTACCATATACTATTAAAATAATTACTGGAGTGTTGTAAACACAAGCCTTGGACTATCCATAATTACCATATACTATTAATATAATTACTGGAGTGTTGTAAACACAAGCCTTGGACTATCCATAATTATCATATACTTAAAATAATTACTGGAGTAATGTAAGCACAAGCCTTGGGACTATCCATAATTATCATATACTATTAATATAATAACTAATGGAGTGTTGGAAACACAAGCCTTGGGACTATCCATAATTACCATATACTAGTAAAATAATTACTGGAGTGTTGTAAACACAAGCCTTGGGACTATCCATAATTACCATATACTAGTAAAATAATTATTGGAGTGTTGTAAACACAAGCCTTGGGACTATCCATAATTACCATATACTATTAATATAATAACTAATGGAGTGTTGGAAACACAAGCCTTGAGACTATCCATAATTACCATATACTAGTAAAATAATTACTAGAGTGTTGTAAACACAAACCTTGGACTATCCATAATTACCATATACTATTAAAATAATTACTGGAGTGTTGTAAACACAAGCCTTGGACTATCCATAATTACCAAATACTATTAATATAATAACTACTGGAGTGTTGTAAACACAAGCCTTGGGACTATCCATAATTACCATATACTATTAAAATAATTACTGGAGTGTTGTAAACACAAACCTTGGACTATCCATAATTACCATATACTATTAAAATAATTACTGGAGTGTTGTAAACACAAGCCTTGGACTATCCATAATTACTAAATACTATTATTATAATAACTACTGGAGTGTTGTAAACACAAGCCTTGGGTCTATCCATATTTACCATATACTATTAATATAATAACTAATGGAGTGTTGTAAACACAAGCCTTGGACTATCCATAATTACCAAATACTATTAATATAATAACTACTGGAGTGTTGTAAACACAAACCTTGGGATTATCCATAATTACCATATACTATTAATATAATAACTACTGGAGTGTTGTAAACACAAGCCTTGGGACTATCCATAATTACCATATACTATTAATATAATAACTAATGGAGTGTTGTAAACACAAGCCTTGGACTATCCATAATTACCATATACTATTAATATAATAACTAATGGAGTGTTGTAACACAATCCTTGGACTATCCATAATTACCATATTCTAGAAAAATAATTACTGGAGTGTTGTAAACACAAGCCTTGGACTATCCATAATTACCATATACCAGTAAAATAACTACTGGAATGTTATAAACACAAGCTTTGGACTAGCCATAATTACCATATACTATTAAAATAATTACTGGAGTGTTGTAAACACAAGCCTTGGGATTATCCATAATTACTATATACTAGTAAAATAATTATTGGAGTGTTGTAAACACAAGCCTTGGGATTATCCATAATTACCATATACTATTAATATAATAACTAATGGAGTGTTGGAAACACAAGCCTTGGGACTATCCATAATTACCATATACTAGTAAAATAATTACTGGAGTGTTGTAAACACAAGCCTTGGACTATCCATAATTACTAAATACTATTATTATAATAACTACTGGAGTGTTGTAAACACAAGCCTTGGGTCTATCCATATTTACCATATACTATTAATATAATAACTAATGGAGTGTTGTAAACACAAGCCTTGGACTATCCATAATTACCAAATACTATTAATATAATAACTACTGGAGTGTTGTAAACACAAACCTTGGGATTATCCATAATTACCATATACTATTAATATAATAACTACTGGAGTGTTGTAAACACAAGCCTTGGGACTATCCATAATTACCATATACTATTAATATAATAACTAATGGAGTGTTGTAAACACAAGCCTTGGACTATCCATAATTACCATATACTATTAATATAATAACTAATGGAGTGTTGTAACACAATCCTTGGACTATCCATAATTACCATATTCTAGAAAAATAATTACTGGAGTGTTGTAAACACAAGCCTTGGACTATCCATAATTACCATATACCAGTAAAATAACTACTGGAATGTTATAAACACAAGCTTTGGACTAGCCATAATTACCATATACTATTAAAATAATTACTGGAGTGTTGTAAACACAAGCCTTGGGATTATCCATAATTACTATATACTAGTAAAATAATTATTGGAGTGTTGTAAACACAAGCCTTGGGATTATCCATAATTACCATATACTATTAATATAATAACTAATGGAGTGTTGGAAACACAAGCCTTGGGACTATCCATAATTACCATATACTAGTAAAATAATTACTGGAGTGTTGTAAACACAAGCCTTGGACTATCCATAATTACCAAATACTATTAAAATAATTACTGGAGTGTTGTAAACACAAGCCTTGGACTATCCATAATTACCATATACAATTAAAATAATAACTACTGGAGTGTTGTAAACACAAGCTTTGGACTAGCCATAATTACCATATACTATTAAAATAATTACTGGAGTGTTGTAAATGCAAGCCTTGGACTATCCATAATTTCCATATGCTAGTAAAATAATTACTGGAGTGTTGTAAGCACAAGCCTTGGACTAGCCATAATTACCATATACTATTAATATAATAACTACTGGAGTGTTGTAAGCACAAGCCTTGGACTATCCATAATTACCATATACTATTAAAATAACTACTGGAGTGTTGTAAACACAAGCCTTGGACTATCCATAATTACCATATACTAATAATATATTAATTACTGGAGTGTTGTAACCACAAGCCTTGGACTATCTATAATTACCATATACTATTAAAATAATAACTACTGGAGTGTTGTAAACACAAACTTTGGACTATCCATAATTACCATATACTATTAAAATAATTACTGGATTGTTGTAAACACAAGCCTTGGACAAGCCATAATTACCATATACTAGTACAATAATTACTGGAGTGTTGTAAACACAAGCCTTGGACTATCCATAATTACCATATACTATTAAAATAATAACTACTGGAGTGTTGTAAACACAAGCTTTGGACTATCCATAATTACCATATACTATTGAAATAATTACTGGAGTGTTGTAAGCACAAGCCTTGGACTATCCATAATTACCAAATACTATTAAAATAATTACTGGAGTGTTGTAAACACAAGCATTGGACTAGCCATGATTACCATATACTATTAAAGTAATTACTGGAATGTTGTAAACACAAGCCTTGGACTATCCATAATTATCATATACTTAAAATAATTACTGGAGTAATGTAAGCACAAGCCTTGGGACTATCCATAATTATCATATACTATTAATATAATAACTAATGGAGTGTTGGAAACACAAGCCTTGGGACTATCCATAATTACCATATACTAGTAAAATAATTACTGGAGTGTTGTAAACACAAGCCTTGGGACTATCCATAATTACCATATACTAGTAAAATAATTATTGGAGTGTTGTAAACACAAGCCTTGGGACTATCCATAATTACCATATACTATTAATATAATAACTAATGGAGTGTTGGAAGCACAAGCCTTGGGACTATCCATAATTACCATATACTAGTAAAATAATTACTGGAGTGTTGTAAGCACAAGCCTTGGACTATCCATAATTACTATATACTAGTAAAATAATTATTGGAGTGTTGTAAACACAAGCCTTGTGACTATCCATAATTACCATATACTATTAATATAATAACTAATGGAGTGTTGGAAACACAAGCCTTGGGACTATCCATAATTACCATATACTAGTAAATAATTACTGGAGTGTTGTAAACACAAACCTTGAACTATCCATAATTACCATATACTATTAAAATAATTACTGGAGTGTTGTAAACACAAGCCTTGGACTATCCATAATTACCAAATACTATTAATATAATAACTACTGGAGTGTTGTAAACACAAGCCTTGGGACTATCCATAATTACCATATACTATTAATATAATAACTAATGGAGTGTTGTAAACACAAGCCTTGGACTATCCATAATTACCATATACTATTAATATAATAACTAATGGAGTGTTGTAACACAATCCTTGGACTATCCATAATTACCATATTCTAGAAAAATAATTACTGGAGTGTTGTAAACACAAGCCTTGGACTATCCATAATTACCATATACTAGTAAAATAATTACTGGAATGTTATAAACACAAGCTTTGGACTATCCATAATTACCATATACTATTAAAAAATAACTACTGGAGTGTTGTAAACACAAGCCCTGGACTATCCATAATTACCATATACTATTAATATATTAACTACTGAAGTGTTGCAAGCACAAGTCTTGGACTATCCATAATTACCATATACTATTAATATAATAACTAATGGAGTGTTGTAAACACAAGCCTTGGACTATCCATAATTACCAAATACTATTAATATAATAACTACTGGAGTGTTGTAAACACAAGCCTTGGGACTATCCATAATTACCATATACTATTAATATAATAACTACTGGAGTGTTGTAAACACAAGCCTTGGGACTATCCATATTTACCATATACTATTAATATAATAACTAATGGAGTGTTGTAAACACAAGCCTTGGGATTATCCATAATTACCATATACTATTAATATAATAACTACTGGAGTGTTGTAAACACACGCCTTGGGACTATCCATAATTACCATATACTATTAATATAATAACTAATGGAGTGTTGTAAACACAAGCCTTGGACTTTCCATAATTACTGGAGTGTTGTAAACACAAGCCTTGGACTATCCATAATTACCATATACTATTAATATAATAACTAATGGAGTGTTGTAACACAATCCTTGGACTATCCATAATTACCATATTCTAGTAAAATAATTACTGGAGTGTTGTAAACACAAGCCTTGGACTATCCATAATTACCATATACTAGTAAAATAATTACTGGAATGTTATAAACACAAGCTTTGGACTATCCATAATTACCATATACTATTAAAAAATAACTACTGGAGTGTTGTAAACACAAGCCCTGGACTATCCATAATTACCATATACTATTAATATATTAACTACTGAAGTGTTGTAAGCACAAGCCTTGGACTATCCATAATTACCAAATACTATTAAAATAATTACTGGAGTGTTGTAAACACAAGCCTTGGACTATCCATAATTACCATATACAATTAAAATAATAACTACTGGAGTGTTGTAAACACAAGCTTTGGACTAGCCATAATTACCATATACTATTAAAATAATTACTGGAGTGTTGTAAATGCAAGCCTTGGACTAGCCATAATTACCATATACTATTAATATAATAACTACTGGAGTGTTGTAAGCACAAGCCTTGGACTATCCATAATTACCATATACTATTAAAATAACTACTGGAGTGTTGTAAACACAAGCCTTGGACTATCCATAATTACCATATACTAATAATATATTAATTACTGGAGTGTTGTAACCACAAGCCTTGGACTATCTATAATTACCATATACTATTAAAATAATAACTACTGGAGTGTTGTAAACACAAGCTTTGGACTATCCATAATTACCATATACTATTAAAATAATTACTGGATTGTTGTAAACACAAGCCTTGGACAAGCCATAATTACCATATACTAGTACAATAATTACTGGAGTGTTGTAAACACAAGCCTTGGGACTATCCATAATTATCATATACTATTAATATAATAACTAATGGAGTGTTGGAAACACAAGCCTTGGGACTATCCATAATTACCATATACTAGTAAAATAATTACTGGAGTGTTGTAAACAAAAGCCTTGGGACTATCCATAATTACCATATACTAGTAAAATAATTATTGGAGTGTTGTAAACACAAGCCTTGGGACTATCCATAATTACCATATACTATTAATATAATAACTAATGGAGTGTTGGAAGCACAAGCCTTGGGACTATCCATAATTACTGTATACTAGTAAAATAATTACTGGAGTGTTGTTAGCACAAGCCTTGGACTATCCATAATTACTATATACTAGTAAAATAAATATTGGAGTGTTGTAAACACAAGCCTTGGGACTATCCATAATTACCATATACTATTAATATAATAACTAATGGAGTGTTGTAAACACAAACCTTGGACTATCCATAATTACCATATACTATTAAAATAATTACTGGAGTGTTGTAAACACAAGCCTTGGACTATCCATAATTACCAAATACTATTAATATAATAACTACTGGAGTGTTGTAAACACAAGCCTTGGGACTATCCATAATTACAATATACTATTATTATAATAACTACTGGAGTGTTGTAAACACAAGCCTTGGGACTATCCATATTTACCATATACTATTAATATAATAACTAATGGAGTGTTGTAAACACAAGCCTTGGACTATCCATAATTACCAAATACTATTAATATAATAACTACTGGAGTGTTGTAAACACAAACCTTGGGATTATCCATAATTACCATATACTATTAATATAATAACTACTGGAGTGTTGTAAACACAAGCCTTCGGACTATCCATAATTACCATATACTATTAATATAATAACTAATGGAGTGTTGTAAGCACAAGCCTTGGACTATCCATAATTACTGGAGTGTTGTAAACACAAGCCTTGGACTATCCATAATTACCATATACTATTAATATAATAACTAATGGAGTGTTGTAACACAATCCTTGGACTATCCATAATTACCATATTCTAGAAAAATAATTACTGGAGTGTTGTAAACACAAGCCTTGGACTATCCATAATTACCAAATACTATTAATATAATAACTACTGGAGTGTTGTAAACACAAGCCTTGGACTATCCATAATTACCATATACTAGTAAAATAATTACTGGAATGTTATAAACACAAGCTTTGGACTATCCATAATTACCATATACTATTAAAAAATAACTACTGGAGTGTTGTAAGCACAAGCCCTGGACTATCCATAATTACCATATACTATTAATATATTAACTACTGAAGTGTTGTAAGCACAAGCCTTGGACTATCCATAATTACCAAATACTATTAAAATAATTACTGGAGTGTTGTAAACACAAGCCTTGGACTATCCATAATTACCATATACAATTAAAATAATAACTAATGGAGTGTTGTAAACACAAGCTTTGGACTAGCCTTAATTACCATATACTATTAAAATAATTACTGGAGTGTTGTAAATGCAAGCCTTGGACTATCCATAATTACCATATGCTAGTAAAATAATTACTGGAGTGTTGTAAGCACAAGCCTTGGACTAGCCATAATTACCATATACTATTAATATAATAACTACTGGGGTGTTGTAAGCACAAGCCTTGGACTATCCATAATTACCATATACTATTAAAATAACTACTGGAGTGTTGTAAACACAAGCCTTGGACTATCCATAATTACCATATACTAATAATATATTAATTACTGGAGTGTTGTAACCACAAGCATTGGACTATCTATAATTACCATATACTATTAAAATAATAACTACTGGAGTGTTGTAAACACAAGCTTTGGACTATCCATAATTACCATATACTATTAAAATAATTACTGGATTGTTGTAAACACAAGCCTTGGACAAGCCATAATTACCATATACTAGTAAAATAATTATTGGAGTGTTGTAAACACAAGCCTTGGGATTATCCATAATTACCATATACTATTAATATAATAACTAATGGAGTGTTGGAAACACAAGCCTTGGGACTATCCATAATTACAATATACTATTATTATAATAACTACTGGAGTGTTGTAAACACAAGCCTTGGGACTATCCATATTTACCATATACTATTAATATAATAACTAATGGAGTGTTGTAAACACAAGCCTTGGACTATCCATAATTACCAAATACTATTAATATAATAACTACTGGAGTGTTGTAAACACAAACCTTGGGATTATCCATAATTACCATATACTATTAATATAATAACTACTGGAGTGTTGTAAACACAAGCCTTCGGACTATCCATAATTACCATATACTATTAATATAATAACTAATGGAGTGTTGTAAGCACAAGCCAGGGACTATCCATAATTACTGGAGTGTTGTAAACACAAGCCTTGGACTATCCATAATTACCATATACTATTAATATAATAACTAATGGAGTGTTGTAACACAATCCTTGGACTATCCATAATTACCATATTCTAGAAAAATAATTACTGGAGTGTTGTAAACACAAGCCTTGGACTATCCATAATTACCATATACTAGTAAAATAATTACTGGAATGTTATAAACACAAGCTTTGGACTATCCATAATTACCATATACTATTAAAAAATAACTACTGGAGTGTTGTAAGCACAAGCCCTGGACTATCCATAATTACCATATACTATTAATATATTAACTACTGAAGTGTTGTAAGCACAAGCCTTGGACTATCCATAATTACCAAATACTATTAAAATAATTACTGGAGTGTTGTAAACACAAGCCTTGGACTATCCATAATTACCATATACAATTAAAATAATAACTAATGGAGTGTTGTAAACACAAGCTTTGGACTAGCCTTAATTACCATATACTATTAAAATAATTACTGGAGTGTTGTAAATGCAAGCCTTGGACTATCCATAATTACCATATGCTAGTAAAATAATTACTGGAGTGTTGTAAGCACAAGCCTTGGACTAGCCATAATTACCATATACTATTAATATAATAACTACTGGGGTGTTGTAAGCACAAGCCTTGGACTATCCATAATTACCATATACTATTAAAATAACTACTGGAGTGTTGTAAACACAAGCCTTGGACTATCCATAATTACCATATACTAATAATATATTAATTACTGGAGTGTTGTAACCACAAGCATTGGACTATCTATAATTACCATATACTATTAAAATAATAACTACTGGAGTGTTGTAAACACAAGCTTTGGACTATCCATAATTACCATATACTATTAAAATAATTACTGGATTGTTGTAAACACAAGCCTTGGACAAGCCATAATTACCATATACTAGTAAAATAATTATTGGAGTGTTGTAAACACAAGCCTTGGGATTATCCATAATTACCATATACTATTAATATAATAACTAATGGAGTGTTGGAAACACAAGCCTTGGGACTATCCATAATTACCATATACTAGTAAAATAATTACTGGAGTGTTGTAAACACAAGCCTTGGACTATCCATAATTACCAAATACTATTAAAATAATTACTGGAGTGTTGTAAACACAAGCCTTGGACTATCCATAATTACCATATACAATTAAAATAATAACTACTGGAGTGTTGTAAACACAAGCTTTGGACTAGCCATAATTACCATATACTATTAAAATAATTACTGGAGTGTTGTAAATGCAAGCCTTGGACTATCCATAATTTCCATATGCTAGTAAAATAATTACTGGAGTGTTGTAAGCACAAGCCTTGGACTAGCCATAATTACCATATACTATTAATATAATAACTACTGGAGTGTTGTAAGCACAAGCCTTGGACTATCCATAATTACCATATACTATTAAAATAACTACTGGAGTGTTGTAAACACAAGCCTTGGACTATCCATAATTACCATATACTAATAATATATTAATTACTGGAGTGTTGTAACCACAAGCCTTGGACTATCTATAATTACCATATACTATTAAAATAATAACTACTGGAGTGTTGTAAACACAAGCTTTGGACTATCCATAATTACCATATACTATTAAAATAATTACTGGATTGTTGTAAACACAAGCCTTGGACAAGCCATAATTACCATATACTAGTACAATAATTACTGGAGTGTTGTAAACACAAGCCTTGGACTATCCATAATTACCATATACTATTAAAATAATAACTACTGGAGTGTTGTAAACACAAGCTTTGGACTATCCATAATTACCATATACTATTGAAATAATTACTGGAGTGTTGTAAGCACAAGCCTTGGACTATCCATAATTACCAAATACTATTAAAATAATTACTGGAGTGTTGTAAACACAAGCATTGGACTAGCCATGATTACCATATACTATTAAAGTAATTACTGGAATGTTGTAAACACAAGCCTTGGACTATCCATAATTATCATATACTTAAAATAATTACTGGAGTAATGTAAGCACAAGCCTTGGGACTATCCATAATTATCATATACTATTAATATAATAACTAATGGAGTGTTGGAAACACAAGCCTTGGGACTATCCATAATTACCATATACTAGTAAAATAATTACTGGAGTGTTGTAAACACAAGCCTTGGGACTATCCATAATTACCATATACTAGTAAAATAATTATTGGAGTGTTGTAAACACAAGCCTTGGGACTATCCATAATTACCATATACTATTAATATAATAACTAATGGAGTGTTGGAAGCACAAGCCTTGGGACTATCCATAATTACCATATACTAGTAAAATAATTACTGGAGTGTTGTAAGCACAAGCCTTGGACTATCCATAATTACTATATACTAGTAAAATAATTATTGGAGTGTTGTAAACACAAGCCTTGGGACTATCCATAATTACCATATACTATTAATATAATAACTAATGGAGTGTTGGAAACACAAGCCTTGGGACTATCCATAATTACCATATACTAGTAAATAATTACTGGAGTGTTGTAAACACAAACCTTGAACTATCCATAATTACCATATACTATTAAAATAATTACTGGAGTGTTGTAAACACAAGCCTTGGACTATCCATAATTACCAAATACTATTAATATAATAACTACTGGAGTGTTGTAAACACAAGCCTTGGGACTATCCATAATTACCATATACTATTAATATAATAACTAATGGAGTGTTGTAAACACAAGCCTTGGACTATCCATAATTACCATATACTATTAATATAATAACTAATGGAGTGTTGTAACACAATCCTTGGACTATCCATAATTACCATATTCTAGAAAAATAATTACTGGAGTGTTGTAAACACAAGCCTTGGACTATCCATAATTACCATATACTAGTAAAATAATTACTGGAATGTTATAAACACAAGCTTTGGACTATCCATAATTACCATATACTATTAAAAAATAACTACTGGAGTGTTGTAAACACAAGCCCTGGACTATCCATAATTACCATATACTATTAATATATTAACTACTGAAGTGTTGCAAGAACAAGTCTTGGACTATCCATAATTACCAAATACTATTAAAATAATTACTGGAGTGTTGTAAACACAAGCCTAGGACTATCCATAATTACCAAATACTATTAATATAATAACTACTGGAGTGTTGTAAACACAAGCCTTGGGACTATCCATAATTACCATATACTATTAATATAATAACTACTGGAGTGTTGTAAACACAAGCCTTGGGACTATCCATATTTACCATATACTATTAATATAATAACTAATGGAGTGTTGTAAACACAAGCCTTGGGATTATCCATAATTACCATATACTATTAATATAATAACTACTGGAGTGTTGTAAACACACGCCTTGGGACTATCCATAATTACCATATACTATTAATATAATAACTAATGGAGTGTTGTAAACACAAGCCTTGGACTTTCCATAATTACTGGAGTGTTGTAAACACAAGCCTTGGACTATCCATAATTACCATATACTATTAATATAATAACTAATGGAGTGTTGTAACACAATCCTTGGACTATCCATAATTACCATATTCTAGTAAAATAATTACTGGAGTGTTGTAAACACAAGCCTTGGACTATCCATAATTACCATATACTAGTAAAATAATTACTGGAATGTTATAAACACAAGCTTTGGACTATCCATAATTACCATATACTATTAAAAAATAACTACTGGAGTGTTGTAAACACAAGCCCTGGACTATCCATAATTACCATATACTATTAATATATTAACTACTGAAGTGTTGTAAGCACAAGCCTTGGACTATCCATAATTACCAAATACTATTAAAATAATTACTGGAGTGTTGTAAACACAAGCCTTGGACTATCCATAATTACCATATACAATTAAAATAATAACTACTGGAGTGTTGTAAACACAAGCTTTGGACTAGCCATAATTACCATATACTATTAAAATAATTACTGGAGTGTTGTAAATGCAAGCCTTGGACTAGCCATAATTACCATATACTATTAATATAATAACTACTGGAGTGTTGTAAGCACAAGCCTTGGACTATCCATAATTACCATATACTATTAAAATAACTACTGGAGTGTTGTAAACACAAGCCTTGGACTATCCATAATTACCATATACTAATAATATATTAATTACTGGAGTGTTGTAACCACAAGCCTTGGACTATCTATAATTACCATATACTATTAAAATAATAACTACTGGAGTGTTGTAAACACAAGCTTTGGACTATCCATAATTACCATATACTATTAAAATAATTACTGGATTGTTGTAAACACAAGCCTTGGACAAGCCATAATTACCATATACTAGTACAATAATTACTGGAGTGTTGTAAACACAAGCCTTGGGACTATCCATAATTATCATATACTATTAATATAATAACTAATGGAGTGTTGGAAACACAAGCCTTGGGACTATCCATAATTACCATATACTAGTAAAATAATTACTGGAGTGTTGTAAACAAAAGCCTTGGGACTATCCATAATTACCATATACTAGTAAAATAATTATTGGAGTGTTGTAAACACAAGCCTTGGGACTATCCATAATTACCATATACTATTAATATAATAACTAATGGAGTGTTGGAAGCACAAGCCTTGGGACTATCCATAATTACTGTATACTAGTAAAATAATTACTGGAGTGTTGTTAGCACAAGCCTTGGACTATCCATAATTACTATATACTAGTAAAATAAATATTGGAGTGTTGTAAACACAAGCCTTGGGACTATCCATAATTACCATATACTATTAATATAATAACTAATGGAGTGTTGTAAACACAAACCTTGGACTATCCATAATTACCATATACTATTAAAATAATTACTGGAGTGTTGTAAACACAAGCCTTGGACTATCCATAATTACCAAATACTATTAATATAATAACTACTGGAGTGTTGTAAACACAAGCCTTGGGACTATCCATAATTACAATATACTATTATTATAATAACTACTGGAGTGTTGTAAACACAAGCCTTGGGACTATCCATATTTACCATATACTATTAATATAATAACTAATGGAGTGTTGTAAACACAAGCCTTGGACTATCCATAATTACCAAATACTATTAATATAATAACTACTGGAGTGTTGTAAACACAAACCTTGGGATTATCCATAATTACCATATACTATTAATATAATAACTACTGGAGTGTTGTAAACACAAGCCTTCGGACTATCCATAATTACCATATACTATTAATATAATAACTAATGGAGTGTTGTAAGCACAAGCCTTGGACTATCCATAATTACTGGAGTGTTGTAAACACAAGCCTTGGACTATCCATAATTACCATATACTATTAATATAATAACTAATGGAGTGTTGTAACACAATCCTTGGACTATCCATAATTACCATATTCTAGAAAAATAATTACTGGAGTGTTGTAAACACAAGCCTTGGACTATCCATAATTACCATATACTAGTAAAATAATTACTGGAATGTTATAAACACAAGCTTTGGACTATCCATAATTACCATATACTATTAAAAAATAACTACTGGAGTGTTGTAAGCACAAGCCCTGGACTATCCATAATTACCATATACTATTAATATATTAACTACTGAAGTGTTGTAAGCACAAGCCTTGGACTATCCATAATTACCAAATACTATTAAAATAATTACTGGAGTGTTGTAAACACAAGCCTTGGACTATCCATAATTACCATATACAATTAAAATAATAACTAATGGAGTGTTGTAAACACAAGCTTTGGACTAGCCTTAATTACCATATACTATTAAAATAATTACTGGAGTGTTGTAAATGCAAGCCTTGGACTATCCATAATTACCATATGCTAGTAAAATAATTACTGGAGTGTTGTAAGCACAAGCCTTGGACTAGCCATAATTACCATATACTATTAATATAATAACTACTGGGGTGTTGTAAGCACAAGCCTTGGACTATCCATAATTACCATATACTATTAAAATAACTACTGGAGTGTTGTAAACACAAGCCTTGGACTATCCATAATTACCATATACTAATAATATATTAATTACTGGAGTGTTGTAACCACAAGCATTGGACTATCTATAATTACCATATACTATTAAAATAATAACTACTGGAGTGTTGTAAACACAAGCTTTGGACTATCCATAATTACCATATACTATTAAAATAATTACTGGATTGTTGTAAACACAAGCCTTGGACAAGCCATAATTACCATATACTAGTACAATAATTATTGGAGTGTTGTAAACACAAGCTTTGGACTATCCATAATTACCATATACTATTAAAATAATTACTGAATTGTTGTAAACACAAGCCTTGGACTATCCATAATTACCATATACTAATAATATATTAATTACTGGAGTGTTGTAACCACAAGCATTGGACTATCTATAATTACCATATACTATTAAAATAATAACTACTGGAGTGTTGTAAACACAAGCTTTGGACTATCCATAATTACCATATACTATTAAAATAATTACTGGAGTGTTGTAAGCACAAGCCTTGGACTATCCATAATTACCATATACTATTAATATATTAACTACTGGAGTGTTGTAAGCACAAGCCTTGGACTATCCATAATTACCAAATACTATTAAAATAATTACTGGAGTGTTGTAAACACAAGCATTGGACTAGCCATGATTACCATATACTATTAAAATAATTACTGGAGTGTTGTAAACACAAGCCTTGGACTATCCATAATTACCATATACTATTAATATAATTACTGGAGTGTTGTAAACACAAGCCTTGGACTATCCATAATTATCATATACTTAAAATAATTACCGGAGTAATGTAAGCACAAGCCTTGGGACTATCCATAATTATCATATACTATTAATATAATAACTAATGGAGTGTTGGAAACACAAGCCTTGGGACTATCCATAATTACCATATACTAGTAAAATAATTACTGGAGTGTTGTAAACACAAGCCTTGGGACTATCCATAATTACCATATACTAGTAAAATAATTATTGGAGTGTTGTAAACACAAGCCTTGGGACTATCCATAATTACCATATACTATTAATATAATAACTAATGGAGTGTTGGAAACACAAGCCTTGAGACTATCCATAATTACCATATACTAGTAAAATAATTACTAGAGTGTTGTAAACACAAACCTTGGACTATCCATAATTACCATATACTATTAAAATAATTACTGGAGTGTTGTAAACATAAGCCTTGGACTATCCATAATTACCAAATACTATTAATATAATAACTACTGGAGTGTTGTAAACACAAGCCTTGGGACTATCCATAATTACCATATACTATTAAAATAATTACTGGAGTGTTGTAAACACAAACCTTGGACTATCCATAATTACCATATACTATTAAAATAATTACTGGAGTGTTGTAAACACAAGCCTTGGACTATCCATAATTACCAAATACTATTATTATAATAACTACTGGAGTGTTGTAAACACAAGCCTTGGGACTATCCATATTTACCATATACTATTAATATAATAACTAATGGAGTGTTGTAAACACAAGCCTTGGACTATCCATAATTACCAAATACTATTAATATAATAACTACTGGAGTGTTGTAAACACAAACCTTGGGATTATCCATAATTACCATATACTATTAATATAATAACTACTGGAGTGTTGTAAACACAAGCCTTGGGACTATCCATAATTACCATATACTATTAATATAATAACTAATGGAGTGTTGTAAACACAAGCCTTGGACTATCCATAATTACCATATACTATTAATATAATAACTAATGGAGTGTTGTAACACAATCCTTGGACTATCCATAATTACCATATTCTAGAAAAATAATTACTGGAGTGTTGTAAACACAAGCCTTGGACTATCCATAATTACCATATACCAGTAAAATAACTACTGGAATGTTATAAACACAAGCTTTGGACTAGCCATAATTACCATATACTATTAAAATAATTACTGGAGTGTTGTAAATGCAAGCCTTGGACTAGCCATAATTACCATATACTATTAATATAATAACTACTGGGGTGTTGTAAGCACAAGCCTTGGACTATCCATAATTACCATATACTATTAAAATAACTACTGGAGTGTTGTAAACACAAGCCTTGGACTATCCATAATTACCATATACTAATAATATATTAATTACTGGAGTGTTGTAACCACAAGCCTTGGACTATCTATAATTACCATATACTATTAAAATAATAACTACTGGAGTGTTGTAAACACAAGCTTTGGACTATCCATAATTACCATATACTATTAATATAATAACTAATGGAGTGGTGGAAACACAAGCCTTGGGACTATCCATAATTACCATATACTAGTAAAATAATTACTGGAGTGTTGTAAACACAAGCCTTGGGACTATCCATAATTACCATATACTAGTAAAATAATTATTGGAGTGTTGTAAACACAAGCCTTGGGACTATCCATAATTACCATATACTATTAATATAATAACTAATGGAGTGTTGGAAGCACAAGCCTTGGGACTATCCATAATTACCATATACTAGTAAAATAATTACTGGAGTGTTGTAAGCACAAGCCTTGGACTATCCATAATTACTATATACTAGTAAAATAATTATTGGAGTGTTGTAAACACAAGCCTTGGGACTATCCATAATTACCATATACTATTAATATAATAATTAATGGAGTGTTGGAAACACAAGCCTTGGGACTATCCATAATTACCATATACTAGTAAATAATTACTGGAGTGTTGTAAACACAAACCTTGAACTATCCATAATTACCATATACTATTAAAATAATTACTGGAGTGTTGTAAACACAAGCCTTGGACTATCCATAATTACCAAATACTATTAATATAATAACTACTGGAGTGTTGTAAACACAAGCCTTGGAACTATCCATAATTACCATATACTATTAATATAATAACTACTGGAGTGTTCTAAACACATGTCTTGGGACTATCCATATTTACCATATACTATTAATATAATAACTAATGGAGTGTTGTAAACACAAGCCTTGGACTATCCATAATTACCAAATACTATTAATATAATAGCTACTGGAGTGTTGTAAACACAAACCTTGGGATTATCCATAATTACCATATACTATTAATATAATAACTACTGGAGTGTTGTAAACACAAGCCTTGGACTATCCATAATTACTGGAGTGTTGTATACACAAGCCTTGGACTATCCATAATTACCATATACTATTAATATAATAACTAATGGAGTGTTGTAACACAATCCTTGGACTATCCATAATTACCATATTCTAGAAAAATAATTACTGGAGTGTTGTAAACACAAGCCTTGGACTATCCATAATTACCATATACTAGTAAAATAATTACTGGAATGTTATAAACACAAGCTTTGGACTATCCATAATTACCAAATACTATTAAAATAATTACTGGAGTGTTGTAAACACAAGCCTTGGACTATCCATAATTACCAAATACTATTAATATAATAACTACTGGAGTGTTGTAAGCACAAGCCTTGGGACTATCCATAATTACCATATACTATTAATATAATAACTACTGGAGTGTTGTAAACACAAGCCTTGGGACTATCCATATTTACCATATACTATTAATATAATAACTAATGGAGTGTTGTAAACACAAGCCTTGGACTATCCATAATTACCATATACTATTAAAATAATAACTACTGGAGTGTTGTAAACACAAGCTTTGGACTATCCATAATTACCATATACTATTAAAATAATTACTGGATTGTTGTAAACACAAGCCTTGTACAAGCCATAATTACCATATACTAGTACAATAATTACTGGAGTGTTGTAAACACAAGCCTTGGACTATCCATAATTACCATATACTATTAATATAATAACTACTGGAGTGTTGTAAACACAAGCCTTGGGACTATCCATATTTACCATATACTATTAATATAATAACTAATGGAGTGTTGTAAACACAAGCCTTGGACTATCCATAATTACCAAATACTATTAATATAATAACTACTGGAGTGTTGTAAGCACAAGCCTTGGGATTTTCCATAATTACCATATACTATTAATATAATAACTACTGGAGTGTTGTAAACACACGCCTTGGGACTATCCATAATTACCATATACTATTAATATAATAACTAATGGAGTGTTGTAAACACAAGCCTTGGACTTTCCATAATTACTGGAGTGTTGTAAACACAATCCTTGGACTATCCATTATTACCATATTCTAGTAAAATAATTACTGGAGTGTTGTAAACACAAGCCTTGGACTATCCATAATTACCATATACTAGTAAAATAATTACTGGAATGTTATAAACACAAGCTTTGGACTATCCATAATTACCATATACTATTAAAAAATAACTACTGGAGTGTTGTAAACACAAGCCCTGGACTATCCATAATTACCATATACTATTAATATATTAACTACTGAAGTGTTGTAAGCACAAGCCTTGGACTATCCATAATTACCAAATACTATTAAAATAATTACTGGAATGTTATAAACACAAGCTTTGGACTATCCATAATTACCATATACTATTAAAAAATAACTACTGGAGTGTTGTAAACACAAGCCCTGGACTATCCATAATTACCATATACTATTAATATATTAACTACTGAAGTGTTGTAAACACAAGCCTTGGACTATCCATAATTACCATATACTAATAATATATTAATTACTGGAGTGTTGTAACCACAAGCCTTGGACTATCTATAATTACCATATACTATTAAAATAATAACTACTGGAGTGTGTAAACACAAGCTTTGGACTATCCATAATTACCATATACTATTAAAATAATTACTGGATTGTTGTAAACACAAGCCTTGGACAAGCCATAATTACCATATACTAGTACAATAATTACTGGAGTGTTGTAAACACAAGCCTTGGACTATCCATAATTACCATATACTATTAAAATAATAACTACTGGAGTGTTGTAAACACAAGCTTTGGACTATCCATAATTACCATATACTATTAAAATTATTACTGGAGTGTTGTAAGCACAAGCCTTGGACTATCCATAATTACCATATACTATTAATATATTAACTACTGGAGTGTTGTAAGCACAAGCCTTGGACTATCCATAATTACCAAATACTATTAAAATAATTACTGGAGTGTTGTAAACACAAGCATTGGACTAGCCATGATTACCATATACTATTAAAATAATTACTGGAGTGTTGTAAACACAAGCCTTGGGACTATCCATAATTACCATATACTAGTAAAATAATTACTGGAGTGTTGTAAACAAAAGCCTTGGGACTATCCATAATTACCATATACTAGTAAAATAATTATTGGAGTGTTGTAAACACAAGCCTTGGGACTATCCATAATTACCATATACTATTAATATAATAACTAATGGAGTGTTGGAAGCACAAGCCTTGGGACTATCCATAATTACTGTATACTAGTAAAATAATTACTGGAGTGTTGTTAGCACAAGCCTTGGACTATCCATAATTACTATATACTAGTAAAATAAATATTGGAGTGTTGTAAACACAAGCCTTGGGACTATCCATAATTACCATATACTATTAATATAATAACTAATGGAGTGTTGTAAACACAAACCTTGGACTATCCATAATTACCATATACTATTAAAATAATTACTGGAGTGTTGTAAACACAAGCCTTGGACTATCCATAATTACCAAATACTATTAATATAATAACTACTGGAGTGTTGTAAACACAAGCCTTGGGACTATCCATAATTACAATATACTATTATTATAATAACTACTGGAGTGTTGTAAACACAAGCCTTGGGACTATCCATATTTACCATATACTATTAATATAATAACTAATGGAGTGTTGTAAACACAAGCCTTGGACTATCCATAATTACCAAATACTATTAATATAATAACTACTGGAGTGTTGTAAACACAAACCTTGGGATTATCCATAATTACCATATACTATTAATATAATAACTACTGGAGTGTTGTAAACACAAGCCTTCGGACTATCCATAATTACCATATACTATTAATATAATAACTAATGGAGTGTTGTAAGCACAAGCCTTGGACTATCCATAATTACTGGAGTGTTGTAAACACAAGCCTTGGACTATCCATAATTACCATATACTATTAATATAATAACTAATGGAGTGTTGTAACACAATCCTTGGACTATCCATAATTACCATATTCTAGAAAAATAATTACTGGAGTGTTGTAAACACAAGCCTTGGACTATCCATAATTACCATATACTAGTAAAATAATTACTGGAATGTTATAAACACAAGCTTTGGACTATCCATAATTACCATATACTATTAAAAAATAACTACTGGAGTGTTGTAAGCACAAGCCCTGGACTATCCATAATTACCATATACTATTAATATATTAACTACTGAAGTGTTGTAAGCACAAGCCTTGGACTATCCATAATTACCAAATACTATTAAAATAATTACTGGAGTGTTGTAAACACAAGCCTTGGACTATCCATAATTACCATATACAATTAAAATAATAACTAATGGAGTGTTGTAAACACAAGCTTTGGACTAGCCTTAATTACCATATACTATTAAAATAATTACTGGAGTGTTGTAAATGCAAGCCTTGGACTATCCATAATTACCATATGCTAGTAAAATAATTACTGGAGTGTTGTAAGCACAAGCCTTGGACTAGCCATAATTACCATATACTATTAATATAATAACTACTGGGGTGTTGTAAGCACAAGCCTTGGACTATCCATAATTACCATATACTATTAAAATAACTACTGGAGTGTTGTAAACACAAGCCTTGGACTATCCATAATTACCATATACTAATAATATATTAATTACTGGAGTGTTGTAACCACAAGCATTGGACTATCTATAATTACCATATACTATTAAAATAATAACTACTGGAGTGTTGTAAACACAAGCTTTGGACTATCCATAATTACCATATACTATTAAAATAATTACTGGATTGTTGTAAACACAAGCCTTGGACAAGCCATAATTACCATATACTAGTACAATAATTATTGGAGTGTTGTAAACACAAGCTTTGGACTATCCATAATTACCATATACTATTAAAATAATTACTGAATTGTTGTAAACACAAGCCTTGGACTATCCATAATTACCATATACTAATAATATATTAATTACTGGAGTGTTGTAACCACAAGCATTGGACTATCTATAATTACCATATACTATTAAAATAATAACTACTGGAGTGTTGTAAACACAAGCTTTGGACTATCCATAATTACCATATACTATTAAAATAATTACTGGAGTGTTGTAAGCACAAGCCTTGGACTATCCATAATTACCATATACTATTAATATATTAACTACTGGAGTGTTGTAAGCACAAGCCTTGGACTATCCATAATTACCAAATACTATTAAAATAATTACTGGAGTGTTGTAAACACAAGCATTGGACTAGCCATGATTACCATATACTATTAAAATAATTACTGGAGTGTTGTAAACACAAGCCTTGGACTATCCATAATTACCATATACTATTAATATAATTACTGGAGTGTTGTAAACACAAGCCTTGGACTATCCATAATTATCATATACTTAAAATAATTACCGGAGTAATGTAAGCACAAGCCTTGGGACTATCCATAATTATCATATACTATTAATATAATAACTAATGGAGTGTTGGAAACACAAGCCTTGGGACTATCCATAATTACCATATACTAGTAAAATAATTACTGGAGTGTTGTAAACACAAGCCTTGGGACTATCCATAATTACCATATACTAGTAAAATAATTATTGGAGTGTTGTAAACACAAGCCTTGGGACTATCCATAATTACCATATACTATTAATATAATAACTAATGGAGTGTTGGAAACACAAGCCTTGAGACTATCCATAATTACCATATACTAGTAAAATAATTACTAGAGTGTTGTAAACACAAACCTTGGACTATCCATAATTACCATATACTATTAAAATAATTACTGGAGTGTTGTAAACATAAGCCTTGGACTATCCATAATTACCAAATACTATTAATATAATAACTACTGGAGTGTTGTAAACACAAGCCTTGGGACTATCCATAATTACCATATACTATTAAAATAATTACTGGAGTGTTGTAAACACAAACCTTGGACTATCCATAATTACCATATACTATTAAAATAATTACTGGAGTGTTGTAAACACAAGCCTTGGACTATCCATAATTACCAAATACTATTATTATAATAACTACTGGAGTGTTGTAAACACAAGCCTTGGGACTATCCATATTTACCATATACTATTAATATAATAACTAATGGAGTGTTGTAAACACAAGCCTTGGACTATCCATAATTACCAAATACTATTAATATAATAACTACTGGAGTGTTGTAAACACAAACCTTGGGATTATCCATAATTACCATATACTATTAATATAATAACTACTGGAGTGTTGTAAACACAAGCCTTGGGACTATCCATAATTACCATATACTATTAATATAATAACTAATGGAGTGTTGTAAACACAAGCCTTGGACTATCCATAATTACCATATACTATTAATATAATAACTAATGGAGTGTTGTAACACAATCCTTGGACTATCCATAATTACCATATTCTAGAAAAATAATTACTGGAGTGTTGTAAACACAAGCCTTGGACTATCCATAATTACCATATACCAGTAAAATAACTACTGGAATGTTATAAACACAAGCTTTGGACTAGCCATAATTACCATATACTATTAAAATAATTACTGGAGTGTTGTAAATGCAAGCCTTGGACTAGCCATAATTACCATATACTATTAATATAATAACTACTGGGGTGTTGTAAGCACAAGCCTTGGACTATCCATAATTACCATATACTATTAAAATAACTACTGGAGTGTTGTAAACACAAGCCTTGGACTATCCATAATTACCATATACTAATAATATATTAATTACTGGAGTGTTGTAACCACAAGCCTTGGACTATCTATAATTACCATATACTATTAAAATAATAACTACTGGAGTGTTGTAAACACAAGCTTTGGACTATCCATAATTACCATATACTATTAATATAATAACTAATGGAGTGGTGGAAACACAAGCCTTGGGACTATCCATAATTACCATATACTAGTAAAATAATTACTGGAGTGTTGTAAACACAAGCCTTGGGACTATCCATAATTACCATATACTAGTAAAATAATTATTGGAGTGTTGTAAACACAAGCCTTGGGACTATCCATAATTACCATATACTATTAATATAATAACTAATGGAGTGTTGGAAGCACAAGCCTTGGGACTATCCATAATTACCATATACTAGTAAAATAATTACTGGAGTGTTGTAAGCACAAGCCTTGGACTATCCATAATTACTATATACTAGTAAAATAATTATTGGAGTGTTGTAAACACAAGCCTTGGGACTATCCATAATTACCATATACTATTAATATAATAATTAATGGAGTGTTGGAAACACAAGCCTTGGGACTATCCATAATTACCATATACTAGTAAATAATTACTGGAGTGTTGTAAACACAAACCTTGAACTATCCATAATTACCATATACTATTAAAATAATTACTGGAGTGTTGTAAACACAAGCCTTGGACTATCCATAATTACCAAATACTATTAATATAATAACTACTGGAGTGTTGTAAACACAAGCCTTGGAACTATCCATAATTACCATATACTATTAATATAATAACTACTGGAGTGTTCTAAACACATGTCTTGGGACTATCCATATTTACCATATACTATTAATATAATAACTAATGGAGTGTTGTAAACACAAGCCTTGGACTATCCATAATTACCAAATACTATTAATATAATAGCTACTGGAGTGTTGTAAACACAAACCTTGGGATTATCCATAATTACCATATACTATTAATATAATAACTACTGGAGTGTTGTAAACACAAGCCTTGGACTATCCATAATTACTGGAGTGTTGTATACACAAGCCTTGGACTATCCATAATTACCATATACTATTAATATAATAACTAATGGAGTGTTGTAACACAATCCTTGGACTATCCATAATTACCATATTCTAGAAAAATAATTACTGGAGTGTTGTAAACACAAGCCTTGGACTATCCATAATTACCATATACTAGTAAAATAATTACTGGAATGTTATAAACACAAGCTTTGGACTATCCATAATTACCAAATACTATTAAAATAATTACTGGAGTGTTGTAAACACAAGCCTTGGACTATCCATAATTACCAAATACTATTAATATAATAACTACTGGAGTGTTGTAAGCACAAGCCTTGGGACTATCCATAATTACCATATACTATTAATATAATAACTACTGGAGTGTTGTAAACACAAGCCTTGGGACTATCCATATTTACCATATACTATTAATATAATAACTAATGGAGTGTTGTAAACACAAGCCTTGGACTATCCATAATTACCATATACTATTAAAATAATAACTACTGGAGTGTTGTAAACACAAGCTTTGGACTATCCATAATTACCATATACTATTAAAATAATTACTGGATTGTTGTAAACACAAGCCTTGTACAAGCCATAATTACCATATACTAGTACAATAATTACTGGAGTGTTGTAAACACAAGCCTTGGACTATCCATAATTACCATATACTATTAATATAATAACTACTGGAGTGTTGTAAACACAAGCCTTGGGACTATCCATATTTACCATATACTATTAATATAATAACTAATGGAGTGTTGTAAACACAAGCCTTGGACTATCCATAATTACCAAATACTATTAATATAATAACTACTGGAGTGTTGTAAGCACAAGCCTTGGGATTTTCCATAATTACCATATACTATTAATATAATAACTACTGGAGTGTTGTAAACACACGCCTTGGGACTATCCATAATTACCATATACTATTAATATAATAACTAATGGAGTGTTGTAAACACAAGCCTTGGACTTTCCATAATTACTGGAGTGTTGTAAACACAATCCTTGGACTATCCATTATTACCATATTCTAGTAAAATAATTACTGGAGTGTTGTAAACACAAGCCTTGGACTATCCATAATTACCATATACTAGTAAAATAATTACTGGAATGTTATAAACACAAGCTTTGGACTATCCATAATTACCATATACTATTAAAAAATAACTACTGGAGTGTTGTAAACACAAGCCCTGGACTATCCATAATTACCATATACTATTAATATATTAACTACTGAAGTGTTGTAAGCACAAGCCTTGGACTATCCATAATTACCAAATACTATTAAAATAATTACTGGAATGTTATAAACACAAGCTTTGGACTATCCATAATTACCATATACTATTAAAAAATAACTACTGGAGTGTTGTAAACACAAGCCCTGGACTATCCATAATTACCATATACTATTAATATATTAACTACTGAAGTGTTGTAAACACAAGCCTTGGACTATCCATAATTACCATATACTAATAATATATTAATTACTGGAGTGTTGTAACCACAAGCCTTGGACTATCTATAATTACCATATACTATTAAAATAATAACTACTGGAGTGTGTAAACACAAGCTTTGGACTATCCATAATTACCATATACTATTAAAATAATTACTGGATTGTTGTAAACACAAGCCTTGGACAAGCCATAATTACCATATACTAGTACAATAATTACTGGAGTGTTGTAAACACAAGCCTTGGACTATCCATAATTACCATATACTATTAAAATAATAACTACTGGAGTGTTGTAAACACAAGCTTTGGACTATCCATAATTACCATATACTATTAAAATTATTACTGGAGTGTTGTAAGCACAAGCCTTGGACTATCCATAATTACCATATACTATTAATATATTAACTACTGGAGTGTTGTAAGCACAAGCCTTGGACTATCCATAATTACCAAATACTATTAAAATAATTACTGGAGTGTTGTAAACACAAGCATTGGACTAGCCATGATTACCATATACTATTAAAATAATTACTGGAGTGTTGTAAACACAAGCCTTGGACTATCCATAATTACCATATACTATTAATATAATTACTGGAGTGTTGTAAACACAAGCCTTGGACTATCCATAATTATCATATACTTAAAATAATTACTGGAGTAATGTAAGCACAAGCCTTGGGACTATCCATAATTATCATATACTATTAATATAATAACTAATGGAGTGGTGGAAACACAAGCCTTGGGACTATCCATAATTACCATATACTATTAATATAATAACTAATGGAGTGCTGGAAGCACAAGCCTTGGGACTATCCATAATTACCATATACTATTAAAATAATTACTGGAGTGTTGTAAACACAAGCCTTGGACTATCCATAATTACCAAATACTATTAATATAATAACTACTGGAGTGTTGTAAACACAAGCCTTGGAACTATCCATAATTACCATATACTATTAATACAATAACTACTGGAGTGTTGTAAATACATGTCTTGGGACTATCCATATTTACCATATACTATTAATATAATAACTACTGGAGTGTTGTAAACACAAGCCTTGGGACTATCCATAATTACCATATACTATTAATATAATAACTAATGGAGTGTTGTAAACACAAGCCTTGGACTATCCATAATTACCATATACTATTAATATAATAACTAATGGAGTGTTGGAAGCACAAGCCTTGGGACTATCCATAATTACTATATACTAGTAAAATAATTATTGGAGTGTTGTAAACACAAGCCTTGGGATTATCCATAATTACCATATACTATTAATATAATAACTAATGGAGTGTTGGAAACACAAGCCTTGGGACTATCCATAATTACCATATACTAGTAAAATAATTACTGGAGTATTGTAAACACAAGCCTTGGACTATCCATAATTACCAAATACTATTAAAATAATTACTGGAGTGTTGTAAACACAAGCCTTGGACTATCCATAATTACCATATACAATTAAAATAATAACTACTGGAGTGTTGTAAACACAAGCTTTGGACTAGCCATAATTACCATATACTATTAAAATAATTACTGGAGTGTTGTAAATGCAAGCCTTGGACTATCCATAATTTCCATATGCTAGTAAAATAATTACTGGAGTGTTGTAAGCACAAGCCTTGGACTAGCCATAATTACCATATACTATTAATATAATAACTACTGGAGTGTTGTAAGCACAAGCCTTGGACTATCCATAATTACCATATACTATTAAAATAACTACTGGAGTGTTGTAAACACAAGCCTTGGACTATCCATAATTACCATATACTAATAATATATTAATTACTGGAGTGTTGTAACCACAAGCCTTGGACTATCTATAATTACCATATACTATTAAAATAATAACTACTGGAGTGTTGTAAACACAAGCTTTGGACTATCCATAATTACCATATACTATTAAAATAATTACTGGATTGTTGTAAACACAAGCCTTGGACAAGCCATAATTACCATATACTAGTACAATAATTACTGGAGTGTTGTAAACACAAGCCTTGGACTATCCATAATTACCATATACTATTAAAATAATAACTACTGGAGTGTTGTAAACACAAGCTTTGGACTATCCATAATTACCATATACTATTGAAATAATTACTGGAGTGTTGTAAGCACAAGCCTTGGACTATCCATAATTACCAAATACTATTAAAATAATTACTGGAGTGTTGTAAACACAAGCATTGGACTAGCCATGATTACCATATACTATTAAAGTAATTACTGGAATGTTGTAAACACAAGCCTTGGACTATCCATAATTATCATATACTTAAAATAATTACTGGAGTAATGTAAGCACAAGCCTTGGGACTATCCATAATTATCATATACTATTAATATAATAACTAATGGAGTGTTGGAAACACAAGCCTTGGGACTATCCATAATTACCATATACTAGTAAAATAATTACTGGAGTGTTGTAAACACAAGCCTTGGGACTATCCATAATTACCATATACTAGTAAAATAATTATTGGAGTGTTGTAAACACAAGCCTTGGGACTATCCATAATTACCATATACTATTAATATAATAACTAATGGAGTGTTGGAAGCACAAGCCTTGGGACTATCCATAATTACCATATACTAGTAAAATAATTACTGGAGTGTTGTAAGCACAAGCCTTGGACTATCCATAATTACTATATACTAGTAAAATAATTATTGGAGTGTTGTAAACACAAGCCTTGGGACTATCCATAATTACCATATACTATTAATATAATAACTAATGGAGTGTTGGAAACACAAGCCTTGGGACTATCCATAATTACCATATACTAGTAAATAATTACTGGAGTGTTGTAAACACAAACCTTGAACTATCCATAATTACCATATACTATTAAAATAATTACTGGAGTGTTGTAAACACAAGCCTTGGACTATCCATAATTACCAAATACTATTAATATAATAACTACTGGAGTGTTGTAAACACAAACCTTGGGATTATCCATAATTACCATATACTATTAATATAATAACTACTGGAGTGTTGTAAACACAAGCCTTCGGACTATCCATAATTACCATATACTATTAATATAATAACTAATGGAGTGTTGTAAGCACAAGCCTTGGACTATCCATAATTACCATATTCTAGAAAAATAATTACTGGAGTGTTGTAAACACAAGCCTTGGACTATCCATAATTACCATATTCTAGAAAAATAATTACTGGAGTGTTGTAAACACAAGCCTTGGACTATCCATAATTACCATATACTAGTAAAATAATTACTGGAATGTTATAAACACAAGCTTTGGACTATCCATAATTACCATATACTATTAAAAAATAACTACTGGAGTGTTGTAAGCACAAGCCCTGGACTATCCATAATTACCATATACTATTAATATATTAACTACTGAAGTGTTGTAAGCACAAGCCTTGGACTATCCATAATTACCAAATACTATTAAAATAATTACTGGAGTGTTGTAAACACAAGCCTTGGACTATCCATAATTACCATATACAATTAAAATAATAACTAATGGAGTGTTGTAAACACAAGCTTTGGACTAGCCTTAATTACCATATACTATTAAAATAATTACTGGAGTGTTGTAAATGCAAGCCTTGGACTATCCATAATTACCATATGCTAGTAAAATAATTACTGGAGTGTTGTAAGCACAAGCCTTGGACTATCCATAATTACCATATACTATTAAAATAACTACTGGAGTGTTGTAAACACAAGCCTTGGACTATCCATAATTACCATATACTAATAATATATTAATTACTGGAGTGTTGTAACCACAAGCATTGGACTATCTATAATTACCATATACTATTAAAATAATAACTACTGGAGTGTTGTAAACACAAGCTTTGGACTATCCATAATTACCATATACTATTAAAATAATTACTGGATTGTTGTAAACACAAGCCTTGGACAAGCCATAATTACCATATACTAGTACAATAATTATTGGAGTGTTGTAAACACAAGCTTTGGACTATCCATAATTACCATATACTATTAAAATAATTACTGAATTGTTGTAAACACAAGCCTTGGACTATCCATAATTACCATATACTAATAATATATTAATTACTGGAGTGTTGTAACCACAAGCATTGGACTATCTATAATTACCATATACTATTAAAATAATAACTACTGGAGTGTTGTAAACACAAGCTTTGGACTATCCATAATTACCATATACTATTAAAATAATTACTGGAGTGTTGTAAGCACAAGCCTTGGACTATCCATAATTACCTTATACTATTAATATATTAACTACTGGAGTGTTGTAAGCACAAGCCTTGGACTATCCATAATTACCAAATACTATTAAAATAATTACTGGAGTGTTGTAAACACAAGCATTGGACTAGCCATGATTACCATATACTATTAAAATAATTACTGGAGTGTTGTAAACACAAGCCTTGGACTATCCATAATTACCATATACTATTAAAAAATAACTACTGGAGTGTTGTAAACACAAGCCCTGGACTATCCATAATTACCATATACTATTAATATATTAACTACTGAAGTGTTGCAAGCACAAGTCTTGGACTATCCATAATTACCAAATACTATTAAAATAATTACTGGAGTGTTGTAAACACAAGCCTAGGACTATCCATAATTACCAAATACTATTAATATAATAACTACTGGAGTGTTGTAAACACAAGCCTTGGGACTATCCATAATTACCATATACTATTAATATATTAACTACTGGAGTGTTGTAAGCACAAGCCTTGGACTATCCATAATTACCAAATACTATTAAAATAATTACTGGAGTGTTGTAAACACAAGCATTGGACTAGCCATGATTACCATATACTATTAAAATAATTACTGGAGTGTTGTAAACACAAGCCTTGGACTATCCATAATTACCATATACTATTAATATAATTACTGGAGTGTTGTAAACACAAGCCTTGGACTATCCATAATTATCATATACTTAAAATAATTACTGGAGTAATGTAAGCACAAGCCTTGGGACTATCCATAATTATCATATACTATTAATATAATAACTAATGGAGTGGTGGAAACACAAGCCTTGGGACTATCCATAATTACCATATACTATTAATATAATAACTAATGGAGTGCTGGAAGCACAAGCCTTGGGACTATCCATAATTACCATATACTATTAAAATAATTACTGGAGTGTTGTAAACACAAGCCTTGGACTATCCATAATTACCAAATACTATTAATATAATAACTACTGGAGTGTTGTAAACACAAGCCTTGGAACTATCCATAATTACCATATACTATTAATATAATAACTACTGGAGTGTTGTAAATACATGTCTTGGGACTATCCATATTTACCATATACTATTAATATAATAACTACTGGAGTGTTGTAAACACAAGCCTTGGGACTATCCATAATTACCATATACTATTAATATAATAACTAATGGAGTGTTGTAAACACAAGCCTTGGACTATCCATAATTACCATATACTATTAATATAATAACTAATGGAGTGTTGGAAGCAAAAGCCTTGGGACTATCCATAATTACTATATACTAGTAAAATAATTATTGGAGTGTTGTAAACACAAGCCTTGGGATTATCCATAATTACCATATACTATTAATATAATAACTAATGGAGTGTTGGAAACACAAGCCTTGGGACTATCCATAATTACCATATACTAGTAAAATAATTACTGGAGTATTGTAAACACAAGCCTTGGACTATCCATAATTACCAAATACTATTAAAATAATTACTGGAGTGTTGTAAACACAAGCCTTGGACTATCCATAATTACCATATACAATTAAAATAATAACTACTGGAGTGTTGTAAACACAAGCTTTGGACTAGCCATAATTACCATATACTATTAAAATAATTACTGGAGTGTTGTAAATGCAAGCCTTGGACTATCCATAATTTCCATATGCTAGTAAAATAATTACTGGAGTGTTGTAAGCACAAGCCTTGGACTAGCCATAATTACCATATACTATTAATATAATAACTACTGGAGTGTTGTAAGCACAAGGCTTGGACTATCCATAATTACCATATACTATTAAAATAACTACTGGAGTGTTGTAAACACAAGCCTTGGACTATCCATAATTACCATATACTAATAATATATTAATTACTGGAGTGTTGTAACCACAAGCCTTGGACTATCTATAATTACCATATACTATTAAAATAATAACTACTGGAGTGTTGTAAACACAAGCTTTGGACTATCCATAATTACCATATACTATTAAAATAATTACTGGATTGTTGTAAACACAAGCCTTGGACAAGCCATAATTACCATATACTAGTACAATAATTACTGGAGTGTTGTAAACACAAGCCTTGGACTATCCATAATTACCATATACTATTAAAATAATAACTACTGGAGTGTTGTAAACACAAGCTTTGGACTATCCATAATTACCATATACTATTGAAATAATTACTGGAGTGTTGTAAGCACAAGCCTTGGACTATCCATAATTACCAAATACTATTAAAATAATTACTGGAGTGTTGTAAACACAAGCATTGGACTAGCCATGATTACCATATACTATTAAAGTAATTACTGGAATGTTGTAAACACAAGCCTTGGACTATCCATAATTATCATATACTTAAAATAATTACTGGAGTAATGTAAGCACAAGCCTTGGGACTATCCATAATTATCATATACTATTAATATAATAACTAATGGAGTGTTGGAAACACAAGCCTTGGGACTATCCATAATTACCATATACTAGTAAAATAATTACTGGAGTGTTGTAAACACAAGCCTTGGGACTATCCATAATTACCATATACTAGTAAAATAATTATTGGAGTGTTGTAAACACAAGCCTTGGGACTATCCATAATTACCATATACTATTAATATAATAACTAATGGAGTGTTGGAAGCACAAGCCTTGGGACTATCCATAATTACCATATACTAGTAAAATAATTACTGGAGTGTTGTAAGCACAAGCCTTGGACTATCCATAATTACTATATACTAGTAAAATAATTATTGGAGTGTTGTAAACACAAGACTTGGGACTATCCATAATTACCATATACTATTAATATAATAACTAATGGAGTGTTGGAAACACAAGCCTTGGGACTATCCATAATTACCATATACTAGTAAATAATTACTGGAGTGTTGTAAACACAAACCTTGAACTATCCATAATTACCATATACTATTAAAATAATTACTGGAGTGTTGTAAACACAAGCCTTGGACTATCCATAATTACCAAATACTATTAATATAATAACTACTGGAGTGTTGTAAACACAAACCTTGGGATTATCCATAATTACCATATACTATTAATATAATAACTACTGGAGTGTTGTAAACACAAGCCTTCGGACTATCCATAATTACCATATACTATTAATATAATAACTAATGGAGTGTTGTAAGCACAAGCCTTGGACTATCCATAATTACTGGAGTGTTGTAAACACAAGCCTTGGACTATCCATAATTACCATATACTATTAATATAATAACTAATGGAGTGTTGTAACACAATCCTTGGACTATCCATAATTACCATATTCTAGAAAAATAATTACTGGAGTGTTGTAAACACAAGCCTTGGACTATCCATAATTACCATATTCTAGAAAAATAATTACTGGAGTGTTGTAAACACAAGCCTTGGACTATCCATAATTACCATATACTAGTAAAATAATTACTGGAATGTTATAAACACAAGCTTTGGACTATCCATAATTACCATATACTATTAAAAAATAACTACTGGAGTGTTGTAAGCACAAGCCCTGGACTATCCATAATTACCATATACTATTAATATATTAACTACTGAAGTGTTGTAAGCACAAGCCTTGGACTATCCATAATTACCAAATACTATTAAAATAATTACTGGAGTGTTGTAAACACAAGCCTTGGACTATCCATAATTACCATATACAATTAAAATAATAACTAATGGAGTGTTGTAAACACAAGCTTTGGACTAGCCTTAATTACCATATACTATTAAAATAATTACTGGAGTGTTGTAAATGCAAGCCTTGGACTATCCATAATTACCATATGCTAGTAAAATAATTACTGGAGTGTTGTAAGCACAAGCCTTGGACTAGCCATAATTACCATATACTATTAATATAATAACTACTGGGGTGTTGTAAGCACAAGCCTTGGACTATCCATAATTACCATATACTATTAAAATAACTACTGGAGTGTTGTAAACACAAGCCTTGGACTATCCATAATTACCATATACTAATAAT
Organism: Bathymodiolus brooksi; assembly: GCA_963680875.1. NCBI lineage: Eukaryota > Metazoa > Mollusca > Bivalvia > Mytilida > Modiolidae > Bathymodiolus > Bathymodiolus brooksi. The sequence continues at coordinate 997,724 of OY804576.1, forward strand.
ATATTAATTACTGGAGTGTTGTAACCACAAGCATTGGACTATCTATAATTACCATATACTATTAAAATAATAACTACTGGAGTGTTGTAAACACAAGCTTTGGACTATCCATAATTACCATATACTATTAAAATAATTACTGGATTGTTGTAAACACAAGCCTTGGACAAGCCATAATTACCATATACTAGTACAATAATTATTGGAGTGTTGTAAACACAAGCTTTGGACTATCCATAATTACCATATACTATTAAAATAATTACTGAATTGTTGTAAACACAAGCCTTGGACTATCCATAATTACCATATACTAATAATATATTAATTACTGGAGTGTTGTAACCACAAGCATTGGACTATCTATAATTACCATATACTATTAAAATAATAACTACTGGAGTGTTGTAAACACAAGCTTTGGACTATCCATAATTACCATATACTATTAAAATAATTACTGGAGTGTTGTAAGCACAAGCCTTGGACTATCCATAATTACCTTATACTATTAATATATTAACTACTGGAGTGTTGTAAGCACAAGCCTTGGACTATCCATAATTACCAAATACTATTAAAATAATTACTGGAGTGTTGTAAACACAAGCATTGGACTAGCCATGATTACCATATACTATTAAAATAATTACTGGAGTGTTGTAAACACAAGCCTTGGACTATCCATAATTACCATATACTATTAAAAAATAACTACTGGAGTGTTGTAAACACAAGCCCTGGACTATCCATAATTACCATATACTATTAATATATTAACTACTGAAGTGTTGCAAGCACAAGTCTTGGACTATCCATAATTACCAAATACTATTAAAATAATTACTGGAGTGTTGTAAACACAAGCCTAGGACTATCCATAATTACCAAATACTATTAATATAATAACTACTGGAGTGTTGTAAACACAAGCCTTGGGACTATCCATAATTACCATATACTATTAATATAATAACTACTGGAGTGTTGTAAACACAAGCCTTGGGACTATCCATATTTACCATATACTATTAATATAATAACTAATGGAGTGTTGTAAACACAAGCCTTGGGATTATCCATAATTACCATATGCTATTAATATAATAACTACTGGAGTGTTGTAAACACACGCCTTGGGACTATCCATAATTACCATATACTATTAATATAATAACTAATGGAGTGTTGTAAACACAAGCCTTGGACTTTCCATAATTACTGGAGTGTTGTAAACACAAGCCTTGGACTATCCATAATTACCATATACTATTAATATAATAACTAATGGAGTGTTGTAACACAATCCTTGGACTATCCATAATTACCATATTCTAGTAAAATAATTACTGGAGTGTTGTAAACACAAGCCTTGGACTATCCATAATTACCATATACTAGTAAAATAATTACTGGAATGTTATAAACACAAGCTTTGGACTATCCATAATTACCATATACTATTAAAAAATAACTACTGGAGTGTTGTAAACACAAGCCCTGGACTATTCATAATTACCATATACTATTAATATATTAACTACTGAAGTGTTGTAAGCACAAGCCTTGGACTATCCATAATTACCAAATACTATTAAAATAATTACTGGAGTGTTGTAAACACAAGCCTTGGACTATCCATAATTACCATATACAATTAAAATAATAACTACTGGAGTGTTGTAAACACAAGCTTTGGACTAGCCATAATTACCATATACTATTAAAATAATTACTGGAGTGTTGTAAATGCAAGCCTTGGACTATCCATAATTTCCATATGCTAGTAAAATAATTACTGGAGTGTTGTAAGCACAAGCCTTGGACTAGCCATAATTACCATATACTATTAATATAATAACTACTGGAGTGTTGTAAGCACAAGCCTTGGACTATCCATAATTACCATATACTATTAAAATAACTACTGGAGTGTTGTAAACACAAGCCTTGGACTATCCATAATTACCATATACTAATAATATATTAATTACTGGAGTGTTGTAACCACAAGCCTTGGACTATCTATAATTACCATATACTATTAAAATAATAACTACTGGAGTGTTGTAAACACAAGCTTTGGACTATCCATAATTACCATATACTATTAAAATAATTACTGGATTGTTGTAAACACAAGCCTTGGACAAGCCATAATTACCATATACTAGTACAATAATTACTGGAGTGTTGTAAACACAAGCCTTGGGACTATCCATAATTATCATATACTATTAATATAATAACTAATGGAGTGTTGGAAACACAAGCCTTGGGACTATCCATAATTACCATATACTAGTAAAATAATTACTGGAGTGTTGTAAACAAAAGCCTTGGGACTATCCATAATTACCATATACTAGTAAAATAATTATTGGAGTGTTGTAAACACAAGCCTTGGGACTATCCATAATTACCATATACTATTAATATAATAACTAATGGAGTGTTGGAAGCACAAGCCTTGGGACTATCCATAATTACTGTATACTAGTAAAATAATTACTGGAGTGTTGTTAGCACAAGCCTTGGACTATCCATAATTACTATATACTAGTAAAATAAATATTGGAGTGTTGTAAACACAAGCCTTGGGACTATCCATAATTACCATATACTATTAATATAATAACTAATGGAGTGTTGGAAACACAAGCCTTGAGACTATCCATAATTACCATATACTAGTAAAATAATTACTAGAGTGTTGTAAACACAAACCTTGGACTATCCATAATTACCATATACTATTAAAATAATTACTGGAGTGTTGTAAACACAAGCCTTGGACTATCCATAATTACCAAATACTATTAATATAATAACTACTGGAGTGTTGTAAACACAAGCCTTGGGACTATCCATAATTACAATATACTATTATTATAATAACTACTGGAGTGTTGTAAACACAAGCCTTGGGACTATCCATATTTACCATATACTATTAATATAATAACTAATGGAGTGTTGTAAACACAAGCCTTGGACTATCCATAATTACCAAATACTATTAATATAATAACTACTGGAGTGTTGTAAGCACAAACCTTGGGATTATCCATTATTACCATATACTATTAATATAATAACTACTGGAGTGTTGTAAACACAAGCCTTCGGACTATCCATAATTACCATATACTATTAATATAATAACTAATGGAGTGTTGTAAGCACAAGCCTTGGACTATCCATAATTACTGGAGTGTTGTAAACACAAGCCTTGGACTATCCATAATTACCAAATACTATTAATATAATAACTAATGGAGTGTTGTAACACAATCCTTGGACTATCCATAATTACCATATTCTAGAAAAATAATTACTGGAGTGTTGTAAACACAAGCCTTGGACTATCCATAATTACCATATTCTAGAAAAATAATTACTGGAGTGTTGTAAACACAAGCCTTGGACTATCCATAATTACCATATACTAGTAAAATAATTACTGGAATGTTATAAACACAAGCTTTGGACTATCCATAATTACCATATACTATTAAAAAATAACTACTGGAGTGTTGTAAGCACAAGCCCTGGACTATCCATAATTACCATATACTATTAATATATTAACTACTGAAGTGTTGTAAGCACAAGCCTTGGACTATCCATAATTACCAAATACTATTAAAATAATTACTGGAGTGTTGTAAACACAAGCCTTGGACTATCCATAATTACCATATACAATTAAAATAATAACTAATGGAGTGTTGTAAACACAAGCTTTGGACTAGCCTTAATTACCATATACTATTAAAATAATTACTGGAGTGTTGTAAATGCAAGCCTTGGACTATCCATAATTACCATATGCTAGTAAAATAATTACTGGAGTGTTGTAAGCACAAGCCTTGGACTAGCCATAATTACCATATACTATTAATATAATAACTACTGGGGTGTTGTAAGCACAAGCCTTGGACTATCCATAATTACCATATACTATTAAAATAACTACTGGAGTGTTGTAAACACAAGCCTTGGACTATCCATAATTACCATATACTAATAATATATTAATTACTGGAGTGTTGTAACCACAAGCATTGGACTATCTATAATTACCATATACTATTAAAATAATAACTACTGGAGTGTTGTAAACACAAGCTTTGGACTATCCATAATTACCATATACTATTAAAATAATTACTGGATTGTTGTAAACACAAGCCTTGGACAAGCCATAATTACCATATACTAGTACAATAATTATTGGAGTGTTGTAAACACAAGCTTTGGACTATCCATAATTACCATATACTATTAAAATAATTACTGAATTGTTGTAAACACAAGCCTTGGACTATCCATAATTACCATATACTAATAATATATTAATTACTGGAGTGTTGTAACCACAAGCATTGGACTATCTATAATTACCATATACTATTAAAATAATAACTACTGGAGTGTTGTAAACACAAGCTTTGGACTATCCATAATTACCATATACTATTAAAATAATTACTGGAGTGTTGTAAGCACAAGCCTTGGACTATCCATAATTACCTTATACTATTAATATATTAACTACTGGAGTGTTGTAAGCACAAGCCTTGGACTATCCATAATTACCAAATACTATTAAAATAATTACTGGAGTGTTGTAAACACAAGCATTGGACTAGCCATGATTACCATATACTATTAAAATAATTACTGGAGTGTTGTAAACACAAGCCTTGGACTATCCATAATTACCATATACTATTAAAAAATAACTACTGGAGTGTTGTAAACACAAGCCCTGGACTATCCATAATTACCATATACTATTAATATATTAACTACTGAAGTGTTGCAAGCACAAGTCTTGGACTATCCATAATTACCAAATACTATTAAAATAATTACTGGAGTGTTGTAAACACAAGCCTAGGACTATCCATAATTACCAAATACTATTAATATAATAACTACTGGAGTGTTGTAAACACAAGCCTTGGGACTATCCATAATTACCATATACTATTAATATAATAACTACTGGAGTGTTGTAAACACAAGCCTTGGGACTATCCATATTTACCATATACTATTAATATAATAACTAATGGAGTGTTGTAAACACAAGCCTTGGGATTATCCATAATTACCATATACTATTAATATAATAACTACTGGAGTGTTGTAAACACACGCCTTGGGACTATCCATAATTACCATATACTATTAATATAATAACTAATGGAGTGTTGTAAACACAAGCCTTGGACTTTCCATAATTACTGGAGTGTTGTAAACACAAGCCTTGGACTATCCATAATTACCATATACTATTAATATAATAACTAATGGAGTGTTGTAACACAATCCTTGGACTATCCATAATTACCATATTCTAGTAAAATAATTACTGGAGTGTTGTAAACACAAGCCTTGGACTATCCATAATTACCATATACTAGTAAAATAATTACTGGAATGTTATAAACACAAGCTTTGGACTATCCATAATTACCATATACTATTAAAAAATAACTACTGGAGTGTTGTAAACACAAGCCCTGGACTATTCATAATTACCATATACTATTAATATATTAACTACTGAAGTGTTGTAAGCACAAGCCTTGGACTATCCATAATTACCAAATACTATTAAAATAATTACTGGAGTGTTGTAAACACAAGCCTTGGACTATCCATAATTACCATATACAATTAAAATAATAACTACTGGAGTGTTGTAAACACAAGCTTTGGACTAGCCATAATTACCATATACTATTAAAATAATTACTGGAGTGTTGTAAATGCAAGCCTTGGACTATCCATAATTTCCATATGCTAGTAAAATAATTACTGGAGTGTTGTAAGCACAAGCCTTGGACTAGCCATAATTACCATATACTATTAATATAATAACTACTGGAGTGTTGTAAGCACAAGCCTTGGACTATCCATAATTACCATATACTATTAAAATAACTACTGGAGTGTTGTAAACACAAGCCTTGGACTATCCATAATTACCATATACTAATAATATATTAATTACTGGAGTGTTGTAACCACAAGCCTTGGACTATCTATAATTACCATATACTATTAAAATAATAACTACTGGAGTGTTGTAAACACAAGCTTTGGACTATCCATAATTACCATATACTATTAAAATAATTACTGGATTGTTGTAAACACAAGCCTTGGACAAGCCATAATTACCATATACTAGTACAATAATTACTGGAGTGTTGTAAACACAAGCCTTGGGACTATCCATAATTATCATATACTATTAATATAATAACTAATGGAGTGTTGGAAACACAAGCCTTGGGACTATCCATAATTACCATATACTAGTAAAATAATTACTGGAGTGTTGTAAACAAAAGCCTTGGGACTATCCATAATTACCATATACTAGTAAAATAATTATTGGAGTGTTGTAAACACAAGCCTTGGGACTATCCATAATTACCATATACTATTAATATAATAACTAATGGAGTGTTGGAAGCACAAGCCTTGGGACTATCCATAATTACTGTATACTAGTAAAATAATTACTGGAGTGTTGTTAGCACAAGCCTTGGACTATCCATAATTACTATATACTAGTAAAATAAATATTGGAGTGTTGTAAACACAAGCCTTGGGACTATCCATAATTACCATATACTATTAATATAATAACTAATGGAGTGTTGGAAACACAAGCCTTGAGACTATCCATAATTACCATATACTAGTAAAATAATTACTAGAGTGTTGTAAACACAAACCTTGGACTATCCATAATTACCATATACTATTAAAATAATTACTGGAGTGTTGTAAACACAAGCCTTGGACTATCCATAATTACCAAATACTATTAATATAATAACTACTGGAGTGTTGTAAACACAAGCCTTGGGACTATCCATAATTACAATATACTATTATTATAATAACTACTGGAGTGTTGTAAACACAAGCCTTGGGACTATCCATATTTACCATATACTATTAATATAATAACTAATGGAGTGTTGTAAACACAAGCCTTGGACTATCCATAATTACCAAATACTATTAATATAATAACTACTGGAGTGTTGTAAGCACAAACCTTGGGATTATCCATTATTACCATATACTATTAATATAATAACTACTGGAGTGTTGTAAACACAAGCCTTCGGACTATCCATAATTACCATATACTATTAATATAATAACTAATGGAGTGTTGTAAGCACAAGCCTTGGACTATCCATAATTACTGGAGTGTTGTAAACACAAGCCTTGGACTATCCATAATTACCATATACTATTAATATAATAACTAATGGAGTGTTGTAACACAATCCTTGGACTATCCATAATTACCATATTCTAGAAAAATAATTACTGGAGTGTTGTAAACACAAGCCTTGGACTATCCATAATTACCATATTCTAGAAAAATAATTACTGGAGTGTTGTAAACACAAGCCTTGGACTATCCATAATTACCATATACTAGTAAAATAATTACTGGAATGTTATAAACACAAGCTTTGGACTATCCATAATTACCATATACTATTAAAAAATAACTACTGGAGTGTTGTAAGCACAAGCCCTGGACTATCCATAATTACCATATACTATTAATATATTAACTACTGAAGTGTTGTAAGCACAAGCCTTGGACTATCCATAATTACCAAATACTATTAAAATAATTACTGGAGTGTTGTAAACACAAGCCTTGGACTATCCATAATTACCATATACAATTAAAATAATAACTAATGGAGTGTTGTAAACACAAGCTTTGGACTAGCCTTAATTACCATATACTATTAAAATAATTACTGGAGTGTTGTAAATGCAAGCCTTGGACTATCCATAATTACCATATGCTAGTAAAATAATTACTGGAGTGTTGTAAGCACAAGCCTTGGACTAGCCATAATTACCATATACTATTAATATAATAACTACTGGGGTGTTGTAAGCACAAGCCTTGGACTATCCATAATTACCATATACTATTAAAATAACTACTGGAGTGTTGTAAACACAAGCCTTGGACTATCCATAATTACCATATACTAATAATATATTAATTACTGGAGTGTTGTAACCACAAGCATTGGACTATCTATAATTACCATATACTATTAAAATAATAACTACTGGAGTGTTGTAAACACAAGCTTTGGACTATCCATAATTACCATATACTATTAAAATAATTACTGGATTGTTGTAAACACAAGCCTTGGACAAGCCATAATTACCATATACTAGTACAATAATTATTGGAGTGTTGTAAACACAAGCTTTGGACTATCCATAATTACCATATACTATTAAAATAATTACTGAATTGTTGTAAACACAAGCCTTGGACTATCCATAATTACCATATACTAATAATATATTAATTACTGGAGTGTTGTAACCACAAGCATTGGACTATCTATAATTACCATATACTATTAAAATAATAACTACTGGAGTGTTGTAAACACAAGCTTTGCACTATCCATAATTACCATATACTATTAAAATAATTACTGGAGTGTTGTAAGCACAAGCCTTGGACTATCCATAATTACCATATACTATTAATATATTAACTACTGGAGTGTTGTAAGCACAAGCCTTGGACTATCCATAATTACCAAATACTATTAAAATAATTACTGGAGTGTTGTAAACACAAGCATTGGACTAGCCATGATTACCATATACTATTAAAATAATTACTGGAGTGTTGTAAACACAAGCCTTGGACTATCCATAATTACCATATACTATTAATATAATTACTGGAGTGTTGTAAACACAAGCCTTGGACTATCCATAATTATCATATACTTAAAATAATTACTGGAGTAATGTAAGCACAAGCCTTGGGACTATCCATAATTATCATATACTATTAATATAATAACTAATGGAGTGTTGGAAACACAAGCCTTGGGACTATCCATAATTACCATATACTAGTAAAATAATTACTGGAGTGTTGTAAACACAAGCCTTGGGACTATCCATAATTACCATATACTAGTAAAATAATTATTGGAGTGTTGTAAACACAAGCCTTGGGACTATCCATAATTACCATATACTATTAATATAATAACTAATGGAGTGTTGGAAACACAAGCCTTGAGACTATCCATAATTACCATATACTAGTAAAATAATTACTAGAGTGTTGTAAACACAAACCTTGGACTATCCATAATTACCATATACTATTAAAATAATTACTGGAGTGTTGTAAACACAAGCCTTGGACTATCCATAATTACCAAATACTATTAATATAATAACTACTGGAGTGTTGTAAACACAAGCCTTGGGACTATCCATAATTACCATATACTATTAAAATAATTACTGGAGTGTTGTAAACACAAACCTTGGACTATCCATAATTACCATATACTATTAAAATAATTACTGGAGTGTTGTAAACACAAGCCTTGGACTATCCATAATTACCAAATACTATTATTATAATAACTACTGGAGTGTTGTAAACACAAGCCTTGGGACTATCCATATTTACCATATACTATTAATATAATAACTAATGGAGTGTTGTAAACACAAGCCTTGGACTATCCATAATTACCAAATACTATTAATATAATAACTACTGGAGTGTTGTAAACACAAACCTTGGGATTATCCATAATTACCATATACTATTAATATAATAACTACTGGAGTGTTGTAAACACAAGCCTTGGGACTATCCATAATTACCATATACTATTAATATAATAACTAATGGAGTGTTGTAAACACAAGCCTTGGACTATCCATAATTACCATATACTATTAATATAATAACTAATGGAGTGTTGTAACACAATCCTTGGACTATCCATAATTACCATATTCTAGAAAAATAATTACTGGAGTGTTGTAAACACAAGCCTTGGACTATCCATAATTACCATATACCAGTAAAATAACTACTGGAATGTTATAAACACAAGCTTTGGACTAGCCATAATTACCATATACTATTAAAATAATTACTGGAGTGTTGTAAATGCAAGCCTTGGACTAGCCATAATTACCATATACTATTAATATAATAACTACTGGGGTGTTGTAAGCACAAGCCTTGGACTATCCATAATTACCATATACTATTAAAATAACTACTGGAGTGTTGTAAACACAAGCTTTGGACTATCCATAATTACCATATACTAATAATATATTAATTACTGGAGTGTTGTAACCACAAGCCTTGGACTATCTATAATTACCATATACTATTAAAATAATAACTACTGGAGTGTTGTAAACACAAGCTTTGGACTATCCATAATTACCATATATTATTAATATAATAACTAATGGAGTGGTGGAAACACAAGCCTTGGGACTATCCATAATTACCATATACTAGTAAAATAATTACTGGAGTGTTGTAAACACAAGCCTTGGGACTATCCATAATTACCATATACTAGTAAAATAATTATTGGAGTGTTGTAAACACAAGCCTTGGGACTATCCATAATTACCATATACTATTAATATAATAACTAATGGAGTGTTGGAAGCACAAGCCTTGGGACTATCCATAATTACCATATACTAGTAAAATAATTACTGGAGTGTTGTAAGCACAAGCCTTGGACTATCCATAATTACTATATACTAGTAAAATAATTATTGGAGTGTTGTAAACACAAGCCTTGGGACTATCCATAATTACCATATACTATTAATATAATAATTAATGGAGTGTTGGAAACACAAGCCTTGGGACTATCCATAATTACCATATACTAGTAAATAATTACTGGAGTGTTGTAAACACAAACCTTGAACTATCCATAATTACCATATACTATTAAAATAATTACTGGAGTGTTGTAAACACAAGCCTTGGACTATCCATAATTACCAAATACTATTAATATAATAACTACTGGAGTGTTGTAAACACAAGCCTTGGAACTATCCATAATTACCATATACTATTAATGTAATAACTACTGGAGTGTTGTAAACACATGTCTTGGGACTATCCATATTTACCATATACTATTAATATAATAACTAATGGAGTGTTGTAAACACAAGCCTTGGACTATCCATAATTACCAAATACTATTAATATAATAGCTACTGGAGTGTTGTAAACACAAACCTTGGGATTATCCATAATTACCATATACTATTAATATAATAACTACTGGAGTGTTGTAAACACAAGCCTTGGACTATCCATAATTACTGGAGTGTTGTATACACAAGCCTTGGACTATCCATAATTACCATATACTATTAAAATAATAACTACTGGAGTGTTGTAAACACAAGCTTTGGACTATCCATAATTACCATATACTATTAAAATAATTACTGGATTGTTGTAAACACAAGCCTTGTACAAGCCATAATTACCATATACTAGTACAATAATTACTGGAGTGTTGTAAACACAAGCCTTGGACTATCCATAATTACCATATACTATTAATATAATAACTACTGGAGTGTTGTAAACACAAGCCTTGGGACTATCCATATTTACCATATACTATTAATATAATAACTAATGGAGTGTTGTAAACACAAGCCTTGGACTATCCATAATTACCAAATACTATTAATATAATAACTACTGGAGTGTTGTAAACACAAGCCTTGGGATTATCCATAATTACCATATACTATTAATATAATAACTACTGGAGTGTTGTAAACACACGCCTTGGGACTATCCATAATTACCATATACTATTAATATAATAACTAATGGAGTGTTGTAAACACAAGCCTTGGACTTTCCATAATTACTGGAGTGTTGTAAACACAATCCTTGGACTATCCATAATTACCATATTCTAGTAAAATAATTACTGGAGTGTTGAAAACACAAGCCTTGGACTATCCATAATTACCAAATACTAGTAAAATAATTACTGGAATGTTATAAACACAAGCTTTGGACTATCCATAATTACCATATACTATTAATATATTAACTACTGAAGTGTTGTAAACACAAGCCTTGGACTATCCATAATTACCATATACTAATAATATATTAATTACTGGAGTGTTGTAACCACAAGCCTTGGACTATCTATAATTACCATATACTATTAAAATAATAACTACTGGAGTGTTGTAAACACAAGCTTTGGACTATCCATAATTACCATATACTATTAAAATAATTACTGGATTGTTGTAAACACAAGCCTTGGACAAGCCATAATTACCATATACTAGTACAATAATTACTGGAGTGTTGAAAACACAAGCCTTGGACTATCCATAATTACCATATACTATTAAAATAATAACTACTGGAGTGTTGTAAACACAAGCTTTGGACTATCCATAATTACCATATACTATTAAAATTATTACTGGAGTGTTGTAAGCACAAGCCTTGGACTATCCATAATTACCATATACTATTAATATATTAACTACTGGAGTGTTGTAAGCACAAGCCTTGGACTATCCATAATTACCAAATACTATTAAAATAATTACTGGAGTGTTGTAAACACAAGCATTGGACTAGCCATGATTACCATATACTATTAAAATAATTACTGGAGTGTTGTAAACACAAGCCTTGGACTATCCATAATTACCATATACTATTAATATAATTACTGGAGTGTTGTAAACACAAGCCTTGGACTATCCATAATTATCATATACTTAAAATAATTACTGGAGTAATGTAAGCACAAGCCTTGGGACTATCCATAATTATCATATACTATTAATATAATAACTAATGGAGTGGTGGAAACACAAGCCTTGGGACTATCCATAATTACCATATACTATTAATATAATAACTAATGGAGTGTTGGAAGCACAAGCCTTGGGACTATCCATAATTACCATATACTATTAAAATAATTACTGGATTGTTGTAAACACAAGCCTTGGACTATCCATAATTACCAAATACTATTAATATAATAACTACTGGAGTGTTGTAAACACAAGCCTTGGAACTATCCATAATTACCATATACTATTAATATAATAACTACTGGAGTGTTGTAAATACATGTCTTGGGACTATCCATATTTACCATATACTATTAATATAATAACTAATGGAGTGTTGTAAACACAAGCCTTGGACTATCCATAATTACCAAATACTATTAATATAATAGCTACTGGAGTGTTGTAAACACAAACCTTGGGATTATCCATAATTACCATATACTATTAATATAATAACTACTGGAGTGTTGTAAACACAAGCCTTTGGACTATCCATAATTACCATATACTATTAGTATAATAACTAATGGAGTGTTGTAAACACAAGCCTTGGACTATCCATAATTACTGGAGTGTTGTAAACACAAGCCTTGGACTATCCATAATTACCATATACTATTAATATAATAACTAATGGAGTGTTGTAACACAATCCTTGGACTATCCATAATTACCATATTCTAGAAAAATAATTACTGGAGTGTTGTAAACACAAGCCTTGGACTATCCATAATTACCATATACTAGTAAAATAATTACTGGAATGTTATAAACACAAGCTTTGGACTATCCATAATTACCAAATACTATTAAAATAATTACTGGAGTGTTGTAAACACAAGCCTTGGACTATCCATAATTACCAAATACTATTAATATAATAACTACTGCAGTGTTGTAAACACAAGCCTTGGGACTATCCATAATTACCAAATACTATTAATATAATAACTACTGGAGTGTTGTAAACACAAGCCTTGGAACTATCCATAATTACCATATACTATTAATATAATAACTACTGGAGTGTTGTAAACACATGTCTTGGGACTATCCATATTTACCATATACTATTAATATAATAACTAATGGAGTGTTGTAAACACAAGCCTTGGACTATCCATAATTACCAAATACTATTAATATAATAGCTACTGGAGTGTTGTAAACACAAACCTTGGGATTATCCATAATTACCATATACTATTAATATAATAACTACTGGAGTGTTGTAAACACAAGCCTTGGACTATCCATAATTACTGGAGTGTTGTATACACAAGCCTTGGACTATCCATAATTACCATATACTATTAATATAATAACTAATGGAGTGTTTTAACACAATCCTTGGACTATCCATAATTACCATATTCTAGAAAAATAATTACTGGAGTGTTGTAAACACAAGCCTTGGACTATCCATAATTACCATATACTAGTAAAATAATTACTGGAATGTTATAAACACAAGCTTTGGACTATCCATAATTACCAAATACTATTAAAATAATTACTGGAGTGTTGTAAACACAAGCCTTGGACTATCCATAATTACCAAATACTATTAATATAATAACTACTGGAGTGTTGTAAACACAAGCCTTGGGACTATCCATAATTACCATATACTATTAATATAATAACTACTGGAGTGTTGTAAACACAAGCCTTGGGACTATCCATATTTACCATATGCTATTAATATAATAACTAATGGAGTGTTGTAAACACAAGCCTTGGACTATCCATAATTACCATATACTATTAAAATAATAACTACTGGAGTGTTGTAAACACAAGCTTTGGACTATCCATAATTACCATATACTATTAAAATAATTACTGGATTGTTGTAAACACAAGCCTTGTAAAAGCCATAATTACCATATACTAGTACAATAATTACTGGAGTGTTGTAAACACAAGCCTTGGACTATCCATAATTACCATATACTAGTAAAATAATTACTGGAGTATTGTAAACACAAGCCTTGGACTATCCATAATTACCAAATACTATTAAAATAATTACTGGAGTGTTGTAAACACAAGCCTTGGACTATCCATAATTACCATATACAATTAAAATAATAACTACTGGAGTGTTGTAAACACAAGCTTTGGACTAGCCATAATTACCATATACTATTAAAATAATTACTGGAGTGTTGTAAATGCAAGCCTTGGACTATCCATAATTTCCATATGCTAGTAAAATAATTACTGGAGTGTTGTAAGCACAAGCCTTGGACTAGCCATAATTACCATATACTATTAATATAATAACTACTGGAGTGTTGTAAGCACAAGCCTTGGACTATCCATAATTACCATATACTATTAAAATAACTACTGGAGTGTTGTAAACACAAGCCTTGGACTATCCATAATTACCATATACTAATAATATATTAATTACTGGAGTGTTGTAACCACAAGCCTTGGACTATCTATAATTACCATATACTATTAAAATAATAACTACTGGAGTGTTGTAAACACAAGCTTTGGACTATCCATAATTACCATATACTATTAAAATAATTACTGGATTGTTGTAAACACAAGCCTTGGACAAGCCATAATTACCATATACTAGTACAATAATTACTGGAGTGTTGTAAACACAAGCCTTGGACTATCCATAATTACCATATACTATTAAAATAATAACTACTGGAGTGTTGTAAACACAAGCTTTGGACTATCCATAATTACCATATACTATTGAAATAATTACTGGAGTGTTGTAAGCACAAGCCTTGGACTATCCATAATTACCAAATACTATTAAAATAATTACTGGAGTGTTGTAAACACAAGCATTGGACTAGCCATGATTACCATATACTATTAAAGTAATTACTGGAATGTTGTAAACACAAGCCTTGGACTATCCATAATTATCATATACTTAAAATAATTACTGGAGTAATGTAAGCACAAGCCTTGGGACTATCCATAATTATCATATACTATTAATATAATAACTAATGGAGTGTTGGAAACACAAGCCTTGGGACTATCCATAATTACCATATACTAGTAAAATAATTACTGGAGTGTTGTAAACACAAGCCTTGGGACTATCCATAATTACCATATACTAGTAAAATAATTATTGGAGTGTTGTAAACACAAGCCTTGGGACTATCCATAATTACCATATACTATTAATATAATAACTAATGGAGTGTTGGAAGCACAAGCCTTGGGACTATCCATAATTACCATATACTAGTAAAATAATTACTGGAGTGTTGTAAGCACAAGCCTTGGACTATCCATAATTACTATATACTAGTAAAATAATTATTGGAGTGTTGTAAACACAAGCCTTGGGACTATCCATAATTACCATATACTATTAATATAATAACCAATGGAGTGTTGGAAACACAAGCCTTGGGACTATCCATAATTACCATATACTAGTAAATAATTACTGGAGTGTTGTAAACACAAACCTTGAACTATCCATAATTACCATATACTATTAAAATAATTACTGGAGTGTTGTAAACACAAGCCTTGGACTATCCATAATTACCAAATACTATTAATATAATAACTACTGGAGTGTTGTAAACACAAACCTTGGGATTATCCATAATTACCATATACTATTAATATAATAACTACTGGAGTGTTGTAAACACAAGCCTTCGGACTATCCATAATTACCATATACTATTAATATAATAACTAATGGAGTGTTGTAAGCACAAGCCTTGGACTATCCATAATTACTGGAGTGTTGTAAACACAAGCCTTGGACTATCCATAATTACCATATACTATTAATATAATAACTAATGGAGTGTTGTAACACAATCCTTGGACTATCCATAATTACCATATTCTAGAAAAATAATTACTGGAGTGTTGTAAACACAAGCCTTGGACTATCCATAATTACCATATTCTAGAAAAATAATTACTGGAGTGTTGTAAACACAAGCCTTGGACTATCCATAATTACCATATACTAGTAAAATAATTACTGGAATGTTATAAACACAAGCTTTGGACTATCCATAATTACCATATACTATTAAAAAATAACTACTGGAGTGTTGTAAGCACAAGCCCTGGACTATCCATAATTACCATATACTATTAATATATTAACTACTGAAGTGTTGTAAGCACAAGCCTTGGACTATCCATAATTACCAAATACTATTAAAATAATTACTGGAGTGTTGTAAACACAAGCCTTGGACTATCCATAATTACCATATACAATTAAAATAATAACTAATGGAGTGTTGTAAACACAAGCTTTGGACTAGCCTTAATTACCATATACTATTAAAATAATTACTGGAGTGTTGTAAATGCAAGCCTTGGACTATCCATAATTACCATATGCTAGTAAAATAATTACTGGAGTGTTGTAAGCACAAGCCTTGGACTAGCCATAATTACCATATACTATTAATATAATAACTACTGGGGTGTTGTAAGCACAAGCCTTGGACTATCCATAATTACCATATACTATTAAAATAACTACTGGAGTGTTGTAAACACAAGCCTTGGACTATCCATAATTACCATATACTAATAATATATTAATTACTGGAGTGTTGTAACCACAAGCATTGGACTATCTATAATTACCATATACTATTAAAATAATAACTACTGGAGTGTTGTAAACACAAGCTTTGGACTATCCATAATTACCATATACTATTGAAATAATTACTGGATTGTTGTAAACACAAGCCTTGGACAAGCCATAATTACCATATACTAGTACAATAATTATTGGAGTGTTGTAAACACAAGCTTTGGACTATCCATAATTACCATATACTATTAAAATAATTACTGAATTGTTGTAAACACAAGCCTTGGACTATCCATAATTACCATATACTAATAATATATTAATTACTGGAGTGTTGTAACCACAAGCATTGGACTATCTATAATTACCATATACTATTAAAATAATAACTACTGGAGTGTTGTAAACACAAGCTTTGGACTATCCATAATTACCATATACTATTAAAATAATTACTGGAGTGTTGTAAGCACAAGCCTTGGACTATCCATAATTACCTTATACTATTAATATATTAACTACTGGAGTGTTGTAAGCACAAGCCTTGGACTATCCATAATTACCAAATACTATTAAAATAATTACTGGAGTGTTGTAAACACAAGCATTGGACTAGCCATGATTACCATATACTATTAAAATAATTACTGGAGTGTTGTAAACACAAGCCTTGGACTATCCATAATTACCATATACTATTAAAAAATAACTACTGGAGTGTTGTAAACACAAGCCCTGGACTATCCATAATTACCATATACTATTAATATATTAACTACTGAAGTGTTGCAAGCACAAGTCTTGGACTATCCATAATTACCAAATACTATTAAAATAATTACTGGAGTGTTGTAAACACAAGCCTAGGACTATCCATAATTACCAAATACTATTAATATAATAACTACTGGAGTGTTGTAAACACAAGCCTTGGGACTATCCATAATTACCATATACTATTAATATATTAACTACTGGAGTGTTGTAAGCACAAGCCTTGGACTATCCATAATTACCAAATACTATTAAAATAATTACTGGAGTGTTGTAAACACAAGCATTGGACTAGCCATGATTACCATATACTATTAAAATAATTACTGGAGTGTTGTAAACACAAGCCTTGGACTATCCATAATTACCATATACTATTAATATAATTACTGGAGTGTTGTAAACACAAGCCTTGGACTATCCATAATTATCATATACTTAAAATAATTACTGGAGTAATGTAAGCACAAGCCTTGGGACTATCCATAATTATCATATACTATTAATATAATAACTAATGGAGTGGTGGAAACACAAGCCTTGGGACTATCCATAATTACCATATACTATTAATATAATAACTAATGGAGTGCTGGAAGCACAAGCCTTGGGACTATCCATAATTACCATATACTATTAAAATAATTACTGGAGTGTTGTAAACACAAGCCTTGGACTATCCATAATTACCAAATACTATTAATATAATAACTACTGGAGTGTTGTAAACACAAGCCTTGGAACTATCCATAATTACCATATACTATTAATATAATAACTACTGGAGTGTTGTAAATACATGTCTTGGGACTATCCATATTTACCATATACTATTAATATAATAACTACTGGAGTGTTGTAAACACAAGCCTTGGGACTATCCATAATTACCATATACTATTAATATAATAACTAATGGAGTGTTGTAAACACAAGCCTTGGACTATCCATAATTACCATATACTATTAATATAATAACTAATGGAGTGTTGGAAGCACAAGCCTTGGGACTATCCATAATTACTATATACTAGTAAAATAATTATTGGAGTGTTGTAAACACAAGCCTTGGGATTATCCATAATTACCATATACTATTAATATAATAACTAATGGAGTGTTGGAAACACAAGCCTTGGGACTATCCATAATTACCATATACTAGTAAAATAATTACTGGAGTATTGTAAACACAAGCCTTGGACTATCCATAATTACCAAATACTATTAAAATAATTACTGGAGTGTTGTAAACACAAGCCTTGGACTATCCATAATTACCATATACAATTAAAATAATAACTACTGGAGTGTTGTAAACACAAGCTTTGGACTAGCCATAATTACCATATACTATTAAAATAATTACTGGAGTGTTGTAAATGCAAGCCTTGGACTATCCATAATTTCCATATGCTAGTAAAATAATTACTGGAGTGTTGTAAGCACAAGCCTTGGACTAGCCATAATTACCATATACTATTAATATAATAACTACTGGAGTGTTGTAAGCACAAGGCTTGGACTATCCATAATTACCATATACTATTAAAATAACTACTGGAGTGTTGTAAACACAAGCCTTGGACTATCCATAATTACCATATACTAATAATATATTAATTACTGGAGTGTTGTAACCACAAGCCTTGGACTATCTATAATTACCATATACTATTAAAATAATAACTACTGGAGTGTTGTAAACACAAGCTTTGGACTATCCATAATTACCATATACTATTAAAATAATTACTGGATTGTTGTAAACACAAGCCTTGGACAAGCCATAATTACCATATACTAGTACAATAATTACTGGAGTGTTGTAAACACAAGCCTTGGACTATCCATAATTACCATATACTATTAAAATAATAACTACTGGAGTGTTGTAAACACAAGCTTTGGACTATCCATAATTACCATATACTATTGAAATAATTACTGGAGTGTTGTAAGCACAAGCCTTGGACTATCCATAATTACCAAATACTATTAAAATAATTACTGGAGTGTTGTAAACACAAGCATTGGACTAGCCATGATTACCATATACTATTAAAGTAATTACTGGAATGTTGTAAACACAAGCCTTGGACTATCCATAATTATCATATACTTAAAATAATTACTGGAGTAATGTAAGCACAAGCCTTGGGACTATCCATAATTATCATATACTATTAATATAATAACTAATGGAGTGTTGGAAACACAAGCCTTGGGACTATCCATAATTACCATATACTAGTAAAATAATTACTGGAGTGTTGTAAACACAAGCCTTGGGACTATCCATAATTACCATATACTAGTAAAATAATTATTGGAGTGTTGTAAACACAAGCCTTGGGACTATCCATAATTACCATATACTATTAATATAATAACTAATGGAGTGTTGGAAGCACAAGCCTTGGGACTATCCATAATTACCATATACTAGTAAAATAATTACTGGAGTGTTGTAAGCACAAGCCTTGGACTATCCATAATTACTATATACTAGTAAAATAATTATTGGAGTGTTGTAAACACAAGCCTTGGGACTATCCATAATTACCATATACTATTAATATAATAACTAATGGAGTGTTGGAAACACAAGCCTTGGGACTATCCATAATTACCATATACTAGTAAATAATTACTGGAGTGTTGTAAACACAAACCTTGAACTATCCATAATTACCATATACTATTAAAATAATTACTGGAGTGTTGTAAACACAAGCCTTGGACTATCCATAATTACCAAATACTATTAATATAATAACTACTGGAGTGTTGTAAACACAAACCTTGGGATTATCCATAATTACCATATACTATTAATATAATAACTACTGGAGTGTTGTAAACACAAGCCTTCGGACTATCCATAATTACCATATACTATTAATATAATAACTAATGGAGTGTTGTAAGCACAAGCCTTGGACTATCCATAATTACTGGAGTGTTGTAAACACAAGCCTTGGACTATCCATAATTACCATATACTATTAATATAATAACTAATGGAGTGTTGTAACACAATCCTTGGACTATCCATAATTACCATATTCTAGAAAAATAATTACTGGAGTGTTGTAAACACAAGCCTTGGACTATCCATAATTACCATATTCTAGAAAAATAATTACTGGAGTGTTGTAAACACAAGCCTTGGACTATCCATAATTACCATATACTAGTAAAATAATTACTGGAATGTTATAAACACAAGCTTTGGACTATCCATAATTACCATATACTATTAAAAAATAACTACTGGAGTGTTGTAAGCACAAGCCCTGGACTATCCATAATTACCATATACTATTAATATATTAACTACTGAAGTGTTGTAAGCACAAGCCTTGGACTATCCATAATTACCAAATACTATTAAAATAATTACTGGAGTGTTGTAAACACAAGCCTTGGACTATCCATAATTACCATATACAATTAAAATAATAACTAATGGAGTGTTGTAAACACAAGCTTTGGACTAGCCTTAATTACCATATACTATTAAAATAATTACTGGAGTGTTGTAAATGCAAGCCTTGGACTATCCATAATTACCATATGCTAGTAAAATAATTACTGGAGTGTTGTAAGCACAAGCCTTGGACTATCCATAATTACCATATACTATTAAAATAACTACTGGAGTGTTGTAAACACAAGCCTTGGACTATCCATAATTACCATATACTAATAATATATTAATTACTGGAGTGTTGTAACCACAAGCATTGGACTATCTATAATTACCATATACTATTAAAATAATAACTACTGGAGTGTTGTAAACACAAGCTTTGGACTATCCATAATTACCATATACTATTAAAATAATTACTGGATTGTTGTAAACACAAGCCTTGGACAAGCCATAATTACCATATACTAGTACAATAATTATTGGAGTGTTGTAAACACAAGCTTTGGACTATCCATAATTACCATATACTATTAAAATAATTACTGAATTGTTGTAAACACAAGCCTTGGACTATCCATAATTACCATATACTAATAATATATTAATTACTGGAGTGTTGTAACCACAAGCATTGGACTATCTATAATTACCATATACTATTAAAATAATAACTACTGGAGTGTTGTAAACACAAGCTTTGGACTATCCATAATTACCATATACTATTAAAATAATTACTGGAGTGTTGTAAGCACAAGCCTTGGACTATCCATAATTACCTTATACTATTAATATATTAACTACTGGAGTGTTGTAAGCACAAGCCTTGGACTATCCATAATTACCAAATACTATTAAAATAATTACTGGAGTGTTGTAAACACAAGCATTGGACTAGCCATGATTACCATATACTATTAAAATAATTACTGGAGTGTTGTAAACACAAGCCTTGGACTATCCATAATTACCATATACTATTAAAAAATAACTACTGGAGTGTTGTAAACACAAGCCCTGGACTATCCATAATTACCATATACTATTAATATATTAACTACTGAAGTGTTGCAAGCACAAGTCTTGGACTATCCATAATTACCAAATACTATTAAAATAATTACTGGAGTGTTGTAAACACAAGCCTAGGACTATCCATAATTACCAAATACTATTAATATAATAACTACTGGAGTGTTGTAAACACAAGCCTTGGGACTATCCATAATTACCATATACTATTAATATATTAACTACTGGAGTGTTGTAAGCACAAGCCTTGGACTATCCATAATTACCAAATACTATTAAAATAATTACTGGAGTGTTGTAAACACAAGCATTGGACTAGCCATGATTACCATATACTATTAAAATAATTACTGGAGTGTTGTAAACACAAGCCTTGGACTATCCATAATTACCATATACTATTAATATAATTACTGGAGTGTTGTAAACACAAGCCTTGGACTATCCATAATTATCATATACTTAAAATAATTACTGGAGTAATGTAAGCACAAGCCTTGGGACTATCCATAATTATCATATACTATTAATATAATAACTAATGGAGTGGTGGAAACACAAGCCTTGGGACTATCCATAATTACCATATACTATTAATATAATAACTAATGGAGTGCTGGAAGCACAAGCCTTGGGACTATCCATAATTACCATATACTATTAAAATAATTACTGGAGTGTTGTAAACACAAGCCTTGGACTATCCATAATTACCAAATACTATTAATATAATAACTACTGGAGTGTTGTAAACACAAGCCTTGGAACTATCCATAATTACCATATACTATTAATATAATAACTACTGGAGTGTTGTAAATACATGTCTTGGGACTATCCATATTTACCATATACTATTAATATAATAACTACTGGAGTGTTGTAAACACAAGCCTTGGGACTATCCATAATTACCATATACTATTAATATAATAACTAATGGAGTGTTGTAAACACAAGCCTTGGACTATCCATAATTACCATATACTATTAATATAATAACTAATGGAGTGTTGGAAGCACAAGCCTTGGGACTATCCATAATTACTATATACTAGTAAAATAATTATTGGAGTGTTGTAAACACAAGCCTTGGGATTATCCATAATTACCATATACTATTAATATAATAACTAATGGAGTGTTGGAAACACAAGCCTTGGGACTATCCATAATTACCATATACTAGTAAAATAATTACTGGAGTATTGTAAACACAAGCCTTGGACTATCCATAATTACCAAATACTATTAAAATAATTACTGGAGTGTTGTAAACACAAGCCTTGGACTATCCATAATTACCATATACAATTAAAATAATAACTACTGGAGTGTTGTAAACACAAGCTTTGGACTAGCCATAATTACCATATACTATTAAAATAATTACTGGAGTGTTGTAAATGCAAGCCTTGGACTATCCATAATTTCCATATGCTAGTAAAATAATTACTGGAGTGTTGTAAGCACAAGCCTTGGACTAGCCATAATTACCATATACTATTAATATAATAACTACTGGAGTGTTGTAAGCACAAGGCTTGGACTATCCATAATTACCATATACTATTAAAATAACTACTGGAGTGTTGTAAACACAAGCCTTGGACTATCCATAATTACCATATACTAATAATATATTAATTACTGGAGTGTTGTAACCACAAGCCTTGGACTATCTATAATTACCATATACTATTAAAATAATAACTACTGGAGTGTTGTAAACACAAGCTTTGGACTATCCATAATTACCATATACTATTAAAATAATTACTGGATTGTTGTAAACACAAGCCTTGGACAAGCCATAATTACCATATACTAGTACAATAATTACTGGAGTGTTGTAAACACAAGCCTTGGACTATCCATAATTACCATATACTATTAAAATAATAACTACTGGAGTGTTGTAAACACAAGCTTTGGACTATCCATAATTACCATATACTATTGAAATAATTACTGGAGTGTTGTAAGCACAAGCCTTGGACTATCCATAATTACCAAATACTATTAAAATAATTACTGGAGTGTTGTAAACACAAGCATTGGACTAGCCATGATTACCATATACTATTAAAGTAATTACTGGAATGTTGTAAACACAAGCCTTGGACTATCCATAATTATCATATACTTAAAATAATTACTGGAGTAATGTAAGCACAAGCCTTGGGACTATCCATAATTATCATATACTATTAATATAATAACTAATGGAGTGTTGGAAACACAAGCCTTGGGACTATCCATAATTACCATATACTAGTAAAATAATTACTGGAGTGTTGTAAACACAAGCCTTGGGACTATCCATAATTACCATATACTAGTAAAATAATTATTGGAGTGTTGTAAACACAAGCCTTGGGACTATCCATAATTACCATATACTATTAATATAATAACTAATGGAGTGTTGGAAGCACAAGCCTTGGGACTATCCATAATTACCATATACTAGTAAAATAATTACTGGAGTGTTGTAAGCACAAGCCTTGGACTATCCATAATTACTATATACTAGTAAAATAATTATTGGAGTGTTGTAAACACAAGCCTTGGGACTATCCATAATTACCATATACTATTAATATAATAACTAATGGAGTGTTGGAAACACAAGCCTTGGGACTATCCATAATTACCATATACTAGTAAATAATTACTGGAGTGTTGTAAACACAAACCTTGAACTATCCATAATTACCATATACTATTAAAATAATTACTGGAGTGTTGTAAACACAAGCCTTGGACTATCCATAATTACCAAATACTATTAATATAATAACTACTGGAGTGTTGTAAACACAAACCTTGGGATTATCCATAATTACCATATACTATTAATATAATAACTACTGGAGTGTTGTAAACACAAGCCTTCGGACTATCCATAATTACCATATACTATTAATATAATAACTAATGGAGTGTTGTAAGCACAAGCCTTGGACTATCCATAATTACTGGAGTGTTGTAAACACAAGCCTTGGACTATCCATAATTACCATATACTATTAATATAATAACTAATGGAGTGTTGTAACACAATCCTTGGACTATCCATAATTACCATATTCTAGAAAAATAATTACTGGAGTGTTGTAAACACAAGCCTTGGACTATCCATAATTACCATATTCTAGAAAAATAATTACTGGAGTGTTGTAAACACAAGCCTTGGACTATCCATAATTACCATATACTAGTAAAATAATTACTGGAATGTTATAAACACAAGCTTTGGACTATCCATAATTACCATATACTATTAAAAAATAACTACTGGAGTGTTGTAAGCACAAGCCCTGGACTATCCATAATTACCATATACTATTAATATATTAACTACTGAAGTGTTGTAAGCACAAGCCTTGGACTATCCATAATTACCAAATACTATTAAAATAATTACTGGAGTGTTGTAAACACAAGCCTTGGACTATCCATAATTACCATATACAATTAAAATAATAACTAATGGAGTGTTGTAAACACAAGCTTTGGACTAGCCTTAATTACCATATACTATTAAAATAATTACTGGAGTGTTGTAAATGCAAGCCTTGGACTATCCATAATTACCATATGCTAGTAAAATAATTACTGGAGTGTTGTAAGCACAAGCCTTGGACTAGCCATAATTACCATATACTATTAATATAATAACTACTGGGGTGTTGTAAGCACAAGCCTTGGACTATCCATAATTACCATATACTATTAAAATAACTACTGGAGTGTTGTAAACACAAGCCTTGGACTATCCATAATTACCATATACTAATAATATATTAATTACTGGAGTGTTGTAACCACAAGCATTGGACTATCTATAATTACCATATACTATTAAAATAATAACTACTGGAGTGTTGTAAACACAAGCTTTGGACTATCCATAATTACCATATACTATTAAAATAATTACTGGATTGTTGTAAACACAAGCCTTGGACAAGCCATAATTACCATATACTAGTACAATAATTATTGGAGTGTTGTAAACACAAGCTTTGGACTATCCATAATTACCATATACTATTAAAATAATTACTGAATTGTTGTAAACACAAGCCTTGGACTATCCATAATTACCATATACTAATAATATATTAATTACTGGAGTGTTGTAACCACAAGCATTGGACTATCTATAATTACCATATACTATTAAAATAATAACTACTGGAGTGTTGTAAACACAAGCTTTGGACTATCCATAATTACCATATACTATTAAAATAATTACTGGAGTGTTGTAAGCACAAGCCTTGGACTATCCATAATTACCTTATACTATTAATATATTAACTACTGGAGTGTTGTAAGCACAAGCCTTGGACTATCCATAATTACCAAATACTATTAAAATAATTACTGGAGTGTTGTAAACACAAGCATTGGACTAGCCATGATTACCATATACTATTAAAATAATTACTGGAGTGTTGTAAACACAAGCCTTGGACTATCCATAATTACCATATACTATTAAAAAATAACTACTGGAGTGTTGTAAACACAAGCCCTGGACTATCCATAATTACCATATACTATTAATATATTAACTACTGAAGTGTTGCAAGCACAAGTCTTGGACTATCCATAATTACCAAATACTATTAAAATAATTACTGGAGTGTTGTAAACACAAGCCTAGGACTATCCATAATTACCAAATACTATTAATATAATAACTACTGGAGTGTTGTAAACACAAGCCTTGGGACTATCCATAATTACCATATACTATTAATATAATAACTACTGGAGTGTTGTAAACACAAGCCTTGGGACTATCCATATTTACCATATACTATTAATATAATAACTAATGGAGTGTTGTAAACACAAGCCTTGGGATTATCCATAATTACCATATGCTATTAATATAATAACTACTGGAGTGTTGTAAACACACGCCTTGGGACTATCCATAATTACCATATACTATTAATATAATAACTAATGGAGTGTTGTAAACACAAGCCTTGGACTTTCCATAATTACTGGAGTGTTGTAAACACAAGCCTTGGACTATCCATAATTACCATATACTATTAATATAATAACTAATGGAGTGTTGTAACACAATCCTTGGACTATCCATAATTACCATATTCTAGTAAAATAATTACTGGAGTGTTGTAAACACAAGCCTTGGACTATCCATAATTACCATATACTAGTAAAATAATTACTGGAATGTTATAAACACAAGCTTTGGACTATCCATAATTACCATATACTATTAAAAAATAACTACTGGAGTGTTGTAAACACAAGCCCTGGACTATTCATAATTACCATATACTATTAATATATTAACTACTGAAGTGTTGTAAGCACAAGCCTTGGACTATCCATAATTACCAAATACTATTAAAATAATTACTGGAGTGTTGTAAACACAAGCCTTGGACTATCCATAATTACCATATACAATTAAAATAATAACTACTGGAGTGTTGTAAACACAAGCTTTGGACTAGCCATAATTACCATATACTATTAAAATAATTACTGGAGTGTTGTAAATGCAAGCCTTGGACTATCCATAATTTCCATATGCTAGTAAAATAATTACTGGAGTGTTGTAAGCACAAGCCTTGGACTAGCCATAATTACCATATACTATTAATATAATAACTACTGGAGTGTTGTAAGCACAAGCCTTGGACTATCCATAATTACCATATACTATTAAAATAACTACTGGAGTGTTGTAAACACAAGCCTTGGACTATCCATAATTACCATATACTAATAATATATTAATTACTGGAGTGTTGTAACCACAAGCCTTGGACTATCTATAATTACCATATACTATTAAAATAATAACTACTGGAGTGTTGTAAACACAAGCTTTGGACTATCCATAATTACCATATACTATTAAAATAATTACTGGATTGTTGTAAACACAAGCCTTGGACAAGCCATAATTACCATATACTAGTACAATAATTACTGGAGTGTTGTAAACACAAGCCTTGGGACTATCCATAATTATCATATACTATTAATATAATAACTAATGGAGTGTTGGAAACACAAGCCTTGGGACTATCCATAATTACCATATACTAGTAAAATAATTACTGGAGTGTTGTAAACAAAAGCCTTGGGACTATCCATAATTACCATATACTAGTAAAATAATTATTGGAGTGTTGTAAACACAAGCCTTGGGACTATCCATAATTACCATATACTATTAATATAATAACTAATGGAGTGTTGGAAGCACAAGCCTTGGGACTATCCATAATTACTGTATACTAGTAAAATAATTACTGGAGTGTTGTTAGCACAAGCCTTGGACTATCCATAATTACTATATACTAGTAAAATAAATATTGGAGTGTTGTAAACACAAGCCTTGGGACTATCCATAATTACCATATACTATTAATATAATAACTAATGGAGTGTTGGAAACACAAGCCTTGAGACTATCCATAATTACCATATACTAGTAAAATAATTACTAGAGTGTTGTAAACACAAACCTTGGACTATCCATAATTACCATATACTATTAAAATAATTACTGGAGTGTTGTAAACACAAGCCTTGGACTATCCATAATTACCAAATACTATTAATATAATAACTACTGGAGTGTTGTAAACACAAGCCTTGGGACTATCCATAATTACAATATACTATTATTATAATAACTACTGGAGTGTTGTAAACACAAGCCTTGGGACTATCCATATTTACCATATACTATTAATATAATAACTAATGGAGTGTTGTAAACACAAGCCTTGGACTATCCATAATTACCAAATACTATTAATATAATAACTACTGGAGTGTTGTAAGCACAAACCTTGGGATTATCCATTATTACCATATACTATTAATATAATAACTACTGGAGTGTTGTAAACACAAGCCTTCGGACTATCCATAATTACCATATACTATTAATATAATAACTAATGGAGTGTTGTAAGCACAAGCCTTGGACTATCCATAATTACTGGAGTGTTGTAAACACAAGCCTTGGACTATCCATAATTACCAAATACTATTAATATAATAACTAATGGAGTGTTGTAACACAATCCTTGGACTATCCATAATTACCATATTCTAGAAAAATAATTACTGGAGTGTTGTAAACACAAGCCTTGGACTATCCATAATTACCATATTCTAGAAAAATAATTACTGGAGTGTTGTAAACACAAGCCTTGGACTATCCATAATTACCATATACTAGTAAAATAATTACTGGAATGTTATAAACACAAGCTTTGGACTATCCATAATTACCATATACTATTAAAAAATAACTACTGGAGTGTTGTAAGCACAAGCCCTGGACTATCCATAATTACCATATACTATTAATATATTAACTACTGAAGTGTTGTAAGCACAAGCCTTGGACTATCCATAATTACCAAATACTATTAAAATAATTACTGGAGTGTTGTAAACACAAGCCTTGGACTATCCATAATTACCATATACAATTAAAATAATAACTAATGGAGTGTTGTAAACACAAGCTTTGGACTAGCCTTAATTACCATATACTATTAAAATAATTACTGGAGTGTTGTAAATGCAAGCCTTGGACTATCCATAATTACCATATGCTAGTAAAATAATTACTGGAGTGTTGTAAGCACAAGCCTTGGACTAGCCATAATTACCATATACTATTAATATAATAACTACTGGGGTGTTGTAAGCACAAGCCTTGGACTATCCATAATTACCATATACTATTAAAATAACTACTGGAGTGTTGTAAACACAAGCCTTGGACTATCCATAATTACCATATACTAATAATATATTAATTACTGGAGTGTTGTAACCACAAGCATTGGACTATCTATAATTACCATATACTATTAAAATAATAACTACTGGAGTGTTGTAAACACAAGCTTTGGACTATCCATAATTACCATATACTATTAAAATAATTACTGGATTGTTGTAAACACAAGCCTTGGACAAGCCATAATTACCATATACTAGTACAATAATTATTGGAGTGTTGTAAACACAAGCTTTGGACTATCCATAATTACCATATACTATTAAAATAATTACTGAATTGTTGTAAACACAAGCCTTGGACTATCCATAATTACCATATACTAATAATATATTAATTACTGGAGTGTTGTAACCACAAGCATTGGACTATCTATAATTACCATATACTATTAAAATAATAACTACTGGAGTGTTGTAAACACAAGCTTTGGACTATCCATAATTACCATATACTATTAAAATAATTACTGGAGTGTTGTAAGCACAAGCCTTGGACTATCCATAATTACCTTATACTATTAATATATTAACTACTGGAGTGTTGTAAGCACAAGCCTTGGACTATCCATAATTACCAAATACTATTAAAATAATTACTGGAGTGTTGTAAACACAAGCATTGGACTAGCCATGATTACCATATACTATTAAAATAATTACTGGAGTGTTGTAAACACAAGCCTTGGACTATCCATAATTACCATATACTATTAAAAAATAACTACTGGAGTGTTGTAAACACAAGCCCTGGACTATCCATAATTACCATATACTATTAATATATTAACTACTGAAGTGTTGCAAGCACAAGTCTTGGACTATCCATAATTACCAAATACTATTAAAATAATTACTGGAGTGTTGTAAACACAAGCCTAGGACTATCCATAATTACCAAATACTATTAATATAATAACTACTGGAGTGTTGTAAACACAAGCCTTGGGACTATCCATAATTACCATATACTATTAATATAATAACTACTGGAGTGTTGTAAACACAAGCCTTGGGACTATCCATATTTACCATATACTATTAATATAATAACTAATGGAGTGTTGTAAACACAAGCCTTGGGATTATCCATAATTACCATATACTATTAATATAATAACTACTGGAGTGTTGTAAACACACGCCTTGGGACTATCCATAATTACCATATACTATTAATATAATAACTAATGGAGTGTTGTAAACACAAGCCTTGGACTTTCCATAATTACTGGAGTGTTGTAAACACAAGCCTTGGACTATCCATAATTACCATATACTATTAATATAATAACTAATGGAGTGTTGTAACACAATCCTTGGACTATCCATAATTACCATATTCTAGTAAAATAATTACTGGAGTGTTGTAAACACAAGCCTTGGACTATCCATAATTACCATATACTAGTAAAATAATTACTGGAATGTTATAAACACAAGCTTTGGACTATCCATAATTACCATATACTATTAAAAAATAACTACTGGAGTGTTGTAAACACAAGCCCTGGACTATTCATAATTACCATATACTATTAATATATTAACTACTGAAGTGTTGTAAGCACAAGCCTTGGACTATCCATAATTACCAAATACTATTAAAATAATTACTGGAGTGTTGTAAACACAAGCCTTGGACTATCCATAATTACCATATACAATTAAAATAATAACTACTGGAGTGTTGTAAACACAAGCTTTGGACTAGCCATAATTACCATATACTATTAAAATAATTACTGGAGTGTTGTAAATGCAAGCCTTGGACTATCCATAATTTCCATATGCTAGTAAAATAATTACTGGAGTGTTGTAAGCACAAGCCTTGGACTAGCCATAATTACCATATACTATTAATATAATAACTACTGGAGTGTTGTAAGCACAAGCCTTGGACTATCCATAATTACCATATACTATTAAAATAACTACTGGAGTGTTGTAAACACAAGCCTTGGACTATCCATAATTACCATATACTAATAATATATTAATTACTGGAGTGTTGTAACCACAAGCCTTGGACTATCTATAATTACCATATACTATTAAAATAATAACTACTGGAGTGTTGTAAACACAAGCTTTGGACTATCCATAATTACCATATACTATTAAAATAATTACTGGATTGTTGTAAACACAAGCCTTGGACAAGCCATAATTACCATATACTAGTACAATAATTACTGGAGTGTTGTAAACACAAGCCTTGGGACTATCCATAATTATCATATACTATTAATATAATAACTAATGGAGTGTTGGAAACACAAGCCTTGGGACTATCCATAATTACCATATACTAGTAAAATAATTACTGGAGTGTTGTAAACAAAAGCCTTGGGACTATCCATAATTACCATATACTAGTAAAATAATTATTGGAGTGTTGTAAACACAAGCCTTGGGACTATCCATAATTACCATATACTATTAATATAATAACTAATGGAGTGTTGGAAGCACAAGCCTTGGGACTATCCATAATTACTGTATACTAGTAAAATAATTACTGGAGTGTTGTTAGCACAAGCCTTGGACTATCCATAATTACCATATACTAGTAAAATAAATATTGGAGTGTTGTAAACACAAGCCTTGGGACTATCCATAATTACCATATACTATTAATATAATAACTAATGGAGTGTTGGAAACACAAGCCTTGAGACTATCCATAATTACCATATACTAGTAAAATAATTACTAGAGTGTTGTAAACACAAACCTTGGACTATCCATAATTACCATATACTATTAAAATAATTACTGGAGTGTTGTAAACACAAGCCTTGGACTATCCATAATTACCAAATACTATTAATATAATAACTACTGGAGTGTTGTAAACACAAGCCTTGGGACTATCCATAATTACAATATACTATTATTATAATAACTACTGGAGTGTTGTAAACACAAGCCTTGGGACTATCCATATTTACCATATACTATTAATATAATAACTAATGGAGTGTTGTAAACACAAGCCTTGGACTATCCATAATTACCAAATACTATTAATATAATAACTACTGGAGTGTTGTAAGCACAAACCTTGGGATTATCCATTATTACCATATACTATTAATATAATAACTACTGGAGTGTTGTAAACACAAGCCTTCGGACTATCCATAATTACCATATACTATTAATATAATAACTAATGGAGTGTTGTAAGCACAAGCCTTGGACTATCCATAATTACTGGAGTGTTGTAAACACAAGCCTTGGACTATCCATAATTACCATATACTATTAATATAATAACTAATGGAGTGTTGTAACACAATCCTTGGACTATCCATAATTACCATATTCTAGAAAAATAATTACTGGAGTGTTGTAAACACAAGCCTTGGACTATCCATAATTACCATATTCTAGAAAAATAATTACTGGAGTGTTGTAAACACAAGCCTTGGACTATCCATAATTACCATATACTAGTAAAATAATTACTGGAATGTTATAAACACAAGCTTTGGACTATCCATAATTACCATATACTATTAAAAAATAACTACTGGAGTGTTGTAAGCACAAGCCCTGGACTATCCATAATTACCATATACTATTAATATATTAACTACTGAAGTGTTGTAAGCACAAGCCTTGGACTATCCATAATTACCAAATACTATTAAAATAATTACTGGAGTGTTGTAAACACAAGCCTTGGACTATCCATAATTACCATATACAATTAAAATAATAACTAATGGAGTGTTGTAAACACAAGCTTTGGACTAGCCTTAATTACCATATACTATTAAAATAATTACTGGAGTGTTGTAAATGCAAGCCTTGGACTATCCATAATTACCATATGCTAGTAAAATAATTACTGGAGTGTT
Organism: Bathymodiolus brooksi; assembly: GCA_963680875.1. NCBI lineage: Eukaryota > Metazoa > Mollusca > Bivalvia > Mytilida > Modiolidae > Bathymodiolus > Bathymodiolus brooksi. The sequence continues at coordinate 1,032,012 of OY804576.1, forward strand.
GTAAGCACAAGCCTTGGACTAGCCATAATTACCATATACTATTAATATAATAACTACTGGGGTGTTGTAAGCACAAGCCTTGGACTATCCATAATTACCATATACTATTAAAATAACTACTGGAGTGTTGTAAACACAAGCCTTGGACTATCCATAATTACCATATACTAATAATATATTAATTACTGGAGTGTTGTAACCACAAGCATTGGACTATCTATAATTACCATATACTATTAAAATAATAACTACTGGAGTGTTGTAAACACAAGCTTTGGACTATCCATAATTACCATATACTATTAAAATAATTACTGGATTGTTGTAAACACAAGCCTTGGACAAGCCATAATTACCATATACTAGTACAATAATTATTGGAGTGTTGTAAACACAAGCTTTGGACTATCCATAATTACCATATACTATTAAAATAATTACTGAATTGTTGTAAACACAAGCCTTGGACTATCCATAATTACCATATACTAATAATATATTAATTACTGGAGTGTTGTAACCACAAGCATTGGACTATCTATAATTACCATATACTATTAAAATAATAACTACTGGAGTGTTGTAAACACAAGCTTTGGACTATCCATAATTACCATATACTATTAAAATAATTACTGGAGTGTTGTAAGCACAAGCCTTGGACTATCCATAATTACCATATACTATTAATATATTAACTACTGGAGTGTTGTAAGCACAAGCCTTGGACTATCCATAATTACCAAATACTATTAAAATAATTACTGGAGTGTTGTAAACACAAGCATTGGACTAGCCATGATTACCATATACTATTAAAATAATTACTGGAGTGTTGTAAACACAAGCCTTGGACTATCCATAATTACCATATACTATTAATATAATTACTGGAGTGTTGTAAACACAAGCCTTGGACTATCCATAATTATCATATACTTAAAATAATTACTGGAGTAATGTAAGCACAAGCCTTGGGACTATCCATAATTATCATATACTATTAATATAATAACTAATGGAGTGTTGGAAACACAAGCCTTGGGACTATCCATAATTACCATATACTAGTAAAATAATTACTGGAGTGTTGTAAACACAAGCCTTGGGACTATCCATAATTACCATATACTAGTAAAATAATTATTGGAGTGTTGTAAACACAAGCCTTGGGACTATCCATAATTACCATATACTATTAATATAATAACTAATGGAGTGTTGGAAACACAAGCCTTGAGACTATCCATAATTACCATATACTAGTAAAATAATTACTAGAGTGTTGTAAACACAAACCTTGGACTATCCATAATTACCATATACTAGTACAATAATTACTGGAGTGTTGTAAACACAAGCCTTGGACTATCCATAATTACCAAATACTATTAATATAATAACTACTGGAGTGTTGTAAACACAAGCCTTGGGACTATCCATAATTACCATATACTATTAAAATAATTACTGGAGTGTTGTAAACACAAACCTTGGACTATCCATAATTACCATATACTATTAAAATAATTACTGGAGTGTTGTAAACACAAGCCTTGGACTATCCATAATTACCAAATACTATTATTATAATAACTACTGGAGTGTTGTAAACACAAGCCTTGGGACTATCCATATTTACCATATACTATTAATATAATAACTAATGGAGTGTTGTAAACACAAGCCTTGGACTATCCATAATTACCAAATACTATTAATATAATAACTACTGGAGTGTTGTAAACACAAACCTTGGGATTATCCATAATTACCATATACTATTAATATAATAACTACTGGAGTGTTGTAAACACAAGCCTTGGGACTATCCATAATTACCATATACTATTAATATAATAACTAATGGAGTGTTGTAAACACAAGCCTTGGACTATCCATAATTACCATATACTATTAATATAATAACTAATGGAGTGTTGTAACACAATCCTTGGACTATCCATAATTACCATATTCTAGAAAAATAATTACTGGAGTGTTGTAAACACAAGCCTTGGACTATCCATAATTACCATATACCAGTAAAATAACTACTGGAATGTTATAAACACAAGCTTTGGACTAGCCATAATTACCATATACTATTAAAATAATTACTGGAGTGTTGTAAATGCAAGCCTTGGACTAGCCATAATTACCATATACTATTAATATAATAACTACTGGGGTGTTGTAAGCACAAGCCTTGGACTATCCATAATTACCATATACTATTAAAATAACTACTGGAGTGTTGTAAACACAAGCTTTGGACTATCCATAATTACCATATACTAATAATATATTAATTACTGGAGTGTTGTAACCACAAGCCTTGGACTATCTATAATTACCATATACTATTAAAATAATAACTACTGGAGTGTTGTAAACACAAGCTTTGGACTATCCATAATTACCATATATTATTAATATAATAACTAATGGAGTGGTGGAAACACAAGCCTTGGGACTATCCATAATTACCATATACTAGTAAAATAATTACTGGAGTGTTGTAAACACAAGCCTTGGGACTATCCATAATTACCATATACTAGTAAAATAATTATTGGAGTGTTGTAAACACAAGCCTTGGGACTATCCATAATTACCATATACTATTAATATAATAACTAATGGAGTGTTGGAAGCACAAGCCTTGGGACTATCCATAATTACCATATACTAGTAAAATAATTACTGGAGTGTTGTAAGCACAAGCCTTGGACTATCCATAATTACTATATACTAGTAAAATAATTATTGGAGTGTTGTAAACACAAGCCTTGGGACTATCCATAATTACCATATACTATTAATATAATAATTAATGGAGTGTTGGAAACACAAGCCTTGGGACTATCCATAATTACCATATACTAGTAAATAATTACTGGAGTGTTGTAAACACAAACCTTGAACTATCCATAATTACCATATACTATTAAAATAATTACTGGAGTGTTGTAAACACAAGCCTTGGACTATCCATAATTACCAAATACTATTAATATAATAACTACTGGAGTGTTGTAAACACAAGCCTTGGAACTATCCATAATTACCATATACTATTAATGTAATAACTACTGGAGTGTTGTAAACACATGTCTTGGGACTATCCATATTTACCATATACTATTAATATAATAACTAATGGAGTGTTGTAAACACAAGCCTTGGACTATCCATAATTACCAAATACTATTAATATAATAGCTACTGGAGTGTTGTAAACACAAACCTTGGGATTATCCATAATTACCATATACTATTAATATAATAACTACTGGAGTGTTGTAAACACAAGCCTTGGACTATCCATAATTACTGGAGTGTTGTATACACAAGCCTTGGACTATCCATAATTACCATATACTATTAAAATAATAACTACTGGAGTGTTGTAAACACAAGCTTTGGACTATCCATAATTACCATATACTATTAAAATAATTACTGGATTGTTGTAAACACAAGCCTTGTACAAGCCATAATTACCATATACTAGTACAATAATTACTGGAGTGTTGTAAACACAAGCCTTGGACTATCCATAATTACCATATACTATTAATATAATAACTACTGGAGTGTTGTAAACACAAGCCTTGGGACTATCCATATTTACCATATACTATTAATATAATAACTAATGGAGTGTTGTAAACACAAGCCTTGGACTATCCATAATTACCAAATACTATTAATATAATAACTACTGGAGTGTTGTAAACACAAGCCTTGGGATTATCCATAATTACCATATACTATTAATATAATAACTACTGGAGTGTTGTAAACACACGCCTTGGGACTATCCATAATTACCATATACTATTAATATAATAACTAATGGAGTGTTGTAAACACAAGCCTTGGACTTTCCATAATTACTGGAGTGTTGTAAACACAATCCTTGGACTATCCATAATTACCATATTCTAGTAAAATAATTACTGGAGTGTTGAAAACACAAGCCTTGGACTATCCATAATTACCAAATACTAGTAAAATAATTACTGGAATGTTATAAACACAAGCTTTGGACTATCCATAATTACCATATACTATTAAAAAATAACTACTGGAGTGTTGTAAACACAAGCCCTGGACTATCCATAATTACCATATACTATTAATATATTAACTACTGAAGTGTTGTAAACACAAGCCTTGGACTATCCATAATTACCATATACTAATAATATATTAATTACTGGAGTGTTGTAACCACAAGCCTTGGACTATCTATAATTACCATATACTATTAAAATAATAACTACTGGAGTGTTGTAAACACAAGCTTTGGACTATCCATAATTACCATATACTATTAAAATAATTACTGGATTGTTGTAAACACAAGCCTTGGACAAGCCATAATTACCATATACTAGTACAATAATTACTGGAGTGTTGAAAACACAAGCCTTGGACTATCCATAATTACCATATACTATTAAAATAATAACTACTGGAGTGTTGTAAACACAAGCTTTGGACTATCCATAATTACCATATACTATTAAAATTATTACTGGAGTGTTGTAAGCACAAGCCTTGGACTATCCATAATTACCATATACTATTAATATATTAACTACTGGAGTGTTGTAAGCACAAGCCTTGGACTATCCATAATTACCAAATACTATTAAAATAATTACTGGAGTGTTGTAAACACAAGCATTGGACTAGCCATGATTACCATATACTATTAAAATAATTACTGGAGTGTTGTAAACACAAGCCTTGGACTATCCATAATTACCATATACTATTAATATAATTACTGGAGTGTTGTAAACACAAGCCTTGGACTATCCATAATTATCATATACTTAAAATAATTACTGGAGTAATGTAAGCACAAGCCTTGGGACTATCCATAATTATCATATACTATTAATATAATAACTAATGGAGTGGTGGAAACACAAGCCTTGGGACTATCCATAATTACCATATACTATTAATATAATAACTAATGGAGTGTTGGAAGCACAAGCCTTGGGACTATCCATAATTACCATATACTATTAAAATAATTACTGGAGTGTTGTAAACACAAGCCTTGGACTATCCATAATTACCAAATACTATTAATATAATAACTACTGGAGTGTTGTAAACACAAGCCTTGGAACTATCCATAATTACCATATACTATTAATATAATAACTACTGGAGTGTTGTAAATACATGTCTTGGGACTATCCATATTTACCATATACTATTAATATAATAACTAATGGAGTGTTGTAAACACAAGCCTTGGACTATCCATAATTACCAAATACTATTAATATAATAGCTACTGGAGTGTTGTAAACACAAACCTTGGGATTATCCATAATTACCATATACTATTAATATAATAACTACTGGAGTGTTGTAAACACAAGCCTTTGGACTATCCATAATTACCATATACTATTAGTATAATAACTAATGGAGTGTTGTAAACACAAGCCTTGGACTATCCATAATTACTGGAGTGTTGTAAACACAAGCCTTGGACTATCCATAATTACCATATACTATTAATATAATAACTAATGGAGTGTTGTAACACAATCCTTGGACTATCCATAATTACCATATTCTAGAAAAATAATTACTGGAGTGTTGTAAACACAAGCCTTGGACTATCCATAATTACCATATACTAGTAAAATAATTACTGGAATGTTATAAACACAAGCTTTGGACTATCCATAATTACCAAATACTATTAAAATAATTACTGGAGTGTTGTAAACACAAGCCTTGGACTATCCATAATTACCAAATACTATTAATATAATAACTACTGCAGTGTTGTAAACACAAGCCTTGGGACTATCCATAATTACCAAATACTATTAATATAATAACTACTGGAGTGTTGTAAACACAAGCCTTGGAACTATCCATAATTACCATATACTATTAATATAATAACTACTGGAGTGTTGTAAACACATGTCTTGGGACTATCCATATTTACCATATACTATTAATATAATAACTAATGGAGTGTTGTAAACACAAGCCTTGGACTATCCATAATTACCAAATACTATTAATATAATAGCTACTGGAGTGTTGTAAACACAAACCTTGGGATTATCCATAATTACCATATACTATTAATATAATAACTACTGGAGTGTTGTAAACACAAGCCTTGGACTATCCATAATTACTGGAGTGTTGTATACACAAGCCTTGGACTATCCATAATTACCATATACTATTAATATAATAACTAATGGAGTGTTTTAACACAATCCTTGGACTATCCATAATTACCATATTCTAGAAAAATAATTACTGGAGTGTTGTAAACACAAGCCTTGGACTATCCATAATTACCATATACTAGTAAAATAATTACTGGAATGTTATAAACACAAGCTTTGGACTATCCATAATTACCAAATACTATTAAAATAATTACTGGAGTGTTGTAAACACAAGCCTTGGACTATCCATAATTACCAAATACTATTAATATAATAACTACTGGAGTGTTGTAAACACAAGCCTTGGGACTATCCATAATTACCATATACTATTAATATAATAACTACTGGAGTGTTGTAAACACAAGCCTTGGGACTATCCATATTTACCATATGCTATTAATATAATAACTAATGGAGTGTTGTAAACACAAGCCTTGGACTATCCATAATTACCATATACTATTAAAATAATAACTACTGGAGTGTTGTAAACACAAGCTTTGGACTATCCATAATTACCATATACTATTAAAATAATTACTGGATTGTTGTAAACACAAGCCTTGTAAAAGCCATAATTACCATATACTAGTACAATAATTACTGGAGTGTTGTAAACACAAGCCTTGGACTATCCATAATTACCATATACTAGTAAAATAATTACTGGAGTATTGTAAACACAAGCCTTGGACTATCCATAATTACCAAATACTATTAAAATAATTACTGGAGTGTTGTAAACACAAGCCTTGGACTATCCATAATTACCATATACAATTAAAATAATAACTACTGGAGTGTTGTAAACACAAGCTTTGGACTAGCCATAATTACCATATACTATTAAAATAATTACTGGAGTGTTGTAAATGCAAGCCTTGGACTATCCATAATTTCCATATGCTAGTAAAATAATTACTGGAGTGTTGTAAGCACAAGCCTTGGACTAGCCATAATTACCATATACTATTAATATAATAACTACTGGAGTGTTGTAAGCACAAGCCTTGGACTATCCATAATTACCATATACTATTAAAATAACTACTGGAGTGTTGTAAACACAAGCCTTGGACTATCCATAATTACCATATACTAATAATATATTAATTACTGGAGTGTTGTAACCACAAGCCTTGGACTATCTATAATTACCATATACTATTAAAATAATAACTACTGGAGTGTTGTAAACACAAGCTTTGGACTATCCATAATTACCATATACTATTAAAATAATTACTGGATTGTTGTAAACACAAGCCTTGGACAAGCCATAATTACCATATACTAGTACAATAATTACTGGAGTGTTGTAAACACAAGCCTTGGACTATCCATAATTACCATATACTATTAAAATAATAACTACTGGAGTGTTGTAAACACAAGCTTTGGACTATCCATAATTACCATATACTATTGAAATAATTACTGGAGTGTTGTAAGCACAAGCCTTGGACTATCCATAATTACCAAATACTATTAAAATAATTACTGGAGTGTTGTAAACACAAGCATTGGACTAGCCATGATTACCATATACTATTAAAGTAATTACTGGAATGTTGTAAACACAAGCCTTGGACTATCCATAATTATCATATACTTAAAATAATTACTGGAGTAATGTAAGCACAAGCCTTGGGACTATCCATAATTATCATATACTATTAATATAATAACTAATGGAGTGTTGGAAACACAAGCCTTGGGACTATCCATAATTACCATATACTAGTAAAATAATTACTGGAGTGTTGTAAACACAAGCCTTGGGACTATCCATAATTACCATATACTAGTAAAATAATTATTGGAGTGTTGTAAACACAAGCCTTGGGACTATCCATAATTACCATATACTATTAATATAATAACTAATGGAGTGTTGGAAGCACAAGCCTTGGGACTATCCATAATTACCATATACTAGTAAAATAATTACTGGAGTGTTGTAAGCACAAGCCTTGGACTATCCATAATTACTATATACTAGTAAAATAATTATTGGAGTGTTGTAAACACAAGCCTTGGGAATATCCATAATTACCATATACTATTAATATAATAACTAATGGAGTGTTGGAAACACAAGCCTTGGGACTATCCATAATTACCATATACTAGTAAATAATTACTGGAGTGTTGTAAACACAAACCTTGAACTATCCATAATTACCATATACTATTAAAATAATTACTGGAGTGTTGTAAACACAAGCCTTGGACTATCCATAATTACCAAATACTATTAATATAATAACTACTGGAGTGTTGTAAACACAAACCTTGGGATTATCCATAATTACCATATACTATTAATATAATAACTACTGGAGTGTTGTAAACACAAGCCTTCGGACTATCCATAATTACCATATACTATTAATATAATAACTAATGGAGTGTTGTAAGCACAAGCCTTGGACTATCCATAATTACTGGAGTGTTGTAAACACAAGCCTTGGACTATCCATAATTACCATATACTATTAATATAATAACTAATGGAGTGTTGTAACACAATCCTTGGACTATCCATAATTACCATATTCTAGAAAAATAATTACTGGAGTGTTGTAAACACAAGCCTTGGACTATCCATAATTACCATATTCTAGAAAAATAATTACTGGAGTGTTGTAAACACAAGCCTTGGACTATCCATAATTACCATATACTAGTAAAATAATTACTGGAATGTTATAAACACAAGCTTTGGACTATCCATAATTACCATATACTATTAAAAAATAACTACTGGAGTGTTGTAAGCACAAGCCCTGGACTATCCATAATTACCATATACTATTAATATATTAACTACTGAAGTGTTGTAAGCACAAGCCTTGGACTATCCATAATTACCAAATACTATTAAAATAATTACTGGAGTGTTGTAAACACAAGCCTTGGACTATCCATAATTACCATATACAATTAAAATAATAACTAATGGAGTGTTGTAAACACAAGCTTTGGACTAGCCTTAATTACCATATACTATTAAAATAATTACTGGAGTGTTGTAAATGCAAGCCTTGGACTATCCATAATTACCATATGCTAGTAAAATAATTACTGGAGTGTTGTAAGCACAAGCCTTGGACTAGCCATAATTACCATATACTATTAATATAATAACTACTGGGGTGTTGTAAGCACAAGCCTTGGACTATCCATAATTACCATATACTATTAAAATAACTACTGGAGTGTTGTAAACACAAGCCTTGGACTATCCATAATTACCATATACTAATAATATATTAATTACTGGAGTGTTGTAACCACAAGCATTGGACTATCTATAATTACCATATACTATTAAAATAATAACTACTGGAGTGTTGTAAACACAAGCTTTGGACTATCCATAATTACCATATACTATTAAAATAATTACTGGATTGTTGTAAACACAAGCCTTGGACAAGCCATAATTACCATATACTAGTACAATAATTATTGGAGTGTTGTAAACACAAGCTTTGGACTATCCATAATTACCATATACTATTAAAATAATTACTGAATTGTTGTAAACACAAGCCTTGGACTATCCATAATTACCATATACTAATAATATATTAATTACTGGAGTGTTGTAACCACAAGCATTGGACTATCTATAATTACCATATACTATTAAAATAATAACTACTGGAGTGTTGTAAACACAAGCTTTGGACTATCCATAATTACCATATACTATTAAAATAATTACTGGAGTGTTGTAAGCACAAGCCTTGGACTATCCATAATTACCTTATACTATTAATATATTAACTACTGGAGTGTTGTAAGCACAAGCCTTGGACTATCCATAATTACCAAATACTATTAAAATAATTACTGGAGTGTTGTAAACACAAGCATTGGACTAGCCATGATTACCATATACTATTAAAATAATTACTGGAGTGTTGTAAACACAAGCCTTGGACTATCCATAATTACCATATACTATTAAAAAATAACTACTGGAGTGTTGTAAACACAAGCCCTGGACTATCCATAATTACCATATACTATTAATATATTAACTACTGAAGTGTTGCAAGCACAAGTCTTGGACTATCCATAATTACCAAATACTATTAAAATAATTACTGGAGTGTTGTAAACACAAGCCTAGGACTATCCATAATTACCAAATACTATTAATATAATAACTACTGGAGTGTTGTAAACACAAGCCTTGGGACTATCCATAATTACCATATACTATTAATATATTAACTACTGGAGTGTTGTAAGCACAAGCCTTGGACTATCCATAATTACCAAATACTATTAAAATAATTACTGGAGTGTTGTAAACACAAGCATTGGACTAGCCATGATTACCATATACTATTAAAATAATTACTGGAGTGTTGTAAACACAAGCCTTGGACTATCCATAATTACCATATACTATTAATATAATTACTGGAGTGTTGTAAACACAAGCCTTGGACTATCCATAATTATCATATACTTAAAATAATTACTGGAGTAATGTAAGCACAAGCCTTGGGACTATCCATAATTATCATATACTATTAATATAATAACTAATGGAGTGGTGGAAACACAAGCCTTGGGACTATCCATAATTACCATATACTATTAATATAATAACTAATGGAGTGCTGGAAGCACAAGCCTTGGGACTATCCATAATTACCATATACTATTAAAATAATTACTGGAGTGTTGTAAACACAAGCCTTGGACTATCCATAATTACCAAATACTATTAATATAATAACTACTGGAGTGTTGTAAACACAAGCCTTGGAACTATCCATAATTACCATATACTATTAATATAATAACTACTGGAGTGTTGTAAATACATGTCTTGGGACTATCCATATTTACCATATACTATTAATATAATAACTACTGGAGTGTTGTAAACACAAGCCTTGGGACTATCCATAATTACCATATACTATTAATATAATAACTAATGGAGTGTTGTAAACACAAGCCTTGGACTATCCATAATTACCATATACTATTAATATAATAACTAATGGAGTGTTGGAAGCACAAGCCTTGGGACTATCCATAATTACTATATACTAGTAAAATAATTATTGGAGTGTTGTAAACACAAGCCTTGGGATTATCCATAATTACCATATACTATTAATATAATAACTAATGGAGTGTTGGAAACACAAGCCTTGGGACTATCCATAATTACCATATACTAGTAAAATAATTACTGGAGTATTGTAAACACAAGCCTTGGACTATCCATAATTACCAAATACTATTAAAATAATTACTGGAGTGTTGTAAACACAAGCCTTGGACTATCCATAATTACCATATACAATTAAAATAATAACTACTGGAGTGTTGTAAACACAAGCTTTGGACTAGCCATAATTACCATATACTATTAAAATAATTACTGGAGTGTTGTAAATGCAAGCCTTGGACTATCCATAATTTCCATATGCTAGTAAAATAATTACTGGAGTGTTGTAAGCACAAGCCTTGGACTAGCCATAATTACCATATACTATTAATATAATAACTACTGGAGTGTTGTAAGCACAAGGCTTGGACTATCCATAATTACCATATACTATTAAAATAACTACTGGAGTGTTGTAAACACAAGCCTTGGACTATCCATAATTACCATATACTAATAATATATTAATTACTGGAGTGTTGTAACCACAAGCCTTGGACTATCTATAATTACCATATACTATTAAAATAATAACTACTGGAGTGTTGTAAACACAACCTTTGGACTATCCATAATTACCATATACTATTAAAATAATTACTGGATTGTTGTAAACACAAGCCTTGGACAAGCCATAATTACCATATACTAGTACAATAATTACTGGAGTGTTGTAAACACAAGCCTTGGACTATCCATAATTACCATATACTATTAAAATAATAACTACTGGAGTGTTGTAAACACAAGCTTTGGACTATCCATAATTACCATATACTATTGAAATAATTACTGGAGTGTTGTAAGCACAAGCCTTGGACTATCCATAATTACCAAATACTATTAAAATAATTACTGGAGTGTTGTAAACACAAGCATTGGACTAGCCATGATTACCATATACTATTAAAGTAATTACTGGAATGTTGTAAACACAAGCCTTGGACTATCCATAATTATCATATACTTAAAATAATTACTGGAGTAATGTAAGCACAAGCCTTGGGACTATCCATAATTATCATATACTATTAATATAATAACTAATGGAGTGTTGGAAACACAAGCCTTGGGACTATCCATAATTACCATATACTAGTAAAATAATTACTGGAGTGTTGTAAACACAAGCCTTGGGACTATCCATAATTACCATATACTAGTAAAATAATTATTGGAGTGTTGTAAACACAAGCCTTGGGACTATCCATAATTACCATATACTATTAATATAATAACTAATGGAGTGTTGGAAGCACAAGCCTTGGGACTATCCATAATTACCATATACTAGTAAAATAATTACTGGAGTGTTGTAAGCACAAGCCTTGGACTATCCATAATTACTATATACTAGTAAAATAATTATTGGAGTGTTGTAAACACAAGCCTTGGGACTATCCATAATTACCATATACTATTAATATAATAACTAATGGAGTGTTGGAAACACAAGCCTTGGGACTATCCATAATTACCATATACTAGTAAATAATTACTGGAGTGTTGTAAACACAAACCTTGAACTATCCATAATTACCATATACTATTAAAATAATTACTGGAGTGTTGTAAACACAAGCCTTGGACTATCCATAATTACCAAATACTATTAATATAATAACTACTGGAGTGTTGTAAACACAAACCTTGGGATTATCCATAATTACCATATACTATTAATATAATAACTACTGGAGTGTTGTAAACACAAGCCTTCGGACTATCCATAATTACCATATACTATTAATATAATAACTAATGGAGTGTTGTAAGCACAAGCCTTGGACTATCCATAATTACTGGAGTGTTGTAAACACAAGCCTTGGACTATCCATAATTACCATATACTATTAATATAATAACTAATGGAGTGTTGTAACACAATCCTTGGACTATCCATAATTACCATATTCTAGAAAAATAATTACTGGAGTGTTGTAAACACAAGCCTTGGACTATCCATAATTACCATATTCTAGAAAAATAATTACTGGAGTGTTGTAAACACAAGCCTTGGACTATCCATAATTACCATATACTAGTAAAATAATTACTGGAATGTTATAAACACAAGCTTTGGACTATCCATAATTACCATATACTATTAAAAAATAACTACTGGAGTGTTGTAAGCACAAGCCCTGGACTATCCATAATTACCATATACTATTAATATATTAACTACTGAAGTGTTGTAAGCACAAGCCTTGGACTATCCATAATTACCAAATACTATTAAAATAATTACTGGAGTGTTGTAAACACAAGCCTTGGACTATCCATAATTACCATATACAATTAAAATAATAACTAATGGAGTGTTGTAAACACAAGCTTTGGACTAGCCTTAATTACCATATACTATTAAAATAATTACTGGAGTGTTGTAAATGCAAGCCTTGGACTATCCATAATTACCATATGCTAGTAAAATAATTACTGGAGTGTTGTAAGCACAAGCCTTGGACTAGCCATAATTACCATATACTATTAATATAATAACTACTGGGGTGTTGTAAGCACAAGCCTTGGACTATCCATAATTACCATATACTATTAAAATAACTACTGGAGTGTTGTAAACACAAGCCTTGGACTATCCATAATTACCATATACTAATAATATATTAATTACTGGAGTGTTGTAACCACAAGCATTGGACTATCTATAATTACCATATACTATTAAAATAATAACTACTGGAGTGTTGTAAACACAAGCTTTGGACTATCCATAATTACCATATACTATTAAAATAATTACTGGATTGTTGTAAACACAAGCCTTGGACAAGCCATAATTACCATATACTAGTACAATAATTATTGGAGTGTTGTAAACACAAGCTTTGGACTATCCATAATTACCATATACTATTAAAATAATTACTGAATTGTTGTAAACACAAGCCTTGGACTATCCATAATTACCATATACTAATAATATATTAATTACTGGAGTGTTGTAACCACAAGCATTGGACTATCTATAATTACCATATACTATTAAAATAATAACTACTGGAGTGTTGTAAACACAAGCTTTGGACTATCCATAATTACCATATACTATTAAAATAATTACTGGAGTGTTGTAAGCACAAGCCTTGGACTATCCATAATTACCTTATACTATTAATATATTAACTACTGGAGTGTTGTAAGCACAAGCCTTGGACTATCCATAATTACCAAATACTATTAAAATAATTACTGGAGTGTTGTAAACACAAGCATTGGACTAGCCATGATTACCATATACTATTAAAATAATTACTGGAGTGTTGTAAACACAAGCCTTGGACTATCCATAATTACCATATACTATTAAAAAATAACTACTGGAGTGTTGTAAACACAAGCCCTGGACTATCCATAATTACCATATACTATTAATATATTAACTACTGAAGTGTTGCAAGCACAAGTCTTGGACTATCCATAATTACCAAATACTATTAAAATAATTACTGGAGTGTTGTAAACACAAGCCTAGGACTATCCATAATTACCAAATACTATTAATATAATAACTACTGGAGTGTTGTAAACACAAGCCTTGGGACTATCCATAATTACCATATACTATTAATATAATAACTACTGGAGTGTTGTAAACACAAGCCTTGGGACTATCCATATTTACCATATACTATTAATATAATAACTAATGGAGTGTTGTAAACACAAGCCTTGGGATTATCCATAATTACCATATACTATTAATATAATAACTACTGGAGTGTTGTAAACACACGCCTTGGGACTATCCATAATTACCATATACTATTAATATAATAACTAATGGAGTGTTGTAAACACAAGCCTTGGACTTTCCATAATTACTGGAGTGTTGTAAACACAAGCCTTGGACTATCCATAATTACCATATACTATTAATATAATAACTAATGGAGTGTTGTAACACAATCCTTGGACTATCCATAATTACCATATTCTAGTAAAATAATTACTGGAGTGTTGTAAACACAAGCCTTGGACTATCCATAATTACCATATACTAGTAAAATAATTACTGGAATGTTATAAACACAAGCTTTGGACTATCCATAATTACCATATACTATTAAAAAATAACTACTGGAGTGTTGTAAACACAAGCCCTGGACTATTCATAATTACCATATACTATTAATATATTAACTACTGAAGTGTTGTAAGCACAAGCCTTGGACTATCCATAATTACCAAATACTATTAAAATAATTACTGGAGTGTTGTAAACACAAGCCTTGGACTATCCATAATTACCATATACAATTAAAATAATAACTACTGGAGTGTTGTAAACACAAGCTTTGGACTAGCCATAATTACCATATACTATTAAAATAATTACTGGAGTGTTGTAAATGCAAGCCTTGGACTATCCATAATTTCCATATGCTAGTAAAATAATTACTGGAGTGTTGTAAGCACAAGCCTTGGACTAGCCATAATTACCATATACTATTAATATAATAACTACTGGAGTGTTGTAAGCACAAGCCTTGGACTATCCATAATTACCATATACTATTAAAATAACTACTGGAGTGTTGTAAACACAAGCCTTGGACTATCCATAATTACCATATACTAATAATATATTAATTACTGGAGTGTTGTAACCACAAGCCTTGGACTATCTATAATTACCATATACTATTAAAATAATAACTACTGGAGTGTTGTAAACACAAGCTTTGGACTATCCATAATTACCATATACTATTAAAATAATTACTGGATTGTTGTAAACACAAGCCTTGGACAAGCCATAATTACCATATACTAGTACAATAATTACTGGAGTGTTGTAAACACAAGCCTTGGGACTATCCATAATTATCATATACTATTAATATAATAACTAATGGAGTGTTGGAAACACAAGCCTTGGGACTATCCATAATTACCATATACTAGTAAAATAATTACTGGAGTGTTGTAAACAAAAGCCTTGGGACTATCCATAATTACCATATACTAGTAAAATAATTATTGGAGTGTTGTAAACACAAGCCTTGGGACTATCCATAATTACCATATACTATTAATATAATAACTAATGGAGTGTTGGAAGCACAAGCCTTGGGACTATCCATAATTACTGTATACTAGTAAAATAATTACTGGAGTGTTGTTAGCACAAGCCTTGGACTATCCATAATTACTATATACTAGTAAAATAAATATTGGAGTGTTGTAAACACAAGCCTTGGGACTATCCATAATTACCATATACTATTAATATAATAACTAATGGAGTGTTGGAAACACAAGCCTTGAGACTATCCATAATTACCATATACTAGTAAAATAATTACTAGAGTGTTGTAAACACAAACCTTGGACTATCCATAATTACCATATACTATTAAAATAATTACTGGAGTGTTGTAAACACAAGCCTTGGACTATCCATAATTACCAAATACTATTAATATAATAACTACTGGAGTGTTGTAAACACAAGCCTTGGGACTATCCATAATTACAATATACTATTATTATAATAACTACTGGAGTGTTGTAAACACAAGCCTTGGGACTATCCATATTTACCATATACTATTAATATAATAACTAATGGAGTGTTGTAAACACAAGCCTTGGACTATCCATAATTACCAAATACTATTAATATAATAACTACTGGAGTGTTGTAAGCACAAACCTTGGGATTATCCATTATTACCATATACTATTAATATAATAACTACTGGAGTGTTGTAAACACAAGCCTTCGGACTATCCATAATTACCATATACTATTAATATAATAACTAATGGAGTGTTGTAAGCACAAGCCTTGGACTATCCATAATTACTGGAGTGTTGTAAACACAAGCCTTGGACTATCCATAATTACCATATACTATTAATATAATAACTAATGGAGTGTTGTAACACAATCCTTGGACTATCCATAATTACCATATTCTAGAAAAATAATTACTGGAGTGTTGTAAACACAAGCCTTGGACTATCCATAATTACCATATTCTAGAAAAATAATTACTGGAGTGTTGTAAACACAAGCCTTGGACTATCCATAATTACCATATACTAGTAAAATAATTACTGGAATGTTATAAACACAAGCTTTGGACTATCCATAATTACCATATACTATTAAAAAATAACTACTGGAGTGTTGTAAGCACAAGCCCTGGACTATCCATAATTACCATATACTATTAATATATTAACTACTGAAGTGTTGTAAGCACAAGCCTTGGACTATCCATAATTACCAAATACTATTAAAATAATTACTGGAGTGTTGTAAACACAAGCCTTGGACTATCCATAATTACCATATACAATTAAAATAATAACTAATGGAGTGTTGTAAACACAAGCTTTGGACTAGCCTTAATTACCATATACTATTAAAATAATTACTGGAGTGTTGTAAATGCAAGCCTTGGACTATCCATAATTACCATATGCTAGTAAAATAATTACTGGAGTGTTGTAAGCACAAGCCTTGGACTAGCCATAATTACCATATACTATTAATATAATAACTACTGGGGTGTTGTAAGCACAAGCCTTGGACTATCCATAATTACCATATACTATTAAAATAACTACTGGAGTGTTGTAAACACAAGCCTTGGACTATCCATAATTACCATATACTAATAATATATTAATTACTGGAGTGTTGTAACCACAAGCATTGGACTATCTATAATTACCATATACTATTAAAATAATAACTACTGGAGTGTTGTAAACACAAGCTTTGGACTATCCATAATTACCATATACTATTAAAATAATTACTGGATTGTTGTAAACACAAGCCTTGGACAAGCCATAATTACCATATACTAGTACAATAATTATTGGAGTGTTGTAAACACAAGCTTTGGACTATCCATAATTACCATATACTATTAAAATAATTACTGAATTGTTGTAAACACAAGCCTTGGACTATCCATAATTACCATATACTAATAATATATTAATTACTGGAGTGTTGTAACCACAAGCATTGGACTATCTATAATTACCATATACTATTAAAATAATAACTACTGGAGTGTTGTAAACACAAGCTTTGGACTATCCATAATTACCATATACTATTAAAATAATTACTGGAGTGTTGTAAGCACAAGCCTTGGACTATCCATAATTACCTTATACTATTAATATATTAACTACTGGAGTGTTGTAAGCACAAGCCTTGGACTATCCATAATTACCAAATACTATTAAAATAATTACTGGAGTGTTGTAAACACAAGCATTGGACTAGCCATGATTACCATATACTATTAAAATAATTACTGGAGTGTTGTAAACACAAGCCTTGGACTATCCATAATTACCATATACTATTAAAAAATAACTACTGGAGTGTTGTAAACACAAGCCCTGGACTATCCATAATTACCATATACTATTAATATATTAACTACTGAAGTGTTGCAAGCACAAGTCTTGGACTATCCATAATTACCAAATACTATTAAAATAATTACTGGAGTGTTGTAAACACAAGCCTAGGACTATCCATAATTACCAAATACTATTAATATAATAACTACTGGAGTGTTGTAAACACAAGCCTTGGGACTATCCATAATTACCATATACTATTAATATAATAACTACTGGAGTGTTGTAAACACAAGCCTTGGGACTATCCATATTTACCATATACTATTAATATAATAACTAATGGAGTGTTGTAAACACAAGCCTTGGGATTATCCATAATTACCATATACTATTAATATAATAACTACTGGAGTGTTGTAAACACACGCCTTGGGACTATCCATAATTACCATATACTATTAATATAATAACTAATGGAGTGTTGTAAACACAAGCCTTGGACTTTCCATAATTACTGGAGTGTTGTAAACACAAGCCTTGGACTATCCATAATTACCATATACTATTAATATAATAACTAATGGAGTGTTGTAACACAATCCTTGGACTATCCATAATTACCATATTCTAGTAAAATAATTACTGGAGTGTTGTAAACACAAGCCTTGGACTATCCATAATTACCATATACTAGTAAAATAATTACTGGAATGTTATAAACACAAGCTTTGGACTATCCATAATTACCATATACTATTAAAAAATAACTACTGGAGTGTTGTAAACACAAGCCCTGGACTATTCATAATTACCATATACTATTAATATATTAACTACTGAAGTGTTGTAAGCACAAGCCTTGGACTATCCATAATTACCAAATACTATTAAAATAATTACTGGAGTGTTGTAAACACAAGCCTTGGACTATCCATAATTACCATATACAATTAAAATAATAACTACTGGAGTGTTGTAAACACAAGCTTTGGACTAGCCATAATTACCATATACTATTAAAATAATTACTGGAGTGTTGTAAATGCAAGCCTTGGACTATCCATAATTTCCATATGCTAGTAAAATAATTACTGGAGTGTTGTAAGCACAAGCCTTGGACTAGCCATAATTACCATATACTATTAATATAATAACTACTGGAGTGTTGTAAGCACAAGCCTTGGACTATCCATAATTACCATATACTATTAAAATAACTACTGGAGTGTTGTAAACACAAGCCTTGGACTATCCATAATTACCATATACTAATAATATATTAATTACTGGAGTGTTGTAACCACAAGCCTTGGACTATCTATAATTACCATATACTATTAAAATAATAACTACTGGAGTGTTGTAAACACAAGCTTTGGACTATCCATAATTACCATATACTATTAAAATAATTACTGGATTGTTGTAAACACAAGCCTTGGACAAGCCATAATTACCATATACTAGTACAATAATTACTGGAGTGTTGTAAACACAAGCCTTGGGACTATCCATAATTATCATATACTATTAATATAATAACTAATGGAGTGTTGGAAACACAAGCCTTGGGACTATCCATAATTACCATATACTAGTAAAATAATTACTGGAGTGTTGTAAACAAAAGCCTTGGGACTATCCATAATTACCATATACTAGTAAAATAATTATTGGAGTGTTGTAAACACAAGCCTTGGGACTATCCATAATTACCATATACTATTAATATAATAACTAATGGAGTGTTGGAAGCACAAGCCTTGGGACTATCCATAATTACTGTATACTAGTAAAATAATTACTGGAGTGTTGTTAGCACAAGCCTTGGACTATCCATAATTACTATATACTAGTAAAATAAATATTGGAGTGTTGTAAACACAAGCCTTGGGACTATCCATTATTACCATATACTATTAATATAATAACTAATGGAGTGTTGGAAACACAAGCCTTGAGACTATCCATAATTACCATATACTAGTAAAATAATTACTAGAGTGTTGTAAACACAAACCTTGGACTATCCATAATTACCATATACTATTAAAATAATTACTGGAGTGTTGTAAACACAAGCCTTGGACTATCCATAATTACCAAATACTATTAATATAATAACTACTGGAGTGTTGTAAACACAAGCCTTGGGACTATCCATAATTACAATATACTATTATTATAATAACTACTGGAGTGTTGTAAACACAAGCCTTGGGACTATCCATATTTACCATATACTATTAATATAATAACTAATGGAGTGTTGTAAACACAAGCCTTGGACTATCCATAATTACCAAATACTATTAATATAATAACTACTGGAGTGTTGTAAGCACAAACCTTGGGATTATCCATTATTACCATATACTATTAATATAATAACTACTGGAGTGTTGTAAACACAAGCCTTCGGACTATCCATAATTACCATATACTATTAATATAATAACTAATGGAGTGTTGTAAGCACAAGCCTTGGACTATCCATAATTACTGGAGTGTTGTAAACACAAGCCTTGGACTATCCATAATTACCATATACTATTAATATAATAACTAATGGAGTGTTGTAACACAATCCTTGGACTATCCATAATTACCATATTCTAGAAAAATAATTACTGGAGTGTTGTAAACACAAGCCTTGGACTATCCATAATTACCATATTCTAGAAAAATAATTACTGGAGTGTTGTAAACACAAGCCTTGGACTATCCATAATTACCATATACTAGTAAAATAATTACTGGAATGTTATAAACACAAGCTTTGGACTATCCATAATTACCATATACTATTAAAAAATAACTACTGGAGTGTTGTAAGCACAAGCCCTGGACTATCCATAATTACCATATACTATTAATATATTAACTACTGAAGTGTTGTAAGCACAAGCCTTGGACTATCCATAATTACCAAATACTATTAAAATAATTACTGGAGTGTTGTAAACACAAGCCTTGGACTATCCATAATTACCATATACAATTAAAATAATAACTAATGGAGTGTTGTAAACACAAGCTTTGGACTAGCCTTAATTACCATATACTATTAAAATAATTACTGGAGTGTTGTAAATGCAAGCCTTGGACTATCCATAATTACCATATGCTAGTAAAATAATTACTGGAGTGTTGTAAGCACAAGCCTTGGACTAGCCATAATTACCATATACTATTAATATAATAACTACTGGGGTGTTGTAAGCACAAGCCTTGGACTATCCATAATTACCATATACTATTAAAATAACTACTGGAGTGTTGTAAACACAAGCCTTGGACTATCCATAATTACCATATACTAATAATATATTAATTACTGGAGTGTTGTAACCACAAGCATTGGACTATCTATAATTACCATATACTATTAAAATAATAACTACTGGAGTGTTGTAAACACAAGCTTTGGACTATCCATAATTACCATATACTATTAAAATAATTACTGGATTGTTGTAAACACAAGCCTTGGACAAGCCATAATTACCATATACTAGTACAATAATTATTGGAGTGTTGTAAACACAAGCTTTGGACTATCCATAATTACCATATACTATTAAAATAATTACTGAATTGTTGTAAACACAAGCCTTGGACTATCCATAATTACCATATACTAATAATATATTAATTACTGGAGTGTTGTAACCACAAGCATTGGACTATCTATAATTACCATATACTATTAAAATAATAACTACTGGAGTGTTGTAAACACAAGCTTTGGACTATCCATAATTACCATATACTATTAAAATAATTACTGGAGTGTTGTAAGCACAAGCCTTGGACTATCCATAATTACCATATACTATTAATATATTAACTACTGGAGTGTTGTAAGCACAAGCCTTGGACTATCCATAATTACCAAATACTATTAAAATAATTACTGGAGTGTTGTAAACACAAGCATTGGACTAGCCATGATTACCATATACTATTAAAATAATTACTGGAGTGTTGTAAACACAAGCCTTGGACTATCCATAATTACCATATACTATTAATATAATTACTGGAGTGTTGTAAACACAAGCCTTGGACTATCCATAATTATCATATACTTAAAATAATTACTGGAGTAATGTAAGCACAAGCCTTGGGACTATCCATAATTATCATATACTATTAATATAATAACTAATGGAGTGTTGGAAACACAAGCCTTGGGACTATCCATAATTACCATATACTAGTAAAATAATTACTGGAGTGTTGTAAACACAAGCCTTGGGACTATCCATAATTACCATATACTAGTAAAATAATTATTGGAGTGTTGTAAACACAAGCCTTGGGACTATCCATAATTACCATATACTATTAATATAATAACTAATGGAGTGTTGGAAACACAAGCCTTGAGACTATCCATAATTACCATATACTAGTAAAATAATTACTAGAGTGTTGTAAACACAAACCTTGGACTATCCATAATTACCATATACTATTAAAATAATTACTGGAGTGTTGTAAACACAAGCCTTGGACTATCCATAATTACCAAATACTATTAATATAATAACTACTGGAGTGTTGTAAACACAAGCCTTGGGACTATCCATAATTACCATATACTATTAAAATAATTACTGGAGTGTTGTAAACACAAACCTTGGACTATCCATAATTACCATATACTATTAAAATAATTACTGGAGTGTTGTAAACACAAGCCTTGGACTATCCATAATTACCAAATACTATTATTATAATAACTACTGGAGTGTTGTAAACACAAGCCTTGGGACTATCCATATTTACCATATACTATTAATATAATAACTAATGGAGTGTTGTAAACACAAGCCTTGGACTATCCATAATTACCAAATACTATTAATATAATAACTACTGGAGTGTTGTAAACACAAACCTTGGGATTATCCATAATTACCATATACTATTAATATAATAACTACTGGAGTGTTGTAAACACAAGCCTTGGGACTATCCATAATTACCATATACTATTAATATAATAACTAATGGAGTGTTGTAAACACAAGCCTTGGACTATCCATAATTACCATATACTATTAATATAATAACTAATGGAGTGTTGTAACACAATCCTTGGACTATCCATAATTACCATATTCTAGAAAAATAATTACTGGAGTGTTGTAAACACAAGCCTTGGACTATCCATAATTACCATATACCAGTAAAATAACTACTGGAATGTTATAAACACAAGCTTTGGACTAGCCATAATTACCATATACTATTAAAATAATTACTGGAGTGTTGTAAATGCAAGCCTTGGACTAGCCATAATTACCATATACTATTAATATAATAACTACTGGGGTGTTGTAAGCACAAGCCTTGGACTATCCATAATTACCATATACTATTAAAATAACTACTGGAGTGTTGTAAACACAAGCTTTGGACTATCCATAATTACCATATACTAATAATATATTAATTACTGGAGTGTTGTAACCACAAGCCTTGGACTATCTATAATTACCATATACTATTAAAATAATAACTACTGGAGTGTTGTAAACACAAGCTTTGGACTATCCATAATTACCATATATTATTAATATAATAACTAATGGAGTGGTGGAAACACAAGCCTTGGGACTATCCATAATTACCATATACTAGTAAAATAATTACTGGAGTGTTGTAAACACAAGCCTTGGGACTATCCATAATTACCATATACTAGTAAAATAATTATTGGAGTGTTGTAAACACAAGCCTTGGGACTATCCATAATTACCATATACTATTAATATAATAACTAATGGAGTGTTGGAAGCACAAGCCTTGGGACTATCCATAATTACCATATACTAGTAAAATAATTACTGGAGTGTTGTAAGCACAAGCCTTGGACTATCCATAATTACTATATACTAGTAAAATAATTATTGGAGTGTTGTAAACACAAGCCTTGGGACTATCCATAATTACCATATACTATTAATATAATAATTAATGGAGTGTTGGAAACACAAGCCTTGGGACTATCCATAATTACCATATACTAGTAAATAATTACTGGAGTGTTGTAAACACAAACCTTGAACTATCCATAATTACCATATACTATTAAAATAATTACTGGAGTGTTGTAAACACAAGCCTTGGACTATCCATAATTACCAAATACTATTAATATAATAACTACTGGAGTGTTGTAAACACAAGCCTTGGAACTATCCATAATTACCATATACTATTAATGTAATAACTACTGGAGTGTTGTAAACACATGTCTTGGGACTATCCATATTTACCATATACTATTAATATAATAACTAATGGAGTGTTGTAAACACAAGCCTTGGACTATCCATAATTACCAAATACTATTAATATAATAGCTACTGGAGTGTTGTAAACACAAACCTTGGGATTATCCATAATTACCATATACTATTAATATAATAACTACTGGAGTGTTGTAAACACAAGCCTTGGACTATCCATAATTACTGGAGTGTTGTATACACAAGCCTTGGACTATCCATAATTACCATATACTATTAAAATAATAACTACTGGAGTGTTGTAAACACAAGCTTTGGACTATCCATAATTACCATATACTATTAAAATAATTACTGGATTGTTGTAAACACAAGC
Organism: Bathymodiolus brooksi; assembly: GCA_963680875.1. Taxonomy (NCBI): domain Eukaryota; kingdom Metazoa; phylum Mollusca; class Bivalvia; order Mytilida; family Modiolidae; genus Bathymodiolus; species Bathymodiolus brooksi. The sequence goes on from OY804576.1 coordinate 1,057,464, forward strand.
CTTGTACAAGCCATAATTACCATATACTAGTACAATAATTACTGGAGTGTTGTAAACACAAGCCTTGGACTATCCATAATTACCATATACTATTAATATAATAACTACTGGAGTGTTGTAAACACAAGCCTTGGGACTATCCATATTTACCATATACTATTAATATAATAACTAATGGAGTGTTGTAAACACAAGCCTTGGACTATCCATAATTACCAAATACTATTAATATAATAACTACTGGAGTGTTGTAAACACAAGCCTTGGGATTATCCATAATTACCATATACTATTAATATAATAACTACTGGAGTGTTGTAAACACACGCCTTGGGACTATCCATAATTACCATATACTATTAATATAATAACTAATGGAGTGTTGTAAACACAAGCCTTGGACTTTCCATAATTACTGGAGTGTTGTAAACACAATCCTTGGACTATCCATAATTACCATATTCTAGTAAAATAATTACTGGAGTGTTGAAAACACAAGCCTTGGACTATCCATAATTACCAAATACTAGTAAAATAATTACTGGAATGTTATAAACACAAGCTTTGGACTATCCATAATTACCATATACTATTAAAAAATAACTACTGGAGTGTTGTAAACACAAGCCCTGGACTATCCATAATTACCATATACTATTAATATATTAACTACTGAAGTGTTGTAAACACAAGCCTTGGACTATCCATAATTACCATATACTAATAATATATTAATTACTGGAGTGTTGTAACCACAAGCCTTGGACTATCTATAATTACCATATACTATTAAAATAATAACTACTGGAGTGTTGTAAACACAAGCTTTGGACTATCCATAATTACCATATACTATTAAAATAATTACTGGATTGTTGTAAACACAAGCCTTGGACAAGCCATAATTACCATATACTAGTACAATAATTACTGGAGTGTTGAAAACACAAGCCTTGGACTATCCATAATTACCATATACTATTAAAATAATAACTACTGGAGTGTTGTAAACACAAGCTTTGGACTATCCATAATTACCATATACTATTAAAATTATTACTGGAGTGTTGTAAGCACAAGCCTTGGACTATCCATAATTACCATATACTATTAATATATTAACTACTGGAGTGTTGTAAGCACAAGCCTTGGACTATCCATAATTACCAAATACTATTAAAATAATTACTGGAGTGTTGTAAACACAAGCATTGGACTAGCCATGATTACCATATACTATTAAAATAATTACTGGAGTGTTGTAAACACAAGCCTTGGACTATCCATAATTACCATATACTATTAATATAATTACTGGAGTGTTGTAAACACAAGCCTTGGACTATCCATAATTATCATATACTTAAAATAATTACTGGAGTAATGTAAGCACAAGCCTTGGGACTATCCATAATTATCATATACTATTAATATAATAACTAATGGAGTGGTGGAAACACAAGCCTTGGGACTATCCATAATTACCATATACTATTAATATAATAACTAATGGAGTGTTGGAAGCACAAGCCTTGGGACTATCCATAATTACCATATACTATTAAAATAATTACTGGAGTGTTGTAAACACAAGCCTTGGACTATCCATAATTACCAAATACTATTAATATAATAACTACTGGAGTGTTGTAAACACAAGCCTTGGAACTATCCATAATTACCATATACTATTAATATAATAACTACTGGAGTGTTGTAAATACATGTCTTGGGACTATCCATATTTACCATATACTATTAATATAATAACTAATGGAGTGTTGTAAACACAAGCCTTGGACTATCCATAATTACCAAATACTATTAATATAATAGCTACTGGAGTGTTGTAAACACAAACCTTGGGATTATCCATAATTACCATATACTATTAATATAATAACTACTGGAGTGTTGTAAACACAAGCCTTTGGACTATCCATAATTACCATATACTATTAGTATAATAACTAATGGAGTGTTGTAAACACAAGCCTTGGACTATCCATAATTACTGGAGTGTTGTAAACACAAGCCTTGGACTATCCATAATTACCATATACTATTAATATAATAACTAATGGAGTGTTGTAACACAATCCTTGGACTATCCATAATTACCATATTCTAGAAAAATAATTACTGGAGTGTTGTAAACACAAGCCTTGGACTATCCATAATTACCATATACTAGTAAAATAATTACTGGAATGTTATAAACACAAGCTTTGGACTATCCATAATTACCAAATACTATTAAAATAATTACTGGAGTGTTGTAAACACAAGCCTTGGACTATCCATAATTACCAAATACTATTAATATAATAACTACTGCAGTGTTGTAAACACAAGCCTTGGGACTATCCATAATTACCAAATACTATTAATATAATAACTACTGGAGTGTTGTAAACACAAGCCTTGGAACTATCCATAATTACCATATACTATTAATATAATAACTACTGGAGTGTTGTAAACACATGTCTTGGGACTATCCATATTTACCATATACTATTAATATAATAACTAATGGAGTGTTGTAAACACAAGCCTTGGACTATCCATAATTACCAAATACTATTAATATAATAGCTACTGGAGTGTTGTAAACACAAACCTTGGGATTATCCATAATTACCATATACTATTAATATAATAACTACTGGAGTGTTGTAAACACAAGCCTTGGACTATCCATAATTACTGGAGTGTTGTATACACAAGCCTTGGACTATCCATAATTACCATATACTATTAATATAATAACTAATGGAGTGTTTTAACACAATCCTTGGACTATCCATAATTACCATATTCTAGAAAAATAATTACTGGAGTGTTGTAAACACAAGCCTTGGACTATCCATAATTACCATATACTAGTAAAATAATTACTGGAATGTTATAAACACAAGCTTTGGACTATCCATAATTACCAAATACTATTAAAATAATTACTGGAGTGTTGTAAACACAAGCCTTGGACTATCCATAATTACCAAATACTATTAATATAATAACTACTGGAGTGTTGTAAACACAAGCCTTGGGACTATCCATAATTACCATATACTATTAATATAATAACTACTGGAGTGTTGTAAACACAAGCCTTGGGACTATCCATATTTACCATATACTATTAATATAATAACTAATGGAGTGTTGTAAACACAAGCCTTGGACTATCCATAATTACCATATACTATTAAAATAATAACTACTGGAGTGTTGTAAACACAAGCTTTGGACTATCCATAATTACCAAATACTATTAATATAATAACTACTGGAGTGTTGTAAACACAAGCCTTGGAACTATCCATAATTACCATATACTATTAAAATAATTACTGGAGTGTTGTAAACACAAGCCTTGGACTATCCATAATTACCAAATACTATTAATATAATAACTACTGGAGTGTTGTAAACACAAGCCTTGGAACTATCCATAATTACCATATACTATTAATGTAATAACTACTGGAGTGTTGTAAACACATGTCTTGGGACTATCCATATTTACCATATACTATTAATATAATAACTAATGGAGTGTTGTAAACACAAGCCTTGGACTATCCATAATTACCAAATACTATTAATATAATAGCTACTGGAGTGTTGTAAACACAAACCTTGGGATTATCCATAATTACCATATACTATTAATATAATAACTACTGGAGTGTTGTAAACACAAGCCTTGGACTATCCATAATTACTGGAGTGTTGTATACACAAGCCTTGGACTATCCATAATTACCATATACTATTAAAATAATAACTACTGGAGTGTTGTAAACACAAGCTTTGGACTATCCATAATTACCATATACTATTAAAATAATTACTGGATTGTTGTAAACACAAGCCTTGTACAAGCCATAATTACCATATACTAGTACAATAATTACTGGAGTGTTGTAAACACAAGCCTTGGACTATCCATAATTACCATATACTATTAATATAATAACTACTGGAGTGTTGTAAACACAAGCCTTGGGACTATCCATATTTACCATATACTATTAATATAATAACTAATGGAGTGTTGTAAACACAAGCCTTGGACTATCCATAATTACCAAATACTATTAATATAATAACTACTGGAGTGTTGTAAACACAAGCCTTGGGATTATCCATAATTACCATATACTATTAATATAATAACTACTGGAGTGTTGTAAACACACGCCTTGGGACTATCCATAATTACCATATACTATTAATATAATAACTAATGGAGTGTTGTAAACACAAGCCTTGGACTTTCCATAATTACTGGAGTGTTGTAAACACAATCCTTGGACTATCCATAATTACCATATTCTAGTAAAATAATTACTGGAGTGTTGAAAACACAAGCCTTGGACTATCCATAATTACCAAATACTAGTAAAATAATTACTGGAATGTTATAAACACAAGCTTTGGACTATCCATAATTACCATATACTATTAAAAAATAACTACTGGAGTGTTGTAAACACAAGCCCTGGACTATCCATAATTACCATATACTATTAATATATTAACTACTGAAGTGTTGTAAACACAAGCCTTGGACTATCCATAATTACCATATACTAATAATATATTAATTACTGGAGTGTTGTAACCACAAGCCTTGGACTATCTATAATTACCATATACTATTAAAATAATAACTACTGGAGTGTTGTAAACACAAGCTTTGGACTATCCATAATTACCATATACTATTAAAATAATTACTGGATTGTTGTAAACACAAGCCTTGGACAAGCCATAATTACCATATACTAGTACAATAATTACTGGAGTGTTGAAAACACAAGCCTTGGACTATCCATAATTACCATATACTATTAAAATAATAACTACTGGAGTGTTGTAAACACAAGCTTTGGACTATCCATAATTACCATATACTATTAAAATTATTACTGGAGTGTTGTAAGCACAAGCCTTGGACTATCCATAATTACCATATACTATTAATATATTAACTACTGGAGTGTTGTAAGCACAAGCCTTGGACTATCCATAATTACCAAATACTATTAAAATAATTACTGGAGTGTTGTAAACACAAGCATTGGACTAGCCATGATTACCATATACTATTAAAATAATTACTGGAGTGTTGTAAACACAAGCCTTGGACTATCCATAATTACCATATACTATTAATATAATTACTGGAGTGTTGTAAACACAAGCCTTGGACTATCCATAATTATCATATACTTAAAATAATTACTGGAGTAATGTAAGCACAAGCCTTGGGACTATCCATAATTATCATATACTATTAATATAATAACTAATGGAGTGGTGGAAACACAAGCCTTGGGACTATCCATAATTACCATATACTATTAATATAATAACTAATGGAGTGTTGGAAGCACAAGCCTTGGGACTATCCATAATTACCATATACTATTAAAATAATTACTGGAGTGTTGTAAACACAAGCCTTGGACTATCCATAATTACCAAATACTATTAATATAATAACTACTGGAGTGTTGTAAACACAAGCCTTGGAACTATCCATAATTACCATATACTATTAATATAATAACTACTGGAGTGTTGTAAATACATGTCTTGGGACTATCCATATTTACCATATACTATTAATATAATAACTAATGGAGTGTTGTAAACACAAGCCTTGGACTATCCATAATTACCAAATACTATTAATATAATAGCTACTGGAGTGTTGTAAACACAAACCTTGGGATTATCCATAATTACCATATACTATTAATATAATAACTACTGGAGTGTTGTAAACACAAGCCTTTGGACTATCCATAATTACCATATACTATTAGTATAATAACTAATGGAGTGTTGTAAACACAAGCCTTGGACTATCCATAATTACTGGAGTGTTGTAAACACAAGCCTTGGACTATCCATAATTACCATATACTATTAATATAATAACTAATGGAGTGTTGTAACACAATCCTTGGACTATCCATAATTACCATATTCTAGAAAAATAATTACTGGAGTGTTGTAAACACAAGCCTTGGACTATCCATAATTACCATATACTAGTAAAATAATTACTGGAATGTTATAAACACAAGCTTTGGACTATCCATAATTACCAAATACTATTAAAATAATTACTGGAGTGTTGTAAACACAAGCCTTGGACTATCCATAATTACCAAATACTATTAATATAATAACTACTGCAGTGTTGTAAACACAAGCCTTGGGACTATCCATAATTACCAAATACTATTAATATAATAACTACTGGAGTGTTGTAAACACAAGCCTTGGAACTATCCATAATTACCATATACTATTAATATAATAACTACTGGAGTGTTGTAAACACATGTCTTGGGACTATCCATATTTACCATATACTATTAATATAATAACTAATGGAGTGTTGTAAACACAAGCCTTGGACTATCCATAATTACCAAATACTATTAATATAATAGCTACTGGAGTGTTGTAAACACAAACCTTGGGATTATCCATAATTACCATATACTATTAATATAATAACTACTGGAGTGTTGTAAACACAAGCCTTGGACTATCCATAATTACTGGAGTGTTGTATACACAAGCCTTGGACTATCCATAATTACCATATACTATTAATATAATAACTAATGGAGTGTTTTAACACAATCCTTGGACTATCCATAATTACCATATTCTAGAAAAATAATTACTGGAGTGTTGTAAACACAAGCCTTGGACTATCCATAATTACCATATACTAGTAAAATAATTACTGGAATGTTATAAACACAAGCTTTGGACTATCCATAATTACCAAATACTATTAAAATAATTACTGGAGTGTTGTAAACACAAGCCTTGGACTATCCATAATTACCAAATACTATTAATATAATAACTACTGGAGTGTTGTAAACACAAGCCTTGGGACTATCCATAATTACCATATACTATTAATATAATAACTACTGGAGTGTTGTAAACACAAGCCTTGGGACTATCCATATTTACCATATACTATTAATATAATAACTAATGGAGTGTTGTAAACACAAGCCTTGGACTATCCATAATTACCATATACTATTAAAATAATAACTACTGGAGTGTTGTAAACACAAGCTTTGGACTATCCATAATTACCATATACTATTAAAATAATTACTGGATTGTTGTAAACACAAGCCTTGTAAAAGCCATAATTACCATATACTAGTACAATAATTACTGGAGTGTTGTAAACACAAGCCTTGGACTATCCATAATTACCATATACTATTAATATAATAACTACTGGAGTGTTGTAAACACAAGCCTTGGGACTATCCATATTTACCATATACTATTAATATAATAACTAATGGAGTGTTGTAAACACAAGCCTTGGACTATCCATAATTACCAAATACTATTAATATAATAACTACTGGAGTGTTGTAAACACAAGCCTTGGGATTATCCATAATTACCATATACTATTAATATAATAACTACTGGAGTGTTGTAAACACACGCCTTGGGACTATCCATAATTACCATATACTATTAATATAATAACTAATGGAGTGTTGTAAACACAAGCCTTGGACTTTCCATAATTACTGGAGTGTTGTAAACACAATCCTTGGACTATCCATAATTACCATATTCTAGTAAAATAATTACTGGAGTGTTGAAAACACAAGCCTTGGACTATCCATAATTACCAAATACTAGTAAAATAATTACTGGAATGTTATAAACACAAGCTTTGGACTATCCATAATTACCATATACTATTAAAAAATAACTACTGGAGTGTTGTAAACACAAGCCCTGGACTATCCATAATTACCATATACTATTAATATATTAACTACTGAAGTGTTGTAAACACAAGCCTTGGACTATCCATAATTACCATATACTAATAATATATTAATTACTGGAGTGTTGTAACCACAAGCCTTGGACTATCTATAATTACCATATACTATTAAAATAATAACTACTGGAGTGTTGTAAACACAAGCTTTGGACTATCCATAATTACCATATACAATTAAAATAATTACTGGATTGTTGTAAACACAAGCCTTGGACAAGCCATAATTACCATATACTAGTACAATAATTACTGGAGTGTTGAAAACACAAGCCTTGGACTATCCATAATTACCATATACTATTAAAATAATAACTACTGGAGTGTTGTAAACACAAGCTTTGGACTATCCATAATTACCATATACTATTAAAATTATTACTGGAGTGTTGTAAGCACAAGCCTTGGACTATCCATAATTACCATATACTATTAATATATTAACTACTGGAGTGTTGTAAGCACAAGCCTTGGACTATCCATAATTACCAAATACTATTAAAATAATTACTGGAGTGTTGTAAACACAAGCATTGGACTAGCCATGATTACCATATACTATTAAAATAATTACTGGAGTGTTGTAAACACAAGCCTTGGACTATCCATAATTACCATATACTATTAATATAATTACTGGAGTGTTGTAAACACAAGCCTTGGACTATCCATAATTATCATATACTTAAAATAATTACTGGAGTAATGTAAGCACAAGCCTTGGGACTATCCATAATTATCATATACTATTAATATAATAACTAATGGAGTGGTGGAAACACAAGCCTTGGGACTATCCATAATTACCATATACTATTAATATAATAACTAATGGAGTGTTGGAAGCACAAGCCTTGGGACTATCCATAATTACCATATACTATTAAAATAATTACTGGAGTGTTGTAAACACAAGCCTTGGACTATCCATAATTACCAAATACTATTAATATAATAACTACTGGAGTGTTGTAAACACAAGCCTTGGAACTATCCATAATTACCATATACTATTAATATAATAACTACTGGAGTGTTGTAAATACATGTCTTGGGACTATCCATATTTACCATATACTATTAATATAATAACTAATGGAGTGTTGTAAACACAAGCCTTGGACTATCCATAATTACCAAATATTATTAATATAATAGCTACTGGAGTGTTGTAAACACAAACCTTGGGATTATCCATAATTACCATATACTATTAATATAATAACTACTGGAGTGTTGTAAACACAAGCCTTTGGAATATCCATAATTACCATATACTATTAATATAATAACTAATGGAGTGTTGTAAACACAAGCCTTGGACTATCCATAATTACTGGAGTGTTGTAAACACAAGCCTTGGACTATCCATAATTACCATATACTATTAATATAATAACTAATGGAGTGTTGTAACACAATCCTTGGACTATCCATAATTACCATATTCTAGAAAAATAATTACTGGAGTGTTGTAAACACAAGCCTTGGACTATCCATAATTACCATATACTAGTAAAATAATTACTGGAATGTTATAAACACAAGCTTTGGACTATCCATAATTACCAAATACTATTAAAATAATTACTGGAGTGTTGTAAACACAAGCTTTGGACTATCCATAATTACCAAATACTATTAATATAATAACTACTGCAGTGTTGTAAACACAAGCCTTGGGACTATCCATAATTACCATATACTATTAATATAATAACTACTGGAGTGTTGTAAACACAAGCCTTGGGACTATCCATATTTACCATATACTATTAATATAATAACTAATGGAGTGTTGTAAACACAAGCCTTGGACTATCCATAATTACCAAATACTATTAATATAATAACTACTGGAGTGTTGTAAACACAAGCCTTGGGATTATCCATAATTACCATATACTATTAATATAATAACTACTGGAGTGTTGTAAACACACGCCTTGGGACTATCCATAATTACCATATACTATTAATATAATAACTAATGGAGTGTTGTAAACACAAGCCTTGGACTTTCCATAATTACTGGAGTGTTGTAAACACAAGCCTTGGACTATCCATAATTACCATATACTATTAATATAATAACTAATGGAGTGTTGTAACACAATCCTTGGACTATCCATAATTACCATATTCTAGTAAAATAATTACTGGAGTGTTGTAAACACAAGCCTTGGACTATCCATAATTACCATATACTAGTAAAATAATTACTGGAATGTTATAAACACAAGCTTTGGACTATCCATAATTACCATATACTATTAAAAAATAACTACTGGAGTGTTGTAAACACAAGCCCTGGACTATCCATAATTACCATATACTATTAATATATTAACTACTGAAGTGTTGTAAGCACAAGCCTTGGACTATCCATAATTACCAAATACTATTAAAATAATTACTGGAGTGTTGTAAACACAAGCCTTGGACTATCCATAATTACCATATACAATTAAAATAATAACTACTGGAGTGTTGTAAACACAAGCTTTGGACTAGCCATAATTACCATATACTATTAAAATAATTACTGGAGTGTTGTAAATGCAAGCCTTGGACTATCCATAATTTCCATATGCTAGTAAAATAATTACTGGAGTGTTGTAAGCACAAGCCTTGGACTAGCCATAATTACCATATACTATTAATATAATAACTACTGGAGTGTTGTAAGCACAAGCCTTGGACTATCCATAATTACCATATACTATTAAAATAACTACTGGAGTGTTGTAAACACAAGCCTTGGACTATCCATAATTACCATATACTAATAATATATTAATTACTGGAGTGTTGTAACCACAAGCCTTGGACTATCTATTATTACCATATACTATTAAAATAATAACTACTGGAGTGTTGTAAACACAAGCTTTGGACTATCCATAATTACCATATACTATTAAAATAATTACTGGATTGTTGTAAACACAAGCCTTGGACAAGCCATAATTACCATATACTAGTACAATAATTACTGGAGTGTTGTAAACACAAGCCTTGGACTATCCATAATTACCATATACTATTAAAATAATAACTACTGGAGTGTTGTAAACACAAGCTTTGGACTATCCATAATTACCATATACTATTAAAATAATTACTGGAGTGTTGTAAGCACAAGCCTTGGACTATCCATAATTACCATATACTATTAATATATTAACTACTGGAGTGTTGTAAGCACAAGCCTTGGACTATCCATAATTACCAAATACTATTAAAATAATTACTGGAGTGTTGTAAACACAAGCATTGGACTAGCCATGATTACCATATACTATTAAAATAATTACTGGAGTGTTGTAAACACAAGCCTTGGACTATCCATAATTACCATATACTATTAATATAATTACTGGAGTGTTGTAAACACAAGCCTTGGACTATCCATAATTATCATATACTTAAAATAATTACTGGAGTAATGTAAGCACAAGCCTTGGGACTATCCATAATTATCATATACTATTAATATAATAACTAATGGAGTGTTGGAAACACAAGCCTTGGGACTATCCATAATTACCATATACTAGTAAAATAATTACTGGAGTGTTGTAAACACAAGCCTTGGGACTATCCATAATTACCATATACTAGTAAAATAATTATTGGAGTGTTGTAAACACAAGCCTTGGGACTATCCATAATTACCATATACTATTAATATAATAACTAATGGAGTGTTGGAAGCACAAGCCTTGGGACTATCCATAATTACCATATACTAGTAAAATAATTACTGGAGTGTTGTTAGCACAAGCCTTTGACTATCCATAATTACTATATACTAGTAAAATAATTATTGGAGTGTTGTAAACACAAGCCTTGGGACTATCCATAATTACCATATACTATTAATATAATAACTAATGGAGTGTTGGAAACACAAGCCTTGAGACTATCCATAATTACCATATACTAGTAAAATAATTACTGGAGTGTTGTAAACACAAACCTTGGACTATCCATAATTACCATATACTATTAAATAATTACTGAAGTGTTGTAAACACAAGCCTTGGACTATCCATAATTACCGAATACTATTAATATAATAACTACTGGAGTGTTGTAAACACAAGCCTTGGGACTATCCATAATTACCATATACTATTATTATAATAACTACTGGAGTGTTGTAAACACAAGCCTTGGGACTATCCATATTTACCATATACTATTAATATAATAACTAATGGAGTGTTGTAAACACAAGCCTTGGACTATCCATAATTACCAAATACTATTAATATAATAACTACTGGAGTGTTGTAAACACAAACCTTGGGATTATCCATAATTACCATATACTATTAATATAATAACTACTGGAGTGTTGTAAACACAAGCCTTGGGACTATCCATAATTACCATATACTATTAATATAATAACTAATGGAGTGTTGTAAACACAAGCCTTGGACTATCCATAATTACTGGAGTGTTGTAAACACAAACCTTGGACTATCCATAATTACTGGAGTGTTGTAAACACAAGCCTTCGGACTATCCATAATTACCATATACTATTAATATAATAACTAATGGAGTGTTGTAAACACAAGCCTTGGGACTATCCATAATTACCATATACTATTAATATAATAACTAATGGAGTGTTGTAACACAATCCTTGGACTATCCATAATTACCATATTCTAGAAAAATAATTACTGGAGTGTTGTAAACACAAGCCTTGGACTATCCATAATTACCATATACAATTAAAATAATAACTACTGGAGTGTTGTAAACACAAGCTTTGGACTAGCCATAATTACCATATACTATTAAAATAATTACTGGAGTGTTGTAAATGCAAGCCTTGGACTATCCATAATTTCCATATGCTAGTAAAATAATTACTGGAGTGTTGTAAGCACAAGCCTTGGACTAGCCATAATTACCATATACTATTAATATAATAACTACTGGAGTGTTGTAAGCACAAGCCTTGGACTATCCATAATTACCATATACTATTAAAATAACTACTGGAGTGTTGTAAACACAAGCCTTGGACTATCCATAATTACCATATACTAATAATATAATTACTGGATTGTTGTAAACACAAGCCTTGGACAAGCCATAATTACCATATACTAGTACAATAATTACTGGAGTGTTGTAAACACAAGCCTTGGACTATCCATAATTACCATATACTATTAAAATAATAACTACTGGAGTGTTGTAAACACAAGCTTTGGACTATCCATAATTACCATATACTATTAAAATAATTACTGGAGTGTTGTAAGCACAAGCCTTGGACTATCCATAATTATTAATATATTAACTACTGGAGTGTTGTAAGTACAAGCCTTGGACTATCCATAATTACCAAATACTATTAAAATAATTACTGGAGTGTTGTAAACACAAGCATTGGACTAGCCATAATTACCATATACTATTAAAATAATTACTGGAGTGTTGTAAACACAAGCCTTGGACTATCCATAATTACCATATACTATTAATATAATTACTGGAGTGTTGTAAACACAAGCCTTGGACTATCCATAATTATCATATACTTAAAATAATTACTGGAGTAATGTAAGCACAAGCCTTGGGACTATCCATAATTACCATATACTATTAATATAATAACTAATGGAGTGTTGGAAACACAAGCTTTGGGACTATCCATAATTACCATATACTAGTAAAATAATTACTGGAGTGTTGTAAACGCAAGCCTTGGGACTATCCATAATTACCATATACTAGTAAAATAATTATTGGAGTGTTGTAAACACAAGCCTTGGGACTATCCATAATTACCATATACTATTAATATAATAACTAATGGAGTGTTGGAAACACAAGCCTTGTGACTATCCATAATTACCATATACTAGTAAAATAATTACTGGAGTGTTGTAAACACAAGCTTTGGACTATCCATAATTACCAAATACTATTAATATAATAACTACTGGAGTGTTGTAAACACAAGCCTTGGGACTATCCATAATTACCATATACTATTAAAATAATAACTACTGGAGTGTTGTAAACACAAGCCTTGGGACTATCCATATTTACCATATACTATTAATATAATAACTAATGGAGTGTTGTAAACACAAGCCTTGGGATTATCCATAATTACCATATACTATTAATATAATAACTACTGGAGTGTTGTAAACACAAGCCTTGGGACTATCCATAATTACCATATACTATTAATATAATAACTAATGGAGTGTTGTAAACACAAGCCTTGGACTATCCATAATTACCATATACTATTAATATAATAACTAATGGAGTGTTGTAAACACAAGCCTTGGACTATCCATAATTACCATATACTATTAATATAATAACTAATGGAGTGTTGTAACACAATCCTTGGACTATCCATAATTACCATATTCTAGAAAAATAATTACTGGAGTGTTGTAAACACAAGCCTTGGACTATCCATAATTACCATATACTAGTAAAATAATTACTGGAATGTTATAAACACAAGCTTTGGACTATCCATAATTACCATATACTATTAAAAAATAACTACTGGAGTGTTGTAAACACAAGCCCTGTACTATCCATAATTACCATATACTATTAATATATTAACTACTGAAGTGTTGTAAGCACAAGCCTTGGACTATCCATAATTACCAAATACTATTAAAATAATTACTGGAGTGTTGTAAACACAAGCCTTGGACTATCCATAATTACCATATACAATTAAAATAATAACTACTGGAGTGTTGTAAACACAAGCTTTGGACTAGCCATAATTACCATATACTATTAAAATAATTACTGGAGTGTTGTAAATGCAAGCCTTGGACTATCCATAATTTCCATATGCTAGTAAAATAATTACTGGAGTGTTGTAAGCACAAGCCTTGGACTAGCCATAATTACCATATACTATTAATATAATAACTACTGGAGTGTTGTAAGCACAAGCCTTGGACTATCCATAATTACCATATACTATTAAAATAACTACTGGAGTGTTGTAAACACAAGCCTTGGACTATCCATAATTACCATATACTAATAATATAATTACTGGATTGTTGTAAACACAAGCCTTGGACAAGCCATAATTACCATATACTAGTACAATAATTACTGGAGTGTTGTAAACACAACCCTTGGACTATCCATAATTACCATATACTATTAAAATAATAACTACTGGAGTGTTGTAAACACAAGCTTTGGACTATCCATAATTACCATATACTATTAAAATAATTACTGGAGTGTTGTAAGCACAAGCCTTGGACTATCCATAATTATTAATATATTAACTACTGGAGTGTTGTAAGTACAAGCCTTGGACTATCCATAATTACCAAATACTATTAAAATAATTACTGGAGTGTTGTAAACACAAGCATTGGACTAGCCATAATTACCATATACTATTAAAATAATTACTGGAGTGTTGTAAACACAAGCCTTGGACTATCCATAATTACCATATACTATTAATATAATTACTGGAGTGTTGTAAACACAAGCCTTGGACTATCCATAATTATCATATACTTAAAATAATTACTGGAGTAATGTAAGCACAAGCCTTGGGACTATCCATAATTACCATATACTATTAATATAATAACTAATGGAGTGTTGGAAACACAAGCTTTGGGACTATCCATAATTACCATATACTAGTAAAATAATTACTGGAGTGTTGTAAACGCAAGCCTTGGGACTATCCATAATTACCATATACTAGTAAAATAATTATTGGAGTGTTGTAAACACAAGCCTTGGGACTATTCATAATTACCATATACTATTAATATAATAACTAATGGAGTGTTGGAAGCACAAGCCTTGGGACTATCCATAATTACCATATACTAGTAAAATAATTACTGGAGTGTTGTAAGCACAAGCCTTGGACTATCCATAATTACTCTATTCTAGTAAAATAATTATTGGAGTGTTGTAAACACAAGCCTTGGGACTATCCATAATTACCATATACTATTAATATAATAACTAATGGAGTGTTGGAAACACAAGCCTTGTGACTATCCATAATTACCATATACTAGTAAAATAATTACTGGAGTGTTGTAAACACAAGCTTTGGACTATCCATAATTACCAAATACTATTAATATAATAACTACTGGAGTGTTGTAAACACAAGCCTTGGGACTATCCATAATTACCATATACTATTAAAATAATAACTACTGGAGTGTTGTAAACACAAGCCTTGGGACTATCCATATTTACCATATACTATTAATATAATAACTAATGGAGTGTTGTAAACACAAGCCTTGGGATTATCCATAATTACCATATACTATTAATATAATAACTACTGGAGTGTTGTAAACACAAGCCTTGGGACTATCCATAATTACCATATACTATTAATATAATAACTAATGGAGTGTTGTAAACACAAGCCTTAGACTATCCATAATTACCATGTACTATTAATATAATTACTGGAGTGTTGTAAACACAAGCCTTGGACTATCCATAATTACCATATACTATTAATATAATAACTAATGGAGTGTTGTAACACAATCCTTGGACTATCCATAATTACCATATTCTAGTAAAATAATTACTGGAGTGTTGTAAACACAAGCCTTGGACTATCCATAATTACCATATACTAGTAAAATAATTACTGGAATGTTATAAACACAAGCTTTGGACTATCCATAATTACCATATACTATTAAAAAATAACTACTGGAGTGTTGTAAGCACAAGTCCTGGACTATCCATAATTACCATATACTATTAATATATTAACTACTGAAGTGTTGTAAGCACAAGCCTAGGACTATCCATAATTACCAAATACTATTAAAATAATTACTGGAGTGTTGTAAACACAAGCCTTTGACTATCCATAATTACCATATACAATTAAAATAATAACTACTGGAGTGTTGTAAACACAAGCTTTGGACTATCCATAATTACCATATGCTAGTAAAATAATTACTGGAGTGTTGTAAGCACAAGCCTTGGACTAGCCATAATTACCATATACTATTAATATAATAACTACTGGAGTGTTGTAAGCACAAGCCTTGGACTATCCATAATTACCATATACTATTAAAATAACTACTGGAGTGTTGTAAACACAAGCCTTGGACTATCCATAATTACCATATACTATTAATATAATAACTACTGGAGTGTTGTAAACACAAGCCTTGGACTATCCATAATTACCATATACTATTAATATATTAACTACTGGAGTGTTGTAACCACAAGCCTTGGACTATCCATAATTACCATATACTATTAAAATAATAACTACTGGAGTGTTGTAGACACAAGCTTTGGACTATCCATAATTACCATATACTATTAAAATAATTACTGGAGTGTTGTAAACACAAGCCTTGGACTAGCCATAATTACCATATACTATTAATATAATAACCACTGGAGTGTTGTAAGCACAAGCCTTGGACTATCCATAATTACCATATACTATTAAAATAACTACTGGAGTGTTGTAAACACAAGCCTTGGACTAGCCATAATTACCATATACTAGTAAAATAATTACTGGAGTGTTGTAAACACAAGCCCTGGACTATCCATAATTACCATATACTATTAAAATATTAACTACTGAAGTGTTGTAAACACAAGCCCTGGACTATCCATAATTACCATATACTATTAATATATTAACTACTGAAGTGTTGTAAACACAAGCTTTGGACTATCCATAATTACCATATACTATTAAAATAATTACTGGAGTGTTGTAAACGCAAGCTTTGGATTAGCCATAATTACCATATACTATTAATATAATAACTACTGGAGTGTTGTAAGCACAAGACTTGGACTATCCATAATTACCATATACTATTAAAATAACTACTGGAGTGTTGTAAACACAAGCCTTGGACTATCCATAATTACCATATACTATTAATATAATAACTACTGGAGTGTTGTAAACACAAGCCTTGGACTATCCATAATTACCATATACTATTATTATATTAACTACTGAAGTGTTGTAAGCACAAGCATTGGACTATCCATAATTACCATATACTATTAATATAATAACTACTGGAGTGTTGTAAACACAAGCCTTGGACTATCCATAATTACCTTATACTATTAATATATTAACTACTGGAGTGTTGTAACCACTAGCCTTGGACTATCCATAATTACCATATACTATTAAAATAATAACTACTGGAGTGTTGAAAACACAAGCTTTGGACTATCCATAATTATCATATACTTAAAATAATTACTGGAGTGTTGTAAGCACAAGCCTTGGACTATCCATAATTACCATATACTATTAATATATTAACTACTGGAGTGTTGTAAGCACAAGCCTTGGACTATCCATAATTACCAAATACTATTAAAATAATTACTGGAGGGTTGTAAACACAAGCCTTGGACTAGCCATAATTACCATATACTATTAAAATAATTACTGGAGTGTTGTAAACACAAGCCTTGAACTAGCCAAAATTACCATATACTATTCAAATAATAACTACTGGAGTGTTGTAAAAAGAGTCAGCTGAAATTGTTCTATGAAATTTACGTCAAGTTTAAAACCATGCGAGCGATTACTTGTTCCTTTTTGGGTATTCTATTGTCTGTCATTTGATTTACTGTTTTTGATTACCCCCCTTTGGTAATCTATTACTATCAAATAAATAAAGTCGTATGTAGTGCAGGGGCGGATTTTTCACACGAAATACCCCAAAAATGTTCGCGCCACCCTCCGCTCGGCGCACCTTTTTTAAATGCGTCCTCCCCCCCCTAACTTGAAATACTGGATCCGCCCCTGTAGTGATCATTATTTATTATTTTATTTGATGCCATGATTCTTGTTTTTAAATCCTACAGATAAATTCAGCTTTATTTTTACGTTATCATTTATAAGTAGCCTATCTTTATAAATTGCTTGTCTTTGCTACACAAACAACAATGTAGTTTTCAAGAAATCGGAAACGAAAGTAGATTTGTATTTTTAAACGTGAAGACTTAAACCGTTGATAGGTCATACGAATTCGGAGAAATCGAAAGCGAAAGTAGATTTGTATTCGACACGTGAAGATTTTAACCGCCGAGATGGGGAATACGAATTCGGATTATGGTCCTGGTGGCACAGTGACTGAAATGAAACCATCAGAATTAAGATTTACACACGATAGTGTAAAAGGTGATTTCCAGGACGGACACTCTATGGACGAGACATTAAAACAGGTCATAGACGGTACAATTCCTATTTCAAGAATTCCACCTTTAGTGGTAATGTATTATCAGGAAGCTTGGTATGTTGTCAGAGGCAATCGTAGATTGTATCTCTATCAGAAGCTGGAATCGAATGGGAAATTACGATATGTGAAGGTGCTCCAGAAGAATTTTGATGAGAAATTATTTAATAGGCAGTATACATCAAAAAATAAGGGACTCTCTGTGCGCCTCCGTGGTGATAAATATTTAGAAGACAGGCTAAATAGAATTATAGGAGATCATTCAGGTAATATGATCATTTATTCTAAACGATCTTTCAAACTGACATTGTATTTGATAATATACTCAGCAGCTACAAGTATTTCAAATTTTAAATACTTTATTGGATACACCACAGTAGATCACATGTATTTACGTCCAATACAATCACAAACATACAAGGACATAGAAGTAGATCACATGTATTTACGTCCAATACAATCACAAACATACAAGGACATAGAAGTAGATCACATGTATTTACGTAATCCAATACAATCACAAACATACAAGGACATAGAAGTAGATCACATGTATTTACGTAATCCAATACAATCACAAACATACAAGGACATAGAAGTAGATCACATGTATTTACGTAATCCAATACAATCACAAACATACAAGGACATAGAAGTAGATCACATGTATTTACGTCCAATACAATGACAAACATACAAGGACATAGGAGTAGATCACATGTATTTACGTCCAATACAATCACAAACATACAAGGACATAGAAGTAGATCACATGTATTTACGTCCAATACAATCACAAACATACAAGGACATAGAAGTAGATCACATGTATTTACGTAATCCAATACAATCACAAACATACAAGAAAATAGAAGTAGATCACATGTATTTACGTAATCCAATACAATCACAAACATACAAGGACATAGAAGTAGATCACATGTATTTACGTCCAATACAATCACAAACATACAAGGACATAGAAGTAGATCACATGTATTTACGTAATCCAATACAATCACAAACATACAAGGACATAGAAGTAGATCACATGTATTTACGTAATCCAATACAATCACAAACATACAAGGACATAGAAGTAGATCACATGTATTTACGTAATCCAATACAATCACAAACATACAAGGACATAGAAGTAGATCACATGTATTTACGTCCAATACAATCACAAACATACAAGGACATAGAAGTAGATCACATGTATTTACGTCCAATACAATCACAAACATACAAGGACATAGAAGTAGATCACATGTATTTACGTAATCCAATACAATCACAAACATACAAGGACATAGAAGTAGATCACATGTATTTACGTAATCCAATACAATCACAAACATACAAGGACATAGAAGTAGATCACATGTATTTACGTCCAATACAATCACAAACATACAAGGACATAGAAGTAGATCACATGTATTTACGTCCAATACAATCACAAACATACAAGGACATAGAGGTAGATCACATGTATTTACGTAATCCAATACAATCGCAAACATACAAGGACATAGAAGTAGATCACATGTATTTACGTAATCCAATACAATCACAAACATACAAGGACATAGAAGTAGATCACATGTATTTACGTAATCCAATACAATCACAAACATACAAGGACATAGAAGTAGATCACATGTATTTACGTCCAATACAATCACAAACATACAAGGACATAGAAGTAGATCACATGTATTTACGTAATCCAATACAATCACAAACATACAAGGACATAGAAGTAGATCACATGTATTTACGTAATCCAATACAATCACAAGCATACAAGGACATAGAAGTAGATCACATGTATTTACGTAATCCAATACAATCACAAACATACAAGGACTTAGAAGTAGATCACATGTATTTACGTCCAATACAATCGCAAACATACAAGGACATAGAAGTAGATCACATGTATTTACGTCCAATACAATCACAAACATACAAGGACATAGAAGTAGATCACATGTATTTACGTCCAATACAATCACAAACATACAAGGACATAGAAGTAGATCACATGTATTTACGTAATCCAATACAATCACAAACATACAAGGACATAGAAGTAGATCACATGTATTTACGTCCAATACAATCACAAACATACAAGGACATAGAAGTAGATCACATGTATTTACGTAATCCAATACAATCACAAACATACAAGGACATAGAGGTAGATCACATGTATTTACGTAATCCAATACAATCACAAACATACAAGGACATAGAAGTAGATCACATGTATTTACGTAATCCAATACAATCACAAACATACAAGGACATAGAAGTAGATCACATGTATTTACGTAATCCAATACAATCACAAACATACAAGGACATAGAAGTAGATCACATGTATTTACGTAATCCAATACAATCACAAACATACAAGGACATAGAAGTAGATCACATGTATTTACGTCCAATACAATCACAAACATACAAGGACATAGAAGTAGATCACATGTATTTACGTCCAATACAATCACAAACATACAAGGGCATAGAAGTAGATCACATGTATTTACGTCCAATACAATCACAAACATACAAGGACATAGAAGTAGATCACATGTATTTACGTCCAATACAATCACAAACATACAAGGACATAGAAGTAGATCACATGTATTTACGTAATCCAATACAATCACAAACATACAAGGACATAGAAGTAGATCACATGTATTTACGTCCAATACAATCACAAACATACAAGGACATAGAAGTAGATCACATGTATTTACGTAATCCAATACAATCACAAACATACAAGGACATAGAAGTAGATCACATGTATTTACGTAATCCAATACAATCACAAACATACAAGGACATAAAAGTAGATCACATGTATTTACGTAATCCAATACAATCACAAACATACAAGGACATAGAAGTAGATCACATGTATTTACGTCCAATACAATCACAAACATACAAGGACATAGAAGTAGATCACATGTTTTTACGTAATCCAATACAATCACAAACATACAAGGACATAGAAGTAGATCACATGTATTTACGTCCAATACAATCACAAACATACAAGGACATAGAAGTAGATCACATGTATTTACGTCCAATACAATCACAAACATACAAGGACATAGAAGTAGATCACATGTATTTACGTAATCCAATACAATCACAAACATACAAGGACATAGAAGTAGATCACATGTATTTACGTAATCCAATACAATCACAAACATACAAGGACATAGAAGTAGATCACATGTATTTACGTCCAATACAATCACAAACATACAAGGACATAGAAGTAGATCACATGTATTTACGTCCAATACAATCACAAACATACAAGGACATAGAAGTAGATCACATGTATTTACGTCCAATACAATCACAAACATGCAAGAAAATAGAAGTAGATCACATGTATTTACGTCCAATACAATCACAAACATACAAGGACATAGAAGTAGATCACATGTATTTACGTAATCCAATACAATCACAAACATACAAGGACATAGAAGTAGATCACATGTATTTACGTCCAATACAATCACAAACATACAAGGACATAGAAGTAGATCACATGTATTTACGTAATCCAATACAATCACAAACATACAAGGACATAGAAGTAGATCACATGTATTTACGTCCAATACAATCACAAACATACAAGGACATAGAAGTAGATCACATGTATTTACGTCCAATACAATCACAAACATACAAGGACATAGAAGTAGATCACATGTATTTACGTAATCCAATACAATCACAAACATACAAGGACATAGAAGTAGATCACATGTATTTACGTAATCCAATACAATCACAAACATACAAGGACATAGAAGTAGATCACATGTATTTACGTAATCCAATACAATCACAAACATACAAGGACATAGAAGTAGATCACATGTATTTACGTCCAATACAATCACAAACATACAAGGACATAGAAGTAGATCACATGTATTTACGTCCAATACAATCACAAACATACAAGAAAATAGAAGTAGATCACATGTATTTACGTAATCCAATACAATCACAAACATACAAGGACATAGAAGTAGATCACATGTATTTACGTCCAATACAATCACAAACATACAAGGACATAGAAGTAGATCACATGTATTTACGTAATCCAATACAATCACAAACATACAAGGACATAGAAGTAGATCACATGTATTTACGTAATCCAATACAATCACAAACATACAAGGACATAGAAGTAGATCACATGTATTTACGTAGTCCAATACAATCACAAACATACAAGGACATAGAAGTAGATCACATGTATTTACGTCCAATACAATCACAAACATACAAGGACATAGAAGTAGATCACATGTATTTACGTCCAATACAATCACAAACATACAAGGACATAGAAGTAGATCACATGTATTTACGCCCAATACAATCACAAACATACAAGGACATAGAAGTAGATCACATGTATTTACGTCCAATACAATCACAAACATACAAGAAAATAGAAGTAGATCACATGTATTTACGTAATCCAATACAATCACAAACATACAAGGACATAGAAGTAGATCACATGTATTTACGTAATCCAATACAATCACAAACATACAAGGACATAGAAGTAGATCACATGTATTTACGTAATCCAATACAATCACAAACATGCAAGGACATAGAAGTAGATCACATGTATTTACGTAATCCAATACAATCACAAACATACAAGGACATAGAAGTAGATCACATGTATTTACGTCCAATACAATCACAAACATACAAGGACATAGAAGTAGATCACATGTATTTACGTCCAATACAATCACAAACATACAAGGACATAGAAGTAGATCACATGTATTTACGTCCAATACAATCACAAACATACAAGAAAATAGAAGTAGATCACATGTATTTACGTAATCCAATACAATCACAAACATACAAGGACATAGAAGTAGATCACATGTATTTACGTCCAATACAATCACAAACATACAAGGACATAGAAGTAGAGCACATGTATTTACGTCCAATACAATCACAAACATACAAGGACATAGAAGTAGATCACATGTATTTACGTAATCCAATACAATCACAAACATACAAGGACATAGAAGTAGATCACATGTATTTACGTAATCCAATACAATCACAAACATACAAGGACATAGAAGTAGATCACATGTATTTACGTCCAATACAATCACAAACATACAAGGACATAGAAGTAGATCACATGTATTTACGTCCAATACAATCACAAACATACAAGGGCATAGAAGTAGATCATATGTATTTACGTCCAATACAATCACAAACATACAAGGACATAGAAGTAGATCACATGTATTTACGTAATCCAATACAATCACAAACATACAAGGACATAGAAGTAGATCACATGTATTTACGTAATCCAATACAATCACAAACATACAAGGACATAGAAGTAGATCACATGTATTTACGTAATCCAATACAATCACAAACATACAAGGACATAGAAGTAGATCACATGTATTTACGTAATCCAATACAATCACAAACATACAAGGACATAGAAGTAGATCACATGTATTTACGTAATCCAATACAATCACAAACATACAAGGACATAGAAGTAGATCACATGTATTTACGTAATCCAATACAATCACAAACATACAAGGACATAGAAGTAGATCACATGTATTTACGCAATCCAATACAATCACAAACATACAAGGACATAGAAGTAGATCACATGTATTTACGTAATCCAATACAATCACAAACATACAAGGACATAGAAGTAGATCACATGTATTTACGTAATCCAATACAATCACAAACATACAAGGACATAGAAGTATATCACATGTATTTACGTAATCCAATACAATCACAAACATACAAGGACATAGAAGTAGATCACATGTATTTACGTAATCCAATACAATCACAAACATACAAGGACATAGAATATAAACAAGTATTTACGTAATCCAATACAATCACAAACATACAAGGACATAGAAGTAGAACACATGTATTTACGTAATCCAATACAATCACAAACATACAAGGACATAGAAGTAGATCACATGTATTTACGTAATCCAATACAATCACAAACATACAAGGACATAGAAGTAGATCACATGTATTTACGTAATCCAATACAATCACAAACATATAAGGACATAGAATATAAACAAGTATTTACGTAATCCAATACAATCACAAACATACAAGGACATAGAAGTAGATCACATGTATTTACGTAATCCAATACAATCACAAACATACAAAGGACATAGAAGTAGATCACATGTATTTACGTAATCCAATACAATCACAAACATACAAGGACATAGAAGTAGATCACATGTATTTACGTAATCCAATACAATCACAAACATACAAGGACATAGAAGTAGATCACATGTATTTACGTAATCCAATACAATCACAAACATACAAGGACATAGAAGTAGATCACATGTATTTACGTCCAATACAATCACAAACATACAAGGACATAGAAGTAGATCACATGTATTTACGTAATCCAATACAATCACAAACATACAAGGACATAGAAGTAGATCACATGTATTTACGTAATCCAATACAATCACAAACATACAAGGACATAGAAGTAGATCACATGTATTTACGTAATCCAATACAATCACAAACATACAAGGACATAGAAGTAGATCACATGTATTTACGTCCAATACAATCACAAACATACAAGGACATAGAAGTAGATCACATGTATTTACGTAATCCAATACAATCACAAACATACAAGGACATAGAAGTAGATCACATGTATTTACGTAATCCAATACAATCACAAACATACAAGGACATAGAAGTAGATCACATGTATTTACGTCCAATACAATCACAAACATACAAGGACATAGAAGTAGATCACATGTATTTACGTAATCCAATACAATCACAAACATACAAGGACATAGAAGTAGATCACATGTATTTACGTCCAATACAATCACAAACATACAAGGACATAGAAGTAGATCACATGTATTTACGTAATCCAATACAATCACAAACATACAAGGACATAGAAGTAGATCACATGTATTTACGTAATCCAATACAATCACAAACATACAAGGACATAGAAGTAGATCACATGTATTTACGTAATCCAATACAATCACAAACATACAAGGACATAGAAGTAGATCACATGTATTTACGTCCAATACAATCACAAACATACAAGGACATAGAAGTAGATCACATGTATTTACGTCCAATACAATCACAAACATACAAGGACATAGAAGTAGATCACATGTATTTACGTAATCCAATACAATCACAAACATACAAGGACATAGAAGTAGATCACATGTATTTACGTCCAATACAATCACAAACATACAAGGACATAGAAGTAGAGCACATGTATTTACGTAATCCAATACAATCACAAACATACAAGGACATAGAAGTAGATCACATGTATTTACGTCCAATACAATCACAAACATACAAGGACATAGAAGTAGATCACATGTATTTACGTAATCCAATACAATCACAAACATACAAGGACATAGAAGTAGATCACATGTATTTACGTAATCCAATACAATCACAAACATACAAGGACATAGAAGTAGATCACATGTATTTACGTAATCCAATACAATCACAAACATACAAGGACATAGAAGTAGATCACATGTATTTACGTAATCCAATACAATCACAAACATACAAGGACATAGAAGTAGATCACATGTATTTACGTCCAATACAATCACAAACATACAAGGACATAGAATATATACGTAATCCAATACAATCACAAACATACACATAGAATATAAACAAGTAATTGGAGCTAACTTATAATCTTAAATTATAAAAGCAGTATTAGGAAGAAGACAAACTGTTACCTTTAAATGTTTCTCTTTTGGTGAATGATTCTTTGATAAATAAACAGATGTCTTTGGTATCTTGAGGATTAATAGGGTTTATTATTTGTAATAATAAGTCATCCTCTAGAATTTTGTGAATTTTTTAAAATAGATTGAAAACTGTTTCTAATGCAGTTATATAAGGGACCATAAAGGAGAAAATGTTTTTCATTTTCAACTTGGTTAAGGCAATATTTGCAATATCTCTCTTCAGCTGGTGTAAAAGGTTTATTGTATCTCCCCGTTTCAATAGCTAAAGAATTAGCACTCGGTCTAATTTTAGTTAGAAATAAAGTAAATCTTTTACTAATACCAACAATTAGGTATTTTTGTAATTCAAAAGTTGTGTATACATTACTAAAGAAACGAAGCTTTCCCTTTTCTGTATTTTGAATATGAGAAAGTTGGCTCATAATTTTATTTATGTAAGTTAATTTTATTTTTTCTAAAAAGTCTGAATAAGATATATCAAGACTTGGCAAATTAAATAAGTTTTTCATCTGAAATACAGATTTAACCTAACTTGTGTTATTACGATTGAATAACTGCTTTCCTTCTTCAAATGCTGACTGAAGTAGATCATATTTACTGTCATTATTTTCTTCTAATTCTATAATTCAAAAGGCAAAAACATGTATATTATCTAGTTTGATATTAAAATCGGATATCCATATTTCTGATCCATATGTCATAATAGGTGAAATTATAGAATCATAAAGGTTAAGCCAGTTTTTTACAGATAGATTGTTCCCAAACTGAATTTTTGATCGGAATCCAAAGTAGGCCTTTCTACCTTTTTGAGCTAAATTTTGAGATGCATTATTAAGTTTACCATTTGAATTAAAAATCAAGCCCAAGTATTTGTATTCATTTACTTTTTCTAACAAACTATTGTTGAATGTGAAGTTGAAGGCCGGTTCATTTGTAGACGCATTTTTATTTTTTGAAAATATCATTATTTGAGTTTTCTTGGTGTTTATATTGAGGCCCCATTCTTCACAATAGACTTCTAAGGCATTCAGGCAATGTTGGAGCTCAGATGGTTTTTCAGAAATTAAAATCAGGTCATCAGCATAAAGTAAACGGTTAGATTTATGTGTGCTCAGATTTACTGGTTCCATTTCTGCATGGTAAATTATTAAAACATGAACCTATGTCATCTACAAGTAAATTACTGTTTCCAAATCAAATATATATACCTACCAGTTTTGTAAAATGAACACCATCTTTTCTCTCTGAACGATTCACAGGGGTCAGTAACAATCATTGCACGAAATGACCAAAATCTCTATACATTTCGTGGCGATGGTTGTTACCAGCACATATCAATACAACATATGATTTTTTTTATTTTCGTGGTATTTGCTGTAGTTTCTATGTACCGATAATTTACCGTTTGAACAATTGCTAAAAAAAAGTGAAAAAGAATCCTAGTTTGTAAAACAGACAAGATGGTGGGTAAAAGCGTAGTAGATTGTCCACGTGAAGTAAAGCTGTAGTGTTCGTCGTTGGTACTGTTTGTTGTTGCCTCGTCGGAAAGCGAGACATATAGGAATTACTTTTCCGGTGGCGGCCACGGCGTTTACAATGTCAAATGTTTGTCATTATGTCAGTTTCCCCATTACTTTACAACTTAGGCTCGCCATACTTGGTCCACACATTAATGGTGTGTACATGTCATCCAGGTATATGTCACTTGACCTCATTTCACGATCTATTGACTTCATTTTTTCGTGATTAAGTTAGCTTCTCTGACCATACAACTTAGGCCCACACATTGTTCATCGAGGGTACATGTCATCCAGGCATTTGTCACATGACCTTGACCTCATTATCACAGTCTACTGAATTTGTAAGATTTGCTAAAAACAATATAACTGAAATATTGTTGAAAGTGGCGTTAAACACAAACACCAGAACCCTAGCCCTCCACATAGGACACCAAACCATCTTTTAAAAATGAAACATTTTGTATGAAATATAGATACACATTTGTATGAAATATAGATACACATTTTGTATGAAATATAGATACACATTTGTATGAAATATAGATACACATTTGTATGAAATATAGATACACATTTGTATGAAATATAGATACACATTTGTATGAAATATAGATACACATTTGTATGAAATATAGATACACATTTTGTATGAAATATAGATACACATTTGTATGAAATATAGATACACATTTGTATGAAATATAGATACACATTTGTATGAAATATAGATACACATTTGTATGAAATATAGATACACATTTGTATGAAATATAGATACACATTTGTATGAAATATAGATACACATTTGTATGAAATATAGATACACATTTGTATGAAATATAGATACACATTTGTATGAAATATAGATACACATTTGTATGAAATATAGATACACATTTGTATGAAATATAGATACACATTTGTATGAAATATAGATACACATTTGTATGAAATATAGATACACATTTGTATGAAATATAGATACACATTTGTATGAAATATAGATACACATTTGTATGAAATATAGATACACATTTGTATGAAATATAGATACACATTTGTATGAAATATAGATACACATTTGTATGAAATATAGATACACATTTGTATTAAATATAGATACACATTTGTATAAAATATAGATACACATTTGTATGAAATATAGATACACATTTGTATGAAATATAGATACACATTTGTATGAAATATAGATACACATTTGTATGAAATATAGATACACATTTGTATGAAATATAGATACACATTTGTATGAAATATAGATACACATTTGTATGAAATATAGATACACATTTGTATGAAATATAGATACACATTTGTATGAAATATAGATACACATTTGTATGAAATATAGATACACATTTGTATGAAATATAGATACACATTTGTATGAAATATAGATACACATTTGTATGAAATATAGATACACATTTGTATGAAATATAGATACACATTTGTATGAAATATAGATACACATTTGTATGAAATATAGATACACATTTGTATGAAATATAGATACACATTTGTATGAAATATAGATACACATTTGTATGAAATATAGATACACATTTGTATGAAATATAGATACACTGGCGCCCCCTCCCCCCCTAAAATTGGGAACAATATGGGTTTTTTTTGGCGTAAAATCGTTTTATCACACGACAAACAAAATTTTAAGTGCGCCCCCCCCCCCCCCTAACTTGAAATCCTGGATCCGCCCCTGAATTGGGTCATGATTTTAAAAGAATAACCCTCTCAGGAGTCATGTCCCTGTGGCTTACTTTATACTTAAAACATAACTTCTTCATTACATCACAACAATTAACTGACCAATCAATTGACACCATTACTTTCACCTGTGTCAGTAGAGCAGGTGAAACTTTACCAAACCCCTCAACTTTTACCTTGTACCAACAGAATTTTCAAACAGAGATATGTTTTAAAAGAATTGATGCATTTCCATTTAACATCAATTTCAACATAGATTACACCATGTAGAATATTAATTTTGAGTTTCATTCAAGTATCTAGATAGATTTTTTTTTTAAAAATAAGTGTGGACACAGAAATGTGCTGTCCAAAAGGCAAGTGTGGATGTCAATATTTCATATTATTAACTTTTAAAAAAAAAAAAATCGTGGACACAGGGGTCCTGGATTTTTTAATAAAAAACTTATCCTGGATTATTATTTTTGCTTAAAGTCCGGTCCTGTGTTTTTATTTCAAATTTTCATCATAGCACCCCCCCCCCCCCCCCCCCTCCCAAGGGATATAAAATTGTATCATTAATAAATAATAAATTCAGATTTTCTATTTAAAATAAATCTCATTTACAAAACCACTGATATTTGTTCAATTTTCAACGCTGATTTAAGCTTTAGTTGCAACAAATTTGTATTTTTCTCTTTAAACTGTCGAAACACAACATTTATTTAACTGTAAAATTCACAAATAAAATTCACACCCCCCCCCCCTTTTTCCCTTTTTTTACTTGTTTAATTCAATGATCAACAATATTCCAGAATCAAACAAATGAATAAATATAACATAGATTTCTTTTACATGCATCTTTTTACCATGCGTTGTCAGTGTGTTTTAAATCGGTCATCCAATCAGGACGCTCATTATTCTTGTCCAAGATAAAAAATACATCGCTAGAATTACCTGTGGGTGTTTCCCCACTTCAACTCGTAAATTTACATAGAAATAGGAGATATTTCGTCATAAAACTTCACACATGGTTTTGTCTATCATATTTCTTGAAGACAAACATAATATGTTATTGCATTTATCAATATTTTATGAGTATCAACAGTTTTTTCAACACCGTATCTGTTTCTCGATACAGCCGCCCGATTACAGTGCCCATGACCCAGATTAGCTCGTTCCAGCAGTTTTTTCTTAATAATATTGTTTAAAGAAAATAAATTTGTGTTAGTAAATCAGTTTGCAAGGTAAAAGCCCGACGAGTTTAGTAATGTTTCACCTGCAGGGAAAATTAAAAGCCTGGATGTTTGGAATTTATTCTCACTCTCAATACACTATGTTAATTTATGACCTAAATTCCTCAGTGTAAGGAATTTGGATAACAACTTTAACAACCTCATAAACAAACTGTCAAACTGGGAAACACAAATCAACAATAAATAACATGCACACTTATGGAAATATTATCAATAATCAAGATAGCAGAATTATGGAGGTATTAATATTTTTAATATAATTTTCAATTTTAGTATTAAATAATATCTGGTATCTAGTATCTGTATATTGTGTTTTACACACACCCCGATTAATGGGTCTACAGCTACACATGTATAAAGAATACTACTGTTGCAATTTGAACATAGTTTATTCATTTGGTCTTCAGTGAAAGGTTGTGTTTGCGGGTTCAAAGGAGGGTGCGTTGTAGTCTGGGAAATTGATGCGTTGATGAATTAAAGGAAAATAAACGAAACGTGTTGTTCATTCGTTTGGCAGTGCACCATGTGACTATTTATAGGGCTACATGTGACTATTTATAGGGCTACATGTGGCTATTTATAGGCCTACATGTGACTATTTATAGAACTACATGTGACTATTTATAGGCCTACATGATTGTGGCTATTTATAGGGCTACATGTGACTATTTATAGGCCTACATGCAACTATTTATAGGGCTACATGTGGCCATTTATAGGCCTACATGTGGCTATTTATAGGCCTACATGTGCCTATTTTCACCATATACTAGTACCTTAAATGCATTTGGGACCCATGGTGGGATTTGGGATAAACTTAAGGATAAGGGATTAATATGGGGAAAATGTTCTTTAGCTCAGCTGAGCTTTTCTAATCAAAAAGTGTCCAGCGTTCATCTATCTGTCCGTATGTCGTATACTTCTCACGTTCAACTTCTTCTTCAGAACCCATTACATGTCCAGTCGCCAAACTTACCACAGTTGTTCCTCTAGGTGTCTTGAAGAAGTATTGTACCTTTTTGAAGCGATAGATAATCAATATAGCCATCACGGCCTTTGATTGGCTGAGAAATTTTTGACTTGGATTCCCAAAACAACTTCTATGAAGAAATGTTCCCCTACGGGATCTGAAGAAGTTTTGGTCCTTTTTCTGGGGTGATTCGAAATCTAAGATGGCCAACTGGTATCTGATTGGCCGATGTATTTTTATACTTCTTGTCCAGAAAAACTGCATGTTAAGTGTTAAGTCACCAGATTTTCCAGATATATTCCTCTAAGAGATCTTATATCTTTCACCTACGGAGAAATACTCATTTCAGCTGTATCATCACATGAGATGAACTATAAATTCCATAACAATGACGTCAACTCCTAAAGAAAGATAACTCTAAAAAGGAAGGATATTGATGTAAATGATCATGAGATTATGTATCATCAAATATTGTCCTCTATGAAATAGTGTCCATGAGAAAATTTCATAGGAAATATCGTCCATGGACAAAATATCATTAAATTTTATTATGAAATTTTGTCCGGGACAATATTTCACTATGAAATATTGTCAGCTGTTATAAAATTTTGTCCATTAAATGGACAATATTTCATGTAAATTAATGTCTACAAATCGAAAACTTACCCATTGAGAAAATGTACTAAAGAAATCTTTTAAATAAATTACATCTGAAAAATTCTGAATATTAAATGGTACCAAACTTAAACGGCAGAAAATAGAAATAAATACAACAAAATATGGAATGCGAAAATTATTTAGTAATGAAATGTATATATATCATACAAATTAATCAACATTTTTTATCCTTATATCTAGTAATATTCAAAAATGCTGTTCTTCCTGTCCTTTTTTCTACAGCGTTTTGTAGGCGGAATAACAGGAATATCACTCTTTAGGACCCCAATTGTGTTGTCATCGACGGTTCTGTTGGGCAAAAACATTTCTAGTAAAGATACATCAAATAAATCTAAGGATGAAACATCAACATCAGAACATAATTTAGATTGGGACAATTTTTCATAAACTAGGACAACCTTTCATATTACAAATCTATGAAATGTAGTCCTAATGGACATTATTTCATAGGACATTATTTTGCTTTACATTATACACTTAAGACACAAATTAACATAAAGCAACATTGGTTGTATTGTTGTTAAACACTTCTCAGTCACACTAGTTTCTTCTAGACCATATTTAAATATTTAGTGAAGAAACAATTTAGTCACTTTCTGACTTAATCACTGAAAATAGAACCACAAATAACTATTATATTTAATAATCATTCATATATACAAAACTAAGTCATTCTGTAATATGTAAAAAAATGTGTGTTATATTTATTTATTAAAAAAGAGGAAAAAAGACTAGACAAGGAAGGGAGATAATTTTGATAACTAGTTACATGAATATAAATTGTAATAATGTTGAAATATAAGAGGAACAAACTATTGTTTCAACTTAGATAAACTAGAAAGCCAGCCTGGCCAAATTGTACAAAATAAATTATTTTCTCTGGCACAGCAGAGATGTCATAAATTGTGTCAACTTGTATGAAGACATCTTTATATACATGTAAATGTACTGTATGTTCAATTTTGTTTAATGCTGCCCATTAAAGTGAGTGAATGATTGCTGTTTAACGCCAGCTCAGCAATTGTTCAGCTATATTATGGCGAGAACAAGTTAATTGTCAATGAGATGAGGATGAGGTCTGCCCATTAAAGGGCAGGACCAAAGTTTGTAGGTAAATATGCTAAAACATTGATCAGGCATTTCAATAAAGATTTCATTAAGCATTGTTGTAAATTGTAGAACTAAATATATAATATTGGTCAAATTTTATGCATAAGAATGTACTGAATTGACTGTTTTTTTCAGGTTAGCATAGTAGTCCATGTTTACATTTTACAATCAAAATTCTATTATTCTTTCGACAGTAACCAAAATGTTCATGTAAGGGAAACCGGCGTCGTCCAGTTTTTTGGGGTTTTTTTTTAATCGGTGTCTGCGATATTTTCCCAAAATATTACGTATAGAATGGTTAAAAAATGGAGATTGTCTTCAATATACGTCTGTAAACAAATGTTCTTGTTTACTCCAGGTAAATGTTTCATACCCTTGAAAGCATCTGTAGATTGTATAGCCATCACATTTGTTTGCATTTTTATATATTTATTTATAGGTCAAATAGGTGGGTGTGCCATTCTTTAAACGAAACACAGGACAAGAGCTCTGCCTTCCATTTATTCTTCATTAAAGGAAGATTCAAGGACAACCTGTTAAGATTGAAGATTGTATGACTGTTGTTTAAAGATTGAAGATTGTATGACTGTTGTTTGAATTTAATTATTGTTTGATTTATTACAATTATATGCAATATAACATGGTGCAAATTAAAGAATTGTTTATATTAAAGCTCAATTTAAAAGAAATGAAGATGATTTATTTTATAAAAAGTCATTAAAATATGCTGCAAACCCACACTGAGCATAGTCCTTCTATTCTTACCAATTAAGCAT
Source organism: Bathymodiolus brooksi (assembly GCA_963680875.1). Classification (NCBI taxonomy): domain Eukaryota; kingdom Metazoa; phylum Mollusca; class Bivalvia; order Mytilida; family Modiolidae; genus Bathymodiolus; species Bathymodiolus brooksi. The sequence goes on from OY804576.1 coordinate 1,092,639, forward strand.
AGAAATGTTTAAAATACTGACGAAATTAATTGTGTTCCAGTAAGGAATAAAAATGGCCACGAAGACCGGCTTACTACCTGACTTGGTCTGATGACGGGTCAGATCGGTTATTATTATCACTTTGCGACCGTGGTTGTCATCGTCTGTAAGCTTTTCACGTCTCAATTTTCTTCTCTGAAACCATTTGGCCCATTGGAACCAAACTTAGCAGGAATGTCCATTAAGTGGTGCTTTACAGTCTGAGTTATTGGTGCTAATCTGAATTTCAACATGGCTGCCAGGGCAAATAATCTGTTCTGATCGGCTGAAACTTCAAAAAGCTTCTTCTCAGAATTAAACCACTGAGCATTGTTAATAATGGTGTGATAGTCTGTATTTTAATCATTTTATGTTTTTGTATTTCTATTCTTTTTCAGTATTGTCATTGGTAATAAGTTAATTAAACGGAATTATTTAATTACTTTCTTTTATTATAGATTAATTACAAACTGTAATTAAGTATGTTGATATTATTTTGATTAATTGATTTTACTATAGACCTGTTTGACGGACATGATATAATCACGGACTGGTTCTACTATATTTAACTCTAAATTTCAATGTTGCACAGAGATACATCAAAAGCAATATGGTGTCCTATAGAATTTAAGACAATAGACAAAGGAATTTACCGCCAAAATTAGAAGTGACCAATGAAGATAAAGTAATAGTGCGGTTCAACGAACCATGGATAGAAATGGTTAGAGTAGAACCAGTCCGTGATTATATCATGTCCGTCAAACAGGTCTATGGTAAAACCAATTAATCAAAATAATATCAACATACTTAATTACAGTTTGTAATTAATCTATAATAAAAGAAAGTAATTAAATAATTCCGTTTAGTTAACTTATTACCAATGACAATACTGAAAAAGAATAGAAATACAAAAACATATAAAATGATTAAAATACAGACTATCACATACTCCCCCCAGCTGAAAAATGACGTCCCGTCATTAACCTGACGAATTCTTCATAATATCAAGAATAGTCTGAGCAGCTTCTGTCTGCAAATTTTGAAAAAGGTTAGTATTTGCTAGTGATGTAATGCAATTAACCTTCTGAAACCAGTCTCTGCTACTTGCTGGATTCTTCACAACAGATTTCGAAAGTTCATAAGTTCCTGAACTCATCCAAACTGGTGGCTTTCTTTGTCTACCTGACCTTCGCACTGGTTCTTCCGAATCTGAAAATGAAATATTTACAGGATGTTAATCCGCAGTTTCATCATCAGATTTCTTTGTTGAAGCGCTTCTGCATGTTACATCAGAATCTGTCTCATTAGCATCAATTTCATCATGGGCTTCTTGAGAATAGGCGTCCCCATCAGATTCAGAAACAGCTACTGTATTATCTGTTGACACTTAATGACAAGGTTACCATACGCATGACCCTATCCTTGGTAAGATGTTCTGTTATATTAATAATCTTTAATGACAAGGGTACCATACGTATGATCCTATCCTTGGTAAGATGTTCTATTCTATTAATAACACTTAATGACAAGGGTACCATACGTATGACCCTATCCTTGGTAAGGTGTTCGGTTATATTAATAACCCTTAATGACAAGGGTAACTTACGTATGACCCTATCCTTGGTAAGATGTTCTATTATATTAATAACTCTTAATGACAAGGGTACCATACGTATAATCCTATCCTTGGTAAGATGTTCTGTTATATTAATAACCCTTAATGACAAGGGTACCATACGTATGACCCTATCCTTGGTAAGATGTTCTGTTATATTAATAACTCTTAATGACAAGGGTACCATACGTATGACCCAATCCTTGGTAAGATGTTCTATTACATTAATAACCTTTAATGACAAGGTTCCCATACGTATGACCCTATCCTTGGTAAGATGTTCTGTTATATTAATAACCCTTAATGACAAGGGTACCATACGTATGACCCAATCCTTGGTAAGATGTTCTATTATATTAATAACCTTTAATGACAAGGGTACCAGACGTATGACACTATCCTTGGTAAGATGTTCTGTTATATTAATAACCCTTAATGACAAGGGTTCCATACGTATAACCCTATCCTTGGTAAGATGTCCTGTTATATTAATAACACTTAATGACAAGGGTACCTACGTATGACACTCCTAGGTAAGATGTTCTGTTATATTAATAACCTTTAATGACAAGGGTACCATACGTATAACCCTATCCTTGGTAAGATTTTCTGTTATATTAATAACCCTTAATGACAAGGGTACCATACGTATGACACTCCTAGGTAAGATGTTCTGTTATATTAATAACCTTTAATGACAAGGGTACCATACGTATAACCCTATCCTTGGTAAGATGTTCTGTTATATTAATAACCCTTAATGACAAGGGTACCATACGTATGACACTATCCTAGGTAAGATGTTCTGTTATATTAATAACCCTTAATGACAAGGGTACCATACGTATGACACTCCTAGGTAAGATGTTCTGTTATATTAATAACCTTTAATGACAAGGGTACCATACGTATAACCCTATCCTTGGTAAGATGTTCTGTTATATTAATAACCCTTAATGACAAGGGTTCCATACGTATAACCCTATCCTTGGTAAGATGTTCTGTTATATCAATAACCCTTAATGACAAGGGTACCATACGAATAGCCCTATCCTAGGTAAGATGTTCTGTTATATTAATAACCCTTAATGACAAGGGTACCATACGTATGACACTCCTAGGTAAGATGTTCTGTTATATTAATAACCTTTAATGACAAGGGTACCATACGTATGACCCTATCCTTGGTAAGATGTTCTGTTATATTAATAACCCTTAATGACAAGGGTACCATACGTATGACACTATCCTAGGTAAGATGTTCTGTTATATTAATAACCCTTAATGACAAGGGTACTATGCGTATAACCCTATCCTTGGTAAGATGTTCTGTTATATTAATAACACTTAATGACAAGGGTACCTTACGTATGACCCTATCCTAGGTAAGATGTTCTGTTATATTAATAAACCTTAATGACAAGGGTACCATACGTATGACCCTATCCTTGGTAAGATGTTCTGTTATATTAATAACCCTTAATGAAAAGGGTACCATACGTATAACCCTATCCTAGGTAATATGTTCTGTTATATTAATAACCGTTAATGACAAGGGCTCCATACGTATGACCCAATCCTTGGTAAGATGTTCTATTATATTAATAACCTTTAATGACAAGGGTACCTTACGTATGACCCTATCCTAGGTAAGATGTTCTGTTATATTAATAACCCTTAATGACAAGGGTTCCATACGTATGATCATATCATAGACAAGATGTTCTGTTATATTAATAACACTTAATGACAAGGGTACCTTACGTATGACCCTATCCTTGGTAAGATGTTCTATTATATTAATAACCCTTAATGACAAGGGTTCCATACGCATAACCATATCCTAGGTAAGATGTTCTGTTATATTAATAACCCTTAATGACAAGGGTACCATACGTATGACCCTATACTTGGAAAGATGTTCTGCTATTTTAATAACCCTTAATGACAAGGGTACCTTACGTATGACCCTATCCTTGGTAAGATGTTCTATTATATTAATAACCTTTAATGACAAGGGTACCATACGTATAACATTATCCTAGGTAAGATGTTCTGTTATATTAATAACCCTTAATGACAAGGGTACCTTACGTATGACCCACTCCTTGGTAAGATGTTCTGTTATATTAATAACCCTTAATGACAAGGGTACCAGACGTATGACCCTATCCTAGGTAAGATGTTCTGTTATATTAATAACCCTTAATGACATGTGTACCTTACGTATGACCCAATCCTTGGTAAGATGTTCTGTTATATTAATAACCCTTAATGACAAGGGTACCAGACGTATGACCCTATCCTAGGTAAGATGTTCTGTTATATTAATAACCCTTAATGACAAGTGTACCATACGTATGACCCTATCCTTGGTAAGATGTTCTATTATATTAATAAATCTTAATTACAAGGGTACCTTACGTATGACCCTATCCTTGGTAAGATGTTCTGTTATATTAATAACCTTTAATGACAAGGGTACCTTACGTCTGACCCAATTCTTGGTAAGATGTTCTGTTATATTAATAACCCTTAATGACAAGGGTACCTTACGTATGACCCTATCTTTGGTAAGATGTTCTATTATATTAATAACCCTTAATGACAAGGGTACCATACGTATGACCCTATCATAAGTAAGATGTTCTGTTATATTAATAACTCTTAATTACATGGGTACTATACGTATGACTCTATCCTTGGTAAGATGTCCTGTTATATTAATAACCCTTAATGACAAGGGTACCATACGTATGGCTCTATCCTTGGTAAGATGTTCTGTTATATTAATAACCCTTAATGACAAGGGTACCTTACGTATGACCCTATCCTAGGTAAGATGTTCTGTTATATTAATAGCCCTTAATGACAAGGGTACCTTACGTATGACCCTATCCTAGGTAAGATGTTCTGTTATATTAATAACCCTTAATGACAAGGGTACCATACGTATGACCCTATCCTTGGTAAGATGTTCTGTTATATTAATAACCTTTAATGACAAGGGTACCTTTCGTAATGACCTTATCCTTGATAAGATGTTCTGTTATATTAATAACCCTTAATGACAAGAGTACCTTACGTATGACCTTATCCTTGGTAAGATGTTCTATTATATTAATAACTCTTAATGACAAGGGTACCATACGTATGACCCTATACTTGATAAGATGTTCTGTTATATTAATAACCCTTAATGACAAGGGTACCATACGTATGACCCTATCCTTGGTAAGATGTTCTATTATATTAATAACCTTTAATGACAAGGGTACCTTACGTATGATCCTATCCTTGGAAAGATGTTCTGCTATTTTAATAACCCTTAATGACAAGGGTACCTTACGTATAACCCTATCCTTGGTAAGATGTTCTATTATATTAATAACCTTTAATGACAAGGGTACCATACGTATAACATTATCCTAGGTAAGATGTTCTGTTATATTAATAACCCTTAATGACAAGGGTACCTTACGTATGACCCAATCCTTGGTAAGATGTTCTCTTATATTAATAACCCTTAATGACAAGGGTACCAGACGTATGACCCTATCCTAGGTAAGATGTTCTGTTATATTAATAACCCTTAATGACATGTGTACCTTACGTATGACCCAATCCTTGGTAAGATGTTCTGTTATATTAATAACCCTTAATGACAAGGGTACCTTACGTATGACCCTATCCTAGGTAAGATGTTCTGTTATATTAATAACCCTTAATGACAAGGGTACCATACGTATGACCCTATCCTTGGTAAGATGTTCTGTTATATTAATAACCTTTAATGACAAGGGTACCTTACGTATGACCCTATCTTTGGTAAGATGTTCTATTATATTAATAACCCTTAATGACAAGGGTACCATACGTATGACCCTATCATAAGTAAGATGTTCTGTTATATTAATAACTCTTAATTACAAGGGTACTATACGTATGACCCTATCCTTGGTAAGATGTCCTGTTATATTAATAACCCTTAATGACAAGGGTACCATACGTATGGCTCTATCCTTGGTAAGATGTTCTGTTATATTAATAACCCTTAATGACAAGGGTACCATACGTATGACCCTATCCTAGGTAAGATGTTCTGTTATATTAATAGCCCTTAATGACAAGGGTACCTTACGTATGACCCTATCCTAGGTAAGATGTTCTGTTATATTAATAACCCTTAATAACAAGGGTTCCATACGTATGACCCTATCATTGGTAAGATGTTCTGTTATATTAATAACCCTTAATGACAAGGGTACCATACGTATGACCCAATCCTTGGTAAGATGTTCTGTTATATTAATAACCTTTAATGACAAGGGTACCATACGTATAACTCTATCCTAAGTAAGATGTTCTGTTATATTAATAACCTTTAATGACAAGGGTACCTTTCGTAATGACCTTATCCTTGATAAGATGTTCTGTTATATTAATAACCCTTAATGACAAGAGTACCTTACGTATGACCCTATCCTTGGTAAGATGTTCTATTATATTAATAACTCTTAATTACAAGGTACTATACGTATGACCCTATCCTTGTTAAGATGTTCTGTTATTTTAATAACTCTTATTTACAAGGGTACTATACGTATGACCCTATCCTTGGTAAGATGTTCTGTTATATTAATAACACTTAATGACCAGGGTACTATACGTATGACCCTATCCTACGTAAGATGTTCTGTTATATTAATAACCCTTAATGACAAGTGTACCTTACGTATGACCCTATCCTAGGTAAGATGTTCTGTTATATTAATAACCCTTAATGACAAGGGTTCCATACGTATGACCCTATCCTTGGTAAGATGTCCTGTTATATTAATAACCCTTAATGACAAGGGTACCATACGTATGACCCAATCCTTGGTAAGATGTTCTATTATATTAAAAACCTTTAATGACAAGGGTACCATACGTATGACCCAATCCTTGGTAAGATGTTCTATTATATTAATAACCTTTAATGACAAGGGTACTATACGTATGACCCAATCCTTGGTAAGATGTTTTATTATATTAATAACCTTTAATGACAAGGGTACCAGACGTATGACCCTATCATTGATAAGATGTTCTGTTATATTAATAACCCTTAATAACAAGGGTACCTTACGTATGACCCTATCCTTGGTAAGATGTTCTATTATATTAATAACCCTTAATGACAAGGGTACCTTACGTATGACCCTATCCTTGGTAAGATGTTCTATTATATTAATAACCCTAAATGACAAGGGTACCTTACGTATGACCCTATCCTTGGTAAGATGTTCTATTATATTAATAACTCTTAATTACAAGGTACTATACGTATGACCCTATCCTTGTTAAGATGTTCTGTTATTTTAATAACTCTTATTTACAAGGGTACTATACGTATGACCCTATCCTTGGTCAGATGTTCTGTTATATTAATAACACTTAATGACCAGGGTACTATACGTATGACCCTATCCTACGTAAGATGTTCTGTTATATTAATAACCCTTAATGACAAGTGTACCTTACGTATGACCCTATCCTAGGTAAGATGTTCTGTTATATTAATAACCCTTAATGACAAGGGTTCCATACGTATGACCCTATCCTTGGTAAGATGTCCTGTTATATTAATAACCCTTAATGACAAGGGTACCATACGTATGACCCAATCCTTGGTAAGATGTTCTATTATATTAAAAACCTTTAATGACAAGGGTACCATACGTATGACCCAATCCTTGGTAAGATGTTCTATTATATTAATAACCTTTAATGACAAGGGTACTATACCTATGACCCAATCCTTGGTAAGATGTTTTATTATATTAATAACCTTTAATGACAAGGGTACCAGACGTATGACCCTATCATTGATAAGATGTTCTGTTATATTAATAACCCTTAATAACAAGGGTACCTTACGTATGACCCTATCCTTGGTAAGATGTTCTATTATATTAATAACCCTTAATGACAAGGGTACCTTACGTATGACCCTATCCTTGGTAAGATGTTCTATTATTTTAATAACCCTAAATGACAAGGGTACCTTACGTATGACCCTATCCTTGGTGAGATGTTCTGTTATATTAATAACCCTTAATGACAAGGGTACCTTACGTATGACCCTATCCTTGGTAAGATGTTCTATGATATTAATAACCCTTAATGACAAGGGTACCTTACGTATGACCCTATCCTTGGTAAGATGTTCTGTTATATTAATAACTCTTAATGACAAGGGTACCAGACGTATGACCCTATCCTTGGTAAGATTTTCTATCATTTTAATAACTCTTAATGACAAGGGTACCATACGTATGACCATATCCTTGGTAAGATGTTCTGTTATATTAATAACACTTAATGACAAGGGTACCATACGTATGACCCAATCCTTGGTAAGAATTTTTGGTTTAACTAATAACCTTTAATGACAAGGGTACCATACGTATGACCCAATCCTTGGTAAGATGTTCTATTGTATAAATAACCCTTAATGACAAGGGTACCATACGAATAGCCCTATCCTAGGTAAGATGTTCTGTTATATTAATAACCCTTAATGACAAGGGTACCATACGTATGACACTCCTAGGTAAGATGTTCTGTTATATTAATAACCTTTAATGACAAGGGTACCATACGTATGACCCTATCCTTGGTAAGATGTTCTGTTATATTAATAACCCTTAATGACAATGGTACCATACGTATGACACTATCCTAGGTAAGATGTTCTGTTATATTAATAACCCTTAATGACAAGGGTACTATGCGTATAACCCTATCCTTGGTAAGATGTTCTGTTATATTAATAACACTTAATGACAAGGGTACCTTACGTATGACCCTATCCTAGGTAAGATGTTCTGTTATATTAATAAACCTTAATGACAAGGGTACCATACGTATGACCCTATCCTTGGTAAGATGTTCTGTTATATTAATAACCCTTAATGAAAAGGGTACCATACGTATAACCCTATCCTAGGTAATATGTTCTGTTATATTAATAACTGTTAATGACAAGGGCTCCATACGTATGACCCAATCCTTGGTAAGATGTTCTATTATATTAATAACCTTTAATGACAAGGGTACCTTACGTATGACCCTATCCTAGGTAAGATGTTCTGTTATATTAATAACCCTTAATGACAAGGGTTCCATACGTATGATCATATCATAGACAAGATGTTCTGTTATATTAATAACACTTAATGACAAGGGTACCTTACGTATGACCCTATCCTTGGTAAGATGTTCTATTATATTAATAACCCTTAATGACAAGGGTTCCATACGCATAACCCTATCCTAGGTAAGATGTTCTGTTATATTAATAACCCTTAATGACAAGGGTACCATACGTATGACCCTATACTTGGAAAGATGTTCTGCTATTTTAATAACCCTTAATGACAAGGGTACCTTACGTATGACCCTATCCTTGGTAAGATGTTCTATTATATTAATAACCTTTAATGACAAGGGTACCATACGTATAACATTATCCTAGGTAAGATGTTCTGTTATATTAATAACCCTTAATGACAAGGGTACCTTACGTATGACCCACTCCTTGGTAAGATGTTCTGTTATATTAATAACCCTTAATGACAAGGGTACCAGACGTATGACCCTATCCTAGGTAAGATGTTCTGTTATATTAATAACCCTTAATGACATGTGTACCTTACGTATGACCCAATCCTTGGTAAGATGTTCTGTTATATTAATAACCCTTAATGACAAGGGTACCAGACGTATGACCCTATCCTAGGTAAGATGTTCTGTTATATTAATAACCCTTAATGACAAGTGTACCATACGTATGACCCTATCCTTGGTAAGATGTTCTATTATATTAATAAATCTTAATTACAAGGGTACCTTACGTATGACCCTATCCTTGGTAAGATGTTCTGTTATATTAATAACCTTTAATGACAAGGGTACCTTACGTCTGACCCAATTCTTGGTAAGATGTTCTGTTATATTAATAACCCTTAATGACAAGGGTACCTTACGTATGACCCTATCTTTGGTAAGATGTTCTATTATATTAATAACCCTTAATGACAAGGGTACCATACGTATGACCCTATCATAAGTAAGATGTTCTGTTATATTAATAACTCTTAATTACATGGGTACTATACGTATGACCCTATCCTTGGTAAGATGTCCTGTTATATTAATAACCCTTAATGACAAGGGTACCATACGTATGGCTCTATCCTTGGTAAGATGTTCTGTTATATTAATAACCCTTAATGACAAGGGTACCTTACGTATGACCCTATCCTAGGTAAGATGTTCTGTTATATTAATAGCCCTTAATGACAAGGGTACCTTACGTATGACCCTATCCTAGGTAAGATGTTCTGTTATATTAATAACCCTTAATGACAAGGGTACCATACGTATGACCCTATCCTTGGTAAGATGTTCTGTTATATTAATAACCTTTAATGACAAGGGTAGCTTTCGTAATGACCTTATCCTTGATAAGATGTTCTGTTATATTAATAACCCTTAATGACAAGAGTACCTTACGTATGACCTTATCCTTGGTAAGATGTTCTATTATATTAATAACTCTTAATGACAAGGGTACCATACGTATGACCCTATACTTGATAAGATGTTCTGTTATATTAATAACCCTTAATGACAAGGGTACCATACGTATGACCCTATCCTTGGTAAGATGTTCTATTATATTAATAACCTTTAATGACAAGGGTACCTTACGTATGATCCTATCCTTGGAAAGATGTTCTGCTATTTTAATAACCCTTAATGACAAGGGTACCTTACGTATAACCCTATCCTTGGTAAGATGTTCTATTATATTAATAACCTTTAATGACAAGGGTACCATACGTATAACATTATCCTAGGTAAGATGTTCTGTTATATTAATAACCCTTAATGACAAGGGTACCTTACGTATGACCCAATCCTTGGTAAGATGTTCTCTTATATTAATAACCCTTAATGACAAGGGTACCAGACGTATGACCCTATCCTAGGTAAGATGTTCTGTTATATTAATAACCCTTAATGACATGTGTACCTTACGTATGACCCAATCCTTGGTAAGATGTTCTGTTATATTAATAACCCTTAATGACAAGGGTACCTTACGTATGACCCTATCCTAGGTAAGATGTTCTGTTATATTAATAGCCCTTAATGACAAGGGTACCTTACGTATGACCCTATCCTAGGTAAGATGTTCTGTTATATTAATAACCCTTAATGACAAGGGTACCATACGTATGACCCTATCCTTGGTAAGATGTTCTGTTATATTAATAACCTTTAATGACAAGGGTACCTTACGTATGACCCTATCTTTGGTAAGATGTTCTATTATATTAATAACCCTTAATGACAAGGGTACCATACGTATGACCCTATCATAAGTAAGATGTTCTGTTATATTAATAACTCTTAATTACAAGGGTACTATACGTATGACCCTATCCTTGGTAAGATGTCCTGTTATATTAATAACCCTTAATGACAAGGGTACCATACGTATGGCTCTATCCTTGGTAAGATGTTCTGTTATATTAATAACCCTTAATGACAAGGGTACCATACGTATGACCCTATCCTTGGTAAGATGTTCTATTATATTAATAACCCTTAATGACAAGGGTACCTTACGTATGACCCTATCCTTGGTAAGATGTTCTATTATATTAATAACCCTAAATGACAAGGGTACCTTACGTATGACCCTATCCTTGGTAAGATGTTCTATTATATTAATAACTCTTAATTACAAGGTACTATACGTATGACCCTATCCTTGTTAAGATGTTCTGTTATTTTAATAACTCTTATTTACAAGGGTACTATACGTATGACCCTATCCTTGGTCAGATGTTCTGTTATATTAATAACACTTAATGACCAGGGTACTATACGTATGACCCTATCCTACGTAAGATGTTCTGTTATATTAATAACCCTTAATGACAAGTGTACCTTACGTATGACCCTATCCTAGGTAAGATGTTCTGTTATATTAATAACCCTTAATGACAAGGGTTCCATACGTATGACCCTATCCTTGGTAAGATGTCCTGTTATATTAATAACCCTTAATGACAAGGGTACCATACGTATGACCCAATCCTTGGTAAGATGTTCTATTATATTAAAAACCTTTAATGACAAGGGTACCATACGTATGACCCAATCCTTGGTAAGATGTTCTATTATATTAATAACCTTTAATGACAAGGGTACTATACCTATGACCCAATCCTTGGTAAGATGTTTTATTATATTAATAACCTTTAATGACAAGGGTGCCAGACGTATGACCCTATCATTGATAAGATGTTCTGTTATATTAATAACCCTTAATAACAAGGGTACCTTACGTATGACCCTATCCTTGGTAAGATGTTCTATTATATTAATAACCCTTAATGACAAGGGTACCTTACGTATGACCCTATCCTTGGTAAGATGTTCTATTATATTAATAACCCTAAATGACAAGGGTACCTTACGTATGACCCTATCCTTGGTGAGATGTTCTGTTATATTAATAACCCTTAATGACAAGGGTACCTTACGTATGACCCTATCCTTGGTAAGATGTTCTATGATATTAATAACCCTTAATGACAAGGGTACCTTACGTATGACCCTATCCTTGGTAAGAAGTTCTGTTATATTAATAACCTTTAATGACAAGGGTACCATACGTATGACCCAATCCTTGGTAAGATGTTCAATTATATAAATAACCCTTAATGACAAGGGTACCTTACGTATGACCCTATCCTAGGTAAGATGTTCTGTTATATTAATAATCCTTAATGACAAGGGTTCCCTACGTATGACCCTATCATTGGTAAGATGTTCTGTTATATTAATAACCCTTAATGACAAGGGTACAATACATATGACCCAATCCTTGGTAAGATGTTCTATTATATTAAAACCTTTAATGACAAGGGTGCCATACGTATGACCCAATCCTTGGTAAGATGTTCTTTTATATTAATAACCTTTAATGACAAGGGTACCATACGTATGAACCAATCCTTGGTAAGATGTTCTATTCTATTAATAACACTTAATGACAAGGGTACCATACGTATGACCCTATCCTTGGTAAGGTGTTCGGTTATATTAATAACCCTTAATGACAAGTGTAACTTACGTATGACCCTATCCTTGGTAAGATGTTCTATTATATTAATAACTCTTAATGACAAGGGTACCATACGTATGACCCAATCCTTGGTAAGATGTTCTATTACATTAATAACCTTTAATGACAAGGTTCCCATACGTATGACCCTATCCTTGGTAAGATGTTCTGTTATATTAATAACCCTTAATGACAAGGGTACCATACGTATGACCCAATCCTTGGTAAGATGTTCTATTATATTAATAACCTTTAATGACAAGGGTACCAGACGTATGACACTATCCTTGGTAAGATGTTCTGTTATATTAATAACCCTTAATGACAAGGGTTCCATACGTATAACCCTATCCTTGGTAAGATGTCCTGTTATATTAATAACACTTAATGACAAGGGTACCATACGTATGACACTCCTAGGTAAGATGTTCTGTTATATTAATAACCTTTAATGACAAGGGTACCATACGTATAACCCTATCCTTGGTAAGATTTTCTGTTATATTAATAACCCTTAATGACAAGGGTACCATACGTATGACACTCCTAGGTAAGATGTTCTGTTATATTAATAACCTTTAATGACAAGGGTACCATACGTATAACCCTATCCTTGGTAAGATGTTCTGTTATATTAATAACACTTAATGACAAGGGTACCATACGTATGACACTATCCTAGGTAAGATGTTCTGTTATATTAATAACCCTTAATGACAAGGGTACCATACGTATGACCCTATCCTAGGTAAGATGTTCTGTTATATTAATAACCCTTAATGACAAGGGTTCCATACGTATGACCCTATCCTTGGTAAGATGTCCTGTTATATTAATAACCCTTAATGACAAGGGTACCATACGTATGACCCAATCCTTGGTAAGATGTTCTATTATATTAAAAACCTTTATTGACAAGGGTACCATACGTATGACCCAATCCTTGGTAAGATGTTCTATTATATTAATAACCTTTAATGACAAGGGTACTATACGTATGATCCAATTCTTGGTAAGATGTTTTATTATATTAATAACCTTTAATGACAAGGATACCAGACGTATGACCCTATCATTGATAAGATGTTCTGTTATATTAATAACCCTTAATAACAAGGGTACCTTACGTATGACCCTATCCTTGGTAAGATGTTCTATTATATTAATAACCCTTAATGACAAGGGTACCTTACGTATGACCCTATCCTTGGTAAGATGTTCTATTATATTAATAACCCTAAATGACAAGGGTACCTTACGTATGACCCTATCCTTGGTGAGATGTTCTGTTATATTAATAACCCTTAATGACAAGGGTACCTTACGTATGACCCTATCCTTGGTAAGATGTTCTATGATATTAATAACCCTTAATGACAAGGGTACCTTACGTATGACCCTATCCTTGGTAAGATGTTCTGTTATATTAATAACCCTTAATGACAAGGGTACCAGACGTATGACCCTATCCTTGGTAAGATGTTCCATTATATTAATAACCTTTAATGACAAGGGTACCTTACGTATGACCCAATCCTTGGTAAGCTGTTCTGTTATATTAATAACCCTTAACGACAAGGGTACTTTACGTATGACCTTATCCGTGGTAAGATGTTCTATTATATTAATAACTCTTAATGACAAGGGTACCTTACGTATGACCCTATCCTTGGTAAGATGTTCCTTTATATTAATAACCCTTAATGACAAGGGTACCAGACGTATTACCCTATCCTTGGTAAGATGTTCTATGATATTAATAACCCTTAATGACAAGGGTACCTTACGTATGACCCTATCCTTGGTAAGATGTTCTATTATTTTAATGACTCTAAATGAATAGGGTACCATACGTATGACCCTATCCTTGGTAAGATGTTCTGTTATATTAATAACACTTAATGACAAGGGTACCATACGTATGACCCAATCCTTGGTAAGAAGTTCTGTTATATTAATAACCTTTAATGACAAGGGTACCATACGTATGACCCAATCCTTGGTAAGATGTTCAATTATATAAATAACCCTTAATGACAAGGGTACCTTACGTATGACCCTATCCTAGGTAAAATGTTCTGTTATATTAATAATCCTTAATGACAAGGGTTCCCTACGTATGACCCTATCATTGGTAAGATGTTCTGTTATATTAATAACCCTTAATGACAAGGGTACAATACATATGACCCAATCCTTGGTAAGATGTTCTATTATATTAAAACCTTTAATGACAAGGGTGCCATACGTATGACCCAATCCTTGGTAAGATGTTCTTTTATATTAATAACCTTTAATGACAAGGGTACCATACGTATGAACCAATCCTTGGTAAGATGTTCTATTATATTAATACCCTTTAATGACAAGGGTACCTTGCGTATGATCCTATCCTTGGTAAGATGTTCTGTTATATTAATAACCCTTAATGACAAGGGTACCTTGCGTATGACCCTATCCTTGGTAAGATGTTCTATTATATTAATAACCCTTAATAACAAGGGTACCTTACGTATGACCCTATCCTTGGTAAGATGTTCTATTATATTAATAACCCTTAATAACAAGGGTACCTTACATATGACCCTATCCTTGGTAAGATGTTCTGTTATATTAATAACCTTTAATGACAAGGGTACCAGACGTATGACCCTATCCTTGGTAAGATGTTCCATTATATTAATAACCTTTAATGACAAGGGTACCTTACGTATGACCGAATCATTGGTAAGCTGTTCTGTTATATTAATAACCCTTAACGACAAGGGTACCTTACGTATGACCTTATCCTTGGTAAGATGCTCTATTATATTAATAACTCTTAATGACAAGGGTACCTTACGTATGACCCTATCCTTGGTAAGATGTTCTATTATATTAATAACCTTTAATGACAAAGGGTACCTTACCTATGACCCTATCCTTGGTAAGATGTTCTGTTATATTAATAACCCTTAATGACAAGGGTACCTTACGTATGACCCTATCCTTGGTAAGATGTTCTATTATATTAATAACTCTTAATGACAAGGGTACCTTACGTATGACCCTATCCTTGGTAAGATGTTCTATTATATTAATAACCCTTAATGACAAGGGTACCTTACATATGACCCTATCCTTGGTAAGATTTTCTGTTATATTAATAACCCTTAATGACAAGGGTACCAGACGTATGACCCTATCCTTGGTAAGATGTTCTATTATATTAATAATCTTTAATGTCAAGGGTACCTTACGTATGACCCAATCCTTGGTAAGATGTTCTGTTATATTAATAACCCTTAATGACAAGGGTACCAGACGTATGACCCTATCCTTAGTAAGATGTTCTATTATATTAATAACCTTCAATGACAAGGGTACCATACGTATGACCCTATTCTTGGTAAGATGTTCTATTATATTAATAACTCTTAATGACAAGGGTATCAGACGTATGACCCTATCCTTGGTAAGATGTTCTATTATATTAATAACCTTTAATGACAAGGGTACCTTATGTATGACCCTATCCTTGGTAAGATGTTCGGTTATATTAATAACCCTTAATGACAAGGGTACCATACGTATGACCCAATCCTTGGTAAGATGTTCTATTATATTAATAACCTTTAATGTCAAGGGTACCTTACGTATGACCCATTCATTGGTAAGATGTTCTGTTATATTAATAACCCTTAATGACAAGGGTACCTTACGTATGACCCTATCCTAGGTAAGATGTTCTGTTATATTAATAACCCTTAATGACAAGGGTACCATACGTATGACCCTATCCTTGGTAAGATGTTCTGTTATATTAATAACCCTTAATGACAAGGGTACCAGACGTATGACCCTATCCTTGGTAAGATGTTCTATTATATTAATAACCTTTAATGACAAGGGTACCTTACGTATGACCCTATCCTTGGTAAGATGTTCTATTATATTAATAACCTTTAATGACAAGGGTACCTTACGTATGACCCAATCCTTGGTAAGATGTTCTGTTATATTAATAAACCTTAATGACAAGGGTACCTTACGTATGACCCTATCCTTGGTAAGATGTTCTGTTATATTAATAACCGTTAATGACAAGGGTACCAGACCTATGACCCTATCCTTGGTAGGATGTTCTGTTATATTAATAACCTTTAATGACAAGGGTACCTTTCGTATGACCCTATCCTTGATAAGATGTTCTGTTATATTAATGACCCTTAATGACAAGAGTACCTTACATATGACCCTATCCTTGGTAAGATGTTCTATTATATTAATAACTCTTAATTACAAGGTACTATACGTATGACCCTATCCTTGTTAAGATGTTCTGTTATTTTAATAACTCTTAATTACAAGGGTACCATACGTATGATCCTATCCTTGGTAAGATGTTTTGTTATATTAATAACACTTAATGACCAGGGTACTATACGTATGACCCTATCCTACGTAAGATGTTCTGTTATATTAATAACCCTTAATGACAAGGGTATCTTACGTATGACCCTATCCTAGGTAAGATGTTCTGTTATATTAATAACCCTTAATGACAAGGGTACCATACGTATGACCCAATCCTTGGTAAGATGTTCTATTATATTAACAACTCTTAATGACAAGGGTTCCATATGTATAACCCTATCCTTGGAAAGATGTTCTGTTATATTAATAACACTTAATGACCAGGGTACTATACGTATGAGCCTATCCTAGGTAAGATGTTCTGTTATATTAATAACCCTTGATAACAAGGGTACCATACGTATGATCCTATCTTTGCTAAGATGTTCTGTTATATTAATAACTCTTAATGATAAGGGTACCTTGCGTATGACCCTATCCTTGGTAAGATGTTCTGTTATATTAATAACCCTTAATGACAAGGGTTACATACGTATGACCCAATCCTTGGTAAGATGTTCTGTTATATTAATAACCTTTAATGACAAGGGTACCTTACGTATGACCCTCTCCTAGGTAAGATGTTCTGTTATATTAATAACCCTTAATGACAAGGGTTCCATGCGTATGATCATATCATAGACAAGATGTTCTGTTATATTATTAACACTTAATGACAAGGGTACCTTACGTATGACCCTATCCTTGGTAAGATGTTCTATTATATTAATAACCCTTAATGACAAGGGTTCCATACTTATAACCCTATCCTAGGTAAGATGTTCTGTTATATTAATAACCCTTAATGACAAGGGTACCATACCTATGACCCAATCCTTGGTAAGATGTTCTATTATATTAATAACCCTTAATGACGAAGGTTCCATACGCATAACCCTATCCTAGGTAAGATGTTCTGTTATATTAATAACCCATAATGACAAGGGTACCATACATATGAACCAATCCTTGTTATGATGTTCTGTTATATTAATAACCCTTAATGACAAGGGCTCCATACGTATGACCCAATCCTTGGTAAGATGTTCTATTATATTAATAACCTTTAATGACAAGGGTACCTTGCGTATGACCCTATCCTTGTTAAGATGTTCTATTATATTATTAACCTTTAATGACAAGGGTACCTTACGTATGACCCTATCCTTGGTAAGATGTTCTATTATATTAATAACCATTAATGACAAGGGTACCTTACGTATGACCAAATCCTTGGTAAGATGTTCTGTTATATTAATAACCCTTAATGACAAGGGTACCTTACGTATGACCCTATCCTTGGTAAGATGTTCTGTTATATTAATAACCGTTAATGACAAGGGTACCAGACCTATGACCCTATCCTTGGTAGGATGTTCTGTTATATTAATAACCTTTAATGACAAGGGTACCTTTCGTATGACCCTATCCTTGATAAGATGTTCTGTTATATTAATAACCCTTATTGACAAGAGTACCTTACGTATGACCCTATCCTTGGTAAGATGTTCTATTATATTAATAACTCTTAATTACAAGGTACTATACGTATGACCCTATCCTTGTTAAGATATTCTGTTATTTTAATAACTCTTAATTACAAGGGTACCATACGTATGACCCTATCCTTGGTAAGATGTTCTGTTATATTAATAACCTTTAATGACCAGGGTACTATACGTATGACCCATCCTACGTAAGATGTTCTGTTATATTAATAGCCCTTAATGACAAGGGTACCTTACGTATGACCCTATCCTAGGTAAGATGTTCTGTTATATTAATAACCCTTAATGACAAGGGTACCATACATATGACCCAATCCTTGGTAAGATGTTCTATTATATTAACAACCTTTAATGACAAGGGTACCATACGTATGACCCAATCCTTGGTAAGATGTTCTGTTATATTAATAACCTTTAATGACAAGGGTACTATGCGTATGACCCAATCCTTGGTAAGATGTTTTATTATATTAATAACCTTTAATGACAAGGGTTCCATGCGTATGATCATATCATAGACAAGATGTTCTGTTATATTATTAACACTTAATGACAAGGGTACCTTACGTATGACCCTATCCTTGGTAAGATGTTCTATTATATTAATAACCCTTAATGACAAGGGTTCCATACTTATAACCCTATCCTAGGTAAGATGTTCTGTAATATTAATAACCTTTAATGACAAGGGTACCATACCTATGACCCAATCCTTGGTAAGATGTTCTATTATATTAATAACCCTTAATGACAAAGGTTCCATACGCATAACCCTATCCTAGGTAAGATGTTCTGTTATATTAATAACCTTTAATGACAAGGGTACTATGCGTATGACCCAATCCTTGGTAAGATGTTTTATTATATTAATAACCTTTAATGACAAGGGTACCTTACGTATGACCCTATCATTGATAAGATGTTCTGTACTATTAATAACCCTTAATGACAAGGGTACCTTACGTATGACCCTATCCTTGGTAAGATGTTCTATTATATTAATAACCCTTAATGACAAGGGTACCTTACGTATGACCCTATCCTTGGTAAGATGTTCTATGATATTAATAACCCTTAATGACAAGGGTACCTTACGTATGACCCTATCCTTGGTAAGATGTTCTGTTATATTAATAACTCTTAATGACAAGGGTACCAGACGTATGACCCTATCCTTGGTAAGATGTTCTATTATTTTAATAACTCTTAATGACAAGGGTACCATACGTATGACCCTATCCTTGGTAATATTTTCTGTTATATTAATAACACTTAATGACAAGGGTACCAAACGTATGACCCAATCCTTGGTAAGAAGTTCTGTTATATTAATAACCTTTAATGACAAGGGTACCATACGTATGACCCAATCCTTGGTAAGATGTTCTATTATATAAATAACCCTTAATGACAAGGGTACCTTACGTATGACCCTATCCTAGGTAAGATGTTCTGTTATATTAATAATCCTTAATGACAAGGGTTCCCTACGTATGACCCTATCATTGGTAAGATGATCTGTTATATTAATAACCCTTAATGACAAGGGTACAATACATATGACCCAATCCTTGGTAAGATGTTCTATTATATTAAAACCTTTAATGACAAGGGTGCCATACGTATGACCCAATCCTTGGTAAGATGTTCTTTTATATTAATAACCTTTAATGACAAGGGTACCATACGTATGAACCAATCCTTGGTAAGATGTTCTATTACATTAATAACCTTTAATGACAAGGGTACCTTACGTATGATCCTATCCTTTAGATGTTCTGTTATATTAATAACCCTTAATGACAAGGGTACCTTGCGTATGATCCTATCCTTGGTAAGATGTTCTATTATATTAATAACCCTTAATGACAAGGGTACCTTACGTATGACCCTATCCTTGGTAAGATGTTCTATTATATTAATAACCCTTAATGACAAGGGTACCTTACATATGACCCTATCCTTGGTAAGATGTTCTGTTATATTAATAACCCTTAATGACAAGGGTACCAGACGTATGACCCTATCCTTGGTAAGATGTTCCATTATATTAATAACCTTTAATGACAAGGGTACCTTACGTATGACCGAATCCTTGGTAAGCTGTTCTGTTATATTAATAACCCTTAACGACAAGGGTACCTTACGTATGACCTTATCCTTGGTAAGATGCTCTATTATATTAATAACTCTTAATGACAAGGGTACCTTACGTATGACCCTATCCTTGGTAAGATGTTCTATTATATTAATAACCTTTAATAACAAAGGGTACCTTACGTATGACCCTATCCTTGGTAAGATGTTCTGTTATATTAATAACCCTTAATGACAAGGGTACCTTACGTATGACCCTATCCTTGGTAAGATGTTCTATTATATTAATAACTCTTAATGACAAGGGTACCTTATGTATGACCCTATCCTTGGTAAGATGTTCTATTATATTAATAACCATTAATGACAAGGGTACCTTACGTATGACCCAATCCTTGGTAAGATGTTCTGTTATATTAATAACCCTTAATGACAAGGGTACCTTACGTATGACCCTATCCTTGGTAAGATGTTCTGTTATATTAATAACCGTTAATGACAAGGATACCAGACCTATGACCCTATCCTTGGTAGGATGTTCTGTTATATTAATAACCTTTAATGACAAGGGTACCTTTCGTATGACCCTATCCTTGATAATATGTTCTGTTATATTAATAACCCTTAATGACAAGAGTACCTTACGAATGACCCTATCCTTGGAAAGATGTTCTATTATATTAATAACTCTTAATTACAAGGTACTATGCGTATGACCCTATCCTTGATAAGATGTTCTGTTATTTTAATAACTCTTAATTACAAGGGTACCATACGTATGACCCTATCCTTGGTAAGATGTTCTGTTATATTAATAACACTTAATGACCAGGGTACTATACGTATGACCCATCCTACGTAAGATTTTCTGTTATATTAATAGCCCTTAATGACAAGGGTACCTATGACCCTATCCTAGGTAAGATGTTCTGTTATATTAATAACCCTTAATGACAAGGGTACCATACGTATGACCCAATCCTTGGTAAGATGTTCTATTATATTAACAACCTTTAATGACAAGGGTACCATACGTATGACCCAATCCTTGGTAAGATGTTCTGTTATATTAATAACCTTTAATGACAAGGGTACTATGCGTATGACCCTATCCTTGGTAAGATGTTTTATTATATTAATAACCTTTAATGACAAGGGTACCTTACGTATGACCCTATCATTGATAAGATGTTCTGTTATATTAATAACCCTTAATGACAAGGGTACCTTACGTATGACCCTATCCTTGGTAAGATGTTCTATTATATTAATAACCCTAAATGACAAGGGTACTATACGTATGACCCTATACTTGGTGAGATGTTCTGTTATATTAATAACCCTTAATGACAAGGGTACCTTACGTATGAGCCTATCCTTGGTAAGATGTTCTATGATATTAATAACCCTTAATGACAAGGGTACCTTACGTATGACCCTATCCTTGGTGAGATGTTCTGTTATATTAATAACTCTTAATGACAAGGGTACCAGACGTATGACCCTATCCTTGGTAAGATGTTCTATTATTTTAATAACTCTTAATGACAAGGGTACCATACGTATGACCCTATCCTTGGTAAGATTTTCTGTTATATTAATAACACTTAATTACAAGGGTACTATACGTATGACCCAATCCTTGGTAAGAAGTTCTGTTATATTAATAACCTTTAATGACAAGGGTACCATACGTATGACCCAATCCTTGGTAAGATGTTCTATTATATTAATAACCTTTAATGACAAGGGTACCTTGCGTATGACCCTATCCTTGTTAAGATGTTCTATTATATTAATAACCTTTAATGACAAGGGTACCTTACGTATGACCCTATCCTTGGTAAGATGTTCTATTATATTAATAACCATTAATGACAATGGTACCTTACGTATGACCAAATCCTTGGTAAGATGTTCTGTTATATTAATAACCCTTAATGACAAGGGTACCTTACGTATGACCCTATCCTTGGTAAGATGTTCTGTTATATTAATAACCGTTAATGACAAGGGTACCAGACCTATGACCCTATCCTTGGTAGGATGTTCTGTTATATTAATAACCTTTAATGACAAGGGTACCTTTCGTATGACCCTATCCTTGATAAGATGTTCTGTTATATTAATAACCCTTATTGACAAGAGTACCTTACGTATGACCCTATCCTTGGTAAGATGTTCTATTATATTAATAACTCTTAATTACAAGGTACTATACGTATGACCCTATCCTTGTTAAGATATTCTGTTATTTTAATAACTCTTAATTACAAGGGTACCATACGTATGACCCTATCCTTGGTAAGATGTTCTGTTATATTAATAACCTTTAATGACCAGGGTACTATACGTATGACCCATCCTACGTAAGATGTTCTGTTATATTAATAGCCCTTAATGACAAGGGTACCTTACGTATGACCCTATCCTAGGTAAGATGTTCTGTTATATTAATAACCCTTAATGACAAGGGTACCATACGTATGACCCAATCCTTGGTAAGATGTTCTATTATATTAACAACCTTTAATGACAAGGGTACCATACGTATGACCCAATCCTTGGTAAGATGTTCTGTTATATTAATAACCTTTAATGACAAGGGTACTATGCGTATGACCCAATCCTTGGTAAGATGTTTTATTATATTAATAACCTTTAATGACAAGGGTTCCATGCGTATGATCATATCATAGACAAGATGTTCTGTTATATTATTAACACTTAATGACAAGGGTACCTTACGTATGACCCTATCCTTGGTAAGATGTTCTATTATATTAATAACCCTTAATGACAAGGGTTCCATACTTATAACCCTATCCTAGGTAAGATGTTCTGTAATATTAATAACCTTTAATGACAAGGGTACCATACCTATGACCCAATCCTTGGTAAGATGCTCTATTATATTAATAACCCTTAATGACAAAGGTTCCATACGCATAACCCTATCCTAGGTAAGATGTTCTGTTATATTAATAACCTTTAATGACAAGGGTACTATGCGTATGACCCAATCCTTGGTAAGATGTTTTATTATATTAATAACCTTTAATGACAAGGGTACCTTACGTATGACCCTATCATTGATAAGATGTTCTGTACTATTAATAACCCTTAATGACAAGGGTACCTTACGTATGACCCTATCCTTGGTAAGATGTTCTATTATATTAATAACCCTTAATGACAAGGGTACCTTACGTATGACCCTATCCTTGGTAAGATGTTCTATGATATTAATAACCCTTAATGACAAGGGTACCTTACGTATGACCCTATCCTTGGTAAGATGTTCTGTTATATTAATAACTCTTAATGACAAGGGTACCAGACGTATGACCCTATCCTTGGTAAGATGTTCTATTATTTTAATAACTCTTAATGACAAGGGTACCATACGTATGACCCTATCCTTGGTAAGATTTTCTGTTATATTAATAACACTTAATGACAAGGGTACCAAACGTATGACCCAATCCTTGGTAAGAAGTTCTGTTATATTAATAACCTTTAATGACAAGGGTACCATACGTATGACCCAATCCTTGGTAAGATGTTCTATTATATAAATAACCCTTAATGACAAGGGTACCTTACGTATGACCCTATCCTAGGTAAGATGTTCTGTTATATTAATAATCCTTAATGACAAGGGTTCCCTACGTATGACCCTATCATTGGTAAGATGATCTGTTATATTAATAACCCTTAATGACAAGGGTACAATACATATGACCCAATCCTTGGTAAGATGTTCTATTATATTAAAACCTTTAATGACAAGGGTGCCATACGTATGACCCAATCCTTGGTAAGATGTTCTTTTATATTAATAACCTTTAATGACAAGGGTACCATACGTATGAACCAATCCTTGGTAAGATGTTCTATTACATTAATAACCTTTAATGACAAGGGTACCTTACGTATGATCCTATCCTTTAGATGTTCTGTTATATTAATAACCCTTAATGACAAGGGTACCTTGCGTATGATCCTATCCTTGGTAAGATGTTCTATTATATTAATAACCCTTAATGACAAGGGTACCTTACGTATGACCCTATCCTTGGTAAGATGTTCTATTATATTAATAACCCTTAATGACAAGGGTACCTTACATATGACCCTATCCTTGGTAAGATGTTCTGTTATATTAATAACCCTTAATGACAAGGGTACCAGACGTATGATCCTATCCTTGGTAAGATGTTCCATTATATTAATAACCTTTAATGACAAGGGTACCTTACGTATGACCGAATCCTTGGTAAGCTGTTCTGTTATATTAATAACCCTTAACGACAAGGGTACCTTACGTATGACCTTATCCTTGGTAAGATGCTCTATTATATTAATAACTCTTAATGACAAGGGTACCTTACGTATGACCCTATCCTTGGTAAGATGTTCTATTATATTAATAACCTTTAATAACAAAGGGTACCTTACGTATGACCCTATCCTTGGTAAGATGTTCTGTTATATTAATAACCCTTAATGACAAGGGTACCTTACGTATGACCCTATCCTTGGTAAGATGTTCTATTATATTAATAACTCTTAATGACAAGGGTACCTTATGTATGACCCTATCCTTGGTAAGATGTTCTATTATATTAATAACCATTAATGACAAGGGTACCTTACGTATGACCCAATCCTTGGTAAGATGTTCTGTTATATTAATAACCCTTAATGACAAGGGTACCTTACGTATGACCCTATCCTTGGTAAGATGTTCTGTTATATTAATAACCGTTAATGACAAGGATACCAGACCTATGACCCTATCCTTGGTAGGATGTTCTGTTATATTAATAACCTTTAATGACAAGGGTACCTTTCGTATGACCCTATCCTTGATAATATGTTCTGTTATATTAATAACCCTTAATGACAAGAGTACCTTACGAATGACCCTATCCTTGGAAAGATGTTCTATTATATTAATAACTCTTAATTACAAGGTACTATGCGTATGACCCTATCCTTGATAAGATGTTCTGTTATTTTAATAACTCTTAATTACAAGGGTACCATACGTATGACCCTATCCTTGGTAAGATGTTCTGTTATATTAATAACACTTAATGACCAGGGTACTATACGTATGACCCATCCTACGTAAGATTTTCTGTTATATTAATAGCCCTTAATGACAAGGGTACCTATGACCCTATCCTAGGTAAGATGTTCTGTTATATTAATAACCCTTAATGACAAGGGTACCATACGTATGACCCAATCCTTGGTAAGATGTTCTATTATATTAACAACCTTTAATGACAAGGGTACCATACGTATGACCCAATCCTTGGTAAGATGTTCTGTTATATTAATAACCTTTAATGACAAGGGTACTATGCGTATGACCCTATCCTTGGTAAGATGTTTTATTATATTAATAACCTTTAATGACAAGGGTACCTTACGTATGACCCTATCATTGATAAGATGTTCTGTTATATTAATAACCCTTAATGACAAGGGTACCTTACGTATGACCCTATCCTTGGTAAGATGTTCTATTATATTAATAACCCTAAATGACAAGGGTACTATACGTATGACCCTATACTTGGTGAGATGTTCTGTTATATTAATAACCCTTAATGACAAGGGTACCTTACGTATGAGCCTATCCTTGGTAAGATGTTCTATGATATTAATAACCCTTAATGACAAGGGTACCTTACGTATGACCCTATCCTTGGTGAGATGTTCTGTTATATTAATAACTCTTAATGACAAGGGTACCAGACGTATGACCCTATCCTTGGTAAGATGTTCTATTATTTTAATAACTCTTAATGACAAGGGTACCTTACGTATGACCCTATCCTTGGTAAGATTTTCTGTTATATTAATAACACTTAATTACAAGGGTACTATACGTATGACCCAATCCTTGGTAAGAAGTTCTGTTATATTAATAACCTTTAATGACAAGGGTACCATACGTATGACCCAATCCTTGGTAAGATGTTCTATTATATAAATAACCCTTAATGACAAGGGTACCTTACGTATGACCCTATCCTAGGTAAGATGTTCTGTTATATTAATAATCCTTAATGACAAGGGTTCCCTACGTATGACCCTATCATTGGTAAGATGTTCTGTTATATTAATAACCCTTAATGACAAGGGTACAATACATATGACCCAATCCTTGGTAAGATGTTCTATTATATTAAAACCTTTAATGACAAGGGTGCCATACGTATGACCCAATCCTTGGTAAGATGTTCTTTTATATTAATAACCTTTAATGACAAGGGTACCATACGTATGAACCAATCCTTGGTAAGATGTTCTATTATATTAATAACCTTTAATGACAAGGGTACCTTACGTATGATCCTATCCTTGGTAAGATGTTCTGTTATATTAATAAACCTTAATGACAAGGGTACCTTGCGTATGACCCTATCCTTGGTAAGATGTTCTATTATATTAATAACCCTTAATGACAAGGGTACCTTACGTATGACCCTATCCTTGGTAAGATGTTCTATTATATTAATAACCTTTAATGACAAGGGTACCTTACATATGACCCTATCCTTGGTAAGATGTTCTGTTATATTAATAACCCTTAATGACAAGGGTACCAGACGTATGACCCTATCCTTGGTAAGATGTTCCATTATATTAATAACCTTTAATGACAAGGGTACCTTACGTATGATCCTATCCTTGGTAAGATGTTCTGTTATATTAATAAACCTTAATGACAAGGGTACCTTGCGTATGACCCTATCCTTGGTAAGATGTTCTATTATATTAATAACCCTTAATGACAAGGGTACCTTACGTATGACCCTATCCTTGGTAAGATGTTCTATTATATTAATAACCTTTAATGACAAGGGTACCTTACATATGACCCTATCCTTGGTAAGCTGTTCTGTTATATTAATAACCCTTAACGACAAGGGTACCTTACGTATGACCTTATCCTTGGTAAGATGCTCTATTATATTAATAACTCTTAATGACAAGGGTACCTTACGTATGACCCTATCCTTGGTAAGATGTTCTATTATATTAATAACCTTTAATGACAAAGGGTACCTTACGTATGACCCTATCCTTGGTAAGATGTTCTGTTATATTGATAACCCTTAATGACAAGGGTACCTTACGTATGACCCTATCCTTGGTAAGATGTCCTATTATATTAATAACTCTTAATGACAAGGGTACCCTACGTAAGACCCTATCCTTGGTAAGATGTTCTATTATATTAATAACCCTTAATGACAAGGGTACCTTACATATGACCCTATCCTTGGTAAGATTTTCTGTTATATTAATAATCCTTAATGACAAGGGTACCAGACGTATGACCCTATCCTTGGTAAGATGTTCTATTATATTAATAATCTTTAATGACAAGGGTACCTTACGTATGACCCAATCCTTGGTAAGATGTTCTGTTATATTAATAACCCTTAATGACAAGGTTACCAGACGTATGACCCTATCCTTGGTAAGATGTTCTATTATATTAATAACCTTCAATGACAAGGGTACCATACGTATGACCCTATCCTTGGTAAGATGTTCTATTATATTAATAACTCTTAATGACAAGGGTACCAGACGTATGACCCTATCCTTGGTAAGATGTTCTATTATATTAATAACCTTTAATGACAAGGGTACCTTACGTATGACCCTATCCTTGGTAAGATGTTCGGTTATATTAATAACCCTTAATGACAAGGGTACCATACGTATGACCCTATCCTTGGTAAGATGTTCTATTATATTAATAACCTTTAATGACAAGGGTACCTTACGTATGACCCATTCATTGGTAAGATGTTCTGTTATATTAATAACCCTTAATGACAAGGGTACCTTACGTATGACCCTATCCTAGGTAAGATGTTCTGTTATATTAATAACCCTTATTGACAAGGGTACCATACGTATGACCCTATCCTTGGTAAGATGTTCTATTATATTAATAACCTTTAATGACAAGGGTACTTTACGTATGACCCTATCCTTGGTAAGATGTTCTATTATATTAATAACCTTTAATGACAACGGTACCTTACGTATGACCCAATCCTTGGTAAGATGTTCTGTTATATTAATAACCCTTAATGACAAGGGTACCTTATGTATGACCCTATCCTTGGTAAGATGTTCTGTTATATTAATAATCGTTAATGACAAGGGTACCAGACCTATGACCCTATCCTTGGTAGGATGTTCTGTTATATTAATAACCTTTAATGACAAGGGTACCTTTCGTATGACCCTATCCTTGATAAGATGTTCTGTTATATTAATAACCCTTAATGACAAGAGTACCTTACGTATGACCCTATCCTTGGTAAGATGTTCTATTATATTAATAACTCTTAATTACAAGGTACTATACGTATGACCCTATCCTTGTTAAGATGTTCTGTTATTTTAATAACTCTTAATTACAAGGGTACCATACGTATGATCCTATCCTTGGTAAGATGTTTTGTTATATTAATAACACTTAATGACCAGGGTACTATACGTATGACCCTATCCTACGTAAGATGTTCTGTTATATTAATAACCCTTAATGACAAGGGTATCTTACGTATGACCCTATCCTAGGTAAGATGTTCTGTTATATTAATAACCCTTAATGACAAGGGTACCATACGTATGACCCAATCCTTGGTAAGATGCTCTATTATATTAACAACTCTTAATGACAAGGGTTCCATATGTATAACCCTATCCTTGGAAAGATGTTCTGTTATATTAATAACACTTAATGACCAGGGTACTATACGTATGAGCCTATCCTAGGTAAGATGTTCTGTTATATTAATAACCCTTGATAACAAGGGTACCATACGTATGATCCTATCTTTGCTAAGATGTTCTGTTATATTAATAACTCTTAATGATAAGGGTACCTTGCGTATGACCCTATCCTTGGTAAGATGTTCTGTTATATTAATAACCCTTAATGACAAGGGTTACATACGTATGACCCAATCCTTGGTAAGATGTTCTGTTATATTAATAACCTTTAATGACAAGGGTACCTTACGTATGACCCTCTCCTAGGTAAGATGTTCTGTTATATTAATAACCCTTAATGACAAGGGTTCCATGCGTATGATCATATCATAGACAAGATGTTCTGTTATATTATTAACACTTAATGACAAGGGTACCTTACGTATGACCCTATCCTTGGTAAGATGTTCTATTATATTAATAACCCTTAATGACAAGGGTTCCATACTTATAACCCTATCCTAGGTAAGATGTTCTGTTATATTAATAACCCTTAATGACAAGGGTACCATACCTATGACCTAATCCTTGGTAAGATGTTCTATTATATTAATAACCCTTAATGACAAAGGTTCCATACGCATAACCCTATCCTAGGTAAGATGTTCTGTTATCTTAATAACCCTTAATGACAAGGGTACCATACGTATGAACCAATCCTTGTTATGATGTTCTGTTATATTAATAACCCTTAATGACAAGGGCTCCATACGTATGACCCAATCCTTGGTAAGATGTTCTATTATATTAATAACCTTTAATGACAAGGGTACCTTGCGTATGACCCTATCCTTGTTAAGATGTTCTATTATATTAATAACCTTTAATGACAAGGGTACCTTACGTATGACCCTATCCTTGGTAAGATGTTCTATTATATTAATAACCATTAATGACAAGGGTACCTTACGTATGACCAAATCCTTGGTAAGATGTTCTGTTATATTAATAACCCTTAATGACAAGGGTACCTTACGTATGACCCTATCCTTGGTAAGATGTTCTGTTATATTAATAACCGTTAATGACAAGGGTACCAGACCTATGACCCTATCCTTGGTAGGATGTTCTGTTATATTAATAACCTTTAATGACAAGGGTACCTTTCGTATGACCCTATCCTTGATAAGATGTTCTGTTATATTAATAACCCTTATTGACAAGAGTACCTTACGTATGACCCTATCCTTGGTAAGATGTTCTATTATATTAATAACTCTTAATTACAAGGTACTATACGTATGACCCTATCCTTGTTAAGATATTCTGTTATTTTAATAACTCTTAATTACAAGGGTACCATACGTATGACCCTATCCTTGGTAAGATGTTCTGTTATATTAATAACCTTTAATGACCAGGGTACTATACGTATGACCCATCCTACGTAAGATGTTCTGTTATATTAATAGCCCTTAATGACAAGGGTACCTTACGTATGACCCTATCCTAGGTAAGATGTTCTGTTATATTAATAACCCTTAATGACAAGGGTACCATACGTATGACCCAATCCTTGGTAAGATGTTCTATTATATTAACAACCTTTAATGACAAGGGTACCATACGTATGACCCAATCCTTGGTAAGATGTTCTGTTATATTAATAACCTTTAATGACAAGGGTACTATGCGTATGACCCAATCCTTGGTAAGATGTTTTATTATATTAATAACCTTTAATGACAAGGGTTCCATGCGTATGATCATATCATAGACAAGATGTTCTGTTATATTATTAACACTTAATGACAAGGGTACCTTACGTATGACCCTATCCTTGGTAAGATGTTCTATTATATTAATAACCCTTAATGACAAGGGTTCCATACTTATAGCCCTATCCTAGGTAAGATGTTCTGTTATATTAATAACCTTTAATGACAAGGGTACCATACCTATGACCCAATCCTTGGTAAGATGTTCTATTATATTAATAACCCTTAATGACAAAGGTTCCATACGCATAACCCTATCCTAGGTAAGATGTTCTGTTATATTAATAACCTTTAATGACAAGGGTACTATGCGTATGACCCAATCCTTGGTAAGATGTTTTATTATATTAATAACCTTTAATGACAAGGGTACCTTACGTATGACCCTATCATTGATAAGATGTTCTGTACTATTAATAACCCTTAATGACAAGGGTACCTTACGTATGACCCTATCCTTGGTAAGATGTTCTATTATATTAATAACCCTTAATGACAAGGGTACCTTACGTATGACCCTATCCTTGGTAAGATGTTCTATGATATTAATAACCCTTAATGACAAGGGTACCTTACGTATGACCCTATCCTTGGTAAGATGTTCTGTTATATTAATAACTCTTAATGACAAGGGTACCAGACGTATGACCCTATCCTTGGTAAGATGTTCTATTATTTTAATAACTCTTAATGACAAGGGTACCATACGTATGACCCTATCCTTGGTAAGATTTTCTGTTATATTAATAACACTTAATGACAAGGGTACCAAACGTATGACCCAATCCTTGGTAAGAAGTTCTGTTATATTAATAACCTTTAATGACAAGGGTACCATAAGTATGACCCAATCCTTGGTAAGATGTTCTATTATATAAATAACCCTTAATGACAAGGGTACCTTACGTATGACCCTATCCTAGGTAAGATGTTCTGTTATATTAATAATCCTTAATGACAAGGGTTCCCTACGTATGACCCTATCATTGGTAAGATGATCTGTTATATTAATAACCCTTAATGACAAGGGTACAATACATATGACCCAATCCTTGGTAAGATGTTCTATTATATTAAAACCTTTAATGACAAGTGTGCCATACGTATGACCCAATCCTTGGTAAGATGTTCTTTTATATTAATAACCTTTAATGACAAGGGTACCATACGTATGAACCAATCCTTGGTAAGATGTTCTATTATATTAATAACCTTTAATGACAAGGGTACCTTACGTATGATCCTATCCTTTAGATGTTCTGTTATATTAATAACCCTTAATGACAAGGGTACCTTGCGTATGATCCTATCCTTGGTAAGATGTTCTATTATATTAATAACCCTTAATGACAAGGGTACCTTACGTATGACCCTATCCTTGGTAAGATGTTCTATTATATTAATAACCCTTAATTACAAGGGTACCTTACATATGACCCTATCCTTGGTAAGATGTTCTGTTATATTAATAACCCTTAATGACAAGGGTACCAGACGTATGACCCTATCCTTGGTAAGATGTTCCATTATATTAATAACCTTTAATGACAAGGGTACCTTACGTATGACCGAATCCTTGGTAAGCTGTTCTGTTATATTAATAACCCTTAACGACAAGGGTACCTTACGTATGACCTTATCCTTGGTAAGATGCTCTATTATATTAATAACTCTTAATGACAAGGGTACCTTACGTATGACCCTATCCTTGGTAAGATGTTCTATTATATTAATAACCTTTAATAACAAAGGGTACCTTACGTATGACCCTATCCTTGGTAAGATGTTCTGTTATATTAATAACCCTTAATGACAAGGGTACCTTACGTATGACCCTATCCTTGGTAAGATGTTCTATTATATTAATAACTCTTAATGACAAGGGTACCTTACGTATGACCCTATCCTTGGTAAGATGTTCTATTATATTAATAACCATTAATGACAAGGGTACCTTACGTATGACCCAATCCTTGGTAAGATGTTCTGTTATATTAATAACCCTTAATGACAAGGGTACCTTACGTATGACCCTATCCTTGGTAAGATGTTCTGTTATATTAATAACCGTTAATGACAAGAGTACCTTACGCATGACCCTATCCTTGGAAAGATGTTCTATTATATTAATAACTCTTAATTACAAGGTACTATACGTATGACCCTATCCTTGATAAGATGTTCTGTTATTTTAATAACTCTTAATTACAAGGGTACCATACGTATGACCCTATCCTTGGTAAGATGTTCTGTTATATTAATAACACTTAATGACCAGGGTACTATACGTATGACCCATCCTACGTAAGATTTTCTGTTATATTAATAGCCCTTAATGACAAGGGTACCTTACGTATGACCCTATCCTAGGTAAGATGTTCTGTTATATTAATAACCCTTAATGACAAGGGTACCATACGTATGACCCAATCCTTGGTAAGATGTTCTATTATATTAACAACCTTTAATGACAAGGGTACCATACGTATGACCCAATCCTTGGTAAGATGTTCTGTTATATTAATAACCTTTAATGACAAGGGTACTATGCGTATGACCCTATCCTTGGTAAGATGTTTTATTATATTAATAACCTTTAATGACAAGGGTACCTTACGTATGACCCTATCATTGATAAGATGTTCTGTTATATTAATAACCCTTAATGACAAGGGTACCTTACGTATGACCCTATCCTTGGTAAGATGTTCTATTATATTAATAACCCTAAATGACAAGGGTACTATACGTATGACCCTATACTTGGTGAGATGTTCTGTTATATTAATAACCCTTAATGACAAGGGTACCTTACGTATGAGCCTATCCTTGGTAAGATGTTCTATGATATTAATAACCCTTAATGACAAGGGTACCTTACGTATGACCCTATCCTTGGTGAGATGTTCTGTTATATTAATAACTCTTAATGACAAGGGTACCAGACGTATGACCCTATCCTTGGTAAGATGTTCTATTATTTTAATAACTCTTAATGACAAGGGTACCATACGTATGACCCTATCCTTGGTAAGATTTTCTGTTATATTAATAACACTTAATTACAAGGGTACTATACGTATGACCCAATCCTTGGTAAGAAGTTCTGTTATATTAATAACCTTTAATGACAAGGGTACCATACGTATGACCCAATCCTTGGTAAGATGTTCTATTATATAAATAACCCTTAATGACAAGGGTACCTTACGTATGACCCTATCCTAGGTAAGATGTTCTGTTATATTAATAATCCTTAATGACAAGGGTTCCCTACGTATGACCCTATCATTGGTAAGATGTTCTGTTATATTAATAACCCTTAATGACAAGGGTACAATACATATGACCCAATCCTTGGTAAGATGTTCTATTATATTAAAACCTTTAATGACAAGGGTGCCATACGTATGACCCAATCCTTGGTAAGATGTTCTTTTATATTAATAACCTTTAATGACAAGGGTACCATACGTATGAACCAATCCTTGGTAAGATGTTCTATTATATTAATAACCTTTAATGACAAGGGTACCTTACGTATGATCCTATCCTTGGTAAGATGTTCTGTTATATTAATAAACCTTAATGACAAGGGTACCTTGCGTATGACCCTATCCTTGGTAAGATGTTCTATTATATTAATAACCCTTAATGACAAGGGTACCTTACGTATGACCGAATCCTTGGTAAGATGTTCTATTATATTAATAACCCTTAATGACAAGGGTACCTTACATATGACCCTATCCTTGGTAAGATGTTCTGTTATATTAATAACCCTTAATGACAAGGGTACCAGACGTATGACCCTATCCTTGGTAAGATGTTCCATTATATTAATAACCTTTAATGACAAGGGTACCTTACGTATGACCGAATCCTTGGTAAGCTGTTCTGTTATATTAATAACCCTTAACGACAAGGGTACCTTACGTATGACCTTATCCTTGGTAAGATGCTCTATTATATTAATAACTCTTAATGACAAGGGTACCTTACGTATGACCCTATCCTTGGTAAGATGTTCTATTATATTAATAACCTTTAATGACAAAGGGTACCTTACGTATGACCCTATCCTTGGTAAGATGTTCTGTTATATTGATAACCCTTAATGACAAGGGTACCTTACGTATGACCCTATCCTTGGTAAGATGTCCTATTATATTAATAACTCTTAATGACAAGGGTACCCTACGTAAGACCCTATCCTTGGTAAGATGTTCTATTATATTAATAACCCTTAATGACAAGGGTACCTTACATATGACCCTATCCTTGGTAAGATTTTCTGTTATATTAATAACCCTTAATGACAAGGGTACCAGACGTATGACCCTATCCTTGGTAAGATGTTCTATTATATTAATAATCTTTAATGACAAGGGTACCTTACGTATGACCCAATCCTTGGTAAGATGTTCTGTTATATTAATAACCCTTAATGACAAGGTTACCAGACGTATGACCCTATCCTTGGTAAGATGTTCTATTATATTAATAACCTTCAATGACAAGGGTACCATACGTATGACCCTATCCTTGGTAAGATGTTCTATTATATTAATAACTCTTAATGACAAGGGTACCAGACGTATGACCCTATCCTTGGTAAGATGTTCTATTATATTAATAACCTTTAATGACAAGGGTACCTTACGTATGACCCTATCCTTGGTAAGATGTTCGGTTATATTAATAACCCTTAATGACAAGGGTACCATACGTATGACCCTATCCTTGGTAAGATGTTCTATTATATTAATAACCTTTAATGACAAGGGTACCTTACGTATGACCCATTCATTGGTAAGATGTTCTGTTATATTAATAACCCTTAATGACAAGGGTACCTTACGTATGACCCTATCCTAGGTAAGATGTTCTGTTATATTAATAACCCTTATTGACAAGGGTACCATACGTATGACCCTATCCTTGGTAAGATGTTCTATTATATTAATAACCTTTAATGACAAGGGTACTTTACGTATGACCCTATCCTTGGTAAGATGTTCTATTATATTAATAACCTTTAATGACAAGGGTACCTTACGTATGACCCAATCCTTGGTAAGATGTTCTGTTATATTAATAACCCTTAATGACAAGGGTACCTTATGTATGACCCTATCCTTGGTAAGATGTTCTGTTATATTAATAATCGTTAATGACAAGGGTACCAGACCTATGACCCTATACTTGGTAGGATGTTCTGTTATATTAATAACCTTTAATGACAAGGGTACCTTTCGTATGATCCTATCCTTGATAAGATGTTCTGTTATATTAATAACCCTTAATGACAAGAGTACCTTACGTATGACCCTATCCTTGGTAAGATGTTCTATTATATTAATAACTCTTAATTACAAGGTACTATACGTATGACCCTATCCTTGTTAAGATGTTCTGTTATTTTAATAACTCTTAATTACAAGGGTACCATACGTATGACCCTATCCTTGGTAAGATGTTCTGTTATATTAATAACACTTAATGACCAGGGTACTATACGTATGACCCTATCCTACGTAAGATGTTCTGTTATATTAATAACCCTTAATGACAAGGGTACCTTACGTATGACCCTATCCTAGGTAAGATGTTCTGTTATATTAATAACCCTTAATGATAAGGGAACCATACGTATGACCCAATCCTTGGTAAGATGTTCTATTATATTAACAACTCTTAATGACAAGGGTTCCATATGTATAACCCTATCCTTGGAAAGATGTTCTGTTATATTAATAACACTTAATGACCAGGGTACCATACGTATGACCCTATCCTTGGTAAGATGTTCTATTATATTAATAATTCTTAATGACAATGGTACTATACGTATGAGCCTATCCTAGGTAAGATGTTCTGTTATATTAATAACCCTTGATAACAAGGGTACCATACGTATGATCCTATCTTTGCTAAGATGTTCTGTTATATTAATAACTCTTAATGACAAGGGTACCTTGCGTATGACCCTATCCTTGGTAAGATGTTCTGTTATATTAATAACCCTTAATAACAAGGGTTACATACGTATGACCCAATCCTTGGTAAGATGTTCTGTTATATTAATAACACTTAATGACAAGGGTACCATACGTATGACCCAATCCTTGGTAAGATGTTCTGTTATATTAATAACCCTTAATGACAAGGGCTCCATACGTATGACCCAATCCTTGGTAAGATGTTCTGTTATATTAATAACCTTTAATGACAAGGGTACCTTACGTATGACCCTCTCCTAGGTAAGATGTTCTGTTATATTAATAACCCTTAATGACAAGGGTTCCATACGTATGATCATATCATAGACAAGATGTTCTGTTATATTAATAAAACTAAATGACAAGGGTACCTTACGTATGACCATAACCTTGGTAAGATGTTCTATTATATTAATAACCCTTAATGACAAGGGTTCCATACGTATAACCCTATCCTAGGTAAGATGTTCTGTTATATTAATAACCCTTAATGACAAGGGTACCATACGTATGACCCAATCCTTGGTAAGATGTTCTATTATATTAATAAACCTTAATGACAAAGGTTCCATACGCATAACCCTATCCTAGGTAAGATGTTCTGTTATATTAATAACCCTTAATGACAAGGGTACCATACGTATGAACCAATCCTTGTTATGATGTTCTGTTATATTAATAACCCTTAATGACAAGGGCTCCATACGTATGACCCAATCCTTGGTAAGATGTTCTATTATATTAATAACCTTTAATGACAAGGGTACCTTGCGTATGACCCTATCCTTGTTAAGATGTTCTATTATATTAATAACCTTTAATGACAAGGGTACCTTACGTATAACCCTATCCTTGGTAAGATGTTCTATTATATTAATAACCTTTAATGACAAGGGTACCTTACGTATGACTCAATCCTTGGTAAGATGTTCTGTTATATTAATAACCCTTAATGACAAGGGTACCTTACGTATGACCCTATCCTTGGTAAGATGTTCTGTTATATTAATAACCGTTAATGACAAGGGTACCAGACCTATGACCCTATCCTTGGTAGGATGTTCTGTTATATTAATAACCTTTAATGACAAGGGTACCTTTCGTATGACCCTATCCTTGATAAGATGTTCTGTTATATTAATAACCCTTAATGACAAGAGTACCTTACGTATGACCCTATCCTTGGTAAGATGTTCTATTATATTAATAACTCTTAATTACAAGGTACTATACGTATGACCCTATCCTTGTTAAGATGTTCTGTTATTTTAATAACTCTTAATTACAAGGGTACCATACGTATGACCCTATCTTTGGTAAGATGTTCTGCTATATTAATAACACTTAATGACCAGGGTACTATACGTATGACCCATCCTACGTAAGATGTTCTGTTATATTAATAACCCTTAATGACAAGGGTACCTTACGTATGACCCTATCCTAGGTAAGATGTTCTGTTATATTAATAACCCTTAATGACAAGGGTACCATACGTATGACCCAATCCTTGGTAAGATGTTCTATTATATTAACAACCTTTAATGACAAGGGTACCATACGTATGACCCAATCCTTGGTAAGATGTTCTGTTATATTAATAACCCTTAATGACAAGGGTACCTTACGTATGACCCTATCCTTGGTAAGATGTTCTGTTATATTAATAACCCTTAATGACAAGGGTACCATACGTATGACCCAATCCTTGGTAAGATGTTCTATTATATTAACAACCTTTAATGACAAGGGTACCTTACGTATGAACCAAACCTTGGTAAGATGTTCTGTTATATTAATAACCCTTAATGACAAGGGTACCTTACGTATGACCCTATCCTTGGTAAGATGTTCTGTTATATTAATAACCGTTAATGACAAGGGTACCAGACCTATGACCCTATCCTTGGTAGGATGTTCTGTTATATTAATAACCTTTAATGACAAGGGTACCTTTCGTATGACCCTATCCTTGATAAGATGTTCTGTTATATTAATAACCCTTAATGACAAGAGTACCTTACGTATGACCCTATCCTTGGTAAGATGTTCTATTATATTAACAACCTTTAATGACAAGGGTACCTTACGTATGACCCAATCCTTGGTAAGATGTTGTGTTATATTAATAACCCTTAATGACAAGGGTACCTTACGTATGACCCTATCCTTGGTAAGATGTTCTGTTATATTAATAACCGTTAATGACAAGGGTACCAGACCTATGACCCTATCCTTGGTAGGATGTTCTGTTATATTAATAACCTTTAATGACAAGGGTACCTTTCGTATGACCCTATCCTTGATAAGATGTTCTATTATATTAATAACCCTTAATGACAAGAGTACCTTACGTATGACCCTATCCTTGGTAAGATGTTCTATTATATTAATAACTCTTAATTACAAGGTACTATACCTATGACCCTATCCTTGTTAAGATGTTCTGTTATTTTAATAACTCTTAATTACAAGGGTACCATACGTATGACCCTATCCTTGGTAAGATGTTCTGCTATATTAATAACACTTAATGACCAGGGTACTATACGTATGACCCATCCTACGTAAGATGTTCTGTTATATTAATAACCCTTAATGACAAGGGTACCATAC
The DNA here is from genome assembly GCA_963680875.1 of Bathymodiolus brooksi. Lineage (NCBI taxonomy): Eukaryota > Metazoa > Mollusca > Bivalvia > Mytilida > Modiolidae > Bathymodiolus > Bathymodiolus brooksi. The sequence goes on from OY804576.1 coordinate 1,132,622, forward strand.
GTATGACCCAATCTTTGGTAAGATGTTCTATTATATTAACAACCTTTAATGACAAGGGTACCATACGTATGACCCAATCCTTGGTAAGATGTTCTGTTATATTAATAACCCTTAATGACAAGGGTACCTTACGTATGACCCTATCCTTGGTAAGATGTTCTGTTATATTAATAACCCTTAATGACAAGGGTACCATACGTATGACCCAATCCTTGGTAAGATGTTCTATTATATTAACAACCTTTAATGACAAGGGTACCTTACGTATGACCCAATCCTTGGTAAGATGTTGTGTTATATTAATAACCCTTAATGACAAGGGTACCTTACGTATGACCCTATCCTTGATAAGATGTTCTGTTATATTAATAACCGTTAATGACAAGGGTACCAGACCTATGACCCTATCCTTGGTAGGATGTTCTGTTATATTAATAACCTTTAATGACAAGGGTACCTTTCGTATGACCCTATCCTTGATAAGATGTTCTGTTATATTAATAACCCTTAATGACAAGAGTACCTTACGTATGACCTTATCCTTGGTAAGATGTTCTATTATATTAATAACTCTTAATTACAAGGTACTATACGTATGACCCTATCCTTGTTAAGATGTTCTTTTATTTTAATAACTCTTAATTACAAGGGTACCATACGTATGACCCTATCCTTGGTAAGATGTTCTGCTATATTAATAACACTTAATGACCAGGGTACTATACGTATGACCCATCCTACGTAAGATGTTCTGTTATATTAATAACCCTTAATGACAAGGATACCTTACGTATGACCCTATCCTTGGTAAGATGTTCTGTTATATTAATAACCTTTAATGACAAGGGTACCATACATATGACCCTATCCTTGGTAAGATGTTCTGTTATATTAATAACCTTTAATTACAAGGGAACCAGAGGTATGACCCTATCCTTGGTAAGATGTTCTGTTATATTAATAACTCTTAATGACACCGGTTCCATATGTATGACCCAATCCTTGGGAAGATGTTCTGTTATATTAATAACCCTTAATGACAAGGGTACCTTACGTATGACCCTATCCTTGGTAAGATGTTCTGTTATATTAATAACCGTTAATGACAAGGGTACCAGACCTATGACCCTATCCTTGGTAGGATGTTCTGTTATATTAATAACCTTTAATGACAAGGGTACCTTTCGTATGACCCTATCCTTGATAAGATGTTCTGTTATATTAATAACCCTTAATGACAAGAGTACCTTACGTATGACCCTATCCTTGGTAAGATGTTCTATTATATTAACAACCTTTAATGACAAGGGTACCTTACGTATGACCCAATCCTTGGTAAGATGTTGTGTTATATTAATAACCCTTAATGACAAGGGTACCTTACGTATGACCCTATCCTTGGTAAGATGTTCTGTTATATTAATAACCGTTAATGACAAGGGTACCAGACCTATGACCCTATCCTTGGTAGGATGTTCTGTTATATTAATAACCTTTAATGACAAGGGTACCTTTCGTATGACCCTATCCTTGATAAGATGTTCTGTTATATTAATAACCCTTAATGACAAGAGTACCTTACGTATGACCCTATCCTTGGTAAGATGTTCTATTATATTAATAACTCTTAATTACAAGGTACTATACCTATTACCCTATCCTTGTTAAGATGTTCTGTTATTTTAATAACTCTTAATTACAAGGGTACCATACGTATGACCCTATCCTTGGTAAGATGTTCTGCTATATTAATAACACTTAATGACCAGGGTACTATACGTATGACCCATCCTACGTAAGATGTTCTGTTATATTAATAACCCTTAATGACAAGGGTACCATACGTATGACCCAATCCTTGGTAAGATGTTCTATTATATTAACAACCTTTAATGACAAGGGTACCATACGTATGACCCAATCCTTGGTAAGATGTTCTGTTATATTAATAACCCTTAATGACAAGGGTACCTTACGTATGACCCTATCCTTGGTAAGATGTTCTGTTATATTAATAACCCTTAATGACAAGGGTACCATACGTATGACCCAATCCTTGGTAAGATGTTCTATTATATTAACAACCTTTAATGACAAGGGTACCTTACGTATGACCCAATCCTTGGTAAGATGTTGTGTTATATTAATAACCCTTAATGACAAGGGTACCTTACGTATGACCCTATCCTTGATAAGATGTTCTGTTATATTAATAACCGTTAATGACAAGGGTACCAGACCTATGACCCTATCCTTGGTAGGATGTTCTGTTATATTAATAACCTTTAATGACAAGGGTACCTTTCGTATGACCCTATCCTTGATAAGATGTTCTGTTATATTAATAACCCTTAATGACAAGAGTACCTTACGTATGACCTTATCCTTGGTAAGATGTTCTATTATATTAATAACTCTTAATTACAAGGTACTATACGTATGACCCTATCCTTGTTAAGATGTTCTTTTATTTTAATAACTCTTAATTACAAGGGTACCATACGTATGACCCTATCCTTGGTAAGATGTTCTGCTATATTAATAACACTTAATGACCAGGGTACTATACGTATGACCCATCCTACGTAAGATGTTCTGTTATATTAATAACCCTTAATGACAAGGATACCTTACGTATGACCCTATCCTTGGTAAGATGTTCTGTTATATTAATAACCTTTAATGACAAGGGTACCATACATATGACCCTATCCTTGGTAAGATGTTCTGTTATATTAATAACCTTTAATTACAAGGGAACCAGAGGTATGACCCTATCCTTGGTAAGATGTTCTGTTATATTAATAACTCTTAATGACACCGGTTCCATATGTATGACCCAATCCTTGGGAAGATGTTCTGTTATATTAATAACACTTAATGACCAGGATACCATACGTATGACCCTATCCTTGATAAGATGTTCTATTATAGTAATAACCCTTAATGACAAGGGCTCCATACGTATGACCCAATCCTTGGTAAGATGTTCTATTATATTAATAACCTTTAATGACAAGGGTACCTTGCGTATGACCCTATCCTTGTTAAGATGTTCTATTATATTGATAACCTTTAATGACAAGGGTACCATACGTATGACCCTATCCTAGGTAAGATGTTCTGTTATATTAATAACCCTTAATGACAAGGGTTCCATACGTATGACCCTATCCTTGGTAAGATGTTCTATTATATTAATAACCCTTAATGACAGGGGTACCTTACGCATGACCTTTTCCTTGGTAAGATGTTCTATTATATTAATAACCCTTAATGACAGGGGTATCTTATGTATGACCCTATCCTTGGTAAGATGTTCTATTATATTAATAACCTTTAATGACAAGGGTACTATACGTATGACCGTATCCTTGGTTAGATGTTCTGTTATATTAATAACCCTTAATGACAAGGGTACCATACGTATGAACCTATCCTTGGTAAGATGTTCTGTTATATTAATAACCTTTAATGACAAGGGTACCAGACGTATGACCCTATCCTTGGTAAGATGTTCTGTTATATTAATAACTCTTAATGACAAGGGTTCCATATGTATGATCCTATCCTTGGTAAGATGTTCTGTTATATTAATAACACTTAATGACCAGGGTACCATACGTATGACCCTATCCTTGATAAGATGTTCTGTTATATTAATAACCTTTAATGACAAGGGTACCATACATATGACCCTATCCTTGGTAAGATGTTCTGTTAAATTAATAACCTTTAATTACAAGGGAACCAGACGTATGACCCTATCCTTGGTAAGATGTTCTGTTATATTAATAACTCTTAATGACACCGGTTCCATATGTATGACCCAATCCTTGGGAAGATGTTCTGTTATATTAATAACACTTAATGACCAGGATACCATACGTATGACCCTATCCTTGATAAGATGTTCTATTATAGTAATAACCCTTAATGACAAGGGCTCCATACGTATGACCCAATCCTTGGTAAGATGTTCTATTATATTAATAACATTTAATGACAAGGGTACCATGCGTATGACCCTATCCTTGTTAAGATGTTCTATTATATTGATAACCTTTAATGACAAGGGTACCATACGTATGACCCTATCCTAGGTAAGATGTTCTGTTATATTAATAACCCTTAATGACAAGGGTTCCATACGTATGACCCTATCCTTGGTAAGATGTTCTATTATATTAATAACCCTTAATGACAGGGGTACCTTATGTATGACCCTATCCTTGGTAAGATGTTCTATTATATTAATAACCTTTAATGACAAGGGTACTATACGTATGACCCTATCCTAGGTAAGATGTTCTATTATATTAATAACCTTTAATGACAAGGGTACCATACGTATGAACCTATCCTAGGTAAGATGTTCTGTTATATTAATAACCCTTAATGACAAGGGCTCCATACGTATGACCCAATCCTTGGTAAGATGTTCTATTATATTAATAACCCTTAATGACAAGGGTTCCATACGTATAACCCTATCCTAGGTAAGATGTTCTGTTATATTAATAACCCTTAATGACAAGGGTACCATACGTATGACCCAATCATTGGTAAGATGTTCTATTATATTAATAACCCTTAATGACAAAGGTTCCATATTTATAACCCTATCCTAGGTAAGATGTTCTGTTATATTAATAACCCTTAATGACAAGGGTACCATACGTATGAACCAATCCTTGTTAAGATGTTCTGTTATATTAATAACCCTTAATGACAAGGGCTCCATACGTATGACCCAATCATTGGTAAGATGTTCTATTATATTAATAACCTTTAATGACAAGGGTACCTTGCGTATGACCCTATCCTTGTTAAGATGTTCTATTATATTAATAACCTTTAATGACAAGGGTACCTTACGTATGACCCAATCCTTGGTAAGATGTTCTGTTATATTAATAACCCTTAATGACAAGGGTACCTTACGTATGACCCTATCCTTGGTAAGATGTTCTGTTATATTAATAACCCTTAATGACAAGGGTACCAGACGTATGACCCTATCCTTGGTAGGATGTTCTGTTATATTAATAACACTTAATGACAAGGGCTCCATACGTATGACCCAATCCTTGGTAAGATGTTCTATTATATTAATAACCTTTCATGACAAGGGTACCTTGCGTATGACCCTATCCTTGTTAAGATGTTCTATTATATTAATAACCTTTAATGACAAGGGTACCTTGCGTATGACCCTATCCTTGGTAAGATGTTCTATTATATTAATAACCTTTAATGACAAGGGTACCTTACGTATGAACCAATCCTTGGTAAGATGTTCTGTTATATTAATAACCCTTAATGACAAAGGTACCTTACGTATGACCCTATCCTTGGTTAGATGTTCTGTTATATTAATAACCCTTAATGACAAGGGTACCAGACGCATGACCCTATCCTTGGTAAGATGTTCTGTTAAATTAATAACCTTTAATTACAAGGGAACCAGACGTATGACCCTATCCTTGGTAAGATGTTCTGTTATATTAATAACTCTTAATGACACCGGTTCCATATGTATGACCCAATCCTTGGGAAGATGTTCTGTTATATTAATAACACTTAATGACCAGGATACCATACGTATGACCCTATCCTTGATAAGATGTTCTATTATAGTAATAACCCTTAATGACAAGGGCTCCATACGTATGACCCAATCCTTGGTAAGATGTTCTATTATATTAATAACATTTAATGACAAGGGTACCATGCGTATGACCCTATCCTTGTTAAGATGTTCTATTATATTGATAACCTTTAATGACAAGGGTACCATACGTATGACCCTATCCTAGGTAAGATGTTCTGTTATATTAATAACCCTTAATGACAAGGGTTCCATACGTATGACCCTATCCTTGGTAAGATGTTCTATTATATTAATAACCCTTAATGACAGGGGTACCTTATGTATGACCCTATCCTTGGTAAGATGTTCTATTATATTAATAACCTTTAATGACAAGGGTACTATACGTATGACCCTATCCTAGGTAAGATGTTCTATTATATTAATAACCTTTAATGACAAGGGTACCATACGTATGAACCTATCCTAGGTAAGATGTTCTGTTATATTAATAACCCTTAATGACAAGGGCTCCATACGTATGACCCAATCCTTGGTAAGATGTTCTATTATATTAATAACCCTTAATGACAAGGGTTCCATACGTATAACCCTATCCTAGGTAAGATGTTCTGTTATATTAATAACCCTTAATGACAAGGGTACCATACGTATGACCCAATCATTGGTAAGATGTTCTATTATATTAATAACCCTTAATGACAAAGGTTCCATATTTATAACCCTATCCTAGGTAAGATGTTCTGTTATATTAATAACCCTTAATGACAAGGGTACCATACGTATGAACCAATCCTTGTTAAGATGTTCTGTTATATTAATAACCCTTAATGACAAGGGCTCCATACGTATGACCCAATCATTGGTAAGATGTTCTATTATATTAATAACCTTTAATGACAAGGGTACCTTGCGTATGACCCTATCCTTGTTAAGATGTTCTATTATATTAATAACCTTTAATGACAAGGGTACCTTACGTATGACCCAATCCTTGGTAAGATGTTCTGTTATATTAATAACCCTTAATGACAAGGGTACCTTACGTATGACCCTATCCTTGGTAAGATGTTCTGTTATATTAATAACCCTTAATGACAAGGGTACCAGACGTATGACCCTATCCTTGGTAGGATGTTCTGTTATATTAATAACACTTAATGACAAGGGCTCCATACGTATGACCCAATCCTTGGTAAGATGTTCTATTATATTAATAACCTTTCATGACAAGGGTACCTTGCGTATGACCCTATCCTTGTTAAGATGTTCTATTATATTAATAACCTTTAATGACAAGGGTACCTTGCGTATGACCCTATCCTTGGTAAGATGTTCTATTATATTAATAACCTTTAATGACAAGGGTACCTTACGTATGAACCAATCCTTGGTAAGATGTTCTGTTATATTAATAACCCTTAATGACAAAGGTACCTTACGTATGACCCTATCCTTGGTTAGATGTTCTGTTATATTAATAACCCTTAATGACAAGGGTACCAGACGCATGACCCTATCCTTGGTAAGATGCTCTGTTATATTAATAACCCTTAATGACAAGGGTACCAGACGTATGACCCTATCCTTGGTAAGATGTTCTGTTATATTAATAACTCTTAATGACAAGGGTTCCATATGTATGACCCTATCCTTGGTAAGATGTTCTGTTATATTAATAACACTTAATGACCAGGGTACCATACGTATAACCCTATCCTTGGTAAGATGTTCTATTATATTAATAATTATTAATGACAAGGGTACCATAGGTATGAGCCTATCCTAGGTAAGATGTTCTGTTATATCAATAACACTTAATGACAAGGGTACCAGACGTATGACACTATCGTAGGTAAGATGTTCTGTTATATTAATAACTCTTAATGACAAGGGTACCTTACGTATGACCCTATCCTTGGTAAGATGTTCTGTTATATTAATAACTCTTAATGACAAGGGTACCTTGCGTATGACCCTATCCTTGGTAAGATGTTCTGTTATATTAATAACCCTTAATGACAAGGGTTCCATGCGTATGACCCAATCCTTGGTAAGATGTTCTGTTATATTAATAACCCTTAATGACAAGGGTACCATACGTATGACCCAATCCTTGGTAAGATGTTCTGTTATATTAATAACCCTTAATGACAAGGGCTCCATACGTATGACCCAATCCTTGGTAAGATGTTCTATTATATTAATAACCCTTAATGACAATGGTTCCATACGTATAACCCTATCCTAGGTAAGATGTTTTGTTATATTAATAACCCTTAATGACAAGGGTACCATACGTATGACCCAATCATTGGTAAGATGTTCTGTTATATTAATAACCCTTAATGACAAGGGCTCCATACGTATGACCCAATCCTTGGTAAGATGTTCTATTATATTAATAACCTTTAATGACAAGGGTACCTTGCGTATGACCCTATCCTTGTTAAGATGTTCTATTATATTAATAACCTTTAATGACAAGGGTACCTTACGTATGACCCTATCCTTGTTAAGATGTTCTATTATATTAATAACCTTTAATGACAAGGGTACCTTACGTATGAACCAATCCTTGGTAAGATGTTCTGTTATATTAATAACCCTTAATGACAAGGGTACCTTACGTATGACCCTATCCTTGGTAAGATGTTCTGTTATATTAATAACCTTTAATGACAAGGGTACCTTGCGTATGACCCTATCCTTGGTAAGATGTTCTGTTATATTAATAACCCTTAATGACAAGGGTTCCATACGTATGACCCAATCCTTGGTAAGATGTTCTGTTATATTAATAACACTTAATGACAAGGGTACCATACGTATGACCCAATCCTTGGTAAGATGTTCTGTTATATTAATAACCCTTAATGACAAGGGCTCCATACGTATGACCCAATCCTTGGTAAGATGTTCTATTATATTAATAACCTTTAATGACAAGGGTACCTTACGTATGACCCTATCCTATGTAAGATGTTCTGTTATATTAATAACCCTTAACGACAAGGGTTCCATACGTATGATCATATCATAGACAAGATGTTCTGTTATATTAATAACACTTAATGACAAGGGTACCTTACGTATGACCCACTCCTTGGTAAGATGTTCTATTATATTAATAACCCTTAATGACAATGGTTCCATACGTATAACCCTATCCTAGGTAAGATGTTCTGTAAAATTAATAACCCTTAATGACAAGGGTACCATACGTATGACCCAATCCTTGGTAAGATGTTGTATTATATTAATAACCCTTAATGACAAAGGTTCCATACGTATAACCCTATCCTAGGTAAGATGTTCTGTTATATTAATAACCCTTAATGACAAAGGTACCATACGTATGAACCAATCCTTGTTAAGATGTTCTGTTATATCAATAACCCTTAATGACAAAGGTACCATACGTATGAACCAATCCTTGGTAAGATGTTCTGTTATATTAATAACCCTTAATGACAAGGGTACCTTAAGTATGACCCTATCCTTGGTAAGATGTTCTGTTATATTAATAACCCTTAATGACAAGGGTACCACACGTATGACCCTATCCTTGGTAAGATGTTCTGTTATATTAATAACTCTTAATGACAAGGGTTCCATATGTATGACCCTATCCTTGGTAAGATGTTCTGTTATATTAATAACACTTAATGACCAGGGTACCATACGTATGACCCTATCCTTGGTAAGATGTTCTGTTATATTAATAACCTTTAATGACAAGGGTACCATACATATGACCCTATCCTTGGTAAGATGTTCTGTTATATTAATAACCTTTAATTACAAGGGTACCAGACGTATGACACTATTCTTGGTAAGATGTTCTGTTATATTAATAACTCTTAATGACAAGGGTACTATATGTCTGACACTATCCTAGGTAAGATGTTCTATTATATTAATAACCCTTAATGACAAGGGTTCCACACGTATAACCCTATCCTTGGTAAGATGTTCTGTTATATTAATAACCATTAATGACAAGGGTACCATACGTATGACACTATCCTTGGTAAGATGTTCTATTATATTAATAACCCTTAATGACAAAGGTTCCATACGCATAACCCTCTCCTAGGTAGGATGTTCTGTTATATTAATAACCCTTAATGACAAGGGTACCATACGTATGAACCAATCCTTGTTAAGATGTTCTGTTATATTAATAACCCTTAATGACAAGGGTACCAGACGTATGACCCTATCCTTGGTAAGATGTTCTGTTATATTAATAACACTTTATGACCAGGGTACCATACGTATGACCCTATCTTTGGTAAGATATTATATTATATTAATAATTCTTAATGACAAGGGTACCATACGTATGAGCATATCCTAGGTAAGATGTTCTGTTATATCAATAACACTTAATGACAAGGGTACCAGACGTATGACACTATCCTAGGTAAGATGTTCTGTTATATTAATAACCCTTGATAACAAGGGTACCATACGTATGATCCTATCCTTGCTAAGATGTTCTGTTATATTAATAACTCTTAATGACAAGGGTACCTTGCGTATGACCCTATCATTGGTAAGATGTTCTGTTATATTAATAACCCTTAATGACAAGGGTTCCATACGTATGACCCAATCCTTGGTAAGATGTTCTGTTATATTAATAACATTAATGACAAGGGTACCATACGTATGACCCAATCCTTGGTAAGATGTTCTGTTATATTAATAACCCTTAATGACAAGGGCTCCATACCTATGACCCAATCCTTGGTAAGATGTTCTATTATATTAATAACCTTTAATGACAAGGGTACCTTACGTATGACCCTATCCTAGGTAAGATGTTCTGTTATATTAATAACCCTTAATGACAAGGGTTCCATACGTATGATCATATCATAGACAAGATGTTCTGTTATATTAATAACACTTAATGACAAGGGTACCTTACGTATGACCCTATCCTTGGTAAGATGTTCTATTATATTAATAACCCTTAATGACAATGGTTCCATACGTATAACCCTATCTTAGGTAAGATGTTCTGTTATATTAATAACCCTTAATGACAAGGGTACCATACGTATGATACAATCCTTGGTAAGATGTTCTGTTATATTAATAACCCTTAATGACAAGGGTACCATACGTATGAACCAATCCTTGTTAAGATGTTCTGTTATATTAATAACCCTTAATGACAAGGGCTCCATACGTATGACCCAATCCTTGGTAAGATGTTCTATTATATTAATAACCTTTAATGACAAGGGTACCTTGCGTATGACCCTATCCTTGTTAAGATGTTCTATTATATTAATAACCTTTAATGACAAGGGTACCTTACGTATGACCCTATCCTTGGTAAGATGTTCTATTATATTAATAACCTTTAATGACAAGGGTACCTTACGTATGAACCAATCCTTGGTAAGATGTTCTGTTATATTAATAACCCTTAATGACAAGGGTACCTTACGTATGACCCTATCCTTGGTTAGATGTCCTGTTATATTAATAACCCTTAATGACAAGGGTACCATACGTATGACCCTATCCTTGGTAAGATGTTCTGTTATATTAATAACCCTTAATGACAAGGGTACTAGACGTATGACCCTATCCTTGGTAAGATGTTCTGTTATATTAATAACTCTTAATGACAAGGGTTCCATATGTATGACCCTATCCTTGGTAAGATGTTCTGTTATATTAATAACACTTAATGACCAGGGTAACATACGTATGACCCTATCCTTGGTAAGATGTTCTATTATATTAATAATTCTTAATGACAAGGGTACCATAGGTATGAGCCTATCCTAGGTAAGATGTTCTGTTATATCAATAACACTTAATGACAAGGGTACCAGACGTATGACACTATCCTAGGTAAGATGTTCTGTTATATTAATAACTCTTAATGACAAGGGTACCTTACGTATGACCCTATCCTTGGTAAGATGTTCTGTTATATTAATAACCTTTAATGACAAGGGTACCTTGCGTATGACCCTATCCTTGGTAAGATGTTCTGTTATATTAATAACCCTTAATGACAAGGGTTCCATACATATGACCCAATCCTTGGTAAGATGTTCTGTTATATCAATAACACTTAATGACAAGGGTACCATACGTATGACCCAATCATTGTTAAGATGTTCTGTTATATTAATAACCCTTAATGACAAGGGCTCCATACGTATGACCCAATCCCTGGTAAGATGTTCTATTATATTAATAACCTTTAATGACAAGAGTACCTTACGTATGACCCTATCCTAGGTAAGATGTTCTGTTATATTAATAACCCTTAATGACAAGGGTTCCATACGTATGATCATATCATAGACATGATGTTCTGTTATATTAATAACACTTAATGACAAGGGTACCTTACGTATGACCCTGTCCTTGGTAAGATGTTCTATTATATTAATAACCCTTAATGACAATGGTTCCATACGTATAACCCTATCCTAGGTAAGATGTTCTGTAATATTAATAACCCTTAATGACAAGGGTACCATACGTATGACCCAATCCTTGGTAAGATGTTCTATTATATTAATAACCCTTAATGACAAAGGTTCCATACGTATAACCCTATCCTAGGTAAGATGTTCTGTTATATTAATAACCCTTAATGACAAAGGTACCATACGTATGAACCAATCCTTGTTAAGATGTTCTGTTATATTAATAACCCTTAATGACAAGGGTACCTTAAGTATGACCCTATCCTTGGTAAGATGTTCTGTTATATTAATAACTCTTAATGACAAGGGTTCTATATGTATGACCCTATCCTTGGTAAGATGTTCTATTATATTAATAACACTTAATGACCAGGGTACCATACGTATGACCCAATACTTGGTAAGATGTTCTGTTATATTAATAATCCTTAATTACAAGGGTACTATACGTATGACCCTGTCCTTGGTAAGATGTTCTGTTATATTAATAACACTTGATGACGAGGGTACTATGCGTATGGCCCTATCCTTGGTAAGATGTTCTGTTATATTAATAACCCTTTATGACAAGGGTTCCATACGTATGACCCAATCCTTGGTAAGATGTTCTGTTATATTAATAACACTCAATGACAAGGGTACCTTACGTATGACCCTATCCTAGGTAAGATGTTCTGTTATATTAATAACCCTTAATGACAAGGGTTCCATACGTATGATCATATCATAGACAAGATGTTCTGTTATATTAATAACACTTAATGACAAGGGTACCTTACGTATGACCCTATCCTTGGTAAGATGTTCTATTATATTAATAATCCTTAATGACAATGGTTCCATACGTATAACCATATCCTAGGTAAGATTTTTTGTTATATTAATAACCCTTAATGACAAGGGTACCATACGTATGACCCAATTCTTGGTAAGATGTTCTATTATATTAATAACACTTAATGACAAGGGTACCATACGTATGACCCAATCCTTGGTAAGATGTTCTATTATATTAATAACCTTTAATGACAAGGGTACCTTGCGTATGACCCTATCCTTGTTAAGATGTTCTATTATATTAATAACCTTTAATGACAAGGGTACCTTACGTATGACCCTATCCTTGGTAAGATGTTCTATTATATTAATAACCTTTAATGACAAGGGTACCTTACGTATGAACCAATCCTTGGTAAGATGTTCTGTTATATTAATACCCCTTAATGACAAGGGTACCTTACGTATGACCCTATCATTCGTTAGATGTCCTGTTATATTAATAACCCTTAATGACAAGGGTACCATACGTATGACCCTATCCTTGGTAAGATGTTCTGTTATATTAATAACCCTTAATGACAAGGGTACCAGACGTATGACCCTTTCCTTGGTAAGATGTTCTGTTATATTAATAACTCTTAATGACAAGGGTTCCATATGTATGACCCTATCCTTGGTAAGATGTTATGTTATATTAATAACACTTAATGACCAGGGTAACATACGTATGACCCTATCCTTGGTAAGATGTTCTATTATATTAATAATTCTTAATGACAAGGGTACCATAGGTATGAGCCTATCCTAGGTAAGATGTTCTGTTATATCAATAACACTTAATGACAAGAGTACCAGACGTATGACACTATCCTAGGTAAGATGTTCTGTTATATTAATAACTCTTAATGACAAGGGTACCTTACGTATGACCCTATCCTTGGTAAGATGTTCTGTTATATTAATAACCTTTAATGACAAGGGTACCTTGCGTATGACCCTATCCTTGGTAAGATGTTCTGTTATATTAATAACCCTTAATGACAAGGGTTCCATACGTATGACCCAATCCTTGGTAAGATGTTCTGTTATATCAATAACACTTAATGACAAGGGTACCATACGTATGACCCAATCATTGGTAAGATGTTCTGTTATATTAATAACCCTTAATGACAAGGGCTCCATACGTATGACCCAATCCTTGGTAAGATGTTCTATTATATTAATAACCTTTAATGACAAGGGTACCTTACGTATGACCCTATCCTTGGTAAGATGTTCTGTTATATTAATAACCCTTAATGACAAGGGTTCCATACGTATGATCATATCATAGACAAGATGTTCTGTTATATTAATAACACTTAATGACAAGGGTACCTTACGTATGACCCTGTCCTTGGTAAGATGTTCTATTATATTAATAACGCTTAATGACAAAGGTTCCATACGTATAACCCTATCCTAGGTAAGATGTTCTGTTATATTAATAACCCTTAATGACAAAGGTACCATACGTATGAACCAATCCTTGTTAAAATGTTCTGTTATATTAATAACCCTTAATGACAAGGGCTCCATACGTATGACCCAATCCTTGGTAAGATGTTCTATTATATTAATAACCTTTAATGACAAGGGTACCTTACGTATGACCCTATCCTTGGTAAGATGTTTTATTATATTAATAACCTTTAATGACAAGGGTACCTTACGTATGAACCAATCCTTGGTAAGATGTTCTGTTATATTAATAACCCTTAATGACAAGGGTACCATACGTATGACCATATCCTTGGTAAGATGTTCTGTTATATTAATAACCCTTAATGACAAGGGTACCAGACGTATGACCCTATCCTTGGTAAGATGTTCTGTTATATTAATAACACTTAATGACAAGGGTTCCATATGTATGACCCTATCCTTGGTAAGATGTTCTGTTATATTAATAACACTTAATGACCAGGGTACCATACGTATGACCCAATCCTTGGTAAGATGTTCTGTTATATTAATAACTTTTAATGACAAGGGTACCATACATATGACCCTATCCTTGGTAAGATGTTCTGTTATATTAATAACCTTTAATTACAAGGGTACCAGACGTATGACACTATTCTTGGTAAGATGTTCTGTTATATTAATAACTCTTAATGACAAGGGTACCATACGTCTGACACTATCCTAGGTAAGATGTTCTATTATATTAATAACCCTTAATGACAAGGGTTCCATACGTATAACCCTATCCTTGGTAAGATGTTCTGTTATATTAATAACCATTAATGACAAGGGTACCATACGTATGACACTATCCTTGGTAAGATGTTCTATTATATTAATAACCCTTAATGACAAAGGTTCCATACGCATAACCCTCTCCTAGGTAAGATGTTCTGTTATATTAATAACCCTTAATGACAAGGGTACCATACGTATGAACCAATCCTTGTTAAGATGTTCTGTTATATTAATAACCCTTAATGACAAGGGCTCCATACGTATGACCCAATCCTTGGTAAGATGTTCTATTATATTAATAACCTTTAATGACAAGGGTACCTTGCGTATGACCCTATCCTTGTTAAGATGTTCTATTATATTAATAACCTTTAATGACAAGGGTACCATACGTATGACCCTATCCTAGGTAAGATGTTCTGTTATATTAATAACCCTTAATGACAAGGGTTCCATACGTATGACCCTATCCTTGGTAAGATATTCTATTATATTAATAACACTTAATGACAAGGGTACCATACGTATGACCCAATCCTTGGTAAGATGTTCTATTATATTAATAACCTTTAATAACAAGGGTACCATACGTATGAACCTATCCTTGGTAAGATGTTCTATTATATTAATAACACTTAATGACAAGGGTACAATACGTATGACCCAATCCTTGGTAAGATGTTCTGTTATATTAATAACCCTTACTTACAAGGGTACTATACGTATGACCCTGTCCTTGGTAAGATGTTCTGTTATATTAATAACACTTAGTGACAAGGGTACTATGCGTATGGCCCTATCCTTGGTAAGATGTTCTGTTATATTAATAACCCTTAATGACAAGGGTTCCATACGTATGACCCAATCCTTGGTAAGATGTTCTGTTATATTAATAACACTTAATGACAAGGGTACCATACGTATGACCCAATCCTTGGTAAGATGTTCTGTTATATTAATAACCTTTAATGACAAGGGTACCTTACGTATGACCCTATCCTAGGTAAGATGTTCTGTTATATTAATAACCCTTAATGACAAGGGTTCCATACGTATGATCTTATCATAGACAAGATGATCTGTTATATTAATAACACGTAATGACAAGGGTACCTTAGGTATGACCCTATCCTTGGTAAGATGTTCTATTATATTAATAACCCTTAATGACAATGGTTCCATACGTATAACCATATCCTAGGTAAGATTTTCTGTTATATTAATAACCCTTAATGACAAGGGTACCATACGTATGACCCTATCCTTGGTAAGATGTTCTATTATATTAATAACCCTTAATGACAAAGGTTCCATACGTATAACCCTATCCTAGGTAAGATGTTCTCTTATATTAATAACCCTTAATGACAAGGGTACCATACGTATGAACCAATCCTTGTTAAGATGTTCTGTTATATTAATAACCCTTAATGACAAGGGCTCCATACGTATGACCCAATCCTTGGTAAGATGTTCTATTATATTAATAACCTTTAATGACAAGGGTACCTTGCGTATGACCCTATCCTTGTTAAGATGTTCTATTATATTAATAACCTTTAATGACAAGGGTACCTTACGTATGACCCTATCCTTGGTAAGATGTTCTATTATATTAATAACCTTTAATGACAAGGGTACCTTACGTATGAACCAATCCTTGGTAAGATGTTCTGTTATATTAATAACCCTTAATGACAAGAGTACCTTACGTATGACCCTATCCTTGGTAAGATGTTCTGTTATATTAATAACCTTTAATGACAAGGGTACCTTGCGTATGACCCTATCCTTGTTAAGATGTTCTATTATATTAATAACCTTTAATGACAAGGGTACCATACGTATGACCCTATCCTAGGTAAGATGTTCTGTTATATTAATAACCCTTAATGACAAGGGTTCCATACGTATGACCCTATCCTTGATAAGATGTTCTATTATATTAATAACCCTTAATGACAAAGGTTCCATACGTATAACCCTATCCTAGGTAAGATGTTCTGTTATATTAATAACCCTTAATGACAAGGGTACCATACGTATGAACCAATCCTTGTTAAGATGTTCTGTTATATTAATAACCCTTAATGACAAGGGCTCCATACGTATGACCCAATCCTTGGTAAGATGTTCTATTATATTAATAACCTTTAATGACAAGGGTACCTTGCGTATGACCCTATCCTTGTTAAGATGTTCTATTATATTAATAACCTTTAATGACAAGGGTACCTTACGTATGACCCTATCCTTGGTAAGATGTTCTATTATATTAATAACCTTTAATGACAAGGGTACCTTACGTATGAACCAATCCTTGGTAAGATGTTCTGTTATATTAATAACCCTTAATGACAAGAGTACCTTACGTATGACCCTATCCTTGGTAAGATGTTCTGTTATATTAATAACCTTTAATGACAAGGGTACCTTGCGTATGACCCTATCCTTGTTAAGATGTTCTATTATATTAATAACCTTTAATGACAAGGGTACCATACGTATGACCCTATCCTAGGTAAGATGTTCTGTTATATTAATAACCCTTAATGACAAGGGTTCCATACGTATGACCCTATCCTTGATAAGATGTTCTATTATATTAATAACCCTTAATTACAGGGGTACCTTACGCATGACCTTATCCTTGGTAAGATGTTCTATTATATTAATAACCCTTAATGACAGGGGTACCTTACGTATGACCCTATCCTAGGTAAGATGTTCTATTATATTAATAACCTTTAATGACAAGGGTACCATACGTATGAACCTATCCTTGGTAAGATGTTCTATTATATTAATAACCTTTAATGACAAGGGTACTATACGTATGAACCTATCCTAGGTAAGATGTTCTATTATATTAATAACCTTTAATGACAAGGGTACCATACGTATGAACCTATCCTTGGTAAGATGTTATATTATATTAATAACACTTAATGACAAGGGTACCATACGTATGACCCAATCCTTGGTAAGATGTACTGTTATATTAATAACACATAATGACAAGGGTACTATGCGTATGGCCCTATCCTTGGTAAGATGTTCTGTTATATTAATAACACTTAATGACAAGGGTACTATGCGTATGGCCCTATCCTTGGTAAGATGTTCTGTTATATTAATAACCCTTAATGACAAGGGTTCCATACATATGACCCAATCCTTGGTAAGATGTTCTGTTATATTAATAACACTTAATGACAAGGGCTCCATACGTATGACCCAATCCTTGGTAAGATGTTCTATTATATTAATAACCTTTAATGACAAGGGTACCTTACGTATGACCCTATCCTAGGTAAGATGTTCTGTTATATTAATAGCCCTTAATGACAAGGGTTCCATACGTATGATCATATCATAGACAAGATGTTCTGTTATATTAATAACACTTAATGACAAGGGTACCATACGTATGACCCAATCCTTGGTAAGATGTTCTATTATATTAATAACCCTTAATGACAAAGGTTCCATACGTATAACCCTATCCTAGGTAAGATGTTCTGTTATATTAATAACCCTTAATGACAAAGGTACCATACGTATGAACCAATCCTTGTTAAGATGTTCTGTTATATTAATAACCCTTAATGACAAGGGCTCCATACGTATGACCCAATCCTTGGTAAGATATTCTATTATATTAATAACCTTTAATGACAAGGGTACCTTGCGTATGACACTATCCTTGTTAAGATGTTCTATTATATTAATAACCTTTAATGACAAGGGTACCTTACGTATGACCCTATCCTTGGTAAGATGTTTTATTATATTAATAACCTTTAATGACAAGGGTACCTTACGTATGAACCAATCCTTGGTAAGATGTTCTGTTATATTAATAACCCTTAATGACAAGGGTACCATACGTATGACCCTTTCCTTGGTAAGATGTTCTGTTATATTAATAACCCTTAATGACAAGGGTACCACACGTATGACCCTATCCTTGGTAAGATGTTCTGTTATATTAATAACTCTTAATGACAAGGGTTCCATATGTATGACCCTATCCTTGGTAAGATGTTCTGTTATATTAATAACACTTAATGACCAGGGTACCATACGTATGACCCAATCCTTGGTAAGATGTTCTGTTATATTAATAACCTTTAATGACAAGGGTACCATATATATGACCCTATCCTTGGTAAGATGTTCTGTTATATTAATAACCTTTAATTACAAGGGTACCAGACGTATGACACTATTCTTGGTAAGATGTTCTGTTATATTAATAACTCTTAATGACAAGGGTACCATACGTATGACACTATCCTAGGTAAGATGTTCTATTATATTAATAACCCTTAATGACAAGGGTTCCATACGTATAACCCTATCCTTGGTAAGATGTTCTGTTATATTAATAACCATTAATGACAAGGGTACCATACGTATGACATTATCCTTGGTAAGATGTTCTATTATATTAATAACCCTTAATGACAAAGGTTCCATAGGCATAACCCTCTCCTAGGTAAGATGTTCTGTTATATTAATAACCCTTAATGACAAGGGTACCATACGTATGAACCAATCCTTGGTAAGATGTTCTATTATATTAATAACACTTAATGACAAGGGTACCATACGTATGACCCAATCCTTGGTAAGATGTTCTGTTATATTAATAACCCTTAATTACAAGGGTACTATACGTATGACCCTGTCCTTGGTAAGATGTTCTGTTATATTAATAACACTTAATGACAAGGGTACTATGCGTATGGCCCTATCCTTGGTAAGATGTTCTGTTATATTAATAACCCTTAATGACAAGGGTTCCATACGTATGACCCAATCCTTGGTAAGATGTTCTGTTATATTAATAACCTTTAATGACAAGGGTACCTTACGTATGACCCTATCCTAGGTAAGATGTTCTGTTATATTAATAACCCTTAATGACAAGGGTTCCATACGTATGATCATATCATAGACAAGATGTTCTGTTATATTAATAACACTTAATGACAAGGGTACCTTACGTATGACCCTGTCCTTGGTAAGATGTTCTATTATATTAATAACCCTTAATGACAATGGTTCCATACGTATAACCCTATCCTAGGTAAGATGTTCTGTAATATTAATAACCCTTAATGACAAGGGTACCATACGTATGACCCAATCCTTGGTAAGATGTTCTATTATATTAATAACCCTTAATGACAAAGGTTCCATACGTATAACCCTATCCTAGGTAAGATGTTCTGTTATATTAATAACCCTTAATGACAAAGGTACCATACGTATGAACCAATCCTTGTTAAGATGTTCTGTTATATTAATAACCCTTAATGACAAGGGTACCTTAAGTATGACCCTATCCTTGGTAAGATGTTCTGTTATATTAATAACTCTTAATGACAAGGGTTCTATATGTATGACCCTATCCTTGGTAAGATGTTCTATTATATTAATAACACTTAATGACCAGGGTACCATACGTATGACCCAATACTTGGTAAGATGTTCTGTTATATTAATAACCCTTAATTACAAGGGTACTATACGTATGACCCTGTCCTTGGTAAGATGTTCTGTTATATTAATAACACTTGATGACGAGGGTACTATGCGTATGGCCCTATCCTTGGTAAGATGTTCTGTTATATTAATAACCCTTTATGACAAGGGTTCCATACGTATGACCCAATCCTTGGTAAGATGTTCTGTTATATTAATAACACTCAATGACAAGGGTACCTTACGTATGACCCTATCCTAGGTAAGATGTTCTGTTATATTAATAACCCTTAATGACAAGGGTTCCATACGTATGATCATATCATAGACAAGATGTTCTGTTATATTAATAACACTTAATGACAAGGGTACCTTACGTATGACCCTATCCTTGGTAAGATGTTCTATTATATTAATAATCCTTAATGACAATGGTTCCATACGTATAACCATATCCTAGGTAAGATTTTCTGTTATATTAATAACCCTTAATGACAAGGGTACCATACGTATGACCCAATCCTTGGTAAGATGTTCTATTATATTAATAACACTTAATGACAAGGGTACCATACGTATGACCCAATCCTTGGTAAGATGTTCTATTATATTAATAACCTTTAATGACAAGGGTACCTTGCGTATGACCCTAACCTTGTTAAGATGTTCTATTATATTAATAACCTTTAATGACAAGGGTACCTTACGTATGACCCTATCCTTGGTAAGATGTTCTATTATATTAATAACCTTTAATGACAAGGGTACCTTACGTATGAACCAATCCTTGGTAAGATGTTCTGTTATATTAATACCCCTTAATGACAAGGGTACCTTACGTATGACCCTATCCTTGGTTAGATGTCCTGTTATATTAATAACCCTTAATGACAAGGGTACCATACGTATGACCCTATCCTTGGTAAGATGTTCTGTTATATTAATAACCCTTAATGACAAGGGTACCAGACGTATGACCCTTTCCTTGGTAAGATGTTCTGTTATATTAATAACTCTTAATGACAAGGGTTCCATATGTATGACCCTATCCTTGGTAAGATGTTATGTTATATTAATAACACTTAATGACCAGGGTAACATACGTATGACCCTATCCTTGGTAAGATGTTCTATTATATTAATAATTCTTAATGACAAGGGTACCATAGGTATGAGCCTATCCTAGGTAAGATGTTCTGTTATATCAATAACACTTAATGACAAGGGTACCAGACGTATGACACTATCCTAGGTAAGATGTTCTGTTATATTAATAACTCTTAATGACAAGGGTACCTTACGTATGACCCTATCCTTGGTAAGATGTTCTGTTATATTAATAACCTTTAATGACAAGGGTACCTTGCGTATGACCCTATCCTTGGTAAGATGTTCTGTTATATTAATAACCCTTAATGACAAGTGTTCCATACGTATGACCCAATCCTTGGTAAGATGTTCTGTTATATCAATAACACTTAATGACAAGGGTACCATACGTATGACCCAATCATTGGTAAGATGTTCTGTTATATTAATAACCCTTAATGACAAGGGCTCCATACGTATGACCCAATCCTTGGTAAGATGTTCTATTATATTAATAACCTTTAATGACAAGGGTACCTTACGTATGACCCTATCCTTGGTAAGATGTTCTGTTATATTAATAACCCTTAATGACAAGGGTTCCATACGTATGATCATATCATAGACAAGATGTTCTGTTATATTAATAACACTTAATGACAAGGGTACCTTACGTATGACCCTGTCCTTGGTAAGATGTTCTATTATATTAATAACGCTTAATGACAAAGGTTCCATACGTATAACCCTATCCTAGGTAAGATGTTCTGTTATATTAATAACCCTTAATGACAAAGGTACCATACGTATGAACCAATCCTTGTTAAAATGTTCTGTTATATTAATAACCCTTAATGACAAGGGCTCCATACGTATGACCCAATCCTTGGTAAGATGTTCTATTATATTAATAACCTTTAATGACAAGGGTACCTTACGTATGACCCTATCCTTGGTAAGATGTTTTATTATATTAATAACCTTTAATGACAAGGGTACCTTACGTATGAACCAATCCTTGGTAAGATGTTCTGTTATATTAATAACCCTTAATGACAAGGGTACCATACGTATGACCATATCCTTGGTAAGATGTTCTGTTATATTAATAACCCTTAATGACAAGGGTACCAGACGTATGACCCTATCCTTGGTAAGATGTTCTGTTATATTAATAACACTTAATGACAAGGGTTCCATATGTATGACCCTATCCTTGGTAAGATGTTCTGTTATATTAATAACACTTAATGACCAGGGTACCATACGTATGACCCAATCCTTGGTAAGATGTTCTGTTATATTAATAACTTTTAATGACAAGGGTACCATACATATGACCCTATCCTTGGTAAGATGTTCTGTTATATTAATAACCTTTAATTACAAGGGTACCAGACGTATGACACTATTCTTGGTAAGATGTTCTGTTATATTAATAACTCTTAATGACAAGGGTACCATACGTCTGACACTATCCTAGGTAAGATGTTCTATTATATTAATAACCCTTAATGACAAGGGTTCCATACGTATAACCCTATCCTTGGTAAGATGTTCTGTTATATTAATAACCATTAATGACAAGGGTACCATACGTATGACCCAATCCTTGGTAAGATGTTCTATTATATTAATAACCCTTAATGACAAAGGTTCCATACGTATAACCCTATCCTAGGTAAGATGTTCTGTTATATTAATAACCCTTAATGACAAGGGTACCATACGTATGAACCAATCCTTGTTAAGTTGTTCTGTTATATTAATAACCCTTAATGACAAGGGCTCCATACGTATGACCCAATCCTTGGTAAGATGTTCTATTATATTAATAACCTTTAATGACAAGGGTACCTTGCTTATGACCCTATCCTTGTTAAGATGTTCTATTATATTAATAACCTTTAATGACAAGGGTACCTTACGTATGAACCAATCCTTGGTAAGATGTTCTGTTATATTAATAACCCTTAATGACAAGGGTACCTTACGTATGACCCTATCCTTGGTAAGATGTTCTGTTATATTAATAACCCTTAATGACAAGGGTACCAGACGTATGACCCTATCCTTGGTAAGATGTTCTGTTATATTAATAACTCTTAATGACAAGGGTACCTTACGTATGACCCTATCCTTGGTAAGATGTTCTGTTATATTAATAACCTTTAATGACAAGGGTACCTTGCGTATGACCCTATCCTTGGTAAGATGTTCTGTTATATTAATAACCTTTAATGACAAGGGAACTATGCGTATGACCCTATCATAGGTAAGATGTTATGTTATATTAATAACCCTTAATGACAAGGGTACCATACGTATGACCCTATCCTAGGTAAGATTTTCTGTTATATTAATAACCTTTAATTACAAGGGTACCATACGTATGAGCCTATCATAGGTAAGATGTTGTGTTATATTAATAACCCTTAATGACAAGGGTACCATACGTATGACCCTATCCTAGGTAAGATGTTCTGTTATATTAATAACTTTTAATTACAAGGTTATCAGACGTATGACCCTATCCTAGGTAAGATGTTCTATTATATTAATAACCTTTAATGACAAGGGTACTATACGTATGACCCGATCCTAGGTAAGATGTTCTATTATATTAATAACCTTTAATGACAAGGGTACTTACTACACGTATGACCCTATCCTAGGTAAGATGTTCTGTTATATTAATAACACTTAATGACAAGGGTACTATACGTATGGCCCTATCCTTGGTAAGATGTTCTGTTATATTAATAACTCTTAATGACAAGGTTACTATACGTATGAGCCTATCATAAGTAAGATGTTCTGTTATATTAATAACACTTAATGACAAAGGTACCAGAGGTATGACACTATCCTTGGTAAGATGTTCTGTTATATTAATAACTCTTAATGACAAGGGTACCAGACGTATGACCCTATCCTTGGTAAGATGTTCTATTATATTAATAACCCTTAACGACAAGGGTGCCATACGTATGAGCCTATTCTAGGTAAGATGTTCTATTATATTAATAACCTTTAATGACAAGGGTACTATACGTATGACCCTATCATAGGTAAGATGTTCTGTTATATTAATAACTCTTAATGACAAGGGTACCATACGTATGACCCTATCCTAAGTAAGATGTTCTGTTATATTAATAACGTTTAATTACAAGGTTATCAGACGTATGACCCTATCCTAGGTAAGATGTTCTATTATATTAATAACCTTTAATGACAAGGGTACTATACGTATGACCCTATCCTAGGTAAGATGTTCTATTATATTAATAACCTTTAATGACAAGGGTACTATACGTATGACCCTATCCTAGGTAAGATGTTCTGTTATATTAATAACACTTAATGACAAGGGTACTATATGTATGGCCCTATCCTAGGTAAGATGTTCTGTTATATTAATAACACTTAATGACAAGGGTACCAGACGTATGGCCCTATCCTTGGTAAGATGTTCTGTTATATTAATAACTCTTAATGACAAGGGTACTATACGTATGACCCTATCCTAGGTAAGATGTTCTGTTATATTAATAACACTTAATGACAAGGGTACCAGACGTATGACACTATCCTTGGTAAGATGTTCTGTTATATTAATAACTCTTAATGACAAGGGTACCAGACGTATGACCCTATCCATGGTAAGATGTTCTATTATATTAATAACCCTTAATGACAAGGGTACCATACGTATGAGCCTATCCTAGGTAAGATGTTCTATTATATTAATAACCTTTAAAGACAAGGGTACTATACGTATGACCCTATCATAGGTAAGATGTTCTATTATATTAATAACCTTTAATGAAAAGGGTACCATACGTATGACCCTATCCTTGGTAAGATGTTCTATTATATTAATAACTCTTAATGACAAGGGTGCTATACGTATGACCCTATCCTAGGTAAAATGCTCTATTATATTAATAACCTTTAATGACAAGGGTACTATACGTATGACCCTATCTTTGGTAAGATTTTCTATTATATTAATAACTCTTAATGACAAGGGTACCATACGTATGACTCAATCCTTGGTGAGATGTTCTATTATATTAATAACTCTTAATGACAAGGGTACCATACGTATGACCCTATCATAGGTAAGATGTTCTGTTATATTAATAACACTTAATGACAAGGACACCTTACGCATGACCCTATCCTTGGTAAGATGTTCTATTATATTAATAACCGTTAATGACAAGGGTACCTTACGTATGACCCTATCCTTGGTAAGATGTTCTATTATATTAATAACTCTTAATGACAAGGGTACTATACGTATGACCCTATCCTTGGTAAGATGTTCTATTATATTAATAACTCTTAATGACAAGGGTACCATACGTATGACCCTATCCTTGGTAAGATGTTCAGTTATATTAATAACTCTTAATGACAAGGGTACCAGACGTATGACCCTATCCTTGGTAAGATGTTCTATTATATTAATAAACCTTAATGACAAGGGTACCATACGAATGAGCCTATCCTAGGTAAGATGTTCTATTATATTAATTACCTTTAATGACAAGGGTACTATACGTATGACCCTATCATAGGTAAGATGTTCTATTATATTAATAACCTTTAATGACAAGGGTACCATACGTATGACCCTATCCTTGGTAAGATGTTCTATTATATTAATAACTCTTAATGACATGGGTACTATACTTATGACCCTATCCTAGGTAAGATGTTCTATTATATTAATAACCTTTAATGACAAGGGTACTATACGTATGACCCTATCCTTGGTAAGATGTTCTATTATATTAATAACTCTTAATGACAAGGGTACCATACGCATAACCCAATTCTTGGTAAGATGTTCTGTTATATTAATAACTCTTAATGACAAGGGTACCATACGTATGACCCTATCATAGGTAAGATGTTCTATTATATTAATAACTCTTAATGACAATGGTACCATACGTATGACCCTATCATAGATAAGATATTCTGTTATATTAATAACACTTAATGACAAGGATACCTTACGTATGACCCTATCCTTGGTAAGATGTTCTATTATATTAATAACCTTTAATGACAAGGGTACCTTACGTATGACCCTATCCTAGGTAAGATGTTCTGTTATATTAATAACACTTAATGACAAGGGTACTATACGAATGGCCCTATCCTTGGTAAGATGTTCTATTATATTAATAACTCTTAATGACAAGGTTACTATACGTATGAGCCTATCATAAGTAAGATGTTCTGTTATATTAATAACACTTAATGACAAGGGTACTAGACGTATGACACTATCCTAGGTAAGATGTTCTGTTATATTAATAACACTTAATGACAAGGGTACCATACGTATGAGCCTATCCTAGGTAAGATGTTCTATTATATTAATAACCTTTAATGACAAAGGTACTATACGCATGACCCTATCATAGGTAAGATGTTCTATTATATTAATAACCTTAAATGACAAGGGTACCATACGTATGACCCTATCCTTGGTAAGATGTTCTGTTATATTAATAACCGTTAATTACAAGGGTGCCAGACGTATGACACTATCCTAGGTAAGATGTTCTGTTATATTAATAACCCTTAATGACAAGGGTACCAGACGTATGACCCTATCATTGGTAAGATGTTCTGTTATATTAATAACCTTTAATTACAAGGGTTCCATACGTATGACCGTATCCTAGGTAAGATGTTCTATTATATTAATAACCTTTAATGACAAGGGTACCAGACGTATGACACTATCCTTGGTAAGATGTTCTGTTATATTAATAACCTTTAATGACAAGGTTCCCATACGTATGACCCTATCCTAGGTAAGATGTTCTGTTATATTAATAACCCTTAATGACAATGGTACTATACGTATGACCCTATCCTAGGTAAGATGTTCTGTTATATTAATAATACTTAATGACAAGGGTACCATACGTATGATCCTATCCTTGGTAAGATGTTCTATTATATTAATAACCTTTAATGACAAGGGTACCTTACGTATGACCCAATCCTTGGTAAGATGTTCTGTTATATTAATAACTCTTATTGACAAGGGTACTATACGTATGACCCTATCCTAGGTAAGATGTTCTATTATATTAATAACCTTTAATGACAAGGGTACCTTACGTATGACCCAATCCTTGGTAAGATGTTCTGTTATATTAATAACTCTTATTGACAAGGGTACTATACGTATGATCCTATCCTTGGTAAGATGTTCTGTTATATTAATAACCCTTAATGACAAGGGTTCCATACGTATGACCCTATCCTTGGTAAGATGTTCTGTTATATTAATAACCTTTAATTACAAGGGTTCCATACGTATGACCCTATCCTTGGTAAGATGTTCTGTTATATTAATAACCTTTAATTACAATTGTTCCATACGTATGACCCTATCCTTGGTAAGATGTTCTGTTATATTAATAACCTTTAATTACAAGGGTTCCATACGTATGACCCTATCATTGGTAAGATGTTCTGTTATATTAATAACCTTTAATTACAAGGGTTCCATACGTATGACCATATCCTAGGTAAGATGTTCTGTTATATTAATAACCTTTAATTACAAGGGTTCCATACTTATGACCCTATCCTTGGTAAGATGTTCTGTTATATTAATAACCTTTAATTACAAGGGTTCCATACGTATGACCTTATCCTAGGTAAGATGTTCTGTTATATTAATAACCTTTAATTACAAGGGTACCATACGTATGACCCTATCCTTGGTAAGATGTTCTGTTATATTAATAACCTTTAATTACAAGGGTTCCATACGTATGACCCAATCCTAGGTAAGATGTTCTGTTATATTAATAACCTTTAATTACAAGGGTTCCATACGTATGACCCTATCCTAGGCAAGATGTTCTGTTATATTAATAACCTTTAATTACAAGGGTTCCATACGTATGACCCTATCCTAGGTAAGATGTTCTGTTATATCAATAACCTTTAATTACAAGGTTACCAGACGTATGACCCTATCCTTGGTAAGATGTTCTGTTATATTAATAACCTTTAATTACAAGGGTTCCATACGTATGACCCTATCCTAGGTAAGATGTTCTGTTATATTAATAACCTTTAATTACAAGGGTTCCATACGTATGACCCTATCCTAGGTAAGATGTTCTGTTATATTAATAACCTTTAATTACAAGGGTTCCATACGTATGACCCTATCCTAGGTAAGATGTTCTGTTATATTAATAACCTTTAATGACAAGGGTACCAGACGTATGACCCTATCCTAGGTAAGATGATGTAATATATATTTATGACCCTATCCTAGGTAAGATGATGTAATATATATATATGACCCTATCCTAGGTAAGATGATGTAATATATATATATGACCCTATCCTAGGTAAGATGATGTAATATATATTTATGACCCTATCCTTGGTAAGATGATGTAATATATATATATGACCCTATCCTAGGTAAGATGATGTAATATATATATATGACCCTATCCTAGGTAAGATGATGTAATATAAATATATGACCCTATCCTAGGTAAGATGATGTAATATATATATATGACCCTATCCTAGGTAAGATGATGTAATATATATATATGACCCTATCCTAGGTAAGATGATGTAATATATATATATGACCCTATCCTAGGTAAGATGATGTAATATATATATATGACCCTATCCTAGGTAAGATGATGTAATATATATATATGACCCTATCCTAGGTAAGATGATGTAATATATATATATGACCCTATCCTAGGTAAGATGATGTAATATATATATATGACCCTATCCTAGGTAAGATGATGTAATATATATATATGACCCTATCCTAGGTAAGATGATGTAATATATATATATGACCCTATCCTAGGTAAGATGATGTAATATATATATATGACCCTATCCTATGTAAGATGATGTAATATAAATATATGACCCTATCCTAGGTAAGATGATGTAATATATATATATGACCCTATCCTAGGTAAGATGATGTAATATATATATATGACCCTATCCTAGGTAAGATGATGTAATATATATATATGACCCTATCCTAGGTAAGATGATGTAATATATATATATGACCCTATCCTAGGTAAGATGATGTAATATATATATATATGACCCTATCCTAGGTAAGATGATGTAATATATATATATGACCCTATCCTAGGTAAGATGATGTAATATATATATATGACCCTATCCTAGGTAAGATGATGTAATATATATATATGACCCTATCCTATGTAAGATGATGTAATATATATATATGACCCTATCCTAGGTAAGATGATGTAATATATATATATGACCCTATCCTAGGTAAGATGATGTAATATATATTTATGACCCTATCCTATGTAACATGATGTAATATATATATGACCCTATCCTAGGTAAGATGATGTAATATATATATATGACCCTATCCTTGGTAAGATGATGTAATATATATATATGACCCTATCCTAGGTAAGATGATGTAATATAAATATATGACCCTATCCTAGGTAAGATGATGTAATATATATATATGACCCTATCCTAGGTAAGATGATGTAATATATATATATGACCCTATCCTAGGTAAGATGATGTAATATATATATATGACCCTATCCTAGGTAAGATGATGTAATATATATATATGACCCTATCCTAGGTAAGATGATGTAATATATATATATGACCCTATCCTAGGTAAGATGATGTAATATATATATATGACCCTATCCTAGGTAAGATGATGTAATATATATATATGACCCTATCCTATGTAAGATGATGTAATATATATATATGACCCTATCCTATGTAAGATGATGTAATATATATGTATAGTGTATTGTTTGTAATATCGCCCTGAATATGCATGATATATTTGCCGCTGGGTGTTAAACAACAATCTGAGTGAATCTGTCATTAATCTTGTTAATATTTGATGATTATACATTTTGTACAATATTGATTACAATTAAAACATTAAAAACGTGTGAAAATTTGTTCTGAAATAATCCATGGAGGATAATTAATGTAGTTAAAATCGTATGTTTATACATTTATGTGATATACAAATATATATTTACAATTGTTGTTTTTTTAAACTATAAGTTGACATTTACAAACATGATATTATAAATGATAATGTTTTAAATTACCTATTTTTCTTTTATTATCATATCTTCTATCAAGTAAATTGATAGTAACAATATTTCAAAGCTATTATAGTAGGTCACTTTTTACATTCCTCTCGTGTGATCTGGTGTGTAACACAAATCTCTCAGTTTACATAAAACAAATGTTTTGTCTGTGATATATAACACATATCTGTATCTTCTTTTGTTGCATTCTGTAATTCCAGAGAATATACAATTCTTTGACAGACAGATATAAAAAAAGATAAATAATTTGGTAGTAACTTTGGGCCCAGTTCCAAATATCGTTTTCTCAGAATTAGATCAGTGTAACGAGGGATAGTCTCCGTGTTCGTATTGAATCTATACCAAAACGCTATTATAATAAACGAACTGAACGTTATTGTTTAGAACAAATGTGTTTTTATTATGATCAGTTTCGTTCCGTTATATTAATGCAGTCACGTAAATTTGCTGTAATTTCCACTAATTATCGACACTTTTCAGTAAGTGGATTTCGAATTAGAAAGAAAAGCATCCGTTTCAAAACTTTATACAGGGATATCTTATCTAAAGCATACATATCTTCAAACGACATACAGGGATGTCCTATCTAAAACAGACATGTCTTCAAACATCATACAGATATATCCTATTTAAATATAGACATGTCTTCAAACGACATACAGGGATATCCTATCTAAAAACAGACATGTCTTCAAACGACATACAGGGATGCCCTATCTAAAAATAGACATGTCTTCAAACGACATGCAGGGATGTACTATCTAAAACAGATATGTCTTCAAACGACATACATGGATGTCCTATCTAAAAACAAACATGTCTTCAAACGACATACAGGGATGTCCTATCTAAAACTGACATGTCTTCAAACGACATACAGGGATATCCTATCTAAAAACAGACATGTCTTCAAACGACATACAGGGATATCCTATCTAAAAAAATACAGACAGGTCTTCAAACATCATACAGGATTATCCTATCTAAGCACAGATATGTCTTCAAACGACATACAGCGATGTCCTATCTAAACAGACATGTCTTCAAACAACATACAGGATGTCCTATCTAAAACAGACATGTCTTCAAACGACATACATGGATATCCTATCTAAAATAGACATGTCTTCAAACGACATACAGGGATATCCTATCTAAAACAGACATGTCTTCAAACGACACACAGGATGTCCTATCTAAAACAGACATGTCTTCAAATGTTATACAGGGATGTCCTATCTAAAACAGACATGTCTTCAAACGACATACAGGGATATCCTATCTAAAACAGACATGTCTTCAAACGACATACAAGGATATCCTATCTAAAACAGACATGTCTTCAAACGACATACATGATGTCCTATCTAAAACAGACATGTCTTCAAACGACATACATGATGCCTTATTTAAAACAGACATGTCTTCAAACGACATACAGCGGTGTCCTATCTGAAAACAAACATGTTTTCAAACGTCATACAGCGGTGTCCTATCTAAATACAGACATGTCTTCAAACGACATACATGATGTCCTATCTAAAACAGACATGTCTTCAAACGACATACAGCGGTGTCCTATCTAGAAATAGACATGTCTTCAAACGTCATACAGGGATGTCCTATCTAAAACAGATATGTCTTCAAAAGACATACAGGGATATTCTATCTAGAGCAGACATGTATTCAAACGACATACAGGAATATCCTATCGAAAACAGAAATGTCTTCAAAAGACATACAGGGATGTCCTATCTAAAACAGACATGTCTTCATACGACATACAGGGATATCCTATCTAAAACCGACATGTCTTCAAGCGACATACAGGGATATCCTATCTAAAACCGACATGTCTTCAAACGACATACAGGGATGTCTATCTATATACAGACATATCTTCAAACGACATACAGGGATGTCCTATCTAAAAGCAAAAATGTCTTCAAACAACATACAGGGATGTCCTATCTAAAACATATGTCTTCAAACGACATACAGGGATGTCCTATCTAAAACCGACATGTCTTCAAACGACATACAGGGATATCCTATCTAAAAACAGACATGTCTTCAAACGACATACAGGGATATCCTATCTAAAAAAATACAGACATGTCTTCAAACATCATACAGGATTATCCTATCTAAGCACAGACATGTCTTCAAACGACATACATCGATGTCCTATCTAAACAGACATGTCTTCAAACAACATACAGGATGTCCTATCTAAAACAGACATGTCTTCAAACGACATACATGGATATCCTATCTAAAACAGACATGTCTTCAAACGACATACAGGGATATCCTATCTAAAACAGACATGTCTTCAAACGATACACAAGATGTCCTATCTAAAACAGACATGTCTTCAAATGTTATACAGGGATGTCCTATCTAAAACAGACATGTCTTCAAACGATATACAGGGATATCCTATCTAAAACAGACATGTCTTCAAACGACATACAAGGATATCCTATCTAAAACAGACATGTCTTCAAACGACATACATGATGTCCTATCTAAAACAGACATGTCTTCGAACGACATACAGGATGCCTTATTTAAAACAGACATGTCTTCAAACGACATACAGCGGTGTCCTATCTGAAAACAGACATGTTTTCAAACGTCATACAGCGGTGTCCTATCTAAATACAGACATGTCTTCAAACGACATACATGATGTCCTATCTAAAACAGACATGTCTTCAAACGACATACAGCGGTGTCCTATCTAGAAATAGACATGTCTTCAAACGTCATACAGGGATGTCCTATCTAAAACAGATATGTCTTCAAACGACATACAGGGATATTCTATCTAGAGCAGACATGTCTTCAAACGACATACAGGAATATCCTATCGAAAACAGACATGTCTTCAAACGACATACAGGGATGTCCTATCTAAAACCGACTTGTCTTCAAACGACAAACAGTGATATCCTATCTAAAACAGACATGTCTTCAAACGACATACAGGGATGTCGTATCTAAACACAGACATGTCTTCAAACGACATACAGGGATGTACTATCTAAAACAGACATGTCTTCAAATGACATACAGGGATGTCGTATCTAAACACATACATGTCTTCAAACGTCATACAGGGATGTCCTATCTAAAAAATAAAGACATGTCTTAAAACGACATACAGGGATGTCCTATCTAAAGCAGACATGTCTTCAAATGGCATACAGCGATGTCCTATCTAAAACAGACATGTCTTCAAACGGCATACAGCGGTGTCCTATCTAAAACAGACATGTCTTCAAACGGCATACAGCGGTGTCCTATCTAAATAACAGACATGTCTTCAGACGGCATACAGCGATGTCCTATCTAAAACAGACATATCTTCAAACGTCATACAGGGATGTCATATCTAAATAACAGATATGTCTTCAAACGTCTGACTTAAATATGTAAAATCTACCTTCATTATAATACATCGTTTTACATAACATGCATATTTGTTATTTGTCGGTTATGTTTTAGAATCTTTATTTACACAGTACATAAACAATGTAAATAAACATTGGACAAACAAAACAAATACAGAATATAGGTAATATTACATTATGTAAAATACAGAATATAGGTAATATTACATTATGTAAAATACAGAATATAGGTAATATTACATTATGTCAAATACAGAATATAGGTAATATTACATTATGTAAAATACAGAATATAGGTAATATTACATTATGTAAAATACAGAATATAGGTCATATTACATTATGTAAAATACAGATTATAGGTAATATTACATTATGTAAAATACAGAATATAGGTAATATTACATTATGTAAAATACAGAATATAGGTAATATTACATTATGTAAAATACAGAATATAGGTAATATTACATTATGTAAAATACAGAATATAGGTCATATTACATTATGTAAAATACAGAATATAGGTAATATTACATTATGTAAAATACAGAATATAGGTAATATTACATTATGTAAAATACAGAATATGGGTCATATTACATTATGTAAAATACAGAATATAGGTAATATTACATTATGTAAAATACAGAATATAGGTAATATTACATTATGTAAAATACAGAATATAGGTAATATTACATTATGTAAAATACAGAATATAGGTAATATTACATTATGTAAAATACAGAATATAGGTAATATTACATTATGTAAAATACAGAATATAGGTAATATTACATTATGTAAAATACAGAATATAGGTCATATTACATTATGTAAAATACAGAATATAGGTAATATTACATTATGTAAAATACAGAATATAGGTAATATTACATTATGTAAAATACAGAATATAGGTCATATTACATTATGTAAAATACAGAATATAGGTAATATTACATTATGTAAAATACAGAATATAGGTAATATTACATTATGTAAAATACAGAATATAGGTAATATTACATTATGTAAAATACAGCAGAATATAGGTCATATTACATTATGTAAAATACAGAATATAGGTAATATTACATTATGTAAAATACAGAATATAGGTAATATTACATTATGTAAAATACAGAATATAGGTCATATTACATTATGTAAAATACAGAATATAGGTAATATTACATTATGTAAAATACAGAATATAGGTAATATTACATTATGTAAAATACAGAATATAGGTAATATTACATTATGTAAAATACAGAATATAGGTAATATTACATTATATAAAATACAGAATATAGGTAATATTACATTATGTAAAATACAGAATATAGGTCATATTACATTATGTAAAATACAGAATATAGGTCATATTACATTATGTAAAATACAGAATATAGGTAATATTACATTATGTAAAATACAGAATATAGGTAATATTACATTATGTAAAATACAGAATATAGGTCATATTACATTATGTAAAATACAGAATATAGGTAATATTACATTATGTAAAATACAGAATATAGGTAATATTACATTATGTAAAATACAGAATATAGGTAGTATTACATTATGTAAAATACAGAATATAGGTAATATTACATTATGTAAAATACAGAATATAGGTAATATTACATTATGTAAAATACAGAATATAGGTCATATTACATTATGTAAAATACAGAATATAGGTAATATTACATTATGTAAAATACAGAATATAGGTAATATTACATTATGTAAAATACAGAATATAGGTAATATTACATTATGTAAAATACAGAATATAGGTAATATTACATTATGTAAAATACAGAATATAGGTCATATTACATTATGTAAAATACAGATTATAGGTAATATTACATTATGTAAAATACAGAATATAGGTAATATTACATTATGTAAAATACAGAATATAGGTAATATTACATTATGTAAAATACAGAATATAGGTCATATTACATTATGTAAAATACAGAATATAGGTAATATTACATTATGTAAAATACAGAATATAGGTAATATTACATTATGTAAAATACAGAATATAGGTCATATTACATTATGTAAAATACAGAATATAGGTAATATTACATTATGTAAAATACAGAATATAGGTAATATTACATTATGTAAAATACAGAATATAGGTAATATTACATTATGTAAAATACAGAATATAGGTAATATTACATTATGTAAAATACAGAATATAGGTAATATTACATTATGTAAAATACAGAATATAGGTAATATTACATTATGTAAAATACAGAATATAGGTAATATTACATTATGTAAAATACAGAATATAGGTCATATTACATTATGTAAAATCCAGAATATAGGTAATATTACATTATGTAAAATACAGAATATAGGTCATATTACATTATGTAAAATACAGAATATAGGTCATATTACATTAGGTAAAATACAGAATATAGGTAATATTACATTATGTAAAATACAGAATATAGGTAATATTACATTATGTAAAATACAGAATATAGGTAATATTACATTATGTAAAATACAGAATATAGGTCATATTACATTATGTAAAATACAGAATATAGGTCATATTACATTATGTAAAATACAGAATATAGGTAATATTACATTATGTAAAATACAGAATATAGGTAATATTACATTATGTAAAATACAGAATATAGGTCATATTACATTATGTAAAATACAGAATATAGGTAATATTACATTATGTAAAATACAGAATTTAGGTAATATTACATTATGTAAAATACAGAATATAGGTAATATTACATTATGTAAAATACAGAATATAGGTAATATTACATTATGTAAAATACAGAATATAGGTAATATTACATTATGTAAAATACAGAATATAGGTAATATTACATTATGTAAAATACAGAATATAGGTCATATTACATTATGTAAAATACAGAATATAGGTAATATTACATTATATAAAATACAGAATATAGGTAATATTACATTATGTAAAATACAGAATATAGGTAATATTACATTATGTAAAATACAGAATATAGGTAATATTACATTATGTAAAATACAGAATATAGGTAATATTACATTATGTAAAATACAGAATATAGGTAATATTACATTGTGTAAAATACAGAATATAGGTAATATTACATTATGTAAAATACAGAATATAGGTAATATTACATTATGTAAAATACAGAATATAGGTCATATTACATTATGTAAAATACAGAATATAGGTATTATTACATTATGTAAAATACAGAATATAGGTCATATTACATTATGTAAAATACAGAATATAGGTAATATTACATTATGTAAAATACAGAATATAGGTAATATTACATTATGTAAAATACAGAATATAGGTCATATTACATTATGTAAAATACAGAATATAGGTAATATTACATTATGTAAAATACAGAATATAGGTCATATTACATTATGTAAAATACAGAATATAGGTAATATTACATTATGTAAAATACAGAATATAGGTAATATTACATTATGTAAAATACAGAATATAGGTCATATTACATTATGTAAAATACAGAATATAGGTCATATTACATTATGTAAAATACAGAATATAGGTAATATTACATTATGTAAAATACAGAATATAGGTAATATTACATTATGTAAAATACAGAATATAGGTAATATTACATTATGTAAAATACAGAATATAGGTAATATTACATTATGTAAAATACAGAATATAGGTAATATTACATTATGTAAAATACAGAATATAGGTAATATTACATTATGTAAAATACAGAATATAGGTAATATTACATTATGTAAAATACAGAATATAGGTCATATTACATTATGTAAAATACAGAATATAGGTAATATTACATTATGTAAAATACAGAATATAGGTAATATTACATTATGTAAAATACAGAATATAGGTCATATTACATTATGTAAAATACAGAATATAGGTAATATTACATTATGTAAAATACAGAATATAGGTAATATTACATTATGTAAAATACAGAATATAGGTAATATTACATTATGTAAAATACAGCAGAATATAGGTCAT
This sequence comes from Bathymodiolus brooksi, assembly GCA_963680875.1. Lineage (NCBI taxonomy): Eukaryota > Metazoa > Mollusca > Bivalvia > Mytilida > Modiolidae > Bathymodiolus > Bathymodiolus brooksi. The sequence goes on from OY804576.1 coordinate 1,171,036, forward strand.
ATTACATTATGTAAAATACAGAATATAGGTAATATTACATTATGTAAAATACAGAATATAGGTAATATTACATTATGTAAAATACAGAATATAGGTCATATTACATTATGTAAAATACAGAATATAGGTAATATTACATTATGTAAAATACAGAATATAGGTAATATTACATTATGTAAAATACAGAATATAGGTAATATTACATTATGTAAAATACAGAATATAGGTAATATTACATTATGTAAAATACAGAATATAGGTAATATTACATTATATAAAATACAGAATATAGGTAATATTACATTATGTAAAATACAGAATATAGGTCATATTACATTATGTAAAATACAGAATATAGGTCATATTACATTATGTAAAATACAGAATATAGGTAATATTACATTATGTAAAATACAGAATATAGGTAATATTACATTATGTAAAATACAGAATATAGGTCATATTACATTATGTAAAATACAGAATATAGGTAATATTACATTATGTAAAATACAGAATATAGGTAATATTACATTATGTAAAATACAGAATATAGGTAATATTACATTATGTAAAATACAGAATATAGGTAATATTACATTATGTAAAATACAGAATATAGGTAATATTACATTATGTAAAATACAGAATATAGGTAATATTACATTATGTAAAATACAGAATATAGGTCATATTACATTATGTAAAATACAGAATATAGGTAATATTACATTATGTAAAATACAGAATATAGGTAATATTACATTATGTAAAATACAGAATATAGGTAATATTACATTATGTAAAATACAGAATATAGGTAATATTACATAATGTAAAATACAGAATATAGGTCATATTACATTATGTAAAATACAGATTATAGGTAATATTACATTATGTAAAATACAGAATATAGGTAATATTACATTATGTAAAATACAGAATATAGGTAATATTACATTATGTAAAATACAGAATATAGGTCATATTACATTATGTAAAATACAGAATATAGGTATTATTACATTATGTAAAATACAGAATATAGGTCATATTACATTATGTAAAATACAGAATATAGGTAATATTACATTATGTAAAATACAGAATATAGGTAATATTACATTATGTAAAATACAGAATATAGGTCATATTACATTATGTAAAATACAGAATATAGGTAATATTACATTATGTAAAATACAGAATATAGGTAATATTACATTATGCAAAATACAGAATATAGGTAATATTACATTATGTAAAATACAGAATATAGGTAATATTACATTATGTAAAATACAGAATATAGGTCATATTACATTATGTAAAATACAGAATATAGGTAATATTACATTATGTAAAATACAGAATATAGGTAATATTACATTATGTAAAATACAGAATATAGGTAATATTACATTATGTAAAATACAGAATATAGGTATTATTACATTATGTAAAATACAGAATATAGGTCATATTACATTATGTAAAATACAGAATATAGGTAATATTACATTATGTAAAATACAGAATATAGGTAATATTACATTATGTAAAATACAGAATATAGGTCATATTACATTATGTAAAATACAGAATATAGGTAATATTACATTATGTAAAATACAGAATATAGGTAATATTACATTATGTAAAATACAGAATATAGGTCATATTACATTATGTAAAATACAGAATATAGGTAATATTACATTATGTAAAATACAGAATATAGGTAATATTACATTATGTAAAATACAGAATATAGGTAATATTACATTATGTAAAATACAGAATATAGGTAATATTACATTATGTAAAATACAGAATATAGGTAATATTACATTATGTAAAATACAGAATATAGGTAATATTACATTATGTAAAATACAGAATATAGGTATTATTACATTATGTAAAATACAGAATATAGGTCATATTACATTATGTAAAATACAGAATATAGGTAATATTACATTATGTAAAATACAGAATATAGGTAATATTACATTATGTAAAATACAGAATATAGGTAATATTACATTATGTAAAATACAGAATATAGGTAATATTACATTATGTAAAATACAGAATATAGGTCATATTACATTATGTAAAATACAGAATATAGGTCATATTACATTATGTAAAATACAGAATATAGGTAATATTACATTATGTAAAATACAGAATATAGGTAATATTACATTATGTAAAATACAGAATATAGGTAATATTACATTATGTAAAATACAGAATATAGGTAATATTACATTATGTAAAATACAGAATATAGGTAATATTACATTATGTAAAATACAGAATATAGGTCATATTACATTATGTAAAATACAGAATATAGGTCATATTACATTATGTAAATGATGCTCGACAAGATATGTTTATAAGCATTAGCTCATCTAACGTCACTGGTCTAACTCATCTAAAGTCACTGGTCTAACTCATCTAAAGTCACTGGTTTAACTCATTTAAAGCCATTGGTCTAACTCATCTAAAGTCACTGGTCTAACTCATCTAAAGTCACTGGTCTAACTCATCTAAAGTCACTGGTCTAACTCATCTAAAGTCACTGGTCTAACTCATCTAACGTCACTGGTCTAACTCATCTAAAGTCACTGGTCTAACTCATCTAAAGTCACTGGTTTAACTCATCTAAAGTTACTGATCTAACTCATCTAACGTCACTGGTCTAACTCATCTAAATTCACTGGTCTAACTCATCTAAAGTCACTGGTTTAACTCATCTAACGTCACTGGTCTAACTCATCTAAAGTCACTGGTCTAACTCATCTAAAGTCACTGGTCTAACTCATCTAAAGTCACTGGTCTAACTCATCTAAAGTCACTGGTCTAACTCATCTAAAGTCACTGGTCTAACTCATCTAAAGTCACTGGTTTAACTCATCTAAAGTCACTGGTCTAACTCATCTAAAGTCACTGGTCTAACTCATCTAAAGTCACTGATCTAACTCATCTAAAGTCACTGGTTTAACTCATCTAAAGTCACTGGTCTAACTAATCTAAAGTCACTGGTCTAATTCATCTAAAGTCACTGGTCTAACTCATCTAAAGTCACTGGTCTAACTCATCTAAAGTCACTGGTCTAACTCATCTAAAGTCACTGGTCTAACTCATCTAACGTCACTGGTCTAACTCATCTAAAGTCACTGGTCTAACTTATTTCTAGTCTCTGGTCTAACTTATTTCTAGTCACTGGTCTAACTTATTTCTAATCTTTTGTGTGTGTTTATATTTTTTAAGTAACTGATGAATTTTAATTTCAAATGAGCAATGAAAACTGATATTTTCCTAGATCGAATACATTTCGGTCAAAAGCTCACTAGAGCTTGTGTTGTATTTTTAGTTTTAACATGCCGACTTTAAATAAAACTTTTCTTATCTGTCATGTAAGTTGAAGAGGTAGAGAAAAAATGACAATCCTCGAGTAAAAATAAAATCATTACTCCACGCAATTCCCATATTTTCAGTCATTTTCATTGGAAATCGCCTTATCGAATAAGAGTTATTTCCCTTTGTTTGATTACCAATATAACGGGTGTGTCCCGTGGGGAATTCCGGTCTCGTTTTGAACAGTGCTGCAGACGCCGGTATTTGATTATTCATTTTAGAAGGATGGCGGCTGCAACTGAATCCTCGTGTAAGTAAAAAATAATTTTAAATGTGTTCAGGATATAATTTTAGAAATTGTTTCTTGTTAAATATTTAAGTGTGGTGAAGCGAATCGAATAAAAAATGTTTTAAAGGCATGGATCATTTAAGGTAAGTTGTGTATCGTATATATATATATATTTTTTCAATGAAATATTTTATTAAATTAAAATTTACAAGGATATGATAATATGTTAAATGCTATATTACATAGACAATAAAACGTCAAAATCATAATCTCATTTAAAATGTAGACTTTATTAAATATGCAGACATCCTTAATTATAAGAGTTGAAATGAATATAAGAGCAGAGAGAAAACGAGAAAAATTCGTTCAATATTCAAATATGGGAATACAAACTATAGGATTTCAGCTATGTTTTATAAAAAGTCTGAGAAATGACAAGGTGTAAACTATACTGCTTTGTGATGTGATAAAAAGAGAATGCGCTTATTGATTATTGATTGGATAATTGTATTGATTTTTGTTGAATATTGTTGTCAATTCTGTTATGTCGGTAGAATTATTCCATTCTTTGGTGATTCAAAGATGAAATCATGACTGACTCAGAATCCGTTACTGGTGCATGTCGTCATAAGGGGTCCCAAAAGGTACGGGTAGGACGGGTGATATACAGGTTCACAATCAGAATACAAAATCTAGTTGATGATAGCATGGCTATTAGAATATATAAGTGTATATTTATTATTTTATTATGATAATTTAACTATAAGTAGAAGTATGTTGATTAAAACATCTTATGATTGTAATCATATAAATTTGCCTGAAGTTATACAGTTACGTATCAAACTTGATCAGTCTTAGTTATTTCTTACCCGAGGGACTTAAAAAAGGTTTGAAACATTACAGTGTAATACATCAATATGACGGTTTGTCACCAGATGTTCATGTCGGATTTGATCAAATATAATTACACTAGGACTAAGTACTTCTATATAATTGTTATCCACATTTAAAGTGATTTCCGTTTCCGTAATTGTGGTTTGTAATGTCTGAGGTAGTTTAATACTACAGTGAGATCCTCCTTTCAGTTTTCTGATGGGCTATTCTCATGCTGGCTATTCTCATGATGTGTTTTTATACACAAAAGAGAACCTGTAGTATAGTAGTAATCTATAAATTGGTATAGTTTGTATTTTAGAATCTGAATACCTACCCCCTCCACCCTCCCCCTTTTTAGAACACACGGTAGAATCCAGAAAGGATGTAAATAACTTTGACAGGTGAGGTGTAATCTAATATCTTAAAAACATTTTATTGTGGTCAAAACAAAACATATTTATCTAGTACGTAAAAATATAGTGATCTATATTTGTCTTTTGTATTTCACCTCTTTCAATGTTTAAGATTTCGTTTAAACAGGACGTATTTTACCGACGAATTAGGAAGAGGTAATATATTGTTTAAGCAAAAGATTATATTTATTAGTAATGTTTTGTATCCTTGTCAACTTCACATATACAGTATATTACAAAAATACACTAACTATACAAACAATACACATACACAAAGTTTTATATAATTGTATTTTTACATAGGAAGTGCATTTTGTAATATAATTTGAATCCTCGAGAGAAATGGCAGATATTTTCTACAGCAGCTTTTAGGGTCGTGTTTCCCATGACTCCATGACAACAGCATATGGAAATGATATTTTCTTCAAATTCCATTGGCATTATGCAACATGTAAACATTCTAGCATAATGCACTTTACATTAAGCAAATTGCTTTCAAGTTTGATGTTTTGTAAATTGATTTTGCGACCCCCTCCTACGTTATCCATGACACCCAGTTGGCTGACTGTTGTTAATGACGTGAGTTGGACTCCCGTTGGAACATATCAGTATCACTGTTGATAATGAATTAAGATAATCTGTGAGATTATTGATACTTTGATGTTAATCAAATCAATAACAATTTAATGATTAACTGTATTGTGTGAATCATCGATTAATTGTTTAAATTCTCGCCGGACACATTGGATTTCAAGACTTTGTCCGGAATGTTTACTTTCTACCAGACAATAAATTCTCCCTAACTGGACCCTCTTTATGACATAAAGGATATATGTTTTTATTTCTCATTCAATACACCACAGATATATTGAAAGTAATACTATGATAAGATCTCTAAACAATGTCAGATATCATTGACAGATTCCAAGCATGTGTTGATTCATCTGCATCTGTCATAGATAAAACAGATAACGTTAAACCCATCGAGTACACCCCGGGGGCATCTCAAAACCTGATGGTTAGACAAACAACGGTCATTCTGTATGATCACGGCGTTTTGTGCTAAAATCTTTATCATGTTTCATGATGGGTGTGCTACGTAGTTAAGATAGTATATATCTACAGGGCTTTGGCAGGACGAGTGCTAGTAGAATTAAAAAAAACACCTTTAGTGATAGTAGACAGAACCGGTCTTAGGAGGTACAGGGCTTTGTGTATAACCTGCAGTCTGTCATGTACCTGCAGTCTGTCGTGTAAACAGTCGAGAGTAGATAACTCCAGCGCGGGGCCCACTTGATCCAATTGTCTTAAGGCCGTAGCCCGGATAGTAGATGTATATTAATACTGATATCATGACTGATATAAATGACACATTAAAGGATAGGTACAATGTACAGAAAAGTTGTTCATCATCATAATGAAATGGCTCACTTCCTATTACAAGTGTTCAATGTACATATGTACTTTGTAAGTGCATTTTGCACCTGTCTCACCTAGAAATGAAATGCATGTTTACATGATATCGAACCTGTTTATAAAATAGGTTAATTAGATTATCAAAAATCAAACAGCCTTCCGTGCATACCTGACATCTGTATTAAACAATGGTGATAATGGTATCATTATTAGGATGTATAGTTTAAGTCCTTTTTATTAGAGATACGTCACGTTTATACTCTACATTGTTCTAATGTTAACGAGAAGTGTTGGTATATCCTTGTTTTCCTCTTGAACTGTATTTAATAGGTCATTTAATAAGGAATCGTTTACCAATCTATTTCAGATTGGATTTAGTCGTTTATATAAACTCGTGTACTTTTCATTAAGTTGGTTATAGTTTATATAAACTCGTGTACTTTTCATTAAGTTGGTTATATTTCGGCATTTAGGGGGATATTGTTTATTAAACCGTTTATTTTCATTTTGCCCCATAATCATTTTCACTTGTCAGGGTTTTTATGTCCACTTGTGCGAAGACAAGTGGACTAAGTGATGATGACTCAGATACAACCAAAAATAAAGTACTTATACAGGACATTATACAATTATTGTCTGCACTTATGGTGAACATCATAAGTGTTCACCTGAGGGGTGTTGTTTTCCCGAGGGCTTTAGCCAGAGGGAAAACAACATCCAAAGGGTGAACAATTATGATGTTCACCGCAAGTGCAGGCAATAATTGTTTTATTATACCGAAACTCTATTTACAATAATGTTGGATGCAATAAAAACTTATTTGTGTGTTTTTATCTTGTGTTTTCATAAACTTCATATTTGTGATTTTAACTTTCGGTCAAGATTGTAATTCCGGTGTCGTAGAGTAAACCTTCCCCCATAGTAGATTACCCCCCCTCCGGAAGATATACTATATAGTAAACCTTCCCCCATGGGGGAACGTTCACTATATAGTATTTATTCCGCATAGTAAACCTTCCTATCTACTCAAATACTGCAAAATGGCTCCGTACATCTTTTTTAACCTTTTAATCATAACCGGATATAATTAGTGGTATATAACAATTAAAATTAACACGATTAAGGTGCTAAATTCCGAATCAATAGTAATTATCCGGATTAAGGGAGAACATTTACTATATAGTAAGATATCCGATGGGAAGGTTTACCATATAGCAAATATTCCGAGGGGGGATGTTTACTATATAGTAAGCATTTCGCGGGAAGGTTTGCTATGCGGAAGGTTTACTATACGACACCGGAATGCAATGCAAAAACGGATACATTTCCGGACAGACATGGAACATAACATTTGTCGACCGGTGAACAACAGTGATGTTTCCCTGGGGTACCAATTTTGTAAAAGCATCACTTTTATTTTATATATAATATATAATGTAAGGTATAATAATATATAAATAACACATAGCTGAGAGGATGGTAGAGTAGAATGTTACCCCGAGAAATTCATTGTCAACCGAGGCGAAGCCGAGGTTGACAATGAAATTTCTAGGGGTAACAATCTGCTCTACCACCCTCTCAGCTATGTGTTATTTGTTTTATTATACTGAATGTTCTTTTCTCCTGGTTTCATTCTTTTTTATGATTTTGATGCCCTGAATTTCAATTGCTGTTGTCATTAAATGTGTTAAACTGTGATGTCGATGATAAATAAGATTACATACATTTTTTGTATTTGTTAATATTTTTCTGCCATTTTGGTGTATGTTTTATACAGATGGGTGTTCTTAAATGAAAAGTGAGCAATTTTGTCAGCTATGCCATGTGATAATGCCATGTGATAGACTAAATTATCACCCTCTGCCATGTGATAGACTAAATTGGAACATGCTCCTTAACCAATGAGAAGACAGGAAATTTACATGAAATATAATAAAAACAATTATTCTTATTATTGTTATAAGGGCTATCCGTGGCAGCGATGATGTGATAGTTTGAATTACATCTGCATATGTATCCGGTCTCTATCACCTATACTATTGGTGAAGTCGGATCCTCTCATTTAGAATTGGTGTGGTGTACTCGATACAAAATGTGGTGAAGTTTGTGAATTGCGAATGGTTGGTAGTTTTCCCCTGGTACTCACGTCCCTTCCGCCATAAAAATGGAGACAGAAAGTTATAATCATAACATTTAGAATCTGCTGTGTCATTATGTTAGAAAACGTTTATGAGATTCTACAGGAGAGAAGGGTAAATGTGACCTTGATATCACCCATGTTTTTACCATTAAGTATGTCTTACATTATTGTAATTGTAGGATAGTAATATTCTTGTTTTATGTTGTACATTTATCTTCTGGAGTTTGAATATAAAATATTGAAAAATAAAAGAGTCCTCCTATTGGATGTTTATTTCATCTGTTTGAAATGGACGGAACCCCAAATGACGGTCTAGAAGCACAAATATTTGGTATTCAAAATTAGTATCATCTAGAAAGATATTGAAATGGAGTTGCCCCATTGGAAAGAGAACTCAAACAGACCGTCCAAAAACACATGTTTTTATTACTACATGTATAATCTAAAATTGATGACACCTAGAAAGATATTAGTGTAAGTGCCACGGTACACACTCTAATTGAAATGACATCAGATATCAAAGACCAATCAATCAATCAATCAAAGACCAATATTGATGTAATTAGGGAACAACTGAGTTCAATACCAATATGAGCAATGTCTAGTCATCTATTCATACGTTTGATATCAAATTCATGAATCTGATGAAATTGTGTAGGAATAATGACTAATGAATTCTCATATTTCAAGGTTCCTATGTTTTCTTAACGAGATAAAGTATATAAAACATGAAGCATACTAAGTAATGATTAATTCGATTTCAAAGATATCGATGAAGGAGGCGTGTCAAATCTCGTGTAATTAAACAGTATTAGTAATGCTAAAGATTTGATGATTCCAGCATGATTAACTAGAACAACATATCAATTTCAAGGATAAAGATACACATGAAAAATAAACAAAGCTGGAGGCTATTCTACGGTCAGTTATAGAGACTCCAAGGTATAATTTGATATTCAACCACGACTTTTCGTGATCGCGAAATGTGATAATATTAGTTTTTTAAATGATACTAAGCTGTGTAATTCAGACTGTTATATATATAATTGTCACGCAACTAGCAAGTATTCGATGAAAAGGTGTGTGTGTGTGTGTGTTGGTGGTAATTGGGGGTGAATTTTCATGAAAAATTCACTATTTGTTCACAATTTGAGTAATTGTTAAACCCTTGTGTGTGCCGAGCTCCCATATATAGATATTTACATTGCTTCTTAGCAAAAGTGGTTTGAAAAGTAAATAAATGCTTAACGGGTCATTTTTGATTTTGCTGCTACAAAGACTTTGAAAACACACAAAATGTGAAAGTGGTGAAAGGTTGCTTACTTCACATTACACAAAATGTGAAAGTGGTGAAAGGTTGCTTACTTCACATTACACAAAATGTGAAAGTGGTGAAAGGTTGCTTACTTCACATTACACAAAATGTGAAAGTGGTGAAAGGTTGCTTACTTCACATTTTGTACGTTTAGATATTTATTTGCACGTAGAAATTACGACATTTCTTCTTTTTGGCTACAAAACCAATAAAGATTTCTCAGTTTTCCTTGTGGGGTTCGGTGGAAGTCCATGAGCCCCTCCCCTGGCCCTACAACAGAAACTGACCATCAATGAAATTTATATATATTTTGGTATATGTCCAGATGATCGGTCTTATTGATATAATCGAATTTATAAAAAAAAATAGAAAAGTTGGTAAAAATATATCAACTACTTGTTTAATGAATAACTGATCAATATATACAAGACACGATATAAGTATTTTAAATCTGACAGATTATATATGCAGAACTGACGAGTACGTGAACTTTTAAAATATATTCTCTCAATACAAACAGCAAGTAACGAACCGACCGTAAGTAATTACAAATCAGGCATACCATAAGTGAAGATTTGGGACAATTGAAGACCTTGAAATATCTAAATATAAGCGAGAATCGAAAGGACATCTGCCAATAAAAAAATCATCGTTTTATTTTTTGTTAATTGTTATTTAATTTGGCTTTCTAAAGATTAAAAATGTAAAAATATAAAATAAAAATACTTTTGACGATTGGACATGTATGAAGTAAGAGAATACACACCAACTGTATTCTCCATTACATAACTGGGTATATGATTTAACACAACCGATTTGTATCACCCGGGGTCACATTAGGTCCATTAACTACTAAAAACATAGATCATAGCGAATCACCTTGTTTAAAAAAAACTACATTTCTCTCGCAAATGCCAAGTATTGTCAGAAACAAATATCAGGTTTTCTCATTTTGCCCATCGTGAATTTTAGATTGAAAATTAATCATTTGTATTGTATTATATATATAACTTGACATTTCGTGGAATATATACTTTATACAATATAAACACGCAGTGCTAAATGTCATCTAAATTAGAAAATAAACCATTAGAAGCAATGGTGGTCAAGACAATGATATATTTGATCAGCGTTTAATATGTGACAATGTCAAGGGGAGAGAATGCTGTGCAATGTCTTTGATCTTCTTATTTAAGTCAAGGGAGAGAATGCTGGGTAATGTCTTTGATCTTCTTGTTTATGTCAAGGGAGAGAATGCTGGGTAATGTCTTTGATCTTCTTGTTTAAGTCAAGGGAGAGAATGCTGGGTAATGTCTTTGATCTTCTTGTTTAAGTCAAGGGAGAGAATGCTGGGTAATGTCTTTGATCTTCTTGTTTAAGTCAAGGGAGAGAATGCTGGGTAATGTCTTTGATCTTCTTGTTTAAGTCAAGGGAGAGAATGCTGGGTAATGTCTTTGATCTTCTTGTTTATGTCAAGGGAGAGAATGCTGGGTAATGTCTTTGATCTTCTTGTTTAAGTCAAGGGAGAGAATGCTGGGTAATGTCTTTGATCTTCTTGTTTATGTCAAGGGAGAGAATGCTGGGTAATGTCTTTGATCTTCTTGTGTATGTAGCTGTGGGAGGAAACAAGTCAATGTTTGTGGTTTTATTAATACGAGGAAGACAAAGTGAAAGTTCATGGCCATACAACACCTACGATGACAAAAATATTGTTTTAATAAGCCCAGGATTTAAAGGGATTTAGTCAAAATAAAGAGAAATTTAAGTGACTTTCTTTGATATAGGGATTCATTCTGATTGCCCCTTTGGTATCCTCAAACTCTTCTTAAACATTTATTTACATACATGTATTTTAAATAGAGAGATGTGTGTCTTGTAACAGTTTGAATGTAACGAGTGTTAATAGTATTGGAAAAGGGGGGGACATTGGGTATGCCTAAAAATAACACATAGAATTTTCTGGAAGTTATTAATTTTCCAAATCCAACAAACAATGCCAGTCTTATAGTATACAGTTATTTAATGCATATGAGGGCAATAGACCAGAATATTTTGTCCAAGGTATCAGAAACCCTCATGTGTTCTATAGCCCTGAGGCCAACGGCCGAGGGCAATAGAACACTTGGGGGTTTCTGATATCGAGGGCAACATTTTCTGGTCTATTGTCCTCATATGCATTAAATAACTGTTTTATTACCTTATAAAATAATTAACACAAATTATTTTTGTTTGTGACAAACCATGTACCTTGCATGATAAATTCGCCAACCTTGGTAAAAAACAAAAAAATACATTGATTTTACATTTAAACACATGAAATACTTGTAACATGTTTATTGTCACATACATAAGCAGTTTTCAGAATTCTATAAATTTTGATTCATTTTGCCCCCCCCCCCCCCCCCCAAAAACAATCCTCGCAGACGTCTGCAAATCGTGCAGCTGCAGGTGCTGCCATCTTTGTTTAAAATGAGAGTGATTTTTGGAACCGAATACGGACACAATAGCGTACCTGACAAAATATAATAACAACGATGCTGAAACCCTACAAAAAGATCTAGATAAGCTGGGACATTGGGAAAATGAATGGTGCATGAAATTCCACCCTGATAAATGCACAGTACTCAGAGTAACCAACAAAAAGAAAATAATTGATGCCAAATACCAACTCCACGGGCATACGCTAGAGTCAGTCACATCCGCCAAATATTTAGGCCTCACGTTCACAAACAAATTACAATGGGACCAGGACATAAATTATATTACCAGCAAAACAAATAAAACTCTTCGCTTTCTGCGTAGAAACCTGAAAATCCCATCAATCAGGATAAATGAACAAGCATATTTCACTCTTGCACGTCCACTAGTAGAATATGCAAGTACAATCTGGGACCCATATACACAAACTGATATAAACAAGGTGGAGGCAGTCCAGAGAAGAGCGTCTAGATATGTAGCAAACAATCACAGAAATAGATCTAGTGTAAGTAACATCATACAAAGACTAAAATGGAAACCACTTGCAGACAGAAGAAAGGACACTAGACTTGTGATGCTATATAAAATCGATAGAGAACTCCAACAGGCCGAAAAACCAGAAAATCACACAACAGATCATTCCAGATACCATCCTCCCGTATTGACACCAGGAAAATGTCATTCTTTCCAAGAACAGTACGAGACGGACCTACTAGCTCCAGACATTGTTGTGATGGACACACCTGCGGCCTTTAAGGCAAGGATCGTGTCCCTATAGTCCAGACAGTGACGTTTGTATATAGTTTTAATTGTAAATTGTAAATTCAAATTTTGTTATTATTTATTATCATCTATTTGGAAACTGATTTAAATTTTGGCCTCACTATTCGTTGGGCATGCCGCACAAAAATCAAAATTGCATAATCTTCAATATGATGAAGGAGGCAATCATATGGCAGAAACAGAAACAGAAAAAGTATACCATTACAGATGGATTATTGAGTGATGCCAGACGTCACGTCATCAACAAATCAATTATACAACAAAAGTCTGTTGAGATCGAACTTTTGACCGGATCAATTATAAGATCAAGTAGCCCTAGTATTACCCACTCCCCTTTATAAAGGCCTCGGTATGCAGCAATTTATTTGAACAGGAAATAATAATTTTCTGTAATTAAGATAATCAGGATTCAGTGTATATAATATGGAATATATATATCACATTATTTATTTCTGACCTTTAAATGTGAAACAGAATATGTGTACCAATATATAAACAATATACAACCCTGAAATGTGTACCAATATATAAACAATATACAACCCTGAAATGTATGCCAATATATAAACAATATACAACCCTGAAATGTATGATAATATATAAACAATCTGTATCCCTGAAATGTATATAATTTGTCAAAAATAGCAAAATACATGCATGTACTTTAAACCAATCATACTAAAATAACCCGTATGAGAGACATTGTCACACATATAATTTGTCATACTGTGTTTTAATATACACCCTCTCATGTAGATAATAGACACTGACAATCCTCAATAGACCACTTCAACGGACAGAACACAATTTATGGGGTCATCTATGCCATTGACCTTACACAACCCCGTGAATTGTTCGTCCATGTTTAATGACCAGACATGTGAATAATCAACGCCCCCGACTGTTAAGAACATGTAAATTACATGTACATTATATCATGGTAAGGAAACAGTCTGACAATTACTGGCCTATTAATTGTTTTTATCTATGTACAAATTGTGAAAACTTGTTGCTCTGACCTGCACACAGACACACGCATGCATATAGTGAGGTGACGAGGTGGAATGGATTCGGTGAGGACACAAGGGGAAGATTCATGTGTGGGTTATTTTTGTTTTTTCTATTATTAGTGAATTGAATATGTGGACAGTGTCAACGACTCTCAAATATGAAATAATCGTTGGTGCCAAAGAATACATCTACAGTCTGCGATATTATCAATAGTAACATTTGTCATGATCCCATGGAGATGTGGTTAAAGTGACCACACATATCTGTGAATCATGTTATTATATCCTCAGGTTAAAATATCAATAAAATTAAGTAGCATTCTGTGTTAACATTCCAGACATTCTCCGCCATCGGCATCGCTTAAAAAGATTTGTGAACGTCTTTAATATACTACTTGTAAGTCGACATATGTTCCGATGATGCCCTGCATTTATTGCATATTGCAAATGAGGGTTGACTATTAAAGATTGTAGTAAAGATAAAAAAAAAAAACATTCTGTTGTAGCAGAGTTTATGTGTCTCGCAGATTATTGTATGCTTTAGTTTTTTCGTGTTATTTTTATTGTGATGACAAGGTATTAAGACATTTAGCACGTCTGTCCATGAAAACTTCACAGATGTTGTCTCTTCTTGGGGATTTTTGTAATCATGAAATGGTCAACACATCATTTGCTTAAATGTTAAAAGGAAATATATTTTCCAATATTTATGGAAACGAGTTCTTGAACTTTCCATTCCCTCAGAAAATAAAAAAAGAAATGTACAGTATATAAAAATCTGGAAATCCCTGCTTGTCTGGTTTCGAATCGATGCATATATTGATATCACATAAAAAAAAATACAGCTGCGAGAACGTATCCGTGCACCCTTCTAATTAATGTTTTCTGCCAACTTGTAAAAATTGATAGAAATATTCAGATTCTATCTTGATTTTTACATTTATTGATTACAAACAGGAATATTACATCATCGATGTTTGTACAGAGCCGACATCTTAACAGACTTTACAAAATCAATATACAGTACCAAAGAAAACTGTTTATTTCAAACGACCTGAAATGAATATTATTAATTAAGATTTAATGCACCTAATAAATGTGATATAACCTTAAGATGAGTCAGATTCTATTTTACATAATAAATAACAATGCTTCTGAATGTAAAAACACCAGGCCGTAATATATCCTGAACATAGGGGTATTAATAACCTGCAAAAAACACCAGGCCGTAATATATCCTGAACATAGGGGTATTAATAACCTGCAAAAAACACCAGGCCGTAATATATCCTGAACATAGGGGTATTAATAACCTGCAAAAAACACCAGGCCGTAATATATCCTGAACATAGGGGTATTAATAACCTGCAAAAAACACCAGGCCGTAATATATCCTGAACATAGGGGTATTAATAACCTGCAAAAAACACCAGGCCGTAATATATCCTGAACATAGGGGTATTAATAAAACACCAGGCCGTAATATATCCTGAACATAGGGGTATTAATAAAACACCAGGCCGTAATATATCCTGAACATAGGGGTATTAATAAAACACCAGGCCGTAATATATCCTGAACATAGGGGTATTAATAACCTGCTAAAAACACCAGGCCGTAATATATCCTGAACATAGGGGTATTAATAACCTGCTAAAAACACCAGGCCGTAATATATCCTGAACATAGGGGTATTAATAAAACACCAGGCCGTAATATATCCTGAACATAGGGGTATTAATAAAACACCAGGCCGTAATATATCCTGAACATAGGGGTATTAATAAAACACCAGGCCGTAATATATCCTGAACATAGGGGTATTAATAACATGACCGAGGATTAATAATGACTGCTCACAGTTACAGGTTAACTCACGATGAAGAATAACAATAAAAGGGTCGTTCCTTGCTAGAATTCCACATGGTTTTTCTCCATTTTCCCTTTCTTCCATGTAGAATGATTTGTTCAATAACGATGACAAATATATGGCTGCATCTTATATAGTTAACATCATATTAGTTAAAAGGTTACCCGGGGTTACAGAAGATGGAATGACATATTCCAATATTACACAGGTTACCCGGGGTTACAGGAGATGGAATGACATATTCCAACAATACAAAGGTTACCTGGGGTTACAGAAGTTGGAATGACATATTCCAACATTACACAGGTTACCCGGGGTTACAGAAGTTGGAATGACATGTTCCAACATTACACAGGTTACCCGGGGTTACAGAAGATGGAATGACATATTCCAACAATACAAAGGTTACCTGGGGTTACAGAAGATGGAATGACATATTCCAACATTACAAAGGTTACCCGGGGTTACAGAAGATGGAATGACATATTCCAACATTACAAAGGTTACCCGGGGTTACTGCAGATGGAATGGCATATTCCAACATTACAAAGGTTACTCGGGGTTACAGAAGATGGAATGGCATATTCCAATATTACAAAGGTTACCCGGGGTTACTGAAGATGGAATGGCATATTCCAACATTACAAAGGTTACCCGGGGTTACAGAAGATGGAATGACATATTCCAACATTACAAAGGTTACCCGGGGTTACAGAAGATGGAATGACAAATTCCAACATTACAAAGGTTACCCGGGGTTACTGAAGATGGAATGGCATATTCCAACATTACAAAGGTTACCCGGGGTTACAGAAGATGGAATGACATATTCCAACATTACAAAGGTTACCCGGGGTTACTGAAGATGGAATGGCATATTCCAACATTACAAAGGTTACCCGGAGTTACAGAAGATGGAATGGCATATTCCAACATTACAAAGGTTACCCGGGGTTACTGAAGATGGAATGACATATTCCATCATTACAAAGGTTACCCGGGGTTACAGAAGTTGGAATGACATATTCCAACATTACAAAGGTTACCCGGGGTTACAGAAGATGGAATGACATATTCCAACATTACAAAGGTTACCCGGGGTTACAGAAGATGGAATGGCATATTCCAACATTGCAAAGGTTATCCGGGGTTACAGAAGATGGAATGGCATATTCCAACATTGCAAAGGTTATCCGGGGTTACAGAAGATGGAATATTCCAACATTACAAAGGTTACCCGGGGTTACAGAAGATGGAATGACATATTCCAACATTACAAAGGTTACCCGGGGTTACAGAAGATGGAATGACATATTCCAACATTACAAAGGTTACCCGGGGTTACAGAAGATGGAATGGCATATTCCAACATTACAAAGGTTACCCGGGGCTACTGAAGATGGAATATTCCAACATTACAAAGAATCGTAGATAGACTTGTCTATATGATCAATACAAGCTCTAGTACAAGTTCTTTGTGATATCTGTTGTTATTACATTAAATAAGGCCGACATTACCAACAGTAATAGGTTTAACCTTTACTTGATTGCTCAATTATATACATTTTGTAACTACAATCTCATATCAACCACTTTTAACATTGGATATTGTCTAAATATGTGAAAAGTTCTCTATCAAATCTTACTTCAAGTTGCACGTATGTTTTCATTGTAAAATTTATTACTTTTTCCAAGATTGGTATAATTTAAAACCTTCAACTAATTGGAGGTATTTAGCCCCACTTTCAATAAAATTTCGTTATATATCCATGGCGGTCAGTTTTATTGGAGGAAACTGGAATGCCTATAATGGCCTGCCTCGAATCACCGACAAACTTTATCACAAAATGTGTATCGATGTTTTGGGTACAAACGAACGTGTTTTCACTACATTCGGAACAACAACAAAAAAGAACTAAAGTCACATTATATGACTGACTAAAAATCGGTGCTATAGTGGATGTATGCACAAAGTATACATTTTGTGCATTAAGAAAAATAATCAATTATTATCATTATAATTTTATGGTGAACAAATTCTACAATATTCCTCTGTATATATTATTGTGTAATTATACGTAGGAAATGTTTGTTATTTCGTTCTGCATCCAAGATTGAATGGAATGTTGATGTTTGTATTATATTTAGTGTTTATTTACTTGTTGTAATACATCAATCGTATTTATGAATCAACTGTTTAAATACCAATCGAGTGCACCTAAACGATTTATTATACATGTCACCTTTAACATAATTGAGCGTGAAATGTATTTATTAACCTGTTTATAGTTTTATATCCGCTTCATAAACATGATATATCACAATAAGTTATTAGTGAAAGGCCATGCTCCTATAATCCTTCAACAGTTATCATATCTTGTGGTTTGTCACTATTTTAAAGGTGTAAAATGTGGGAATTTGTTTTTGTTGTTAATGGATGGGAGATGTATGATATTTAGTTGGAAGAGATGAATCAAACTTGACACAAGCTATGTAGGTGGTACATTTATCAAATAAAAATAAATACGAAAGTTTTCATAAAGTTTGTGATAACTACCACTTACATCCATACAGTTGGTGGGTTGTTTTTTTTTTATCATATAGCTAAAATGGCAAAAAAAAAACCCAGCGTGATAGCTTGTTCTTTGTTCTGAATTTCTCATATAAAATCACTGTTGCCCACTTGAAAGAAACGTGGCATAGATTGTCACTGGGTCAAACTTATATTGATTCTGAATTTTCTATAGAATTTATAAAATAAGGTATATTTTTACAAAATTTCGGATGGCATTTCCTCTTCTAATACAGTTTCGCAAAAAATCGGTAATATGTGACGTTTAAATGTCTCCATTAGGTGAACTGGTCCTAAATCAAATAAACTAATAGTTATCTTCAATGATTTTTGTAAATTACTTTATTTGATATATAGTTTTCTTGTGACTTTTTTTCCTGTGACATTTTTTCCTAATCAAATTGTGTCTTTTGTTCCTGTGACTTTTTTTTCCGTTTACCAATACTTAAAAAAGGTCCCGACTTGTGTCGTGGAATAGTAAAACATACTGGTCTTTTTTACTAGGGAGTCTGATATTTGATTCATATATAAAGATATCTGATTACTTTAAAGAAGATAAGCAATGGCCAGACAGTCTAGTTAAAATAGAGTCATCGTGTTTAAGAATACAAGCAGTTAATCTGTAAAGAGATCATCTATTTATCAATAACAGATGTTCACATTAATGATTCGCACATTTCACACCCATCATCCTATACATTTCAATCATACATTTCTCCAGATGTTTGTTTCAAAAACAAAATGAAAGTCCATCCACCACATATATTCTAGTATGAAGGTATTTCATGGCCATATAGTGTTGACATAAACAAAGTATTTCATGGTCATATAGTGTTGATATCAACATAGTTCCTTGCTAAAGTAATATACAATATATAATATATGTATATGAATAAAACATGATATTGTTTTGGAAGAGTATTTAATACAGCAAAAAAAACTTTAAAAATAGACAACTCATAGCTAATTTTCGGACAAGTGATCATTGTTTGCAAATTGAAACTGGTCGATATAATAATATACCCCATCAACAAAGACTTTGCACTACTTGTAATATCTTAGAAGATGAATATCACTTTTTTTTAAATTGCCATTTAAACCAGCAACCAAGAAATTTACTAATAAATACTATTGAAAATAAATGTCCTTCTTTTACTAATATGTCACCCATGAATAAACTTGATTACATACTCAATCCAACTTCACCATGAATAAACTTGATTGCATACTCAATCCAACTTCAGATCTTTTATCGGTTGTTTGCACCTTCACAAAACAATCACTAGACTTGAGATGATAGGGTCCACGCCGGTCAAAGATTTCTCCTACATTTACATAAAACAATCACTAGATTTGAGACGATAGGGTAAATATTTCTCCTACATTTACATAAAACAATCACTAGATTTGAGACGATAGGGTAAAGATTTCTCCTACATTTACATAAAACAATCACTAGATTTGAGACGATAGGGTAAAGATTTCTCCTACATTTACATAAAACAATCACTAGATTTGAGACGATAGGGTAAAGATTTCTCCTACATTTACATAAAACAATCACTAGATTTGAGACGATAGGGTAAAGATTTCTCCTACATTTACATAAAACAATCACTAGATTTGAGACGATAGGGTAAAGATTTCTCCTACATTTACATAAAACAATCACTAGATTTGAGACGATAGGGTAAAGATTTCTCCTACATTTACATAAAACAATCACTAGATTTGAGACGATAGGGTAAAGATTTCTCCTACATTTACATAAAACAATCACTAGATTTGAGACGATAGGGTAAAGATTTCTCCTACATTTACATAAAACAATCACTAGATTTGAGACGATAGGGTAAAGATTTCTCCTACATTTACATAAAACAATCACTAGATTTGAGACGATAGGGTAAAGATTTCTCCTACATTTACATAAAACAATCACTAGATTTGAGACGATAGGGTAAAGATTTCTCCTACATTTACATAAAACAATCACTAGATTTGAGACGATAGGGTAAAGATTTCTCCTACATTTACATAAAACAATCACTAGATTTGAGACGATAGGGTAAAGATTTCTCCTACATTTACATAAAACAATCACTAGATTTGAGACGATAGGGTAAAGATTTCTCCTACATTTACATAAAACAATCACTAGATTTGAGACGATAGGGTAAAGATTTCTCCTACATTTACATAAAACAATCACTAGATTTGAGACGATAGGGTAAAGATTTCTCCTACATTTACATAAAACAATCACTAGATTTGAGACGATAGGGTAAAGATTTCTCCTACATTTACATAAAACAATCACTAGATTTGAGACGATAGGGTAAAGATTTCTCCTACATTTACATAAAACAATCACTAGATTTGAGACGATAGGGTAAAGATTTCTCCTACATTTACATAAAACAATCACTAGATTTGAGACGATAGGGTAAAGATTTCTCCTACATTTACATAAAACAATCACTAGATTTGAGACGATAGGGTAAAGATTTCTCCTACATTTACATAAAACAATCACTAGATTTGAGACGATAGGGTAAAGATTTCTCCTACATTTACATAAAACAATCACTAGATTTGAGACGATAGGGTAAAGATTTCTCCTACATTTACATAAAACAATCACTAGATTTGAGACGATAGGGTAAAGATTTCTCCTACATTTACATAAAACAATCACTAGATTTGAGACGATAGGGTAAAGATTTCTCCTACATTTACATAAAACAATCACTAGATTTGAGACGATAGGGTAAAGATTTCTCCTACATTTACATAAACAATCACTAGATTTGAGACGATAGGGTAAAGATTTCTCCTACATTTACATAAAACTATCACTAGATTTGAGACGATAGGGTAAAGATTTCTCCTACATTTACATAAAACAATCACTAGATTTGAGACGATAGGGTAAAGATTTCTCCTACATTTACATAAAACAATCACTAGATTTGAGACGATAGGGTAAAGATTTCTCCTACATTTACATAAAACAATCACTAGATTTGAGACGATAGGGTAAAGATTTCTCCTACATTTACATAAAACAATCACTAGATTTGAGACGATAGGGTAAAGATTTCTCCTACATTTACATAAAACAATCACTAGATTTGAGACGATAGGGTAATGATTTCTCCTACATTTACATAAAACAATCACTAGATTTGAGACGATAGGGTAAAGATTTCTCCTACATTTACATAAAACAATCACTAGATTTGAGACGATAGGGTAAAGATTTCTCCTACATTTACATAAAACAATCACTAGATTTGAGACGATAGGGTAAAGATTTCTCCTACATTTACATAAAACAATCACTAGATTTGAGACGATAGGGTAAAGATTTCTCCTACATTTACATAAAACAATCACTAGATTTGAGACGATAGGGTAAAGATTTCTCCTACATTTACATAAAACAATCACTAGATTTGAGACGATAGGGTAAAGATTTCTCCTACATTTACATAAAACAATCACTAGATTTGAGACGATAGGGTAAAGATTTCTCCTACATTTACATAAAACAATCACTAGATTTGAGACGATAGGGTAAAGATTTCTCCTACATTTACATAAAACAATCACTAGATTTGAGACGATAGGGTAAAGATTTCTCCTACATTTACATAAAACAATCACTAGATTTGAGACGATAGGGTAAAGATTTCTCCTACATTTACATAAAACAATCACTAGATTTGAGACGATAGGGTAAAGATTTCTCCTACATTTACATAAAACAATCACTAGATTTGAGACGATAGGGTAAAGATTTCTCCTACATTTACATATATATTATGTTTGTGTGTTTTTGCTATTTTTATATGTTTGCATGCTTTTGTAATTGCTTGACTCATATGAGTGTAATATGCAATTTGAATAAATAAATATAAAAATAAATATATAAATGTGTTTATTTCCAATCAAGGACCCATTAAGGGCAAGATCATTACAATGATTAAGTATATGGATACAATGTGTAATGTATACACACAATACAATGTAACAATTAAAAAAATAACAAAATATAACAATAATATTAGATGATACCTATATAACATAGGACACACAACAAGTGTTTGATAAGCATACTCAATAAAGAGGACAAGGGTAGTTGATTATTACCAGAAGCTGCAACAGTCCCCATCCACGCATCAATTCAAAAAGATACTACATGTATTATATTTAGATGAACTTTTAAAGTCCTCCCCGTGGCATAAAAGCATATAAACAAGTACATGTATAATTTGTAGTTGTCTAGGTGCAGAAGTCACCAAGGGCCGGTGTTAAAGGACATTCTTCCAGTACAATATATTATTAGCACATTAATGACACTCTTTATATTCATTTGATGGCCTGTATGACATTTTAAGGCCATTGAATTACATATTTACATGTAAATAGCAACACGGCACAATAATATAATCATGTGATCATGACAAATCTATCAATTATCAACCGGAGTCGCCATTTAAAAAAATTCGGTGTTAGAAAGACAAAATAATTATATTTCTATGGGGTTCTTTTACTACACAGGTGACGCCTGTACGGACCTATACTACACTGGTGACACCTGTACGGTCCTATACTACACTGGTGACGCCTGTATGGTCTTATACTACACTGGTGACGCCTGTACGGTCCTATATTACACTGGTGACGCCTGTACGGTCTTATACTACACTGGTGACGCCTGCACGGTCCTATACTACACTGGTGACGCCTGTGCGGTCCTATATTACACTGGTGACGCCTGTACGGTCTTATACTACACTGGTGACGCATGCACGGTCCTATACTACACTGGTGACGCCTCTACGGTCTTATACTACACTGGTGACGCCTGTACGGTCCTATACTAGACTGGTGACGCCTGTATGGTCCTATACTACACTGGTGACGCCTGTACGGTCCTATACTACACTGGTGACGTCTGTACGGTCCTATACTAGACTGGTGACGCCTGTATGGTCCTATACTACACTGGTGACGCCTGTACGGTCTTATATTACACTGGTGACGCCTGTACGGTCCTATACTACACTGGTGACACATGTACGGTCCTATACTAGACTGGTGACGCATGTATGGTCCTATACTACACTGGTGACGCCAATACGGTCATGTACTACACTGGTGACGCATGTACGGTCCTATACTACACTGGTGACGCATGTACGGTCCTATACTACACGGGTGACGCCTGTACGGTCCTATACTACACTGTTGACACCTGTACGGTCCTATAGTACACTGGTGACACCTGTACGGTCCTATACTACACTGGTGACGCCTGTACGGACCTATACTACACTGGTGACGCCTGTACGGTCCTATATTACACTGGTGACACCTGTACGGTCCTATACTACACTGATGACGCCTGTGCGGTTCTATACTACACTGGTGACACCTGTACGGTCATATACTACACTGGTGACGCCTGTATGGTCCTATACTATACTGGTGACGCCTCTACGGTCCTATACTACACTGGTGACGCCTGTACGGTCACATACTACACTGGTGACGCCTGTACGGTCCCTATCTAATGTAAGCCTGTTATATTTATATGGGGCTCCTATACTACACTGGCGACGCCTGTACGGTCCCTATCTAATGTAAGCCTGTTATATTTCTAAGGGGCTCCTATACTACACTGGCGACGCCTGTACGATCTCTATCTAATGTAAGCCTGTTATATTTCTATGGGGCTCATATACTACACTGGTGACGCCTGTACGGTCCTATACTACATTGGTGACGCCTGTACGGTCTCTATCTAAAAATTCGGTGTTAGAAAGACAAAATAATTATATTTCTATGGGGTTCTTATACTACACAGGTGACGCCTGTACGGACCTATACTACACTGGTGACACCTGTACGGTCCTATACTACACTGGTGACGCCTCTACGGTCAAATACTACACTGGTGACGCCTGTACGGTCCTATATTACACTGGTGACGAGTGTACGGTCCTATACTACACTGGTGACGCCTCTACGGTCTTATACTACACTGGTGACGCCTGTACGGTTCTATACTACACTGGTGACGTCTGTACGGTCCTATACAACACTGGTGACGCCTGTACGGTCTTATACTACACTGGTGACGCCTGTACGGTCCTATACTACACTGGTGACGTCTGTACGGTCCTATACTAGACTGGTGACGCCTGTATGGTCCTATACTACACTGGTGACGCCTGTACGGTCTTATATTACACTGGTGACGCCTGTACGGTCCTATACTACACTGGTGACACATGTACGGTCCTATACTAGACTGGTGACGCCTGTATGGTCCTATACTACACTGGTGACGCCAATATGGTCATGTACTACACTGGTGACGCATGTACGGTCCTATACTACACTGGTGACGCCTGTACGGTCCTATACTACACTGTTGACACCTGTACGGTCCTATAGTACACTGGTGACACCTGTACGGTCCTATACTACACTGGTGACGCCTGTACGGACCTATACTACACTGGTGACGCCTGTACGGTCCTATATTACACTGGTGACACCTGTACGGTCCTATACTACACTGATGACGCCTGTGCGGTTCTATACTACACTGGTGACACCTGTACGGTCATATACTACACTGGTGACGCCTGTACGGTCCTATACTATACTGGTGACGCCTCTACGGTCCTATACTACACTGGTGACGCCTGTACGGTCACATACTACACTGGTGACGCATGTACGGTCCCTATCTAATGTAAGCCTGTTATATTTATATGGGGCTCCTATACTACACTGGCGACGCCTGTACGGTCCCTATCTAATGTAAGCCTGTTATATTTCTAAGGGGCTCCTATACTACACTGGCGACGCCTGTACGATCTCTATCTAATGTAAGCCTATTATATTTCTATGGGGCTCATATACTACACTGGTGACGCCTGTACGGTCCTATACAACACTGGTGACGCCTGTATGGTCCTATACTACACTGGTGACGCATGTACGGTCCCTATCTAATGTAAGCCTGTTATATTTCTATACTATACTACACTGGCGACGCCTGTACGGTCCCTATCTTATGTAAGCCTGTTATATTTCTAAGGGGCTCCTATACTACACTGGTGACGCCTGTACGGTCCCTATCTAATGTAAGCCTTTTATATTTCTATACTATACTACACTGGTGACGCCTGTACGGTCCTATACTACACTGGTGACGCCTGTACGGTCCCTATTTAATGTAAGCATGTTATATTTCTATGGGGCTCCTATACAACACTGGTGACGCCTGTACGGTCCTATACTACACTGGTGACGCCTGTACGGTCCTATACTACACTGGTGACGCCTGTGCGGTCCTATACTACACTGGTGACGCCTGTACGGTCCTATACAACACTGGTGACGCCTGTATGGTCCTATACTACACTGGTGACGCCTGTACGGTCCTATACTACACTGGTGACGCCTGTATGGTCCTATACTACACTGGTGACGCCTGTACGGTCTTATATTACACTGGTGACGCCTGTACGGTCCTATACTACACTGGTGACACATGTACGGTCCTATACTAGACTGGTGACGCCTGTATGGTCCTATACTACACTGGTGACGCCAATATGGTCATGTACTACACTGGTGACGCATGTACGGTCCTATACTACACTGGTGACGCCTGTACGGTCCTATACTACACTGTTGACACCTGTACGGTCCTATAGTACACTGGTGACACCTGTACGGTCCTATACTACACTGGTGACGCCTGTACGGACCTATACTACACTGGTGACGCCTGTACGGTCCTATATTACACTGGTGACACCTGTACGGTCCTATACTACACTGATGACGCCTGTGCGGTTCTATACTACACTGGTGACACCTGTACGGTCATATACTACACTGGTGACGCCTGTACGGTCCTATACTATACTGGTGACGCCTCTACGGTCCTATACTACACTGGTGACGCCTGTACGGTCACATACTACACTGGTGACGCATGTACGGTCCCTATCTAATGTAAGCCTGTTATATTTATATGGGGCTCCTATACTACACTGGCGACGCCTGTACGGTCCCTATCTAATGTAAGCCTGTTATATTTCTAAGGGGCTCCTATACTACACTGGCGACGCCTGTACGATCTCTATCTAATGTAAGCCTATTATATTTCTATGGGGCTCATATACTACACTGGTGACGCCTGTACGGTCCTATACAACACTGGTGACGCCTGTATGGTCCTATACTACACTGGTGACGCATGTACGGTCCCTATCTAATGTAAGCCTGTTATATTTCTATACTATACTACACTGGCGACGCCTGTACGGTCCCTATCTTATGTAAGCCTGTTATATTTCTAAGGGGCTCCTATACTACACTGGTGACGCCTGTACGGTCCCTATCTAATGTAAGCCTTTTATATTTCTATACTATACTACACTGGTGACGCCTGTACGGTCCTATACTACACTGGTGACGCCTGTACGGTCCCTATTTAATGTAAGCATGTTATATTTCTATGGGGCTCCTATACAACACTGGTGACGCCTGTACGGTCCTATACTACACTGGTGACGCCTGTACGGTCCTATACTACACTGGTGACGCCTGTGCGGTCCTATACTACACTGGTGACGCCTGTACGGTCCTATACAACACTGGTGACGCCTGTATGGTCCTATACTACACTGGTGACGCCTGTACGGTCCTATACTACACTGGTGACGCCTGTATGGTCCTATACTACACTGGTGACGCCTGTACGGTCTTATATTACACTGGTGACGCCTGTACGGTCCTATACTACACTGGTGACACATGTACGGTCCTATACTAGACTGGTGACGCCTGTATGGTCCTATACTACACTGGTGACGCCAATATGGTCATGTACTACACTGGTGACGCATGTACGGTCCTATACTACACTGGTGACGCCTGTACGGTCCTATACTACACTGTTGACACCTGTACGGTCCTATAGTACACTGGTGACACCTGTACGGTCCTATACTACACTGGTGACGCCTGTACGGACCTATACTACACTGGTGACGCCTGTACGGTCCTATATTACACTGGTGACACCTGTACGGTCCTATACTACACTGATGACGCCTGTGCGGTTCTATACTACACTGGTGACACCTGTACGGTCATATACTACACTGGTGACGCCTGTACGGTCCTATACTATACTGGTGACGCCTCTACGGTCCTATACTACACTGGTGACGCCTGTACGGTCACATACTACACTGGTGACGCATGTACGGTCCCTATCTAATGTAAGCCTGTTATATTTATATGGGGCTCCTATACTACACTGGCGACGCCTGTACGGTCCCTATCTAATGTAAGCCTGTTATATTTCTAAGGGGCTCCTATACTACACTGGCGACGCCTGTACGATCTCTATCTAATGTAAGCCTATTATATTTCTATGGGGCTCATATACTACACTGGTGACGCCTGTACGGTCCTATACAACACTGGTGACGCCTGTATGGTCCTATACTACACTGGTGACGCATGTACGGTCCCTATCTAATGTAAGCCTGTTATATTTCTATACTATACTACACTGGCGACGCCTGTACGGTCCCTATCTTATGTAAGCCTGTTATATTTCTAAGGGGCTCCTATACTACACTGGTGACGCCTGTACGGTCCCTATCTAATGTAAGCCTTTTATATTTCTATACTATACTACACTGGTGACGCCTGTACGGTCCTATACTACACTGGTGACGCCTGTACGGTCCCTATTTAATGTAAGCATGTTATATTTCTATGGGGCTCCTATACAACACTGGTGACGCCTGTACGGTCCTATACTACACTGGTGACGCCTGTACGGTCCTATACTACACTGGTGACGCCTGTGCGGTCCTATACTACACTGGTGACGCCTGTACGGTCCTATACAACACTGGTGACGCCTGTATGGTCCTATACTACACTGGTGACGCCTGTACGGTCCTATACTACACTGGTGACGCCTGTATGGTCCTATACTACACTGGTGACGCCTGTACGGTCCTATACTACACTGGTGACGCCTGTATGGTCCCTATCTAATGTAAGCCTGCTATATTTCTATGGGGCTCATATACTACACTGGTGACGCCTGTACGGTCTCTATCTAATGTAAGCCTGTTATATTTCTATACTATACTACTCTGGCGACGCCTGTACGGTCCTTATCTAATATAAGCCTGTGGGGCTCCTACACTACACTGGCGAGTAGACGTTATTTGTAAAATTAAAATGTCTTTGAAATGTTTCTAAAACGGACAACCATTCACTATCTTGCATTTCTCTACAATATCTTTGGGATATTTGTGAGAAAAATTCCGTTATCCTTTATTATATTGCAAAACCAAATTAAACGTAATTTTAAAGGAAAATTCAGTCACGGTGTCACCAAATTAATTAAATTTGGGAGTTGTCGATAAAGTAACTATTAAGAAAGAAAAGAAAATGAAAATGAAATATAACTGATAATAGTATATACCCTGATTGTTATGTAGGACACACGTTTTATCTTCTTACATTAAAATACGATACTATGAACGAGTGTATACGGTTTAACGTACGTGTGTAATACGATACTATGAATGAGTGTATGCAATTTAACGTACGTGTGTAAATATTTGAATGGGGGAAGTTGTTTTCTGGTACAATGGATTCTATAGATAAAACTACTACAGGCTATTTATTTTTAAATAGTTCCAACTCGTACCCGTATAGAATGTGGAATGTAACTCATAATCTTAATGTGATACATCCGTTGTTGATATTTCTTAAAACCGACCGAGTGTGAAACAATATAGGTACGTTGTCATATTATTTATTGCATTTGTCTGTTTGTTTATGCAATAGCTAAGATTTAGTAGAGCTGCAATGTGATTGAAATTTGATTGTAGCTACGGTCAACCTTCATCACTAAGATATCCAGGGGCGATCACTCTTCTGACCGGTGTGTTTCTTCTTTCAGTATGTAGTACTGGTTAATGTTAAAATAACCCATTAAGCTTTTAAAATTTAGAAGTATGAGTTGTATCAATTATAGCGTTGGAGGAGGCGAACAGTACTTGAATCATTATAGATATACTCATACATTTCATAGATAAACTATTTTGGGAAAAGAATTTCATAGCAATAACCTTTTTATTTCCTGTTTATTTAATTCACATGTCTTATTTGACGTGTTTATTTACGTCATGACAACGTTAACACCTCGCGGAGTAATTTGTATGATAAATCTTCTTACTGTTGAATTTCACAAAATAAGCAGAAATCTACCTAATCAATATGTACGAACAAAATTGTAATTTTACTCGAACTTCTTTTTGTTTTCTATTTTGTTCCGTGGCGCCCAATGTTGCCCATGTGCGCTGATTGTCATTTCTTGTGTGTACCTTCAGTTCTCTCTATTCTTGTTTGTACCTTCAGTTCTCTCTATTCTTGTTTGTACCTTCAGTTCTCTCTATTCTTGTTTGTACCTTCAGTTCTCTCTATTCTTGTTTGTACCTTCAGTTCTCTCTAACGTTTATTTGTTAAGTCGATGCACAATGAAAATTAATGAAAAATAGGTAAATTCATGCTTGTTTAAGTTGGGTTTCAATTCCAGCTGTTTTATAAATCCTAAATTTCCTATTGTCTGCTCTCAAATTTACTGTCCCTTATATACTTGTATATAACGTCTAGAATATTCAGGGGAAATATGTATCTTAATTACCCAATAGAAACGCAAGGTCAAATATTAAAACTTGTAAACAACTGTTTCTATATTTTGGTAACCTATTTGCACTGATGATGCAATATTATCTCTATTTTTGTCAACAACAACAAAAATTATCATGAACAAAATAATACATCATATTTACTACATATACATAACAATATGAAGATGTTACACTACCTTTAGAATAGATTGATATAATGTAGAGATATAAACTTATAATTTTAATAAGGGTGAATACACCAGTTGTGTGAATATCCGTATTTTACTTCTACAGTGGTATTCGACCCAAACTGTTGGTCAGCCAGATTTAAATACCAATCAATGAAAAGCAAAAACAAAAAATATTTCCAAACCTACATTGTGGTGTAATTTTATTGAAATTTGACCTATTTTCACATATGCCTCCTATGAATATGATGGGGAAGATATTACTTATCTAGTCAAAATAAGCATCTTAGCTAGCCAAGAGGTACGATCAGCATCACATCTTCTTCAATCTTGGCAACGTTAGCTATAATTTCGTAATTCCTTTGTTGGATTTTGTCAGTTACGTCCCTTATATAATGATATCATTTTCAGCCAATCAGCATAATGTATTCATTTTACCTGGTGCTATAATCTGTGTGTATAGTTAACTGAAAAAACTAAATGTGTCCACATTAATTATTCTGTGGTTTTTTTTGGGTCAGTATTTCATGTCAAAGCCTACATGTGTCCATTTTATGCTTAGATTTTTTGTAACAGGCATTCTGATTGGTTGCAGTAATCTCTGGTTGCATCCAATTAAAACCGTGACAGTGTGAACACAAAAATCCGATTAACGCTGCCAAGAGAGTTCTAAGAGAAGGGTAGGCGGATCGTAACCACTGAGTGGCGGAGATGTATCATAATACGAAGGAAGTAATAAACACTTTTTTTTTATTAATTATTAATCTTTAGATTACTTTTTTCTTTCGCTTTGTATTGAAGCCCACACAGTGGATCGTTCTTTTTATATTTCAACTATATGTAATATATGCATGTACATGCGTGTAATGTTTTTATTTTTCTTGTTTTGCTTTTGACGTCATATGTATATTAGTCAAATATGCTACATTTGATATATTTGTAAACATGCCAGACATGGCCTTAATTGGATAATGTATGAATCTCATTGATGTCTGCTATGCAAAATTTTAATGTAGTTTTTGTGAGTTCACACAAGTTTTGTAAGCTCACACATGTCATCGTGTCCGATAGATCAATCAATGGATGTTTGCTTGATTGATATGTTGATTATTGCGGTCGATTGCAGACACATGAATTTGTTTCTTGTTTGTCCTCAACAATTGCGTTTGGTTCTCGTGTATATGATGTGTATGAAGGGTGTGTGGAATTTCGTCCTATCCTGGACCACAAATATGTATATTACTTTATATATTGATATATTCTCTTTGTTTATATTTTAAATGGTTTTATCAAGATTTGGTATTGTAACCTGATCTGAACCTGTGTCAAAGTAGTACACTATTTTGGAGTTACAGAGAACACGTTTTTCTAAGATACTCGACCAAGAAGTGTACGCATAAAGAATAACAAATCATTTGGTCTTTTTTAATCTTATCTCCTCCTTGCATAACGATGAAAAATGTTATCGTAAATTCCAGTTAGCACTTTTTACGGTCACAACTTTTCTATAAAGCACTTGCTATAAAGTCAACATACCCTAAATATTTCATTTAATTATACATTTCTCCAATTTCCATTGAGATACGAGAAGTTATCAAGTAAAAACATCTGTACAGTACAACCTCAGAAATATGTCTTAACGAGGAATATATGTCAGTAACTTAATTACTGAATCATGAAAAAGTAAAAAGTAAAAATCTTGATATGTACATACATTGTATTTATTTTATATGGAATCATAACAATTTTAAAATGTTGTCAATTTCCCGTGACATTTGAAATTAAGTACTAATTTGATCACATATTTCAAGTGGTAAATTTTGTCGTATTATTATAAAATCCTGTGTGTCCCTTGGAGTGTCAGTGACCGAATTCCTCGAATATTAAGTGTCATCTTACAATAAAGAATTGACTATATTAGTGTATAATTACTTACTATCACTCATCGGCTCGACAGCTCAGTAGTATAGTTTTGTTTACTAGCATCGATGTAAGTTGTAAACAAATCTTAAGAAGAAAATTGTAAAAATAGAAACAGAAGTAGGAAAAGTTAACTATTTAGGACTATTGCACTTCAATATGTCAAGTAAGTTCTTTTTATCTTGTACATTTTTCCAAACTGCTTTTTCTTTTTCTTCTTCTTCCATAAATCAGTTGGTTGTGTATGTATTACATGCCTCTGACGTTCTTCTTCCACGTTGTGCATGTCTTACATGCCGCTGACGTTACTCTTCCACGGTGTGTATGTATTACATGCCGCTGAAGTTCTTCTACGTTGTGTATGTATTACATGTCGCTGACGTTCTTCTACGTTGTGTATGTATTACATGCCGCTGACGTTCTTCTTCCACGTTGTGTATGTATTGCATGCCACTAACGTTCTTCTTCCACGTTGTGTATGTATTACATGCCACTGACGTTCTTCTTCCACGTTGTCTATGTATTACATGCTGCTGACGTTCTTCCACGGCGTGTATGTATTACATGCCACTGACGTTCTTCTTCCATGTTGTGTATGTATTACATGCCGCTGACGTTGTTCTTCCACGTTGTGTATGTATTACATGCTGCTGACGTTCTTCTTCCACGTTGTGTATGTAATACATGCTGCTGGTGTTCTTCCACGTTGTGTATGTATTACATGCCACTGACGTTCTTCTTCCATGTTGTGTATGTATTACATGCCGCTGACGTTGTTCTTCCACGTTGTGTATATATTACATGTTGCTGACGTTCTTCTTCCACGTTGTGTATGTATTACATGCTGCTGGCGTTCTTCCACGTTGTGTATGTATTACATGCCGCTGACGTTCTTCCACGTTGAGTATGTATTGCTGGCCGCTGACGTTCTTCTTCCATGTTGTGTATGTATTACATGCCGCTGACGTTGTTATTCCACGTTGTGTATGTATTACATGCTGCTGACGTTCTTCTTCCACGTTGTGTATGCATTGCTGGCCGCTGACGTTGTTCTTCCATGTTGTGTTTGTATTACATGCCGCTGACGTTGTTCTTCTACGTTATGTATGTATTACATGCTGCTGACGTTCTTCTTCCATGTTGTGTATGTTTTACATGCTGCTGACGTTCTTCTTCCACATTGTGTATGCATTACATGCTGTTGACGTTCTTCTTCCACGTTGTGCATGTTCTACATGCTGTTGACGTTCTTCTTCCACGTTGTGTATGTTTTACATGCTGTTGACGTTCTTCTTTCACGTTGTGTATGTATTACATGCTGCTGACGTTCTTCTTCCACGTTGTGTATGTATTACATGCCGCTGACGTTCTTCCATGTTGTGTATGTATTACATGCCGTTGACGTTCTTCTTCTACATTGTGTATGTATTGCATGTCGCTGACATTCTTCTTCCATGTTGTGTATGTATTACTGGCCGCTGACGTTCTTCTTCCACGTTGTGTATGTATTACTGGCCGCTGACGTTCTTCTTCCACGTTGTGTATGTATTACATGCCGCTGATGTTCTTCCACGTTGTACATGTATTACATGTCGCTGATATTGTAGCATAATGCCCCTCCCTTGGTGTTACATGTATTATATTTGATTTTTCAATAATGGGAAGGGCGAGGAAAACAGACGTGTTTTCTGTCCTCTTTACACATTTGGCTTCACTAATTTTAACAGTAGATATTGAAAGGTTTTTGCTATAATTATGGCTGGTGATTTACAAATCAAAACATTTAAAGATAATTGAAGAGTTTGATATTACTCACCGAGTCTGACAAATACAATTAGCCACGTGATCAACAGTAATTTGGGATGTCAGATAATAATCCTACAGTAGCCGAGGTTGAATCTCTTATCATGAGTGATACACAGTATCAGATAACCTTTGACCTCTTATCATGAGTGATACACAGAATCAGATAACCTTTGATCTCGTGTTTTGAAAGTTTGTTTTCTTGTTGTGTATGATAATTCTCTGTTAAGATATTTCTTCCTGTTGTGTGTTCATTTACATGTTCGTAGGATTTAGTATTTTTACATTGTGTGGAAGACATCAATTTTTGTTTTGATATTCCAATAAACAGTCTTTGTCTTAGTCTTAGCTTTGTTTCACGACATTTAAGTTTGGTGATAACATTGTACAGATAAATGGTCTGTATCAGTAGTCTATGTTATTACACTGTACATGTAGCGTTGCCTCCCACAGTTTGTCTGTATTTTTTCTCTCTAATTCATCTTTTGTTAATCAGTTCTGGCAATATACCAAGGAACCTGAAATATTAACGTCTTCCCTCGGGGGTTGGGGCGTCTACCAAACAATAATGAATACAAATAACAAGTTCAATAGGTTAATTTATTTTTATTAAAGAAAGGTAATTAAGAACAATGGTGTCATATTAAATTCAAATTCTTTTATTGGCACAAACTCATCAACAGGATATGGTTATAGCCCAATTACATAATAAAATGTGATACAAATTATACATAATATGTAAATAAATGAACATGAATAATTATTGCAAGGAGTATGAGTTAGGGACCGACCATTTAACTTGAAAGGGGGGGTTATGGTTTTTTGTTTCGTTCAGAAAAATTTTTCGGACAACACAAGAATTAGAATAGCTATTTTTTTTGTCGCGCATAGCGCGAATTTTTTTTTCAGAAATTAACATTAGGCTATATGACAAAAACTCTGAATCAGATTATTTTTTTTTCCTCCACCAAAATCAGAATATTTTTTTAGAAAAAAACCATACCCCCCCCCCCTCAAGTTATTAAAATATTAAAGATTTACTTATTGCTAAACAATTTGAGATGAAAGATAACTTTTAAAATGGGGTATGATTTGTAATTTAATTAAATGTTCATTTTATTCTCAGCATTATTAAACTTTTTTAAATTCAGTGTTTTCGACACTGTCATAAAATTTGAGTCTGATTTGTTCAAATCTTCTGCATTTTAAAATAAAGTGATTTTCATCTTCTACCTGTCTTGTTTTGCATATTAGAGTGTCTTTCGTTTTTATTAATATTGAAGTACCTTCCTCTTTCAATCATTAAAGAATGTGCACTTATACGAATTTTACAAATAACAGACCTGTCATATCTGTTCTTTAAAGTATTAACATAATGAGGTCTTTGTCCCATGTTGTAAATCTCCTGGAAAAACCTTAACTTTTGGAACTCATGGATTTCAGCATTTTGCAATATTAAATAACCTGAGGAATGAATAAGGTCAAGACGGAACATGTTTTATTTGATTTGTATACCGTCATAAAGAACTGTTCGACCAAAGATGGCTAAAACTTAAGACGACGGATGAGCCACCATGACTGTTAATGGAGGTGAATACTGAGTAGCTGCTGTTTCATTACTACTTTTGAAGATATCATTCCTCAAACTGTTAAATCGTCATTCGCTAATCGCAAATATATATAGATTATTACATGCCATTTTTCATATCATACCCTTTATCAGCCCTAGGTCATGATATCAGCCCGAGGGCTCAAGGGATGATATATGAACGAAGGCTGATACAGGGTATGATATGAAAAATGACATGTTATGATATGTTTATCATATACTTCAACAGAGGAAATAACTGATTTGTACCAACATGTTTCGTCATTTTGGCTAGAATATTAAATACATAGTTATAGAACAAGAAATTTATTGTTTTCATATGCAAATCTAATAAATGCACGGTTTTTTTTAGCACTTTCAATATCATAAGAGAGAAAATTTGCAGTTAATAATTTTCTGTGCAAATATTCAATAAAACAGTTTAGTACGACATGTTTGTAAACACAGTTTTCCGAAACTTCACGAAGTGAACTTACAAACATTGACGGAAAGGCATGTAATAATATTCCGGAAGCAGTTAATAAACTTGCTTTATCAGCCCGCTTGGGTCATGCTTGTGAAATTGGGTGAAATAAACATGCTTGCTCTTATTATTCTAAACAAAACTCTTTAAGTTTTATCACAGGGTAAAATTTTAGCTATATTATCTACAAGTATATTATGATAAAAGAAATTACACATCTAAAATTAGTTGTGACATGTTATTTCTCAGTTTTATTACCGGGTTTATAACTAAATTAACACGACGGGTGCCACTAGTGGAGCAGGAAGTGCTTACCCTTCCGGAGCACCAGAGTTCGCCCCCGGTATTTAGTGGGGTTCGTGTTACTCGATCTTTAGTTTTATGTGTATGTTTTGTAGATCGTTGTTTGTTCTTTTGTACTTTTTCTTTTGGCCATTATGTTGTCTGTTCTTCTTCGACATACGGATTCTGATTGTCCCTTTGATATCTTCAAACTCTTCGTTATAGTATCTTTGAAATTATTGGTCGAAAATTGGAAAGCATCGCACGGTGGTTGAGATAACAAACGTGCATTTTCATCAGTAAATATGGCCACCCACCTTTGTGTTATTCAATTGGAGGTCATTTACAATTCCTTTTTTATTAATGCAAGTCGTGATGAAATTTCTTAACTACAACATCTTGTCTACTTCTCGTTATTTCTCACGTGATTAACTTCAGTGGACGACCATGCTAAATTAAACACATTTATGTCACTTGTTGATTTGAATCGTATTGACGACCAACTGGTCAATTAGTGGTCAATATACTGGTGATAAAATCCATTCTTAATGACACAAATATATCATCGCTAAATGTAATAAAAAGTAGCTTTAATCAATTTAGTCTTTTAGCTATTCAAACAGACCGAGAAACGGGCATTAATATTGTCAAAATGGACAAATTACTCCTGCCTGCCTGATTATTGATCCGCCAATCAATATAACACCATTCATTTTGTATGGAAATGTAGAAAATATCTGTAAAACTTGTTTCAGAATGGAAATTGATTCTACTAGATGATATATTTCAGCTAGCCATATGTCTCTTTTTTATGTAAATACGAGTCCATTATATTGACAAAACAACACAATGCTATTTTCTATTAGAAAATATGAATACCAGCAAAATATTATTTTCTAATTTCAAATATAGCGGAAGAAATGTAAAAATAATCGACTTTAGTAGTATATATTACTCCTGGTTAACAGAAGATCATTGTCGACTATTAGTAGTATATATTACTCCTGGTTAACAGAAGGTCATTGTCGACTATTAGTAGTATATATTACTCCTGGTTAACAGAAGGTCATTGTCGACTATTAGTAGTATATATTACTCCTGGTTAACAGAAGGTCATTGTCGACTATTAGTAGTATATATTACTCCTGGTTAACAGAAGGCCATTGTCGACTATTAGTAGTATATATTACTCCTGGTTGTCGGTTTCGCTATATTTATTTTAATAATTAATGTTTACACATTTATCTCTGGGTCTAGTAATCAAAAATCGCCTTCATTACGGATTTCAAGTCTACTGTATAATATATACGAAAATATTTTTCCACTTAAAAAAACCCAAATAAAACATACACTGTATGTGCAAATAGGAATCAAATGGTCACCCCCACATCCCCTGGGGAAGATATTTGTTGGTTTCATCCGATTTATTATAGACCAATAACAAACACCATGCTTGGAAATATACTAGTAACATAATATAACGTTGTAAAGGAGGTAGATATCCAAATATATATACTATGCATAGTAAAATTGTATACATATACTTTTAAATAGCTCCACCTGTATCGAATAATTGTCTTGTTCTAGACAGAAGTTATCAAAGTCACACAACGGATTCATATTCAAGCTTTGTTTTAGTCAATGAGGGAGAACAACATTGAATAACGTCTGCTGCAAACAACATTTACACCATGGTTATTATTCCATAAAATAACAGATTTAAAGTTGAATGTATCTCAGCTTGAAGAACGACCGAATGATTTCATTTGACACAAATCAATATATATTCAACTTGGTTGTCCTGGTTACATCTCCAACATTTCATTGCATATTCTGTAAACTAATCAAACAATATGCAGTTAAAAATCTAAAGATTTTCAGGCCTAAACATTCGATCCACCTTTAACTTCGTAAACGTCTGGTGATAAAAATCTATGGTCGTGTATAGATTATTTAGCATGTCTCGGAACATTCCAACGCATTATATGTTGTTGTAAAAGATAAAAACAAATATTGTATTCTCACTGAAAATTACATCGGACATTTTAGTCAGTTTCTTAAAAGCCTTACGTAATTGAGACTTTTTTTTGTCATTTTTATAACAAGTTACTTTACAATAACTTGTAGAGACATTATTACGCGTTAGTAACCTTCAATCAACACTAACACTTCTTCTATAAAGCTTCTTCGGAACACTTCTTCTATAAAGCTTCTTCAGAACACGTCTTCTATAAAGCTTCTTCAGAACACTTCTTCTATAAAGCTTCTTCAGAACACTTCTTCTATAAAGCTTCTTCAGAACACTTCTTCTATAAAGCTTCTTCAGAACACTTCTTCTATAAAGCTTCTTCAGAACACTTCTTCTATAAAGCTTCTTCAGAACACTTCTTCTATAAAGCTTCTTCAGAACACTTCTTCTATAAAGCTTCTTCAGAACACGTCTTCTATAAAGCTTCTTCAGAACACTTCTTCTATAAAGCTTCTTCAGAACACTTCTTCTATAAAGCTTCTTCAGAACACGTCTTCTATAAAGCTTCTTCAGAACACTTCTTCTATAAAGCTTCTTCAGAACACTTCTTCTATAAAGCTTCTTCAGAACACTTCTTCTATAAAGCTTCTTCAGAACACTTCTTCTATAAAGCTTCTTCAGAACACGTCTTCTATAAAGCTTCTTCAGAACACTTCTTCTATAAAGCTTCTTCAGAACACTTCTTCTATAAAGCTTCTTCAGAACACTTCTTCTATAAAGCTTCTTCAGAACACTTCTTCTATAAAGCTTCTTCAGAACATAATGGATCTCTTTGTGATGCCTCTTTATGGTCGGTAATGACAACACTAGGGTCAAGTTAGTATAGAAAGCTTAATGGCGCATTCCTAGTACAAAAAAAAAACAATTCTAGAACAACTACCTGGAAATCTGTAAACGACTGATTTCGGCCAAGAACGTACTGGAGCAGCAGATGTTTACGAGTTCTGTTGTATTAGCTCATGTTTCAATTAGGTCATACAAAAACACAGTTTTATTCGACCATAACATTGGTTTGATATCAAGACCACGAAATGTGTTTCGATATCCCGGGACTATTGGATATATACCCGACTAGCTTCATGGATACGTAGTAGAATGTGTCTGGCCGTAACTAGAGTGTACCTAATGAAGGTTATTGGTATGTAGTAGAATGTGTCTGGCCGTAACTAGAGTGCACCTAATGAAGGTTATTGGTACGTAGTAGAATGTGTCTGGCCGTAACTAGAGTGTACCTAATGAAGGTTATTGGTACGTAGTAGAATGTGTCTGGCCGTAACTAGAGTGCACCTAATGAAGGTTATTGGTACGTAGTAGAATGTGTCTGGCCGTAACTAGAGTGTACCTAATGAAGGTTATTCCGGAAACGCATCATGCGCACTACATATGATATCCACGTTTTTATTACTATAACAATGTGATACCACTATAAGTATCATCCACCCGGGGTTTATTAGATATATTTATTATTGAAATTACAGATTAATGTAATTATTATCAAAACTAAGATTCTCCTCTCTCAAACATAGGTGACCTTGGCTTATTTTGGCTATCCTGTTTAGTTCTCCTCTCTCAGACATAGGTGACCTTGACTTATTTTGTCTCTCCTGTTTAGACCCCTTGGTTTATTGCTCCCAAACAACTTTAAATTATTTGGTTTTGCTATATTTCGATATTGAGCGTACCTGATGAAGGTTATTCCAGAAACGCATCGTGCACGTACCTGATGAAGGTTATTCCAGAAACGCATCGTGCACGTACCTGATGAAGGTTATTCCAGCATCGTGCACGTACCTGATGAAGGTTATTCCAGAAACGCATCGTGCACGTACCTGATGAAGGTTATTCCAGAAACGCATCGTGCACGTACCTGATGAAGGTTATTCCAGCATCGTGCACGTACCTGATGAAGGTTATTCCAGCATCGTGCACGTACCTGATAAAGGTTATTCCAGAAACGCATCGTGCACGTACCTGATGAAGGTTATTCCAGCATCGTGCACGTACTTGATGAAGGTTATTCCAGAAACGCATCGTGCACGTACCTGCTGAAGGTTATTCCAGAAACGCATCGTGCACGTACCTGATGAAGGTTATTCCAGAAACGCATCGTGCACGTACCTGATGAAGGTTATTCCAGCATCGTGCACGTACCTGATGAAGGTTATTCCAGCATCGTGCACGTACCTGATAAAGGTTATTCCAGAAACGCATCGTGCACGTACCTGATGAAGGTTATTCCAGCATCGTGCACGTACTTGATGAAGGTTATTCCAGAAACGCATCGTGCACGTACCTGATGAAGGTTATTCCAGAAACGCATCGTGCACGTACCTGATGAAGGTTATTCCAGAAACGCATCGTGCACGTACCTGATGAAGGTTATTCCAGCATCGTGCACGTACCTGATGAAGGTTATTCCAGCATCGTGCACGTACCTGATAAAGGTTATTCCAGAAACGCATCGTGCACGTACCTGATGAAGGTTATTCCAGCATCGTGCACGTACTTGATGAAGGTTATTCCAGAAACGCATCGTGCACGTACCTGATGAAGGTTATTCCAGAAACGCATCGTGCACGTACCTGATGAAGGTTATTCCAGAAACGCATCGTGCACGTACCTGATGAAGGTTATTCCAGCATCGTGCACGTACCTGATGAAGGTTATTCCAGCATCGTGCACGTACCTGATAAAGGTTATTCCAGAAACGCATCGTGCACGTACCTGATGAAGGTTATACCAGCATCGTGCACGTACCTGATGAAGGTTATTCCAGAAACGCATCGTGCACGTACCTGATGAAGGTTATTCCAGCATCGTGCACGTACCTGATGAAGGTTATTCCAGCATCGTGCACACTAAGTTAGATATCTACGTTTCTATCAGAAACTTTAGTATATGTCGACATCAAATCGCATGTATTGGTGTATTTTTTTTTAATTGATGAACATCACGTAAAATGAAGGGGAAAACAGCAGGTTTTCAAAATGTTTAGAATGCAACAGTTTTCACTCCTCCCCCCCCCCCCCCCCCCCCCATAGGTAAAATGAACGCCATAACAAATCGGCTACACAATTCATTCAAAATAAAAGATAATAGTCTCACCGGATGCAATTACGAACGAAATAAAAAGTATGTCCCCTAATTGTTCCTTCAAAACATGAATTAAAAAAATGCTTTTATAAATAGATACCCCGCCAAATTATTCGTGTTTTAGGAGAAAATTATTCATGCACAGTTGTTGAATGTTGCAGACGACGGGTTTTCATATTTGTAAACAGAAAACGATAGACAATTGCACATGGAATCTATCGTTAAAATTCATTGAGGTACGCATATTTTGTTATCTTATGCCTGTAATTGGAAAGAATATGATCTCCTGGTTCTATGCATATGTAGAACACATTGAAATTAAAACAAAAACAGTCAATATAATACATTTTCCTTACCTTGATCTATCCCAAAATGTCAAAATCCGTGATGTACCTTATTCATTGAAGAGTCCAAGGAATTCCGAATGCAAACTGGCACACATTTATGGTATGAATAAAGGAAAGGTTTTTATGTCATGTGTATTATATACAAATAGATATGTGAACGTAAATGAATGAATGCTCTTTCAATTTTAACAGTTATTATGATGTCGTTCGAAATTGTGTCCGGATCTAGGTCACAGAGTGACTAGAACGGGGTCATGAAAATCTGTTCTAAGTTAAAACCCGTAACAATGCATTGAATAATATATGGGCTATGATTCAAAAGGAATATTGGTGTTTAATCTGAAATATGAACATGCAATCAGCTTCATCAATTTGGTCAAATTTATAAATTATTATCAAATGCCACTGTCAATATCATCGAAATTGTTCGTAATTGCGTCCGGTGAGGCTAACGTGTACGGATCATCGTATTATTGAAATTTTAGGACTTCGTCCTTCAAACAGGTTGCCTGTCTCATATTATCAATGACCATTCAGTTAATCACCCGGGACGGTATTCCTCATTATATCAATGACCCTTCAGTTAATCACCCGGGACGGTATTCCTCATTATATCAATCACCCTTCAGTTAATCACCCGGGACGGTATTCCTCATTATATCAATGACCCTTCTAATCAAACGAGAATAATTCGTTATTGCTGTTGTACTATGTTAAATTGATTACATTTTTTAATAATAAAATGCACTAAATTAACTGTCACTATGCCTATTGATTAGTTACAGTTAATTTCTGTAAAATAACATGTTTTTATTGGCATTTTCCATTAACTTCACCGATATTTTTTTACGACCGAAATTTGAAGGGAGTGTACAACGTTACAATATAACGTCATAGTATTTCTGGTTCTGTAGTTATTGCTTATCATTATCTTCTAATGTTTTTGTAAATATTTTAATACAAAGACTAATTTGTAAATGACTTTCTCCATTTTGGTGTAAGTATAATATACATATATCTGTTGGTTATCTCTTAACTTGCAGCATGTAAGCTGGATTAGTAAATCAGACTTATGTATACCATAAACATCAAAGTAGATTTCATATACAGCAGAGAAACCAACAAATATATGTTTGATTGATTGATTGTTTCACGTCAAATAAGCAGTAT
The DNA here is from genome assembly GCA_963680875.1 of Bathymodiolus brooksi. Classification (NCBI taxonomy): domain Eukaryota; kingdom Metazoa; phylum Mollusca; class Bivalvia; order Mytilida; family Modiolidae; genus Bathymodiolus; species Bathymodiolus brooksi. The sequence goes on from OY804576.1 coordinate 1,214,242, forward strand.
TTCAGTTATATTCATGACGAGAACGAATATTGCACTATGGACAGATGTTTTGACAACAAGGAGAACGGGAGACGAAGGTGAAGGCTTTTAAACCCAATGAAACCTGTTTAAATCGAAACTCATTGGGACCAATACATAATAGATAGGTGTTCTGTTATTACAGGTTACATTAATACATGTTCACAATAGATAGGTGTTCTGTTATTACAGGTTACATTAATACGTGTTCACAATAGATAGGTGTTCTGTTATTACAGGTAACATTAATACATGTTCACAATAGATAGGTGTTCTGTTATTACAGGTTACATTAATACATGTTCACAATAGATAGGTGTTCTGTTATTACAGGTTACATTAATACATGTTCACAATAGATAGGTGTTCTGTTATTACAGGTTACATTAATACACTTTCACAATAGATAGGTGTTCTGTTATTACAGGTTACATCAATACATGTTCACAATAGATAGGTGTTCTGTTATTACAGGTTACATTAATACATGTTCACAATAGATAGGTGTTCTGTTATTACAGGTTACATTAATACATGTTCACAATAGATAGGTGTTCTGTTATTACAGGTTACATTAATACAGGTTCACAATAGATAGGTGTTCTGTTATTACAGGTAACATTAATACATGTTCACAATAGATAGGTGTTCTGTTATTACAGGTTACATTAATACATGTTCACAATAGATAGGTGTTCTGTTATTACAGGTTACATTAATACATGTTCACAATAGATAGGTGTTCTGTTATTACAGGTTACATTAATACATGTTCACAATAGATAGGTGTTCTGTTATTACAGGTTACATTAATACATGTTCACAATAGATAGGTGTTCTGTTATTACAGGTTACATTAATACATGTTCACAATAGATAGGTGTTCTGTTATTACAGGTTACATTAATACATGTTCACAATAGATAGGTGTTCTGTGTATTACAGGTTACATTAATACAGGTTCACAATAGATAGGTGTTCTGTTATTACAGGTTACATTAATACAGGTTCACAATAGATATGTGTTCTGTTATTACAGGTTACATTAATACACGTTTACAATAGATAGGTGTTCTGTTATTACAGGTTACATTAATACACGTTCACAATAGATAGGTGTTCTGTTATTACAGGTTACATTAATACATGTTCACAATAGATAGGTGTTCTGTTATTACAGGTTACATTAATACATGTTCACAATAGATAGGTGTTCTGTTATTACAGGTTACATTAATACATGTTCACAATAGATAGGTGTTCTGATATTACAGGTTACATTAATACATGTTCACAATAGATAGGTGTTCTGTTATTACAGGTTACATTAATACAGGTTCACAATAGATAGGTGTTCTGTTATTACAGGTTACATTAATACAGGTTCACAATAGATAGGTGTTCTGTTATTACAAGTTACATTAATACATATTCACAATAGATAGGTGTTCTGTTATTACAGGTTACATTAATACATGTTCACAATAGATAGGTGTTCTGTTATTACAGGTTACATTAATACATGTTCACAATAGATAGGTGTTCTGTTATTACAGGTTACATTAATAATTACATTGAGGACTTTATTTAAAGTTCGGTTTATACAGGATTACGTATTATTCAGGGATCGGTTTAGACAGGTTTATACAGTATTACGTTTTATTCAGGGATCGTTTTAAACATGTTTAGACATGATTACGTTTTATTCAGGGATCGGCTTAGACAGGTTTATACAGGATTACGTTTTATTCAGGGATCGGTTTAGACAGGTTTATACAGGATTACGTTTTATTCAGGGATCGGTTTAGACAGGTTTATACAGGATTACGTTTTATTCAGGGATCGGTTTAGACAGGTTTATACAGGATTACGTTTTATTCAGTGCTTAGACAGGCTTATACAGGATTACGTGTTATTCAGGGATCGGTTTAAACAGGTTTATACAGGATTACGTTTTATTCGGCGATCGGTTTAGACAGGTTTATACAGGATTACGTTTTATTCAGGGATCGGTTTAGACAGGTTTATATAGGATTACGTTTTATTCAGGGGTCGGTTTAGATAGGTTTATATAGGATTACGTTTTATTCAGGGCTTCGACAAGTTTATACAGGATTACGTTTTATTCAGGGTTTAGACAGGTTTATACAGGATTACGTTTTATTCAGGGATCGGTTTAAACAGGTTTATACAGGATTATGTTTTATTCAGGGATCGGTTTAGACAGGTTTATACAGGATTACGTTTTATTCGGGGATCGGTTTAGACAGGTCTATACAGGATTACGTTTTATTCATGGATCGGTTTAGACAGGTTTATACAGGATTACGTTTTATTCAGGGATCGGTTTAGACATGATTACGTTTTATTCAGGGTTTAGACAGGTTTATACAGGATTACGTTTTATTCAGGGTTTAGACAGGTTTATACAGGATTACGTTTTATTCAGGGTTTAGACAGCTTTCACTGTACTACCATTTCGTTTCTGATGATGTTAAATGCTATATAAAAACTACTTGAATTCTTCATCAGATTTACAAAGTCATATCTGTCTTTCTCTATATGATTGACAACTTTACAGCACTGTCAATATGACAGGTAAGGGGTACCTTTCACGTGACTATTATTTCTATATACTGGCCTGACATGTTAGTTTAGGTCATATCATCTACATATACAGTCAGATCAGTGTCTATCACTACTAAAGATTAGGAGCTCCACTACCTTCCTTTGTGCTGTGTATTCGATGTTCAGTGACAACAGATATCACAGGTCGGTACTGGATATATCAGTTGATTCTACCAATAAAACCGACGACCACGATATAACTGAAATAGTGCTGAACATGGGGTTTAAACACCAAAAGCCCATTATATTCTTAATTATCACAAACTAGTGACGACAGTGTTATTTCGTCTTCGGTAGAATGGTCTGTATAAATATAGCCGTGGATTAAAGAAACACATCTAAGATTTCCTGTGAATTGTATTATAGAAAGTTCTCAAAACTTGTTCATTATCTATAAATACTTACACGAATGTAATATTCTTAAACAACTTATTGAAATTTAATACAGTTCTTGTAGTTTGAAGATGTTTAGGATTCCAGGAAGGAAAGGGGCGTAACTTAAATGTGAAGATATATGTTAAGTACCTTAACAGCAGGCTGATGATGTAATATTAGCTGTGGATGTACATAAACATAAAACATGATTATCTTTTCATCTTTACATCACAAAATAACTTTCCATTCCCAACTGATTGTCATAGCATGTTGAAATAGAATTGTTTGCATGCTCACGCTGATTACCGAACGTAAACATTTACGTAGTGCATTCCGTCGAGACAAATATTTTAGAAACGCGAGTCCAACTGTCAGTATGTGTAATTGAGTATAAACTGCTTGTGAAATGGACTCGTTGGTTGTAATAATGTCGTTACTAGAATAGAGTAAATTGGACTCGTTGGTTGTAATAATGTCGTTACTAGAATAGAGTAAATTGGACTCGTTGGTTGTAATAATGTCGTTACTAGAATAGAGTAAATTGGACTCGTTGGTTGTAATAATGTCGTTACTAGAATAGAGTAAATTGGACTCGTTGGTTGTAATACTGTCGTTACTAGAATAGAGTAAATTGAGTCAAACGGTCAAGAATGCAAAACACAGTTTTCATGATTATCGTCAACACACTCGACGATTTATTAAAAATGAAAACATAAAAACCGTCTCGGAATTTAGAACGACTTGAAGAATTTGGCGATTTAACTTGTGTCCTACATAAAAAGAGACACAAAAGTATTATTGTATTATTTTAAGGTTATATATATAACAATACTATGTATAATAATAAGTTCACGATAGAGGCACAATAAAGCATAATAAACTAATATTCCCTGTGTGCCTTCAAAATAATATGGCGCATTTCCGTCATTTAAATAATCTGATTGAATAACATTAATTTGTCAAGATCATAACATGAAGAGTATAATACTGTAATAACATCACTCAAGTGCACTCTTTGGGAAGTGCTTAATAGAAATTTCAGAATTGTTCTCAGGATATGGAATTTTGCCACTTTTCGAATTCAAATACACTTAACTTAGGCCTACATATTTTCCACCTGACAAATAATAAAATAGTTTGTAATTAAACCTGCTGAGTGGTGTCAATTAACATTACAGAAATGTTTGGAAATTTTCTCACCATCCATGTTCATGCTCAAAATCAGATGATGGTAAGATAAAAATGTCGAAACGAATGTTATTTTTTGTTTGAATTCATCCATTCCATTTCAAGGCGGAGACATGTTGATTGAAAGTTTGATATCTATTATCTTTGCATGTAGAAAGTAACAATGCTGCACCAAAAAGTCGGTAACTACGTCAAACGGCAATGAGTCACTGCAGAACAATCGATTTGTTTCGTTTCATTTCAATAACCATTGTGATTGTATTCTTCAACAGGTTGTAAAGTTTATAATTCTATAACGGTGTAAGACAATCAATATGTATTCATTAATTATGAAGAGTTATCTGTCTGTAACCTCCAGACGATACAAATGTAGCATAATATGTAGTTTTATTATAGTCTACAGTAAAAGCTGTGTTCGGACATCATCTAGACATTTCTTAAACAAATCAATCGGAACATCTTCAGCTCATCCGATCGATCTTTCTCTGAAATGTGCTAGTGAAAACTTGGCGGACAGAGCCCGTAAGGCTTATTATTCAATAAAACTTAGCGGACAGAGCCCGTAAGGCTTATTATTCATTGAAATTCAGAATACCTGCGTCAGATAAATGTTCAGTAAAGACTTGGCTAAAACTTTACAAATCAATGATTTTATCTATCCTTACATATGGATCAGAAGTTTGGCTAGCTGACTATAATTTAAATTTTGACAAGATAGATAGACTCCCTTTTGAGAAAACACAAAATATGATTTATAAAAATATTCTTGGTGTTCATAATAAAGCTTCCAATCTTGCTATATACACTGAACTAGGTTCATATCCTGCATGCTTTATGTCTTTATTATTAATGTTTAGATATTACCGCAGACTCCTTAAAATTGAGTCAGAAAATAAAGAAGTGAATTCTCTTCTGAGATCAGCATTTATCGAGGACAAATCACTTCAGAAATCATGGAATAAGATAATGTTAAATATCAAACAAAAAATGAATATTTCTTCACTAGATATTTCAAACACTGAATTTTCAATCCAAGTTCGACACTTTTTTTAAAACAAACTGACTAATCAAATAGAAAATATCAAGAAAACTAATACTGGCAAACTTTCTTTTTACAGTAATATGTTTACCAAATTTCAATTGCAAAACTATTTACATTTCCCTATTGCGAAGGAAAAAAGATCCATACTTACAAAAATCAGAATCAGTGCACATTCTCTTACTATTGAAACTGGTCGATATAATGGGACGTCACGTGAAGATCGTTTTTGTCAATTCTGTCCCTCATTAGTTGAAGATGAAATGCATTTTCTATTACGATGTGCAAAATATCAAAATATTAGAACCAGCTACATGTTTATTTCAAAAGGAAGAAGGAACAAATGATGCTGATCTCCTTAGAATTATTCTCAACCCTGAAAGTCTTTCAGCAACTAAACAAATATGTATAATAAATAAATAAATAAACAAATATGTAATGTTATAAAAGGAGCAAACCCATGTCGTACTGATGAAACTTAACATTGTCATCCTATTATCGCTCATATGTTGTACTGATGAAACTTAACATTGTCATCCTATTATCGCTCATATGTCGTACTGATGAAACTTAACATTGTCATCCTATTATCGCTCATATGTTGTAGATGAAACTTAACATTATCATCCTATTATCGCTCATATGTCGTACTGATGAAACTTAACATTGTCATCCTATTATCGCTCATATGTTGTAGATGAAACTTAACATTGTCATCCTATTATCGCTCATATGTCGTACTGATGAAACTTAACATTGTCATCCTATTATTGCTCATATGTTGTAGATGAAACTTAACATTGTCATCCTATTATCGCTCATATGTTGTAGATGAAACTTAACATTGTCATCCTATTATCGCTCATATGTCGTACTGATGAAACTTAACATTGTCATCCTATTATCGCTCATATGTCGTACTGATGAAACTTAACATTGTCATCCTATTATCGCTCATATGTTGTAGATGAAACTTAACATTGTCATCCTATTATCGCTCATATGTTGTAGATGAAACTTAACATTGTCATCCTATGATCGCTCATATGTCGTACTGATGAAACTTAACATTGTCATCCTATTATCGCTCATATGTCGTACTGATGAAACTTAACATTGTCATCCTATTATCGCTCATATGTCGTACTGATGAAACTTAACATTGTCATCCTATGATCGCTCATATGTCGTACTGATGAAACTTAACATTGTCATCCTATTATCGCTCATATGTCGTACTGATGAAACTTAACATTGTCATCCTATTATCGCTCATATGTCGTACTGATGAAACTTAACATTGTCATCCTATTATCGCTCATATGTTGTAGATGAAACTTAACATTGTCATCCTATTATCGCTCATATGTTGTAGATGAAACTTAACATTGTCATCCTATTATCGCTCATATGTCGTACTGATGAAACTTAACATTGTCATCCTATTATCGCTCATATGTCGTACTGATGAAACTTAACATTGTCATCCTATTATCGCTCATATGTCGTACTGATGAAACTTAACATTGTCATCCTATTATCGCTCATATGTTGTAGATGAAACTTAACATTGTCATCCTATTATTGCTCATATGTTGTAGATGAAACTTAACATTGTCATCCTATTATCGCTCATATGTTGTACCTTCTGTTAAATTCATCTTAAATGTAGAATTACTTTTGTAGGACACTTATTAATTTTTTCAGTGACTTTTGTTTTGTTTTTGTTTTCTATATAATTTGTGCTTTGTTCAATTTGTCAGTTTTATACTTTATACTTTGTGTACTGTTTATTTGTTGAGTGTTTATGTTGAGTGTTTATGTTGAGTGTTTATGTTGAGTGTTTATGTCGAGTGTTTATGTCGAGTGTTTATGTTTGTACTTTTCATGCTCGCCAACATGTGGTTTTCATCAATAAACTATTTGAATTGAATTCTTTTGAAATGGCCGAGTGATATTCCAATTGATAAACAAATGTATGGATGCTGGGGATAGTACATTTAGCCAAAATCTACGGCAATTGACAGTGTTTCTATTTATTGCTATTATTTAGTCAAGGACACTACAAATCAACAAATGAAAGCGACATGAAAGTGAAATAGTAATGAAATTGTCAGTCAATATACAAAAATGGTATTTGTTGCTCACTTAAAATATAAAATGAGGTTTACATATAGAAATTTCAAATTCAAAATACCACTAAATTGTACGGACGGTACTACACTTCCACAATATAGAATTTACAAAAAGCAAAACACAGGGACAAAACTGAATAAAAGCATATCATCTGCACCTTTCAACAGCCCTAATGACCATGAAAATTTTGTGCATTACCTCTTTACATGGGGGCTGCCATTAATCAACCGGTATCCTATGTCGAAAAACACAGGGTCAGTACAGGAACGTACCTGTGCCGGTAGCAACTTATAATCTCAAATCCAATGTACTTTTGCAGAAAAGCTTTTACAGAAATGAATCACCTTTGAAATTATACTGAAGAATTGTCAGTCATTTTAGTTATAAAGTCTCTTTTTTTTAAATATCACCATACTGCTCTACTAGGCTACTGTTCCCTGCCTCCTATGGGGCAAAAACAAGTCACAAGGTAAATCCCATTGTTATCTATTTTGATAATACCTTGAACCCATCATTGCAAGTGCGCATGTTAAACAGTACGAGTGTAATGTAATGAATCATATAAATACCACCTGAACCTGACTTCTGAAAGGATCTGTCCACGTGTTTCTATAAATAGCAGTCTTTATTGCATCTTGATAAAATTATTGAATTAGGTTTTATGAATGTTGTCCTTTTTATTTGCAGTGGTCCTTGTTACCGGAGCCTCAGGCTTTATTGCTTCACATATTATCAAACAGTTACAAGAGCAAGGTTACAAAGTCAGAGGGACGGTGAGGAGTCTACAGGATGAAGACAAAGTCAAACGTTTGAATGAACTTTGTCCTGAAGCAGAAAATAAACTAGATATCGTTGAAGCAGATCTCACTAAACCAGAATCTTGGGAAGCGTAAGTGAAAATGGCAGTTAAACTATTCAAAACAGCTGTGATCAAACTTCAATATAATGAGTGAAAATATAATTATATAATACTTGACAGGTAGTAGAAATAATACTTGACAGGTAGTAGAAATAATACTTGACAGGTAGTAGAAATAATACTTAACAGATAGTAGAAATAATACTTGACAGGTAGTAGAAATAATACTTAACAGATAGTAGAAATAATACTTGACAGGTAGTAGAAATAATACTTAACAGATAGTAGAAATAATACTTGACAGGTAGTAGAAATAATACTTGACAGGTAGTAGAAATAATACTTAACAGATAGTAGAAATAATACTTGACAGGTAGTAGAAATAATACTTGACAGATAGTAGAAATAATACTTGACAGGTAGTAGAAATAATACTTGACAGGTAGTAGAAATAATACTTGACAGGTAGTAGAAATAATACTTAACAGATAGTAGAAATAATACTTGACAGGTAGTAGAAATAATACTTAACAGATAGTAGAAATAATACTTGACAGGTAGTAGAAATAATACTTGACAGATAGTAGAAATAATACTTGACAGGTAGTAGAAATAATACTTGACAGGTAGTAGAAATAATACTTGACAGGTAGTAGAAATAATACTTAACAGATAGTAGAAATAATACTTGACAGGTAGTAGAAATAATACTTGACAGATAGTAGAAATAATACTTGACAGGTAGTAGAAATAATACTTGACAGGTAGTAGAAATAATACTTGACAGATAGTAGAAATAATACTTGACAGGTAGTAGAAATAATACTTGACAGGTAGTAGAAATAATACTTGACAGGTAGTAGAAATAATACTTGACAGGTAGTAGAAATAATACTTGACAGGTAGTAGAAATAATACTTGACAGGTAGTAGAAATAATACTTGACAGGTAGTAGAAATAATACTTGACAGGTAGTAGAAATAATACTTGACAGGTAGTAGAAATAATACTTGACAGATAGTAGAAATAATACTTGACAGGTAGTAGAAATAATACTTGACAGGTAGTAGAAATAATACTTGACAGGTAGTAGAAATAATACTTAACAGATAGTAGAAATAATACTTGACAGGTAGTAGAACTAATACTTGACAGATAGTAGAAATAATACTTGACAGGTAGTAGAAATAATACTTGACAGGTAGTAGAAATAATACTTGACAGGTAGTAGATATAATACTTGACAGGTAGTAGAAATAATACTTGACAGGTAGTAGATATAATACTTGACAGATAGTAGAAATAATACTTAACAGATAGTAGAAATAATACTTGACAGGTAGTAGAAATAATACTTGACAGGTAGTAGAAATAATACTTGATAGATAGTAGAAATAATACTTGACAGATAGTAGAAATAATACTTGACAAGTAGTAGAAATAATACTTGGCAGGTAGTAGATATAATACTTGACAGGTAGTAGAAATAATACTTGACAGGTAGTAGAAATAATACTTGACAGGTAGTAGAAATAATACTTGACAGATAGTAGAAATAATACTTGACAGGTAGTAGAAATAATACTTGACAGATAGTAGATATAATACTTGACAGATAGTAGAAATAATACTTGGCAGGTAGTAGATATAATACTTGACAGGTAGTAGAAATAATACTTGACAGGTAGTAGAAATAATACTTGACAGGTAGTAGAAATAATACTTGACAGATAGTAGAAATAATACTTGACAGGTAGTAGAAATAATACTTGACAGATAGTAGATATAATACTTGACAGATAGTAGAAATAATACTTGACAAGTAGTAGAAATAATACTTGGCAGGTAGTAGATATAATACTTAACAGGTAGTAGAAATAATACTTGAGAGATAGTAGAAATAATACTTGACAGGTAGTAGATATAATACTTGATAGGTAGTAGAAATAATACTTGACAGGTAGTAGATATAATACTTGACAGATAGTAGATATAATACTTGACAGGTAGTAGAAATAATACTTGATAGATAGTAGATATAATACTTGACAGATAGTAGAAATAATACTTGACAAGTAGTAGAAATAATACTTTGCAGGTAGTAGATATAATACTTGACAGGTAGTAGAAATAATACTTGACAGGTAGTAGAAATAATACTTGACAGGTAGTAGAAATAATACTTGACAGATAGTAGAAATAATACTTGACAGGTAGTAGAAATAATACTTGACAGATAGTAGATATAATACTTGACAGATAGTAGAAATAATACTTGACAAGTAGTAGAAATAATACTTGGCAGGTAGTAGATATAATACTTGACAGGTAGTAGAAATAATACTTGACAGGTAGTAGAAATAATACTTGACAGGTAGTAGATATAATACTTGACAGGTAGTAGAAATAATACTTGACAGGTAGTAGATATAATACTTGACAGATAGTAGATATAATACTTGACAGGTAGTAGAAATAATACTTGACAGGTAGTAGATATAATACTTGACAGGTAGTAGAAATAATACTTGACAGGTAGTAGAAATAATACTTGACAGATAGTAGAAATAATACTTGACAGGTAGTAGAAATAATACTTGACAGGTAGTAGAAATAATACTTGACAGGTAGTAGAAATAATACTTGACAGGTAGTAGAAATAATACTTGAGAGATAGTAGAAATAATACTTGACAGGTAGTAGAAATAATACTTGACAGGTAGTAGAAATAATACTTGACAGATAGTAGAAATAATACTTGACAGGTAGTAGAAATAATACTTGACAGGTAGTAGAAATAATACTTGACAGATAGTAGATATAATACTTGACAGATAGTAGAAATAATACTTGACAAGTAGTAGAAATAATACTTGGCAGGTAGTAGATATAATACTTGACAGGTAGTAGAAATAATACTTGACAGGTAGTAGAAATAATACTTGACAGGTAGTAGAAATATTACTTGACAGGTAGTAGAAATAAAACTTGACAGGTAGTAGATATAATACTTGACAGGTAGTATATATAATACTTGACAGGTAGTAGATATAATACTTGACAGGTAGTAGAAATAATACTTGACAGGTAGTAGATATAATACTTGACAGGTAGTAGAAATATTACTTGACAGGTAGTAGAAATAATACTTGACAGGTAGTAGAAATAATACTTGACAGATAGTAGAAATAATACTTGACAGGTAGTAGAAATAATACTTGACAGATAGTGGAAATGTAACTTTTCGCGACCAAGTAGAGTCTCTATTAAAATATGTAGGTCGTACTGAGTGTTCTGTAGCAAATATTATTTCATGGATGAATTTTAATTAAATAAATTGGACTGAAGAGTACTATGTAACAAGGAGCACTTCACAATTGTTCAATAATTACAAAGATCTGCCTCCATATGCTACTAGATTTCACAATATTTTGTAATACGGACAGTGTTACACGTATTATTAATTACATTCATGTAACTAAATGTTTAAAGTGTTCTGGTCTCCTTTGATTCACTGGTATTCTGGTATGTAGAAGCATGTCTTGTTGTAATGCAGTCTAATTAGATCTTGACATTTTAGAGCCGTGTTTTTCACTGTAAGTTAATACTCTCCTCTTGTGCTTGTCTACACTACCCTGCTCAGTCACTACATATTAGAGCCGTGTTAACACTCCCCTCCTGTGCTTGTCTACACTACCCTGATCAGTCACTACATATTAGAGCCGTGTTACTCCCCTGCTGTACTTGTCTACACTACCCTGATCAGTCACTACATATTAGAGCCGTGTTAATACTCACCTCCTGTGCTTGTCTACACTACCCTGACCAGTCACTACATATTAGAGCCGTGTTAGTACTCCCCTCCTGTGCTTGTCTACACTACCCTGATCAGTCACTACATATTAGAGCCATGTTAATACTCCCCTCCTGTGCTTGTCTACACTACCCTGATCAGTCACTACATATTAGAGCCGTGTTAATACTCCCCTCCTGTGCTTGTCTACAGTACCCTGATCAGTCACTACATATTAGAGCCGTGTTACTCCCCTGCTGTGCTTGTCTACACTACCCTGATCAGTCACTACATATTAGAGCCGTGTTAATACTCCCCTCCTGTGCTTGTCTAAAGTACCCTGATCAGTCACTACATATCAGAGCCTTGTTAATACTCTCCTCCTGTGCTTCTCTACAGTACCCTGATCAGTCACTACATATCAGAGCCGTGTTAATACTCACATCCTGTGCTTGTCTACACTACCCTGATCAGTCACTACATATTAGAGCCGTGTTAATACTCACCTCCTGTGCTTGTCTACACTACCCTGATCAGTCACTACATATTAGAGCCGTGTTAATACTCCCCTCCTGTGCTTGTCTACAGTACCCTGATCAGTCACTACATATTAGAGCCGTGTTAATACTCACATCCTGTGCTTGTCTACACTACCCTGATCAGTCAATACATATTAGAGCCGTGTTAATTCTCCCCTCCTGTGCTTGTCTACACTACCCTGATCAGTCACTGCATATTAGAGCCGTGTTAATACTCTCCTCATGTGCTTGTCTACACTACCCTGATCGGTCACTACATATTAGAGCCGTGTTAATACTCCCCTCCTGTGCTTGTCTACACTACCCTGATCAGTCACTACATATTAGAGCCGTGTTAATACTCCCCTCCTGTGCTGGTCTACACTACCCTGATCAGTCACTACATATTAGAGCCGTGTTAATACTCCCCTCCTGTGCTTGTCTACTCTACCCTGATCAGTCACTACATATTAGAGCCTTGTTAATACTCCCCTCCTGTGCTTGTCTACAGTACCCTGATCAGTCACTACATATTAGAGCCATGTTAATACTCCCCTCCTGTGCTTGTCTACAGTACCCTGATCAGTCACTACATATTAGAGCCGTGTTAATACTCTCCTCCTGTGCTTGTCTACACTACCCTGATCAGTCACTACATATTAGAGCCGTGTTAATACTCACCTCCTGTGCTTGTCTACACTACCCTGATCAGTCACTACATATTAGAGCCGTGTTAATACTCCCCTCCTGTGCTTGTCTACAGTACCCTGATCAGTCACTACATATTAGAGCCGTGTTAATACTCTCCTCCTGTGCTTGTCTACACTACCCTGATCGGTCACTACATATTAGAGCCGTGTTAATACTCACCCCCTGTGCTTGTCTACACTACCCTGGTCAGTCACTACATATTAGAGCCGTGTTAATACTCCCCTCCTGTGCTTGTCTACACTACCCTGATCGGTCACTACATAATAGAGCCATGTTAGTACTCCCCTCATGTGCTTGTCTACACTACCCTGATCAGTCACTACATATTAGAGCCGTGTTAATACTCCCCTCCTGTGATTGTCTACACTATCCTGATCAGTCACTACATATTAGAGCCTTGTTAATACTCCCCTCCTGTGCTTGTCTACACTACCCTGATCAGTCACTACATATTAGAGCCGTGTTAATACTCCCCTCATGTGCTTGTCTACAGTACCCTGATCAGTCACTACATATTAGAGCCGTGTTAATACTCCCCTCCTGTGCTTGTCTACACTACCCCGATCAGTCACTACATATTAGAGCCGTGTTAATACTCACCTCCTGTGCTTGTCTACACTACCCCGATCAGTCACCACATATTAGAGCCGTGTTAATACTCACCTCCTGTGCTTGTCTACACTACCCTGATCAGTCATTACATATTAGAGCCGTGTTAATACTCCCCTCCTGTGCTTGTCTACAGTACCCTGATCGGTCACTACATATTAGAGCCATGTTAATACTCCCCTCCTGTGCTTGTCTACAGTACCCTGATCAGTCACTACATATTAGAGCTGTCTTACTCCCCTGCTGTGCTTGTCTACACTACCCTGATCAGTCACTACATATTAGAGCCGTGTTAATACTCCCCTCCTGTGCTTGTCTAAAGTACCCTGATCAGTCACTACATATTAGAGCCGTGTTAATACTCCCCTCCTGTGCTTGTCTACACTACCCTGATCAGTCACTACATATCAGAGCCTTGTTAATACTCCCCTCCTGTGCTTGTCTACAGTACCCTGATCAGTCACTACATATTAGAGCCATGTTAATACTCCCCTCCTGTGCTTGTCTACAGTACCCTGATCAGTCACTATATATTAAAGTCGTGTTAATACTCTCCTCCTGTGCTTGTCTACACTACCCTGATCGGTCACTACATATTAGAGCCGTGTTAATACTCCCCTCCTGTGCTTGTCTACAGTACCCTGATCAGTCACTACATATTAGAGCCGTGTTAATTCTCCCCTCCTGTGCTTGTCTACACTACCCTGATCAGTCACTACATATTAGAGCCGTGTTAATACTCACCTCCTGTGCTTGTCTACACTACCCTGATCAGTCACTATATATTAGAACCGTGTTAATACTCCCCTCCTGTGCTTGTCTACACTACCCTGATCAGTCAATACATATTAGAGCCGTGTTAATACTCCCCTCCTGTGCTTGTCTACACTACCCTGATCAGTCACTACATATTAGAGCCGTGTTACTCCCCTCCTGTGCTTGTCTACACTACCCTGATCAGTCACTGCATATTAAAGCCGTGTTAATACTCTCCTCCTGTGCTTGTCTACACTACCCTGATCGGTCACTACATATTAGAGCCGTGTTAATACTCCCCTCCTGTGCTTGTCTACACTACCCTGATCAGTCACTACATATTAGAGCCGTGTTAATACTCACCTCCTGTGCTTGTCTACACTACCCTGATCAGTCACTACATATTAGAGCCGTGTTACTCCCCTCCTGTGCTTGTCTACACTACCCTGATCAGTCACTACATATTAGAGCCTTGTTAATACTCCCCTCCTGTGCTTGTCTACAGTACCCTGATCAGTCACTACATATTAGAGCCGTGTTAATACTCCCCTCCTGTGCTTGTCTACAGTACCCTGATCAGTCACTACATATTAGAGCCGTGTTAATACTCTCCTCCTGTGCTTGTCTACACTACCCTGATCGGTCACTACATATTAGAGCCGTGTTAATACTCACCTCCTGTGCTTGTCTACACTACCCTGATCAGTCACTACATATCAGAGCCGTGTTAATACTCCCCTCCTGTGCTTGTCTACACTACCCTGATCAGTCACTACATATTAGAGCCGTGTTAATACTCCCCTCCTGTGCTTGTCTACACTACCCTGATCAGTCACTACATATTAGAGCCGTGTTACTCCCCTGCTGTACTTGTCTACACTACCCTGATCAGTCACTGCATATTAGAGCCGTGTTAATACTCTCCTCCTGTGCTTGTCTACACTACCCTGATCGGTCACTACATATTAGAGCCGTGTTAATACTCCCCTCCTGTGCTTGTCTACACTACCCTGATCAGTCACTACATATTAGAGCCGTGTTAATACTCCCCTCCTGTGCTTGTCTACACTACCCTGATCAGTCACTACATATTAGAGCCGTGTTAATACTCCCCTCCTGTGCTTGTCTACACTACCCTGATCAGTCACTACATATTAGAGCCATGTTAGTACTCCCCTCCTGTGCTTGTCTACACTACCCTGATCAGTCACTACATATTAGAGCCGTGCTAGTACTCCCCTCCTGTGCTTGTCTACAGTACCCTGATCAGTCACTACATATTAGAGCCGTGTTAATACTCCCCTCCTGTGCTTGTCTACACTACCCTGATCAGTCACTACATATTGGAGCCGCGCTAGTACTCCCCTCCTGTGCTTGTCTACACTACCCTGATCAGTCACTACATATTAGAGCCGTGTTAATACTCCCCTCCTGTGCCTGTCTACACTACCCTGATCAGTCACTACATATTAGAGCCGTGTTAATACTCCCCTCCTGTGCTTGTCTACACTACCCTGATCAGTCACTACATATTAGGGCCGTGTTACTCACCTCCTGTGCTTGTCTACAGTACCCTGATCAGTCACTACATATTAGAGCCGTGTTAATACTCCCCTCCTGTGCTTGTCTACACTACCCTGATCAGTCACTACATATTAGAGCCATGTTAGTACTCCCCTCCTGTGCTTGTCTACACTACCCTGATCAGTCACTACATATTAGAGCCGTGTTAGTACTCCCCTCCTGTGCTTGTCTACACTACCCTGATCAGTCACTACATATTAGAGCCGTGTTAGTACTCACCTCCTGTGCTTGTCTACAGTACCCTGACCAGTCACTACATATAATTCAAATAATTACAAAGTAATGTCACAGCTGCTTTCTATTTCAGAATTATTTTCTTGTTCTTATACATTTTCTTTACTTATTTATCTCATTAATATATAAATCTTAAATTGTTTAATGCTTTGAGAGAGTTATATGTTCCTCGTTTAGTCTGTACGGAAGCCATTGATTCTGACAATTGTACAAGTTAAATCAGTACATGATAAAGATTTACTTATTATTGACTTTAATCTTATTGACATCAAAGATGTTTATAATATGATACTTGTTTACATCCTAATTGGTTCCGTCATCTGATGAAAAGAAAGTTTACCAAGGTCGCCAATTCTACCAATATATACAAAACGAACAATCACCTCTTGAACAGTGATGGTCAACAAATCCACCAGTATCAACAAAACGAACAATCACCTCTTTAACAGTGATGGTCAACAATTCCACCAGTATCAACAAAACGAACAATCACCTCTAAACAGTGATGGTCAACAAATCCACCAGTATCAACAAAACTAACAATCACCTCTTTAACAGTGATGGTCAACAATTCCACCAGTATCAACAAAACGAACAATCACCTCTTTAACAGTGATGGTCAACAATTCCACCAATATCAACAAAACGAACAATCACCTCTTTAACAGTGATGGTCAACAATTCCACCAGTATCAACAAAACGAACAATCACCTCTTTAACAGTGATGGTCAACAATTCCACCAGTATCAACAAAACGAACACTCACCTCTTTAACAGTGATGGTCAACAAATCCACCAGTATCAACAAAACGAACAATCGCCTCTTTAGCAGTGATGGTCAACAATTCCACCAGTATCAACAAAACGAACAATCGCCTCTTTAACAGTGATGGTCAACAATTCCGCCAATATCAACAAAACGAACAATCACCTCCAAACAGTGATGGTCAACAATTCCACCAGTATCAACAAAACGAACAATCACCTCCAAACAGTGATGGTCAACAATTCCACAAGTATAAACAAAACGAACAATCACCTCTTTAGCAGTGATGGTCAACAATTCCACAAGTATAAACAAAACGAACAATCACCTCTTTAACAGTGATGGTCAACAATTCCACCAGTATCAACAAAGCGAACAATCACCTCTAAACAGTGATGGTCAACAAATCCACCAGTATCAACAAAACGAACAATCGCCTCTTTAGCAGTGATGGTCAACAATTCCACCAGTATCAACAAAACCAACAATCGCCTCTTTAACAGTGATGGTCAACAATTCCACCAATATCAACAAAACGAACAATCACCTCCAAACAGTGATGGTCAACAATTCCACAAGTAAAAACAAAACGAACAATCACCTCTTTAGCAGTGATGGTCAACAATTCCACAAGTATAAACAAAACGAACAATCACCTCTTTAACAGTGATGGTCAACAATTCCACCAGTATCAACAAAGCGAACAATCACCTCTAAACAGTGATGGTCAACAATTCCATTGGTATCAACAAAACGAACAATCACCTCTTTAGCAGTGATGGTCAACAATTCCACAAGTATAAACAAAACGAACAATCACCTCTTTAACAGTGATGGTCAACAATTCCACCAGTATCAACAAAACGAACAATCACCTCTTGAACAGTGATGGTCAACAAATCCACCAGTATCAACAAAACGAACAATCGCCTCTTTAACAGTGATGGTCAACAAATCCACCAGTATCAACAAAACGAACATTCACCTCCAAACAGTGATGGTCAGCAATTCCACCAGTATTAACAAAACTAACAATCACCTCTAAACAGTGATGGTCAACAATTCCACCAGTATCAACAAAACGAACAATCACCTCTTGAACAGTGATGGTCAACAATTCCACCAGTATCAACAAAACGAACAATCACCTCTTGAACAGTGATGGTCAACAATTCCACCAGTATCAACAAAACGAACAATCACCTCTAAACAGTGATGGTCAACAATTCCACCAGTATCAACAAACGAACAATCACCTCTTGAACAGTGATGGTCAACAATTCCACCAGTATCAACAAAACGAACAATCACCTCCAAACAGTGATGGTCAACAATTCCACCAGTATCAACAAAACGAACAATCACCTCTTTAACAGTGATGGTCAACAATTCCACCAGTATCAACAAAACGAACAATCACCTCTTGAACAGTGATGGTCAACAAATCCACCAGTATCAACAAAACGAACAATCACCTCTAAACAGTGATGGTCAACAATTCCACCAGTATCAACAAAACGAACAATCACCTCTTGAACAGTGATGGTCAACAATTCCACCAGTATCAACAAAACGAACAATCACCTATTTAACAGTGATGGTCAACAATTCCACCAGTATCAACAAAACGAACACTCACCTCTTTAACAGTGATGGTCAACAATTCCACCAGTATCAACAAAACGAACAATCACCTATTTAACAGTGATGGTCAGCAATTCCACCAGTATCAACAAAACGAACAATCACCTCTTTAACAGTGATGGTCAACAATTCCACCAGTATCAAAAAAACGAACAATCACCTCTTTAACAGTGATGGTCAACAATTCCACCAGTATCAACAAAACGAACAATCACCTATTTAACAGTGATGGTCAACAATTCCACCAGTATCAACAAAACGAAAAATCACCTATTTAACAGTGATGGTCAACAATTCCACCAGTATCAACAAAACGAACAATCGCCTCTTTAACAGTGATGGTCAACAATTCCACAAGTATCAACAAAGCGAACAATCACCTCTAAACAGTGATGGTCAGCAATTCCACCAGTATCAACAAAACGAACAATCACCTCTTTAACAGTGATGGTCAGCAATTCCACTAATATCAACAAAACGAACAATCGCCTCTTTAACAGTGATGGTCAACAATTCCACCAGTATCAACAAAGCGAACAATCACCTCTTTAACAGTGATGCTCAACAATTCCACCAGTATCAACAAAGCGAACAATCACCTCTTTAGCAGTGATGGTCAACAATTCCACCAGTATCAACAAAACGAACACTCACCTCTAAACAGTGATGGTCAGTAATTCCATCAGTATCAACAAAACTAACAATCACTTCCAAACAGTGATGGTCAGCAATTCCACCAGTATCAACAAAACGAACAATCACTTCCAAACAGTGATGGTCAACAATTCCATCAGTATCAACAAAACGAACAATCACCTCTTTAACAGTGATGGTCAACAATTCCACCAGTACCAACAAAACGAACAATCACCTCTTTAACAGTGATGGTCAACAATTCCACCAGTATCAACAAAACGAACAATCACCTCTTGAACAGTGATGGTCAACAATTCCACCAGTATCAACAAAACGAACAATCGCCTCTTTAACAGTGATGGTCAACAATTCCACCAGTATCAACAAAACTAACAATCACCTCTTTAACAGTGATGGTCAACAAATCCACCAGTATCAACAAAACGAACAATCACCTCTTTAACAGTGATGGTCAACAATTCCACCAGTATCAACAAAACGAATAATCACCTCTTGAACAGTGATGGTCAACAATTCCACCAGTATCAACAAAACGAACAATCACTTCCAAACAGTGATGGTCAGCAATTCCACCAGTATCAACAAAACGAACAATCACTTCCAAACAGTGATGGTCAGCAATTCCACCAGTATCAGCAAAACGAACACTCACCTCTTTAACAGTGATGGTCAGCAATTCCACCAGTATCAACAAAACGAACAATCACCTCTTTAACAGTGATGGTCAGCAATTCCACTAGTATCAACAAAACGAACAATCACTTCCAAACAGTGATGGTCAGCAATTCCACCAGTATCACCAAAACGAACAATCACCTCTTTAACAGTGATGGTCAGCAATTCCACCAATATCAACAAAACGAAAAATCGCCTCTTTAACAGTGATGGTCAACAATTCCACCAATATCAACAAAACGAACAATCGCCTCTTTAACAGCGATGGTCAACAATTCCACCAGTATCAACAAAATTAACAATCACCTCTTTAACAGTGATGGTCAGCAATTCCACCAGTATCAACAAAACGAACAATCACCTCTTTAACAGTGATGGTCAACAATTCCATCAGTATCAACAAAACGAACAATCACCTCTTTAGCAGTGATGGTCAACAATTCCATCAGTATGAACAAAACGAACAATCACCTCTTTAACAGTGATGGTCAACAATTCCACCAGTATCAACAAAACGAACAATCACCTCTTTAACAGTGATGGTCAACAAATCCACCAGTATCAACAAAACGAACAATCACCTCTTTAACAGTGATGGTCAACAAATCCACCAGTATCAACAAAACGAACAATCGCCTCTTTAACAGTGATGGTCAACAATTCCACCAGTATCAACAAAACGAACAATCACCTCTTGAACAGTGATGGTCAACAAATCCACCAGTATCAACAAAACGAACAATCACCTCTTTAACAGTGATGGTCAAAAAATCCACCAGTATCAACAAAGCGAACAATCACCTCTTTAACAGTGATGGTCAACAATTCCACCAGTATCAACAAAACGAACAATCACCTCTTTAACAGTGATGGTCAACAATTCCACCAGTATCAACAAAACGAACAATCGCCTCTTTAACAGTGATGGTCAACAATTCCACCAGTATCAACAAAACGAACAATCACTTCTTTAACAGTGATGGTCAACAAATCCACCAGTATCAACAAAACGAACAATCACCTCTTGAACAGTGATGGTCAACAATTCCACCAGTATCAACAAAACGAACACTCACCTCTTTAACAGTGATGGTCAACAATTCCACCAGTATCAATAAAAAGAACAATCGCCTCTTTAACAGTGATGGTCAACAATTCCACCAGTATCAACAAAACGAACAATCACCTCTAAACAGTGATGGTCAACAATTCCACCAGTATCAACAAAACGAACAATCACCTCTAAACAGTGATGGTCAACAATTCCACCAGTATCAACAAAACGAACAATCACCTCTAAACAGTGATGGTCAACAATTCCACCAGTATCAACAAAACGAACAATCACCTATTTAACAGTGATGGTCAACAAATCCACCAGTATCAACAAAACGAACAATCACCTCTTTAACAGTGATGGTCAACAATTCCATCAGTATCAACAAAACGAACAATCACCTCTTTAACAGTGATGGTCAACAATTCCACAAGTATAAACAAAACGAACAATCACCCCCACAATAACTCACTGAACACAACATGACCACCGCATATGACATTGAACATCCAATGTCCAATTATGTCGGAGTTAAGCCGTTAATGGAATATCCACCCCTTCTTGATAACTGGATCTCTAATTACAATTCATATATAAGCAAACGATAAAAAAAGATTCGCTTCAAAATGACAAAAAAAACCGATAAGATACTATCGCAATACTGAATGACAAGAGAAACATGGAGAGTACAATAGCAGGGGTCAATGAATGGTGGTAACACAAGAGAAACATGGAGAGTACAATAGCAGGGGTCAATGAATGGTCGTAGTTAATTGACTACTAGATAGGAATGTATATTTTTTTCTGATTATGATATTTATTGATATTGGTTCAGTCCTAATTTTGATTGATCACAGTTTTTTTTTATTGTTTGCAGGGCTGTTAAAGACATTAAGAATGTTATACACGTCGCAAGTCCTTTCCCAGCAACAAGTCCAAAAGATGAAAATGAGATTGTACAACCTGCCGTAGAGGGAACTCAAGCCATTCTCAAAGCATGTGTTCAAGCTAAATCTGTTAAGCGTGTTGTCATAACAAGCTCTTGTGTTGCTGTCGGATGTAAGTATAGCGTTTTTCATTTTGTGCAATACTTAACATCATATTGTATCATATTAGTTGTTCAGACATATCTGCTGAAATAATTATAATGTATATCTGTGTTTATAGAAATGACTTTATCACACATTTCCGTCTGTTCTTGTACGTGTAGGAATGTTATGTTTGACTGATTAATCACCTTCCATCAAAAGTATTTTATCTTATGGTGAATTATTCCGGCTGTGTCGACTCTTTCCTTAACTAATACGAATTCTTGTTTTTTTTAAATCAGTCATTTAACATGTGGTGTCTATTATGATTTTTTAAGATGTATATATAATTCTCGTGTAAAGGGGCAGCGTGGTCGTGATCATATGGTAGTTGGATTTATAGCTACCTATGCAATCCGTGCCTATGACCACTAATGTTGTAAGTTCGAACCCCGCTCAGGCGAGGTTTACTCGATCCAACATCATGTGATAGTTTGTCATTGACTTGCGATAAGTCGATGGTTTTCTTTGGGAACTCCGGTTTCCTCCACCAATAAAACTGACCGCCACGATATAACTGAAATATTATTGAAAGTGGCGTTAAACACCATAACCCTAACCCCGAATCGTAATTTTCATGTAATAAAATATAATGCCAAAGAAGTTGCGTTAAATTTCAATGGCACTGATGATTAGAGCACTGTACATTGTAAATTTGAACTTGTTATCAAATGAATTATTTTTCCTGCTTGTCGCACATTGTGTCTTCCAAGTTTCAAATTTCTCCTTGCATAGCGTGTTCTTTATTATTCACCATTATGTACTAAATCCCATGAAAATCGTCTTTTGAAAATTAAAAGAATTAATGGCTTCCACAAGTTAAGAGTTTACCTGCTTTGAATCTTTCTCTGTTATTACTCGTGTATTTTCCCATGATTATGTTCCGTATTATGAAGAAGCATACGTGTAAAAAATCATATTCAGCACTGAATTTAGACTATAAAAGGGAGGCTCATAATTCTTTACTAGATATATATACATATTGAATAATATAAAGTATAAAATTCAAGATTATGATATACGTCACGATAACTGATGGTCACGTGACTATTTTTCAAATCAGATTACAGACGCTGATGAAGTTTGTCGGTCAAGCGAAATATCCATCAACTTGATTATAATTATAGTCTTTTTGTAGACTTACAGTTATTTTTGTTATATTTTAACATCTTTTTTTGGTGTTGTTGTGCTACATTTTAGACGTTTATTTATCATTTTGTTTGTTTGCACAGAATCGTTAACACTTGTTTCCAATCCAACATCACGTAGGTTCATGCGTTGGCTGCTTATTCAGACGTTTATATATATATATATATATACGTCTGAAAATTAAACCAAACAGTGTTAGAATTAGATTTTAGAGCTGTCAAATTTTTGTTCTTCCCTCGACGGGATTTGAACCCACACCATTGTTACACTGCAGCACCATTCGCTTAGCCTTACGTCCAGCGCCCTAGACCACTCGACTACATCCACTCCCTAAAAAATGAGCTTCAATAGTCGTAGTGTTACCTTGTCTCGTAAGGCAAATCTAGGGATAGGCGTAAGACATGTGTATAAGCGTGTGTAGATGGTACATATATACTTAATATTATAATTTGACAGCAATCTAACTCAGCAATTTTTAATATATTGGATAGGATAATGAAGAATTATTCATTATACAGTCACAGGAAATAAAGTATATTATACAAATATATATATATATATATATATATATATATATATATATATATATATATAAAGTCTAAGGGAATTTACCAACCAGAGAACTTAATGAGTAACGGGTCGTCGAGACATGACGATGCAGCACAAACAAGATAAATTATAGAAGTCTAGAAGATTGTGCAACGATACCGATAAAGATGTTACAAAAAATATATTGACAAAATTTTCGGTCAACCAATTTTAATACGTCACACTTTGTCACCTGACTATTTAGTGAGTTGTAATTATACCATCTAATCTTTACAAACTCAGTCTAACTTTGATAGACACTGAGGAAGGTCATTTGTTGATCGAAAATTTTGTCAATATATTTTTTGTAACATCTTTATCGGTATCGTTGCACAATCTTCTAGACACCGCTGCTTGCACTCCTTCATTAACATTAGTTCAGGATCGATAACTCTGTAAGCGAATAAAAAAAAAACACCACATCGATTCATTTAGAGAACATTTATATCTTTGTATAAAAGCCCGATGTTTATGAGAGAAAGAAAATTTAATTAAAATTCACAATAAGGGACAAACTCATGTGTTCTTGTTTGCTGTCAGTATCTTTTATGCATCTTTATGACCCTGTTTTGTCATAAAACGTTCAAGATGTCATCAAACGCTAGACGACGGTTTTATTATTTAATGGATTGATGAAGATGTGTGTTTTACGCCATTCTGGGCAATGTTTAAATTATGTCATGGCGTTCAATTTTACTAATGGTAGCAAAACCAAAATAGCCAGAGAAAATAACTGACCTTCCGCAATTTGCATACAAGTCTAATCAAATAAGGTTGTGTCAAGTTCACATAGGACTATGCGTTTGTCGATTTGAATGAGAATGAATTATACAAACTAAATTGCATGTTCTAGAAGTACATAATACTAGCATGTCTTTAGTAGTTACCAATACCACACGGTTCACATGGGTACCTTGTGCAAAGGTCATAACCCCAAACGATCAAAACATTGTTGTGTAGAACCAAAGAACTCGACTTTTGTCCTCGCAAAATACAGGATTCACACTCAGTATCTTCATAAATTCAAATTGACCAATCACTAAAATAGTTTGTTCATATTTAGGCTAATGCATCTGACTTGATCATAATAAGTCTAATAATTACACAGGGGGACCAGCAGCCTTAGCAGCAGATCCTAACAAAGTGTTCACAGAGGAAGATTGGACAGACCCTGACAAACTAGATGCATATGGCAAGAGTAAAACTCTAGCAGAAAAGGCAGCATGGGATTATGTAAAAGAACTTCCAGGTAAGACAGGCAGCATGGGATTATATAAAAGAACTTCCAGGTAAGACAGGCAGCATGGGATTATATAAAAGAACTTCCAGGTAAGACAGGCAGCATGGGATTATATAAAAGAACTTCCAGGTAAAACTTACAAGTATATCATTTAAAATATGTACCACAGGTCTTAGAACAAAATCTGGAATATTTTAAAGATTGGTAATCGTCTATTACTCTAGGAATGATGATTAACCAGTCATTAAGGTCACTATTAACCAGTCATTAAGGTCACTATTAACCAGTCATTAAGGTCACTGTTTTATATTAAATTAAGTTCATGCAAATTTAAAGAAGATGTTACCGAGAGTAATAAAGATAAAACAAATGATCTGTAATGAACCTTCCCTAACAGTTAAACATAATCAAATAACTCTTTGATCGTATTTAAGCATGTTATGGGGGTAATAATAATTTAAGTTAAGTTCATTGTAAATACAATCATATTTTCTCATTTTCAAGCTAGAGTTTTGATAACTAGTTAAGATCTATAATAATACAGTATATTATATTTTCTCATTTTTAAGCTAGAGTTTTGACAACTAGTTAAGATCTATAATAATACACGTATATTATGTTTTAAATTGATTTGACTATATGATTTCTTCTGTTTCCTTATAGATGAAGATAAAATTGAATTAGCAGTAGTAAATCCAGCCTATGTGATGGGACCAGTTATAAATGGATCCCAATGTACCAGTCTTGAGGTGAGTATATTAGCTAACAGACATGTTGTATATCACATTTGCCAGTAAACAACAATATGGTATATTTTATTTGTTGAACATCAAACTTGTTAAGTGGAATAGTTTACTTGTTTTGTTTTGTTCCAGTGATCACAATACAGCACTATTTCTTTGGTATCTTCAAACCTTTCTTAAGACAAAAACACAAATCAAACATTTAAAACATGGAAGATACAAAACAAACCAAACATTTAAACATGAAAGATACAAAACAAACCAAACATTTAAACATGGAAGATACAAAACAAACCAAACATTTAAACATGAAAGATACAAAACAAACCAAACATTTAAACATGAAAGATACAAAACAAACCAAACATTTAAACATGGAAGATACAAAACAAACCAAACATTTAAACATGAAAGATACAAAACAAACCAAACATTTAAACATGGAAGATACAAAACAAACCAAACATTTAAAACATGGAAGATACAAAACAAGCCAAACATTTAAACATGAAAGATACAAAACAAACCAAACATTTAAACATGAAAGATACAAAACAAACCAAACATTTAAACATGAAAGATACAAAACAAACCAAACATTTAAAACATGGAAGATACAAAACAAACCAAACATTTAAAACATGGAAGATACAAAACAAACCAAACATTTAAACATGGAAGATACAAAACAAACCAAACATTTAAACATGAAAGATACAAAACAAACCAAACATTTAAAACATGGAAGATACAAAACAAACCAAACATTTAAAACATGAAAGATACAAAACAAACCAAACATTTAAACATGAAAGATACAAAACAAACCAAACATTTAAAACATGGAAGATACAAAACAAACCAAACATTTAAAACATGGAAGATACAAAACAAACCAAACATTTAAAACATGGAAGATACAAAACAAACCAAACATTTAAACATGAAAGATACAAAACAAACCAAACATTTAAACATGAAAGATACAAAACAAACCAAACATTTAAACATGAAAGATACAAAACAAACCAAACATTTAAACATGAAAGATACAAAACAAACCAAACATTTAAACATGAAAGATACAAAACAAACCAAACATTTAAAACATGGAAGATACAAAACAAACCAAACATTTAAACATGAAAGATACAAAACAAACCAAACATTTAAACATGAAAGGTACAAAACAAACCAAACATTTAAGACATGGAAGATACAAAACAAACCAAACATTTAAACATGAAAGATACAAAACAAGCCAAACATTTAAACATGAAAGATACAAAACAAACCAAACATTTAAAACATGGAAGATACAAAACAAACCAAACATTTAAACATGAAAGATACAAAACAAGCCAAACATTTAAACATGAAAGATACAAAACAAACCAAACATTTAAAACATGGAAGATACAAAACAAACCAAACATTTAAACATGAAAGATACAAAACAAGCCAAACATTTAAACATGAAAGATACAAAACAAACCAAACATTTAAAACATGGAAGATACAAAACAAACCAAACATTTAAACATGAAAGATACAAAACAAGCCAAACATTTAAACATGAAAGATACAAAACAAACCAAACATTTAAAACATGGAAGATACAAAACAAACCAAACATTTAAACATGAAAGATACAAAACAAGCCAAACATTTAAACATGAAAGATACAAAACAAGCCAAACATTTAAACATGAAAGATACAAAACAAACCAAACATTTAAACATGAAAGATACAAAACAAACCAAACATTTAAACATGGAAGATACAAAACAAACCAAACATTTAAACATGGAAGATACAAAACAAACCAAACATTTAAAACATGGAAGATACAAAACAAGCCAAACATTTAAACATGAAAGATACAAAACAAACCAAACATTTAAAACATGGAAGATACAAAACAAACCAAACATTTAAACATGAAAGATACAAAACAAACCAAACATTTAAACATGAAAGATACAAAACAAACCAAACATTTAAGACATGGAAGATACAAAACAAACCAAACATTTAAACATGGAAGATACAAAACAAGCCAAACATTTAAACATGAAAGATACAAAACAAACCAAACATTTAAACATGGAAGATACAAAACAAACCAAACATTTAAAACATGGAAGATACAAAACAAACCAAACATTTAAACATGAAAGATACAAAACAAACCAAACATTTAAAACATGGAAGATACAAAACAAACCAAACATTTAAACATGGAAGATACAAAACAAACCAAATATTTAAAACATGGAAGATACAAAACAAACCAAACATTTAAACATGAAAGATACAAAACAAACCAAACATTTAAGACATGGAAGATACAAAACAAACCAAATATTTAAACATGAAAGATACAAAACAAACCAAACATTTAAAACATGGAAGATACAAAACAAACCAAACATTTAAACATGAAAGATACAAAACAAGCCAAACATTTAAACATGAAAGATACAAAACAAACCAAACATTTAAAACATGGAAGATACAAAACAAACCAAACATTTAAAACATGGAAGATACAAAACAAACCAAACATTTAAACATGAAAGATACAAAACAAACCAAACATTTAAACATGAAAGATACAAAACAAACCAAACATTTAAACATGGAAGATACAAAACAAACCAAACATTTAAACATGAAAGATACAAAACAAACCAAACATTTAAACATGAAAGATACAAAACAAACCAAACATTTAAACATGGAAGATACAAAACAAACCAAACATTTAAACATGAAAGATACAAAACAAACCAAACATTTAAAACATGGACGATACAAAACAAACCAAACATTTAAAACATGGAAGATACAAAACAAACCAAACATTTAAACATGAAAGATACAAAACAAACCAAACATTTAAACATGGAAGATACAAAACAAACCAAACATTTAAAACATGGAAGATACAAAACAAACCAAACATTTAAACATGAAAGATACAAAACAAACCAAACATTTAAAACATGGAAGATACAAAACAAACCAAACATTTAAAACATGGAAGATACAAAACAAATCAAACATTTAAACATGAAAGATACAAAACAAACCAAACATTTAAACATGGAAGATACAAAACAAACCAAACATTTAAACATGAAAGATACAAAACAAACCAAACATTTAAATATGGAAGATACAAAACAAACCAAACATTTAAACATGAAAGATACAAAACAAACCAAACATTTAAAACATGGAAGATACAAAACAAACCAAACATTTAAACATGAAAGATACAAAACAAGCCAAACATTTAAACATGAAAGATACAAAACAAACCAAACATTTAAAACATGGAAGATACAAAACAAACCAAACATTTAAACATGAAAGATACAAAACAAACCAAACATTTAAACATGGAAGATACAAAACAAACCAAACATTTAAACATGGAAGATACAAAACAAACCAAACATTTAAACATGGAAGATACAAAACAAACCAAACATTTAAACATGAAAGATACAAAACAAACCAAACATTTAAACATGGAAGATACAAAACAAACCAAACATTTAAACATGGAAGATACAAAACAAACCAAACATTTAAACATGGAAGATACAAAACAAACCAAACATTTAAACATGAAAGATACAAAACAAACCAAACATTTAAGACATGGAAGATACAAAACAAACCAAACATTTAAAACATGGAAGATACAAAACAAACCAAACATTTAAACATGGAAGATACAAAACAAACCAAACATTTAAACATGAAAGATACAAAACAAACCAAACATTTAAACATGAAAGATACAAAACAAACCAAACATTTAAACATGGAAGATACAAAACAAACCAAACATTTAAACATGAAAGATACAAAACAAACCAAACATTTAAAACATGGAAGATACAAAACAAACCAAACATTTAAACATGAAAGATACAAAAACAAGCCAAACATTTAAACATGAAAGATACAAAACAAACCAAACATTTAAAACATGGAAGATACAAAACAAACCAAACATTTAAACATGAAAGATACAAAACAAACCAAACATTTAAACATGGAAGATACAAAACAAACCAAACATTTAAACATGGAAGATACAAAACAAACCAAACATTTAAACATGGAAGATACAAAACAAACCAAACATTTAAACATGAAAGATACAAAACAAACCAAACATTTAAACATGGAAGATACAAAACAAACCAAACATTTAAACATGGAAGATACAAACCAAACCAAACATTTAAATGTGGAAGATACAAAACAAACCAAACATTTAAACATGAAAGATACAAAACAAACCAAACATTTAAGACATGGAAGATACAAAACAAACCAAACATTTAAAACATGGAAGATACAAAACAAACCAAACATTTAAACATGGAAGATACAAAACAAACCAAACATTTAAACATGAAAGATACAAAACAAACCAAACATTTAAACATGAAAGATACAAAACAAACCAAATATTTAAACATGGAAGATACAAAACAAACCAAACATTTAAACATGAAAGATACAAAACAAACCAAACATTTAAACATGGAAGATACAAAACAAACCAAACATTTAAAACATGGAAGATACAAAACAAACCAAACATTTAAAACATGGAAGATACAAAACAAACCAAACATTTAAACATGAAAGATACAAAACAAACCAAACATTTAAACATGAAAGATACAAGACAAACCAAACATTTAAAACATGGAAGATACAAAACAAACCAAACATTTAAAACATGGAAGATACAAAACAAACCAAACATTTAAACATGAAAGATACAAAACAAGCCAAACATTTAAACATGAAAGATACAAAACAAACCAAACATTTAAAACATGGAAGATACAAAACAAACCAAACATTTAAAACATGGAAGATACAAAACAAACCAAACATTTAAACATGAAAGATACAAAACAAACCAAACATTTAAACATGGAAGATACAAAACAAACCAAACATTTAAACATGGAAGATACAAAACAAACCAAACATTTAAACATGGAAGATACAAAACAAACCAAACATTTAAACATGAAAGATACAAAACAAACCAAACATTTAAGACATGGAAGATACAAAACAAACCAAACATTTAAAACATGGAAGATACAAAACAAACCAAACATTTAAACATGGAAGATACAAAACAAACCAAACATTTAAACATGAAAGATACAAAACAAACCAAACATTTAAACATGAAAGATACAAAACAAACCAAACATTTAAACATGAAAGATACAAAACAAACCAAATATTTAAACATGGAAGATACAAAACAAACCAAACATTTAAACATGGAAGATACAAAACAAACCAAACATTTAAACATGGAAGATACAAAACAAACCAAACATTTAAACATGGAAGATACAAAACAAACCAAACATTTAAACATGGAAGATACAAAACAAACCAAACATTTAAACATGGAAGATACAAACCAAACCAAACATTTAAATGTGGAAGATACAAAACAAACCAAACATTTAAACATGAAAGATACAAAACAAACCAAACATTTAAGACATGGAAGATACAAAACAAACCAAACATTTAAAACATGGAAGATACAAAACAAACCAAACATTTAAACATGGAAGATACAAAACAAACCAAACATTTAAACATGAAAGATACAAAACAAACCAAACATTTAAACATGAAAGATACAAAACAAACCAAATATTTAAACATGGAAGATACAAAACAAACCAAACATTTAAACATGAAAGATACAAAACAAACCAAACATTTAAACATGGAAGATACAAAACAAACCAAACATTTAAAACATGGAAGATACAAAACAAACCAAACATTTAAAACATGGAAGATACAAAACAAACCAAACATTTAAACATGAAAGATACAAAACAAACCAAACATTTAAACATGAAAGATACAAGACAAACCAAACATTTAAAACATGGAAGATACAAAACAAACCAAACATTTAAAACATGGAAGATACAAAACAAACCAAACATTTAAACATGAAAGATACAAAACAAGCCAAACATTTAAACATGAAAGATACAAAACAAACCAAACATTTAAAACATGGAAGATACAAAACAAACCAAACATTTAAAACATGGAAGATACAAAACAAACCAAACATTTAAACATGGAAGATACAAAACAAACCAAACATTTAAACATGGAAGATACAAAACAAACCAAACATTTAAACATGGAAGATACAAAACAAACCAAACATTTAAACATGAAAGATACAAAACAAACCAAACATTTAAGACATGGAAGATACAAAACAAACCAAACATTTAAAACATGGAAGATACAAAACAAACCAAACATTTAAACATGGAAGATACAAAACAAACCAAACATTTAAACATGAAAGATACAAAACAAACCAAACATTTAAACATGAAAGATACAAAACAAACCAAACATTTAAACATGAAAGATACAAAACAAACCAAATATTTAAACATGGAAGATACAAAACAAACCAAACATTTAAACATGGAAGATACAAAACAAACCAAACATTTAAACATGGAAGATACAAAACAAACCAAACATTTAAACATGGAAGATACAAAACAAACCAAACATTTAAACATGGAAGATACAAAACAAACCAAACATTTAAACATAAAAGATACAAAACAGACGTCTTCAGTTAACAATATGATTTCTATATAACAAACGAAAGTAGTTGTCAGTGATGGAGATTAGCATCTGGTAATAGTGTTGGTGTTGATGAGTAACTCTAAGTGAGCAACATTTGTCAGGAGATTGTAGTTGATGGCTCTTTGCCAGGGAAAACTTTCCTACAATATCCATGGTTACCCAAACAAAGCATCCATCTGTAGAATAATCTCAGTGTCATTTCTCTACATAAAGTTTATTATTTATAAATTAGTCCACTCACGTGATGTAAATCAATTAATTCAAAACTAAATAGGAAATAAAGAGTAATTTACAATATAGGTGTATATATAGACATGAGGTAAAATATACAACCACGTTAACCCTGAGGTGAACATTTCACTGTGATAATCTTTTATACAATTATAGGTGTGATCCTGTCTTGCACGTAGTGTTGAATAATATTTGTGTTTTCTAGATCTTTGTCCTTTTTCCATTGGCCATTGTCTTGTCTGTCCTTCTTCAATTTACGGCTTCTCATTGCCCCTTTGGTATCTCCACGGCTTCTGATTGTCCCTTTGGTATCTCAAACTTTTCCTAATCATGCATTGAAGTTCATTTTGAGTAAAACTGTTGTATCAAATAATTTTGTCTTTTGTATAATATATATTCACCAAACAAAATAAACCACAATTGTATTGCAAAAACAAAAAACGCCACACCTCTACACTTCAAATAAAAACCACAACATCTTACTCATAATAAATATCACAATTTACCGAAGTAATTCCATATTGAGTGCATTATTTTCTTTGTCGAATCAAATCATTTCTTATGGTACATATCAAGTGTAGTAGTAGGGCATGTTTTACCTCCGAAAAATGCAATGTCTCCGATGGGATTCGATCCTGGGACCTCTCGCTTTGTAAGCCATTAAACTGTGCTAAAGGAGATCTCCACTAAGGCAGTTAGCAGAGGTGGTTGTGAACATACTAATGTTCCTATAACCTTAGGTAGGGAAGCGTTCCCGATATACACATGACATAAATATGCATTCTGTCAGTAGGAAAATGGTACCGGGAATGTTAATAAAATCAGTCTGTCAGTAAAATAATGTTACCGGGAATGTAAATAAAATCAGCTGTAAATATAAGACATAATTTTAATGAATTGCTTGGTATTTAAATAGATTGTAAAAAGACTGTTAGAGAGAGAGAAGCCATTCTGTGCTAAATTAAATTTCCCTGTAGTGGACGTTAGAGATGTTGCTGCTGCCCACATCAAAGCTATGACCGTAGATGACGCTGCAGGTAGGTTCTCTTAACATTATATAAATAGGCAAGAGAAATAACGATTGTTAGTCCCCGGGGTATCAACAACGCTGCAGGTAGGTTCTCTTAACATTATATAAATAGGCTAGAGAAATAACGATTGTTTATCCCCGGGGTATCAACAACCCACTAATAAGGATTGGTACTGACACAAAATCTATTGGTACTTTTCATTGCTTATATCAGTTTGACTTCCCAACTTACTTGGGTTGCGCACCACTGAAGGAATTGAATACAGAAATCTTCTGAATTTTACTAATATGCACAAGCAACAAAACCTGAAGAAAAAATAGGAAATATGTTGACTAAAAGAAAACCTTTAACTGCATGTTTTGAATTGGAGATTCTAATGGAGATATGAAGATTGTTTTATGTGGGTGACTATACTTCATACATTTACCTCTTCCCTCTTAATGAACTTTCAATGACAAACATAAAACACCATCACCAAAATCGGCATAATGTTTTATTGAGTGTCAGACATAAAGCCAAGATTATATATAGAAAGTGTACAAGGAAATGTTCTTTTTATTATTAATTTCTTCAATATAACATCGATATAAAACACCGAAATAATATAAAATGAGCGGAAACACTTGAAAGTGTACAAACATGTTTCTAAAGTCAATATGCTGAAGTACTTCTAATTGTCAGTCTTGTGATGACGTTTAAGTATCATAATATCAGTTATATATTTGACATATGATGCTAGCCTATCAGTTATATATTTGACATATGATGCTAGCCTCTACAAATACATGTTACACCTGATCCAGTTTCAATGAGCCATGTGATCAACTTTCACTGTAAGCAATCTAACTGTCTGACACTTGTTGAATTACCATTGAGTGTTGTATACTTCATAAACACAGGTGGCAGGCTTAGTATCATAATGCAATGAAAATTATAAATATATTTTGAAACACATTTAATGATATTAACTACGCCACTTTTATTGAAGTGTTTGGTCCAAAGCTAGAAAATGACCACATGTGTTCTATTGATTTATTAATATTCCGACAGTGTGATATTTTTGGAGGGTGGGGGGCAGTTTATTACAATCAGTGTTTGTTTTAAAAGATATGATAATCCTGTGTTACAAATGTAACACTGCTTAAAGTTTAAAAGAGACATACGAAACACTGTCTGTGGAGACTGGTAAGCACATTTAGTGTTAAAAATTAATTTTTCATTTGGACATTGTTTACTTTAGGAAAGCGTCATCTGATTGTAAACCAAAATGCTTGGATGAAGGAGATGGCACAGATCTTGTCTAAAGAATTCAAACCACAAGGTATGTCTGTGACAGTTGAAAAAAAAATGTCTGTAGATTAACTGCCACATAATATGTCTGTAGACTAACTGCCACATAATATGTCTGTAGACTAACTGCCACATAAAATGTCTGTAGACTAACTGCCACATAATATGTCTGTAGACTAACTGTCACATAAAATATCTGTAGACTAACTGCCACATAATATGTCTGTAGACTAACTGCCACATAATATGTCTGTAGACTAACTGCCACATAATATATCCTTAGACTAACTGCCACATAATATATCCGTAGACTAACTGCCACATAATATGTCTGTAGACTAACTGACACATAAAATATCTGTAGACTAACTGCCACATAATATGTCTAGACTAACTGCCACATAAAATATCTGTAGACTAACTGCCACATAATATATCTGTAGACTAACTGCCACATAATATGTCTGTAGACTAACTGTCACATAATATGTCTGTAGACTAACTGCCACATAATATGACTGTAGACTAACTGCCACATAATATGTCTGCAGACTAACTACCACATAATATGTCTGTAGACTAACTGCCACATAAAATATCTGTAGACTAACTGCCACATAATATATCTGTAGACTAACTGCCACATAATATGTCTGTAGACTAACTGCCACATAATATATCCGTAGACTAACTGCCACATAATATATCCGTAGACTAACTGCCACATAAAATATCTGTAGACTAACTGCCACATAATATGTCTGTAGACTAACTGCCACATAAAATATCTGTAGACTAACTGCCACATAAAATGTCTGTAGACTAATGCCACATAATATGTCTGTAGACTAACTACCACATAAAATGACTGTAGACTAACTGCCACATAAAATATCTGTAGACTAACTGCCACATAATATGTCTGTAGACTAACTGCCACATAATATGTCTGTAGACTAACTGCCACATAAAATATCTGTAGACTAACTGCCACATAATATGTCTGTAGATTACTGTTACATAATATGTCTGTAGACTAACTGCCACATAATATGTCTGTAGACTAACTGCCACATAATATGTCTGTAGACTAACTGCCACATAATATGTCTGTAGACTAACTGCCACATAAAATATATGTAGACTAACTGCCACATAATATATCTGTAGACTAACTGCCACATAATATGTCTGTAGACAAACTGCCACATATAATATATGTAGACTAACTGCCACATAATATGTCTAGACTAACTGCCACATAATATGTCTGTAGACTAACTGCCACATAATATGTCTGTAGACTAACTGCCACATAATATGTCTGTAGATTAACTGTCACATAATATGTCTGCAGACTAACTGCCACATAATATGTCTGTAGACTAACTGCCACATAATATGTCTGTAGACTAACTGCCACATAATATGTCTAGACTAACTGCCACATAATATGTCTGTAGACTAACTGCCACATAAAATATCTGTAGACTAACTGCCACATAATATGTCTGTAGATTAACTGTTACATAATATGTCTGTAGACTAACTGCCACATAATATGTCTGTAGACTAACTGCCACATAATATGTCTGTAGACTAACTGCCACATAATATGTCTGTAGACTAACTGCCACATAAAATATATGTAGACTAACTGCCACATAATATATCTGTAGACTAACTGCCACATAATATGTCTGTAGACAAACTGCCACATAAAATATATGTAGACTAACTGCCACATAATATGTCTAGACTAACTGCCACATAATATGTCTGTAGACTAACTGCCACATAATATGTCTGTAGACTAACTGCCACATAATATGTCTGTAGATTAACTGTCACATAATATGTCTGCAGACTAACTGCCACATAATATGTCTGTAGACTAACTGCCACATAATATGTCTGTAGACTAACTGCCACATAATATGTCTGTAGACTAACTGCCACATAATATGTCTGTAGACTAACTGCCACATAATATGCTTTATTGTCTGTTTTTTTGAGAAATATGTTTGAAAACAAAGAACAAGGAAAGTTTGAAGATACCAAAGGGGTAATCAGAAGCCGTACATATTCACAAGACGTACATATTCACAAGACGAACTCAGAACTTTGCCAGAAAAGGTACATTGCGTGTATACAACAATCAATACTAACACAAAGAAAAAACAGAAGTAAAAATAATACAAATTTTCTTAACCGGAAGTAAAACAATATGTCCCATAACTTAACATCTCCTGCTTTGTTAACAGAAATATTTAGAATAATTAATCAGAAAAAAAAGAACCATACACAACTCGTATATATACTGTCCCTAGGAAAGTTCAGGCATGTTACTTGTCATTGTATATATACTGTCCCTAGGAAAGGTCAGGCATGTTACTTGTCATTGTATATATACTGTCCCTAGGAAAGGTCAGGCATGTTACTTGTCATTGTATATATACTGTCCCTAGGAAAGTTCAGGCATGTTACTTGTCATTGTATATATACTGTCCCTAGGAAAGGTCAGGCATGTTACTTGTCATTGTATATATACTGTCCCTAGGAAAGGTCAGGCATGTTACTTGTCATTGTATATATACTGTCCCTAGGAAAGTTCAGGCATGTTACTTGTCATTGTATATATACTGTCCCTAGGAAAGTTCAGGCATGTTACTTGTCATTGTATATATACTGTCCCTAGGAAAGTTCAGGCATGTTAATTGTCATTGTATATATACTGTCCCTAGGAAAGTTCAGGCATGTTACTTGTCATAAAAAAAATACAAGTACAAGTTTATAAACTGCATTACAAAAAATATATCACCTTTCATATACTGAAGAACGTGTATTATTATAAAATAATGTTTTATGTATACATGTATATAATTAACATGAACTTAATATAAAATTTGTTCATGCCAGATATAGCCGAAATACTGCTATAGTTGGTGTTAAACACCAATCAATCAATATATAATTAACAAGTGTTTATTTTGTCTTTTAGGGTACAATGTTCCTACAGCAAATTGTCCTAATCCTATCTTGTGGATGACCAGTTTATTTGATAGAACCATCAAAATGATTTTACCAAATATTGGAAAAGTCTACAAATTTGACAATTCTAGGGTATGAATCTTATACTTGAGTTTACAAGAC
Organism: Bathymodiolus brooksi; assembly: GCA_963680875.1. NCBI lineage: Eukaryota > Metazoa > Mollusca > Bivalvia > Mytilida > Modiolidae > Bathymodiolus > Bathymodiolus brooksi. Next base: position 1,252,709 of record OY804576.1, read on the forward strand.
TTCAATAACTGGCTATATAAGAAGAGTTTGAAGATACCAAAGGGGTAATCATAATCCATATAACGAAGAAGAACAGACAACACAATGGCCAAAAGAAAAAGTACAAAAGGACAAACAACGATCTACAAAATGTACACATAAAACTAAAGATCGAGTAACATGAACCCCACTAAAAACTGGTGGTGAACTCGGGTGATCCGGAAGGGTAAGCAGTTCCTGCTTCACTAGTGACACACGTAATAGCTCAAATTCAAATTATAAGGTGGTTACAAAAAGACATTGACAGGAGACAGATATCATGATAAAAATCATTAGTAATAGGCCTTAGTAATACAATAACATGAAACCCCCAAACAATACACATTGTGTCATCATTTGAAAAATCCAACCGAAAACGTAGAAACAAAGTCAAAATCGATATCCCCTAACAAAGATATACATGACCACTCCCTATCCTGGCATTGGTACAGGCTAAAAATGTCTAAGCACAAAAACAATATCCCTAGAGGAGAAATTGTAGCTTGAATACTCACACAAGTCAGATTTAGTCATTTATATATTGGGGTATGTGAAAATCTGATTCAATATACAAATATTATCTGATTAACAAGTACTCATTTGAATGTTCTATGGTATACGACTGGAGAATGACAGTAGTCAACATGCAATGTAGATACGACTGGAGAATAACAGTAGTCAACATACAATGTAGATACGACTGGAGAATAACAGTAGTCAACATACAATGTAGATACGACTGGAGAATGACAGTAGTCAACATACAATGTAGATACGACTGGAGAATAACAGTAGTCAACATACAATGTAGATACGACTGGAGAATAACAGTAGTCAACATACAATGTAGATACGACTGGAGAATGACAGTAGTCAACATACAATGTAGATACGACTGGAGAATGACAGTAGTCAACATACAATGTAGATACGACTGGAGAATAACAGTAGTCAACATACAATGTAGATACGACTGGGGAATAACAGTAGTCAACATACAATGTAGATACGACTGGAGAATAACAGTAGTCAACATATAATGTAGATACGACTGGAGAATGACAGTAGTCAACATATAATGTAGATACGACTGGAGAATGACAGTAGTCAACATACAATGTAGATACGACTGGAGAATGACAGTAGTCAACATACAATGTAGATACGACTGGAGAATAACAGTAGTCAACATACAATGTAGATACGACTGGAGAATAACAGTAGTCAACATATAATGTAGATACGACTGGAGAATGACAGTAGTCAACATACAATGTAGATACGACTGGAGAATAACAGTAGTCAACATACAATGTAGATACGACTGGAGAATAACAGTAGTCAACATATAATGTAGATACGACTGGAGAATGACAGTAGTCAACATACAATGTAGATACGACTGGAGAATAACAGTAGTCAACATATAATGTAGATACGACTGGAGAATGACAGTAGTCAACATACAATGTAGATACGACTGGAGAATAACAGTAGTCAACATACAATGTAGATACGACTGGAGAATAACAGTAGTCAACATACAATGTAGATACGACTGGAGAATAACAGTAGTCAACATATAATGTAGATACGACTGGAGAATGACAGTAGTCAACATACAATGTAGATACGACTGGAGAATAACAGTAGTCAACATACAATGTAGATACGACTGGAGAATAACAGTAGTCAACATACAATGTAGATACGACTGGAGAATAACAGTAGTCAACATATAATGTAGATACGACTGGAGAATGACAGTAGTCAACATACAATGTAGATACGACTGGAGAATAACAGTAGTCAACATACAATGTAGATACGACTGGAGAATAACAGTAGTCAACATATAATGTAGATACGACTGGAGAATGACAGTAGTCAACATACAATGTAGATACGACTGGAGAATAACAGTAGTCAACATACAATGTAGATACGACTGGAGAATAACAGTAGTCAACATATAATGTAGATACGACTGGAGAATAACAGTAGTCAACATACAATGTAGATACGACTGGAGAATAACAGTAGTCAACATATAATGTAGATACGACTGGAGAATAACAGTAGTCAACATACAATGTAGATACTTCTGTAAAAGAATCAGATACAAAATAATAAATGTACACATATCAAGAACAATCGAATAACACTCCAAAAGTCAGCTTCTCCCACTCCACTAATGACATACAAAATTCTTTTTTTTCAAAATAAGACTACATCTCCGTTCTTCTGAATATGGATTTAAACATTATGAAAACTATATTATGTGGGGGACTATGGTTTTTTTCTAAAAAAAATAATCTGATTCCCAATGTTGCTGAAAAAAATATTCTGATTTTGGTGGAGGAAAAAAAAATAATCTGATTCAGAGTTTTTGTCATATAACCTAATGTTAAATTCTTGAAAAAAAATTGTGCTTTGCACGACAAAAAAAATAAATATTCTAACTCTTGTGTTGTCCGAAAAAACTTTCTGAACGAAACAAAAAACCATAACCCCCCCCCCCCCCCCTTCAAGTTAAATGGTCGGTCCCTTACATGGTTGTTCTGAAGTAGTTTTCATTTCAACATATTTCACTAAATAATTGGTTATTTCTATACACAGATGAAAGATGTTCTTGGTATTACTCCAATGGAAATGAAGGATACTTTGATTGATATGGCATACAGTTTGATTGAGGCTGGGTTAGTAAAGAAAACTAAAAAATACAAGGGGCAAAATGCTGGCACTGAAGGTGAGGGAGAGGGAGAGGAGAAAAAAGAGGATGGGGAAAAGAAAGAGGAGGAAAAAGAAGAGGAAAAACCAAAAGAAAATGGTGGAGTAAAAGAAGGAGAAGAAGATGATGATCTGAAAAAGGAGGAAACCAAAGAAGACCAAAAAATAGAAGATGTCAAGGAAGAAGAAAATAAAGAAGAAAAATCAGAGGAAAAGACGGAAGAAAAACCGGAAGAAAAAACTGAAGAAGAAAAACCAACAGAACAAGAGAAAAAGGAATAGAATTAGTAACTTAAATTATATTATTGACATTTTTCCATTGAACAAATTCAGTATTGATGTTCACTATTTATCATGTAATATATTAACGACAAGAAAAACCACTCGTAGCCATTGGCTGTTGGCAATCCTCGCTAAACAAATAAGGAATTAAATTAACAAGGAATCAACTGACCATAACTGATGTTTAAAACTAGTGTACATAGTTATAGTAATACATAAGATGTATAAAGGAGGGGACTAACAACAAAATATACTAAATAATCCATCATTGTCCTCCAGTTTAATAATAATAATGGCACTGTTTATCAAAAGACATATATATATATATATGGGTTCTTTGAAGAAAAATAAATTATCTGAGCAAAATCCATTTTAATGCAGAAAATAGGTTTACTATATCAATCATTTAAAATATGAACTGTTTCAAAAATAATAAAACTATAATATTATAATGACTTACAGTGACTTATAGTGACTTACAGTGACTTATATACATGATAAATATTGAGCTGTAACTGAATCAAGGTTGTATTGATAGTAGAGACAGTAAGACAACATCTCTATCTAATCCATATTGTCTAATACAAATGTAGTCGTCCATTTTCATATTTGAAGTAATTTTAAGATTTCATGTCACTTAATTTGTATAAATCTATTCTTTTTTTAACATAATAGAAAATCAAATCTTGGACCAACCATTTTTTTCCTGAATACGTCCCTCGCTAGTGTATTCTCTGTACCGTTGTAAATTTTGTGTTCTTGGACCAGCACTTCATGTTATATCTGTTATTGTATAAAGAAGTCATCTACATAATGCTGTGCCTAAATAAAGGTACTGAATATACTGTAAGAAAGAGTTCTAGAGTGAGCACAATGTAAAACTGTAAGAAAGACTTACAATAGAAACTGGTGGCAGTAATACACAGGTCAGGATTCCAATATGTTTGTTAGAACGGGAGCTTCAGGAAGCAGTAATACTGTTACACAGGTCAGGATTCCAATATATTTGTTAGAACGGGAGCTTCAGGAAGCAGTAATACTGTTACACAGGTCAGGATTCCAATATGTTTGTTAGAACGGGAGCTTCAGGAAGCAGTAATACTGTTACACAGGTCAGGATTCCAATATGTTTGTTAGAACGGGAGCTTCAGGAAGCAGTAATACTATTACACAGGTCAGAATTCCAATATGTTTGTTAGAACGGGAGCTTCAGGAAGCAGTAATACTATTACACAGGTCAGGATTCCAATATGTTTGTTAGAACGGGAGCTTCAGGAAGCATTTGAGATCACAAAACACTTGTGTGGGTGGCTTATGTTTTTGTTTTGCAAAGTAGCAAATCTGTTTATTTTAAAGTTGGTTATATCGGTTACGAGTTTCTTTCCAATGTCCTTGATGTTACATTTTGTAAGGTGGTGATTTGTTCAGGTCTATCATGACTGAACATCCCCTGTTTAACTAAGAAAATTACTGTATCTTTTCATCATAAGATGTTGTTTTCTGTTAAAATTGTTTTCATGCTTAAAGTATGTGAAGTGAGATCCATGTTTTCATTAGGAAATATTAAAGGAGCTAATTCATCAAATCACCTTTGAGTGAAACACATGTGAATTTTGAATGTTTAGCGAAATTCATACATGTCAAGTTAGTTTGGGATATTTGAGGATGTTCCCTTTCATTTTTTCTAATAATCAATTTTATAAGTATTTTTATTTCTCACTTTTTGATATTATATATAGTTATACATTTATTTCACCCATCACCATGCATACTCATCATGTGAAAAGTGCTGCAAATGGTTGTCATGGCAACAAAAAATGCTTTTAAGAGTTTTTGCCTAAATTGTACATTTTGGCATTTTGTAATTGAATTAGTTTGTATTTACAGAAGTCTTTTTTACTTTATTTTCTAATATATTTATATAAAGACAATTTTAATATACCATATTTTAAATATTTTATTTTCATTATTATTGCTTTTTTAAGAAACAATCAGTGCCTATCTTGCTTTCTTTTTACAAACATTTTGCCAACTAAGTGTGACCATTAGCCAATAGGATGTAGAGAGGTAATATCTTACATAATATTTATGATAGTAGCAATCACGGTATTTCTTCTGTTTTAATGTCATTTTATTATTTACATATGAGAAGTTTCATATATTGGATATAATATTCTTGACAAAGAAAATTTTGAGATTTAAAAAATGAATGACCGTGGATATAATAAAAGACCATCACACATTTCTGCTTTGATTCTAGAATTACATACTTTTACAAGAATTATTTTCCTTGTAGACTGTCAACAGGTTCCTGGTCAAGGCAGGAGCAATGATCAAGACATTCAATTTACATTTAATTTTCCCATAATTTGTAAAGATGTTGTACTTTGTAAACAGTGAAGTGATATATTTTTATCGAAAAGAAAATTTGTGAGAAATTACAGTTTTTTTCATTTGTTTTACATAGTAAATTATATATAGATTGAATGTTTTCACCAATGTTCTTGTATTGACAAGGAGTCTGTTGTCCTTCTGAAAGGGAAATAACTCTCATAAATGTGGGATAAATTTAGAATCAAAATCGGAATGTGCAATCATATGTGTATAATTTGACTGTTATTCCCCTCAAACGTTTCCTTCATGTTTGGTCACTATAATATGCATTCCTATTTAAATTAAACATAAAATTAAGGATATAAACCTAAGAGTTAGTGTCCAGCACCATTCAATGCAAGATATTAAAAAAATGTCAAAATTAGAAGCATCTTTGATGTTTGTTATAAAACAAATGAAAAATATTAAAATAACTAAGTGAAATACTTATAGTTTAGTATATAATGTTGTTATATAACTGCACAGTTGAAGTTAAAACTGTCAATTGAGGCATTCAATTACAGTACACTATATGTTCAACACAGTATCTTATAATTACATTCAATGACAATAGAGCTATTGGTATTCCTGTAATAGAAAACTGAACACAATAAAGCTATGAACATTGTATTTAACACAGTCTAGATTTTCAAAGAGAAGTGGATTCTTTGTATATATTTATTTCCCATTATGGTAATTATGTACATTGTATATACAAAGGGGAGATAAGTAATACACACAAAAACAAGGAAGTATCTGGTTTACTCTAACAAAACAAGGACGTATCTGGTTTTCTCTATCAAAACAAGGAAGTACCTGGTTTTCGCTATCAAAACAAGGAAGTATCTGGTTTTCTCCATCAAAACAAGGAAGTATCTGGTTTTCTCTATCAAAACAAGGAAGTATCCGGTTTTCGCTATCAAAGCAAGGAAGTATCTGGTTTTCTCTATCAAAACAAGGAGGTATCTGGTTTTCTCTATCAAAACAAGGAAGTATCTGGTTTTCGCTATCAAAACAAGGAAGTATCTGGTTTTCTCTATCAAAACAAGGAAGTATCTGGTTTTCGCTATCAAAACAAGGAAGTATCTGGTTTTCGCTATCAAAACAAGGAAGTATCTGGTTTTCTCTATCGTAACCACAAGATTTTGCATATTTTATATTACACGCTAATTCAGAACTTTTACTATTACACATCATTTAGAAATAGCAGAAAACAAACTATTTCCTTTTTAAAAAAGGGTAAGGCTTGGAAAATATCAATAAAAAGGGGGTCAGGCTAGGACAAATCAATGAAAGGGTCAATCTTGGACAAAATCAATGAAAAGGGTCAGGCTGGGACAAAATCAATGAAAAGGTCAGGCTGGGATAAAATCAATAAAAGGTCATGTTGGGACATAATCAATAAAAAGGTCAGACTGGGACAATTTAGATCAATAAAAAGGGTCAGGCTGGGACAAAATCAATAAAAATGTCAGGTTGGGACAAAATAAAAAAAAAGGGTCAGGTTGGGACAAAATCAATAAAAATGATAGGCTGGGACAAAATCATTAACTGGTTTTACAGTGATATACTTCCACAATTTGATATTATTTGCACATAGTGGTATAGTTTACATTGCTTAGATGCCAAAATACAGAATTTGTCAAGTATTTAATGGTATAAAATTGCTTTAGTAGATAATAGAATGCAGACATTGTTTATTACATTCATGTATATGATACATTTTCATTGTAATTAATTGCAATCAATATTTATGTGATGTAGTTGTTTTAAATATGCAAATTTGTTGCATTATACTTATAAAACAACGTGTAGTATATATATAGTTACCTTATAAACTAGTCAGTATTGCCCAACATTTATTGTATTATATTTTATGTTTTACAGGTTAAAGAAATGTACATAGTTACTCAAAGTTTTGTGCATTTCTTTCTATGATTTTAGCATCTTCTTTAAACAGTAAACATTTCCATGTTCTCTTTGTGAAATAATTGTCAAGCACATTAAAAAATATTTGATAATAAATATAAATAAAAATTGGTATCAGTTTGTTAAATGTAGGACGGTTTTTTGTCAATCTGGTAGGGATTAACAGTTTCTTGTCAATCTGGTAGGGATTAACAGTTTCTTGTCAATCTGGTAGGGATTAACGTCATGTTTTAATATTGTGGTGAATATTAAGACTAAATGGTGATACAGAACGCCATGCAAACTTTAAAATAAAATCAACAACCTCATACAAATGATTTATCAGTGATATAAAGAAACCATGAATCTTATATCCACCATATTGATACACACATCACCAAATCTATGATTTATAGTGTTAAACTTCTGTATTTCACAAAGACATTAAATGTATACTCACAATAATGGTTTTTTTCCTTTATATATATATTCATATATTAATAACCTTATTGATTTTCTTACATTGTTGGAGTGGAGAAAACACAAATTAGATCTTAACATTATATTATCAGCAGGCGAAATAGATTTTCTATAACATATGAATAAAAGTCTAACATAACCATCTAATATAGAGAATGATTTATAATATAATATGTAATGTTATTTTTAAATGATAGTGATATCTTATGTATCTGGATGAAAGGCATCATTTAAAAATAATGCATGTGTTTACCAAGATTGTGGAGACTCCATCAGGTTCTAAATTTGGCAGTAAGATATACCCAATTAGAAGCTGGAGAATACCATCTAAAAGTCTGATAACCTATTAATACTGTCAGTAATATAGATATATTATTTACCTTTGCTTCAGAATAGATCCATTATTGATACATAGTTTGCTTTACAATGCATTGTGGGATATCATTCTTGTCTGCTCAAAACTACTTATTGTGCATTTACTGTGAAAATAAAATTTATAAATTAAAGTCTTTCTATTCAATTCTTTCCTTATATAGATGATGGTAAAATAGCTGTATTACAGATGATATGTGTTGATTATAGTGACTGTATTGTTTAATAGTAGGTTATACAATCAGTGCATCTAGCCTCTTGTGAGTTTCACTCTCAATTATAGATAGTTGTACTCATACAATTCTATATTATAAAGTTTGTCAGTTAACTTGCTGACTGTCGGAGGTTTTTCTCTGATTTCCATCCCCCCCCCCTTTTTTCAGTGAGGGTAGTGTTGCTCAATCGTTAGTTTTCTGTGTAGAGTTTTGTGGATCATGTGTATTTTTAATCTTTTTCTCTTGGTCATTGTATTGTCTGTCCTATCTTATTTACGTCTTTTAGTTACCCCTTTGATTTCTTCTAACTTCTTCTTTACAAAATGACCAACAGAATATAAATGAAATATGGTTGAAAGCGGCATCAAACAATTAAGCCTAATCTTTGTTCAACCATGTTGTCTGAAAAATGGGCAACTATTAAGATTTCTTTGTCCTCAAGTTACTAATAAGAGTTTGATGATACAACGGGAGATAATCAGAATCCGTAAATCGAAGGACAGACAATACAATCGCCAAAAGAAAACGGACAAAAGGACAAACAACGATCTACAAAACACTACACAGAAAACTTCAATTCGAGCAACTCGAACCCCACTAAAAACCGGAGGTGAACTCAGGTGTTCCGGAAGGGTAGGCAGTTCCTGCTCCACTAGTGACTTCCGTCGTGTTACTCTAGTTACAAAGCCGGTGGTAAGTCATGAATGAAGCAAGGACCGGGAAGTGCTTATGACAAGTGGAACATATCCGTGGTCATTTGTGACACAGATATTCCGTAACGGTCAACCAAGTCATGGTGGCGACCGTAAAACTTTCGAATTGATGACTTCAACTTAACCCGTATGAACCATTGGTTCAGTAGCTTCCTAGCTAGTAGCAATCCTCTATCAAGGAAATCATGATAGGAACCACACGCTCTGGAATATCGGATTAACTGAGAGATATATACTCCATATACATGTACTGTTCAAATGTTGCTACATATAAATGGAAAAGTTGAAATCATCTCTTTTGTCGTAAAGTTTTGTTCTTAACCGAACCACACTGTCACTTTCGAGATGTAGGTCAAGGTATGAAGCAGACATAGCTGTATTTGTGGTATCCTTTATTTCAAGCTCAATGGAATAGATGTGATCACCAAACTTATAATGATTTAGTGAAAGGACATCCTCTATATAGCGAAATGTAAAATTAAAGGATCGGGCTAGCTTCTGTTCGTATTTCTTGAGAAGCCCCTGTATGAATTCTGCCTCGTAGATCGGGCTAGCTTCTGTTCGTATTTCTTGAGAAGCCCCTGTATGAATTCTGCCTCGTAGATCGGGCTAGCTTCTGTTCGTATTTCTTGAGAAGCCCCTGTATGAATTCTGCCTCGTAGATCGGGCTAGCTTCTGTTCGTATTTCTTGAGAAGCCCCTGTATGAATTCTGCCTCGTAGGAATAAAGGTACAACTCGACAATGTTTATGTACCTACTCTGTTGTGTACGTTGCAAGTTGTATTGCTACTTTTCCCATCTGGACAAATTTCTTGACATACTAGTATATGTTACGTACTCTGCACGGTAGAGTATTTCACACTCGCATCAAACACAACATGCATTGACTTCCCATTTGTATACCATTCTGTACATATCATTAAAGTAATTAAATAATGTGTTACCCTAGAAAGTCCCGTCGACATTCTATAATAATTAGTCTTTCATACGGCGACATTCTATAATAATTAGTCTCCTATACGGCGACATTCTATAATAATTAGTCTTTCATACGGCGACATTCTGTAATAATTAGTCTCCCATACGGCGACATTCTATAATAATTAGTCTTTCGTGTAGGTTTTGTTACCTTAGAAAGTCCCATACCGCGATATTCTATAATAATTAGTCTTTCGTGTTGGTTTTGTTACCCTAGAAAGTCCCATACGGCGACATTCTATAATAATTAGTCTCCCATACGGCGACATTCTATAATAATTAGTCTTTCGTGTAGGTTTTGTTACCCTAGAAAGTCCCATACGGCGACATTCTATAATAATTAGTCTTTCCTGTAGGTTTTGTTACCCTAGAAAGTCCCATACGGCGACATTCTATAATAATTAGTCTTTCGTGTAGGTTTTGTTACCCTAGAAAGTCCTACACGGCGATATTCTATAATAATTAGTTTTTCGTGTTGGCTTTGTTACCCTAGAAAGTCCCATACGGCGACATTCTATAATAATTAGTCTCCCATACGGCGACATTCTATAATAATTAGTCTTTCGTGTAGGTTTTGTTACCCTAGAAAGTCCCATACGGCGACATTCTATAATAATTAGTCTCCCATACGGCGACATTCTATAATAATTAGTCTTTCCTGTAGGTTTTGTTACCCTAGAAAGTCCCATACGGCGACATTCTATAATAATTAGTCTTTCGTGTAGGTTTTCAGGAACAAGCAGTTGTGTTAACTATGGATTGAATTTCATGCATGCAGTGTATTCTTCCTTTACGGTTCACAACTTTCCACTGACTCAGAATGTTTAAATCTTTCTCATATTCAGGGTTAAACTTCAGTAACTAAATGTATATTGGAGAGTCTAAGGCCTCATGTTCTTCCTGGTTTGTGATTTTGTATCCACACATAAAGTATTTATGTTTAATAGCAACAAGGTTTTTGTAAATTAAAAAAAAATGAACATAGTGTTAGTTTTACAACTTTCAATAAACAAAAGACAGGACAGAAAATCTGTGTATTTGATAAATTGATTTTCTTCAGAACAAATAACTAATGTTTTGTCTCTGTTCTGTAAATGGAACTGGGAAATTGAAATGAACATTAAAAGCTACAATAACTGTTACACTATTATCTCCCTTACATCCGGTTGTATTACTTCTATCGTATTCAGCGTTGTCTGACCTTATTATACAGCTAAGTGTGCTGAATTATCGAAGAATAGATTTCTTTTTGGTATTTTCGGATTTCAGAAATCTTTGAATGTAATTGTATCTTTATACAGATTATTGTTTTCTTATTAGTTCATTTTGTTGAATAAACACTTTCATCGTAAGAGTTTAATGTCCAATTCCTTCCGCTCTCATTTTGCATATAAATAAAACAACACAGAAATAAGATAAATGTTGATTATTTTGGCAAATTATATACATACATATTTTATAAATGTTTAGAATAAATTATGTAATTAATGTTTATAATAATTCAATTAACATAAATTGATATAAAGCACCAAACCAACGGCCACTATAAGTGTTGAGTGTCTATCAGACCAGTTAAAAAATATATTATGTTTATCAGTATGATTATAAGTACTTAACATATGTAAAGAACGTACCTTAGTCCTTGACTGGAATTCTGCAAACTAATATGGGTTTGCAGATAGACCAGCAATAGAAGTAATGATCTAGCGTCCGCTCTCGTGAACATCATCTTCTGAAAAATAATCAAGATAAACCACAAAGCATCTTTTTCTAAAACCTTACAATTAACAGAGGCGGATTTAGAGGGGGCGTGCGGGGCGTGCGCCCCCCCCCCCCCCCCCTAAAATTCGCAGAGCATATGTTATGCAACGTTAATATCCGCCTGTGATGTAAATCTATTGTCAAAACTCTCCATTATTTTTAAGGAATGGAGAGTTATTGTTCTCTTTGTACTTTTAAGGTCCCACAAAGGGCAAACAATTTAATACTTTGTACTTTAGATACTATACACAGACTTTTTTGTTACAAGATTAATAATTAATAAAATTAATAAAGTACAATGGGTGGATTTTAAGTTAGAGAATGTCCTCGTATCTCTCCATTCCTTAAAAACAATGGGCCTCGGTCCCTTCGGGGCCTCGGCTCCATTATCTTTAAGGAATGGAGAGTTACTTGGACATTCTCCTATACTTATTTAAGCAGTTCAACAAACAACTTTTTCATGAATGGTTAACTCGTGACCTGTAAGTCAAAATGAATAGTAATGATATTAGGAGTAAATTTGGGATATCATTCTAAAAAGCTCTACCCATTGATAAATGATCAGTATACTGTCCGTCCGGATGAAGCTTTTCGATTCGCCGTTGGTTCATTCATTGAAAACGTATGATTCGTTCTTGTTTTAAGTTTATAGACAAACAAAGGCGAATATGTTAACATTAATGCTGCATGAAACGATTCTGATCATCTAATTTAGTTACGTTAGCTTGTCAGAAATCAACAACAAGTTCATGTATTGACAATTTCCGCTTTTGTTTGTCTATAAACTAGAACGGTCGAATCATGCGTTTTCAATGAATGAATCAAACGACGAAAAGAAAAGCTCCATCCGGACGGGCAGTATTAACTAGAACCACCCGAAAGGACAAGCATCGAAAGTACAGACCAATTAGTGAAATGAGGAATGCGCTAAAACTAAACCAATAGTTCTTTGAAGGGTTACAATATCGTGATCGATCAGTCATGAGTTGAACAATTCGCATCACGGTTGTTCAAAAAAAGTTTTACTTTAGGTTCTTATAATCTGACAAAAACATACTGTTAACCATTATCCGACAAAATTAAGACTCAAAGTCAATTTTTTTTTGGTCTAATAAAAATGGTGTGGTTGGTTCAAAATTGTCGTTCAAATAAATGTCTGTAATTCCTCAAACCCCCAGAGCTTCCGGGGGGCTACGCCCCCTGGGTCCTCTAACAGGGCTCTGCCTTAGACCCGCGGGCTGGGGACTCTAAGCGGTCCCCAGACCCCTCACCTACTCACGCCCCCCCTAACCACAAATCCTGGATCCGCCCCTGATTAATGTATATGATTAACAACACCTATGAAAACTGAAACCCCTAAATAACTTAAATGTAATCCATATTTACAAAAACATTTTCTTTTATACAATGAACCTGGCTGCTTAACAAATTGTTTATATGTTTTAACAAATTGAACATTTCTTTTTAAGCTAAATTAGCTAAGCAATATATATATATATTTATTTGGAAAAACTACCCCTTTACAACGGGGGCAACCACCACCGGGGTAGCAGTGGCCGCGTCCAAGATATGCTTACATATTATAAAACTATATACAGTACATACTAAAAATAATATATACAGTGAAATGACACACAATTTCAGTTTAAAATGTCTCTCTTTCTGTTAAGATCGTATTTAGTACATGTAAAACACAAACTGAATTGTAGACAAATCTGTTACAAACACAGATCACATAAAATTTCCCTAAATATTTTCTTAGTAAAATATCAAACAAAAACCCTATTGACAATTATCATTTAACATTTTTAGATAGAAAAAACCCCCCAAATATAATAACATACAATTATAGTAAAATATATATTATAAAACATACAATTATAGTAAAATATATATTATAAAACATACAATTTTAGTAAAATATATATTATAAAACATATATTATAGTAAAATATATATTATGTCACTTAGTCATTCGGCGATTTGGGACCTTAGCATAAAAATATTGCACAAAAACCTCTTACATAGTTTATCAATTTCATCTCCTATAAAATTAGAGAAATGATATCCCAAATCACCGATTAAAAACATCATTTTTCCATGTGGCGGCAATCCAGTGAAGTCAGCATCTACGTTTTGTCCACAAAATAGGGTTGTTATGTCCGAGTTTAACTCATTTCTCAAATTAGTATATGCTTCACATTCAAGTAGCACGTGATTCACATTTTCTTCATAATTGTTTGTACATATTGTACATTGAGGATTAGTGCGAATTTGCATACGACATAAGGTACTGTTTACTGGCAAGCAGTTGGTCCTTGCTAGAAGTTTGAGCCTTGAACCGCGAAAATCATTTATATTGATTAAATATTTTTGGGTTCTACCTGTGATATTAAACGTTTTGTACAAATGCAAGCTTGACTTCGTATCTATATTGTCAAGTTCTTTTCTTCGTGTAAATTCACCAAAAAATGTATAGAATACCTTTATTAAAACTTCCATTTATAAAATGATCTAGACCAACTGACTCAAATAAAGATCGTATGTAATCAAAATAAGGCCATTCCTTTATATTTTTACTAAATAGTTCATCAAATGTTTGCTTGCACAGTCTTGTTGAATTTAGTTCAGAGAATCTTGAAAAATAAGAAATTCTCTGCCTATCTAAAAAAGCATTGCTTGGTTCCCATCCTAACTCTAATAATAAAGCACTTATAGGAATATTAATTTTTGTACGTAAAATAATTTTTGCCGCTTTGTATTGTATACTTTGTAGTAAATTACGCTGCGCTTCCGACGACGGAAGCAATATGGAACAGCCATGTGCAATACATGGACGTATTACTGAGGTCCATAAAGCGTTTCCGAATTCTACCCTATTAAACTCGCCGTGTTTTCCTAGGATCCTTACCATACCGTTTAGTTTATTTTCTAAATTTTCTTTTAGGTACTTAAGAATATGATGAGTTGGCTTAAGATTTCTAGACAAATATACACCTAAATATTTGTAATTATCGGTTTCATCAATTTTTTCATTTCCGAGATACCATTTCCTGTTTTTGTCAATGCGTTGACCTACCACTAAAACTTTCGATTTTGAGTGGTTAAATTTTAGATTCCACTTACAAGCAAAATCATGGGAAATTTTTAACATTTTCCGGAGGTCGGATTCAGATTCTGCGATAAGAGCGACATCATCGGCGTACATCAGGGCATTTATAATTTTGGACGAAAAAGAGACTCCTATGTTCTCTTTTTCAAGCATATCTGAAAGGTCCTTCATCAAAATTGAGAACAGAGTAGGGGAGAGAATACATCCCTGTTTAACTCCAAAGTCTTGATCGAACCATTCAGATTTATACGATCCAAAAATTACTTTGTTCTCTACATTACTGTAAATTTCTTTTAAGAGACGCCATATTTTCCCCTGTACCCCATTTTTCCACAATAAGTAAAAAAGACCGTCACGCCAAACTCTATCAAATGCTTTTGATAGATCAAGGAAAGCTATATAAGTTTTTAGTTTAGATGACTTTCTTTGGGAGCATATACCGTTTAATGTGAATAAGTGGTCCTCGGGACGTCTGTTTTTTCTAAAGGCACCCTGGCTTTCACCGAGTACATTTTTATCCTCGAGGAAAGCCATAATAGTATTTTCCATAATGCTTGCATAAATTTTGTACACGTTTGAGGTCAGAGTAATACCTCTATAGTTATTTAGATCATAAATAGATGCGGACTTATGAATCGGAATAATGATACCTTTTTGCCAATCTGATGGGGTCTGTTCAAGATCACTTATGGTTATGAACAGATTTGTAAGAGAGGTAATCATGACATCTCCATCGAATTTTAGAAACTCGTTTGGAATTCCGTCAAGACCAACCGCTTTGCCAGATTTCAATGAAACTAGAGCTCGTTGAACGATATCGGCTTGTATATTCAGAGAAAACATATTTTTTGTCGGAATTTTATCGTTTTGTGCTTGAGAAATGAATGTTTTAACATAATTCGTATGGGCTTCATTTTGATGAGTCGAGTCTCTCCCAATATCGCCAAAATGTTTTATAAGACATTTTTCAATTTTGCCCTTTTTGTCGATAATAGTTGTAAAGCAATTGTTGGTTTCAATAACTAATTGTTTCGTTGTATCAAAATCAATTGGTCGAGGTAAAATTGCTGACATAATTATATTAATATTGGAAAAATTGTGTGTAATTAATTCTAGTAAATTACAATAATATTGTGTTATAAGTTTACTGCATAACCCATTCCCAATGTCATTAGTGCCAACTTGCAAAATTAGGTGCGTGTATTTTTTAACACGTGCCTTGTTGTCTTTTAAAAATTGATGAATTGTATATATGTTGGCACCAGAAATTGATTCAACGTCCATCCAGTCAATGTTATTTACATATTTACAAGTGAAGTCAGAAACTAATAAAACCAATTTCTTTGAATGTGAAGCACCTGCAATGAAAGTTAATGAGAAATCATGTTTGCCATGGATCGAGAAATTGATAACTTATCCTCAAAGTTAAATTCCAGGTAAATTTTGTAGGCATCACTATGCCAGTCCCCATGAAACTGAATTAGTTCGGACGGAACTTTTGAATGAAATACCCAACTGGCACCACCCCTTCGAAATGAATGTGATGAGTAATTGGATGGATTTAATTTGCATCTTTTTAAAGTGTCTCTTAATTTTCTTTGATATTGTATGCAAGTTAAAACTTTCCTAGCATGTCCAAGACAAATTAAAAATGCAGGGTTATCATTATCTGCCGGAACTAACTTGCACATATTAGTATATGCCTGATATGGACATAATGGAGAATTAGGAATATTAACTAGGGGTATTTCTAACTTTCTGTCTCCAAATTGAATAGTTTTTTACCATAAATTTTTTATTATCAAATAGTCCCTATGAACTATGATATTTTTTCTGCACAATTGTTTGGACGGATCAAATTTTTTAACAGAAACCGGTACCAAATTTGATTTTCTTGCCATCAAGAAAAAGGCAAACAAATAGGAACACCAGTAAGTTACATCTACTGAATTTGACATATCAAGTTTTTTGTGCATTTGAAGTAGAATATCAGGAGTAATTGGTAATGCCCTATGAGGCAAATGCGGATTTTCTCGTGCTAAATCACGATATAATAATTTGACAGAAAACCAATTTTCAGATGGAAATTCAAATCCTGCAAGTAAGTGTAATGTTTTAACTCCGCTAATATAATTTTGAATAGAATTTAAAGCTTCTACTAAAAAATTCTCCATAAAGACATAATTTACTGACTGTAGTGGGTAATGGTGTGAGTTTGAAATATGGACAAAATAAGAAGTAAGATTTAAATTGAATTTTTAAATTCTTGTAAGTCCCTTTCGCAAAAGCCGACTTTTTGGATAATTCTGTGTCTTTTCGCAGATTATACAACTGCACATCTATAAACAGAATAACAACACCTTACCAAGGGGCTGAAAATAAAAACAACTCATCTTCAACTATTACTTCAGACCATGCATTATTTTGTGCATGGTTTAAAAATTCCTCACTAATCGTTGAATGCAAATCCCACCTAGACAACAAATCTGCTAACCTATTTTCAACTGTAGTTAAATGACGACATTTTAACACAAATTCGTACGAAGCAGCCAGGAAACATATCTCCTTCAAACAAGATTTCATAAAAGAGTTCCTGCAGGCCCTCGAAGCCTGTGAACCCAAAGTTTCAAACTAACAACTAAGCACAGAAGTTCAAGGGCATTTATATGCAACTTTTTCTTTTGAATAAACCTGGGAAAGGTTTTGTGAAAATACAAATCGCCACACAGTCCACCACAACCAACCAAAGTAGAATCACAAGATAGAATACAATCTGGTGTGGAAAAATCTTGTAGAAACATCATGGACACGCCATTATAAATTATCAAAAACTTACTCCACCATACTAAGTCCAATTTAACATATTTTGGAATCTTCTTAGAAACATTTTGATCACCAAAAGTTTTTAATCAAGTTAGTAACCTGGACACAAACAGTCGTCCGGGGCGTACACACGTACTAACAAAATTTAACTTTCCAAGCAAGGACTGCAACTCCTTCAAAGTACACTTGCTTCTTATTAATCAATCTTCAACTAAGGATGAAATTTCATCCAGCCTTTCCTTAGTAATAGAAAGAGTACAGCTCACTGTATCAACTAATATATCTAAAAAAAATTAAACCGTGTTATCTCAACCAAATATTTTAAACCGAATGATATATACGCGTGCGGGAAATTTGCAGGTGAGTACAGATTATGAATCAACCAATCAGAGAGAGTTAAATCTAAACAGAAAGATACACATGAGTGAACTTAATTTGAATATCGGCGAGAGAATTAATAATTTTTACAAATACAAATTTACCTATTGACGACTTACGATAAACCGTTTAATGTTCTATTGACGGGTTGACTTACGATAAACAGTTTAATGTTCTATTGACGGGTTGACTTACGATAAACAGTTTAATGTTCTATTGACGGGTTGACTTACGATAAACAGTTTAATGTTCTATTGACGGGTTGACTTACGATAAACAGTTTAATGTTCTATTGACGGGTTGACTTACGATAAACAGTTTAATGTTCTATTGACGGGTTGACATACGATAAACAGTTTAATGTTCTATTGACGGGTTGACTTACGATAAACAGTTTAATGTTCTATTGACGGGTTGAATTACGATAAACAGTTTAATGTTCTATTGACGGGTTGACTTACGATAAACAACAGTAATCCAGCTTTGATGCAATTAACAGTTTATATCAATTTCACAGAGTGGTACTACCGGGAATCCAGTTTGGGGCATAACACAACCTTTGAAATGGAAAATACCTCACAACATTTTATTGTAAGCCTGCAGACATAATGTGTATTGTAAGCCTGCAGACATAAGGTGTATTGTAAACCTGCAGACATAAGGTGTATTGTAAGACTGCAGACATAAGGTGTATTGTAAGCCTGCAGACATAAGGTGTATTGTAAGCATGCAGGCATAAGGTGTATTGTAAACCTGCAGACATAAGGTGTATTGTAAGCCTGCAGACATAAGGTGTATTGTAAACCTGCAGACATAATGTGTATTGTAAGCCTGCAGACATAAGGTGTATTGTAAACCTGCAGACATAAGGTGTATTGTAAGCCTGCAGACATAAGGTGTATTGTAAGCATGCAGGCATAAGGTGTATTGTAAACCTGCAGACATAAGGTGTATTGTAAGCCTGCAGACATAAGGTATATTGTAAGCCTGCAGGCATAAGGTGTATTGTAAACCTGCAGACATAATGTGTATTGTAAGCCTGCAGATATAAGGTGTAGTGTAAGCCTGCAGACATAAGGTGTATTGTAAGCCTGCAGACATAAGGTGTATTGTAAGCCTGCAGACATAAGGTGTATTGTAAGCCTGCAGACATAAGGTGTATTGTAAACCTGCAGACATAAGGTGTATTGTAAGCCTGCAGACATAATGTGTATTATAAGCCTGTAGACATAATGTGTATTGCACGCCTGCAGACATAAGGTGTATTGTAAGCCTGCAGACATAAGGTGTATTGTAAACCTGCAGACATAAGGTGTATTGTAAGCCTGCAGACATAAGGTGTATTGTAAGCCTGCAGACATACGGTGTATTGTAAGCATGCAGGCATAAGGTGTATTGTAAACCTGCAGACATAAGGTGTATTGTAAACCTGCAGGCATAAGGTGTATTGTAAGCCTGCAGACATAAGGTGTATTGTAAGCCTGCAGACATAAGGTGTATTGTAAGCCTGCAGACATAAGGTGTATTGTAAGCCTGCAGACATAATGTGTATTTTAAGCCTGCAGGCATAAGGTGTATAGTAAACCTGCAGACATAAGGTGTATTGTAAGCCTGCAGGCATAAGGGGTATTGTAAGCCTGCAGACATAAGGTGTATTGTAAGCCTGCAGACATAAGGTGTATTGTAAACCTGCAGACATAAGGTGTATTGTAAGCCTGCAGACATAAGGTGTGTTGTACGCCTGCAGACATAAGGTGTATTGTAAGCCTGCATACATAAGGTGTATTGTAAGCCTGCAGGCATAAGGTGTATTGTAAGCCTGCAGACATGAGGTGTATTGTAAGCCTGCAGACATAAGGTGTATTGTAAGCCTGCAGACATAATGTGTATTGTAAGCCTGCAGACATAAGGTGTATTGTAAGCCTGCAGACATAATGTGTATTGTAAGCCTGTAGACATAATGTGTATTGCACGCCTGCAGACATAAGGTGTATTGTAAGCCTGCAGACATAAGGTGTATTGTAAACCTGCAGACATAAGGTGTATTGTAAGCCTGCAGACATAAGGTGTATTGTAAGCCTGCAGACATACGGTGTATTGTAAGCATGCAGGCATAAGGTGTATTGTAAACCTGCAGACATAAGGTGTATTGTTAACCTGCAGGCATAATGTGTATTGTAAGCCTGCAGACATAAGGTGTATTGTAAGCCTGCAGACATAAGGTGTATTGTAAGCCTGCAGACATAATGTGTATTGTAAGCCTGCAGGCATAAGGTGTATTGTAAACCTGCAGACATAAGGTGTATTGTAAGCCTGCAGGCATAAGGGGTATTGTAAGCCTGCAGACATAAGGTGTATTGTAAGCCTGCAGACATCAGGTGTATTGTAAGCCTGCAGACATAAGGTGTGTTGTACGCCTGCAGACATAAGGTGTAATGTAAGCCTGCATACATAAGGTGTATTGTAAGCCTGCAGACATAAGGTGTATTGTAAGCCTCCAGGCATAAGGTGTATTGTAAGCCTGCAGACATGAGGTGTATTGTAAGCCTGCAGACATAAGGTGTATTGTAAGCCTGCAGACATAATGTGTATTGTAAGCCTGCAGACATAAGGTGTATTGTAAGCCTGCAGACATAAGGTGTATTGTAAGCCTGCAGACATAAGGTGTATTGTAAGCCTGCAGACATAAGGTGTATTGTAAGCCTTCAGACATAATGTGTATTGTAAGCCTGCAGACATAAGGTGTATTGTAAGCCTGCAGACATAAGGTGTATTGTAAGCCAGCAGACATAAGATGTATTGTAAGCCTGCAGACATAAGGTGTATTGTAAGCCTGTAGGAATAAGGTGTATTGTAAGCCTGCAGACATAAGGTGTATTGTAAGCCTGCAGGCATAAGGTGTATTGTCAGCCTGCAGACATAAGGTGTATTGTAAGCCTGTAGAAATAAGGTGTATTGTAAGCCTGCAGACATAAGGTGTATTGTAAGCCTGCAGACATAAGGTGTATTGTAAGCCTGCAGACATAAGGTGTATTGTAAGCCTGCAGACATAAGGTGTATTGTAAGCCTTCAGACATAAGGTGTATTGTAAGCCTGCAGACATAAGGTGTATTGTAAGCCTGCAGACATAAGGTGTATTGTAAGCCTGCAGACATAAGATGTATTGTAAGCCTGCAGACATAAGGTGTATTGTAAGCCTGTAGGAATAAGGTGTATTGTAAGCCTGCAGACATAAGGTGTATTGTAAGCCTGCAGGCATAAGGAGTATTGTCAGCCTGCAGACATAAGGTGTATTGTAAGCCTGTAGAAATAAGGTGTATTGTAAGCCTGCAGACATAAGGTGTATTGTAAGCCTGCAGACATAAGGTGTATTGTAAGCCTCCAGACATAAGGTGTATTGTAAGCATGCAGACATAAGGTGTATTGTAAGCATGCAGACATAAGGTGTATTGTAAGCCTGCAGACATAAGAAGTATTGTAAGCCTGCAGACATAAGGTGTATTGTAAGCCTGCAGACATAAGGTGTATTGTAAGCCTGCAGACATAAGGTGTATTGTAAGCCTGCAGACATAAGGTGTATTGTAACCATGCAGACATAAGGTGTATTGTAAGCCTGCAGACATAAGGTGTATTGTAAGCCTTCAGACATAAGGTGTATTGTAAACCTGCAGACATAAGGTGTATTGTAAGCCTGCCGACATAAGGTGTATTGTAAGCCTGCAGACATAAGGTGTATTGTAAGCGTGCAGACAAAAGGTGTATTGTAAGCCTGCATACAAAAGGTGTATTGTAAGCCTGCAGACATAAGGTGTATTGTAAGCCTGCAGACATAAGGTGTATTGTAAGCATGCAGACATAAGGTGTATTGTAAGCCTGCAGACATAAGATGTATTGTAAGCCTGCAGACATAAGGTGTATTGTAAGCCTGCAGACATAAGGTGTATTGTAAGCCTGCAAACATAAGGTGTATTGTAAGCCTGCAGACATAAGGTGTATTGTAAGTCTGCAGACATAAGGTGTATTGTAAGCATGCAGACATAAGGTGTATTGTAAGCTTGTAGACATCAGGTGTATTGTAAGCCTGTAGACATAAGGTGTATTGTAAGCCTGCAGACATAAGGTGTATTGTAAGCCTGCAGACATAAGGTGTATTGTAAGCATGCAGACATAAGGTGTATTGTAAGCCTGCAGACATAATGTGTATTGTAAACCTGCAGACATAAGGTGTATTGTAAGCCTGCAGACATAAGGTGTATTGTAAGCCTGCAGACATAAGGTGTATTGTAACCATGCAGACATAAGGTGTATTGTAAGCCTGCAGACATAAGGTGTATTGTAAGCCTTCAGACATAAGGTGTATTGTAAACCTGCAGACATAAGGTGTATTGTAAGCCTGCCGACATAAGGTGTATTGTAAGCCTGCAGACATAAGGTGTATTGTAAGCGTGCAGACAAAAGGTGTATTGTAAGCCTGCATACAAAAGGTGTATTGTAAGCCTGCAGACATAAGGTGTATTGTAAGCCTGCAGACATAAGGTGTATTGTAAGCATGCAGACATAAGGTGTATTGTAAGCCTGCAGACATAAGATGTATTGTAAGCCTGCAGACATACGGTGTATTGTAAGCCTGCAGACATAAGGTGTATTGTAAGCCTGCAGACATAAGGTGTATTGTAAGCCTGCAGACATAAGGTGTATTGTAAGTCTGCAGACATAAGGTGTATTGTAAGCATGCAGACATAAGGTGTATTGTAAGCTTGTAGACATCAGGTGTATTGTAAGCCTGTAGACATAAGGTGTATTGTAAGCCTGCAGACATAAGGTGTATTGTAAGCCTGCAGACATAAGGTGTATTGTAAGCATGCAGACATAAGGTGTATTGTAAGCCTGCAGACATAATGTGTATTGTAAACCTGCAGACATAAGGTGTATTGTAAGCCTGCAGACATAAGGTGTATTGTAAGCATGCAGACATAAGGTGTATTGTAAGCCTGCAGACATAAGGTGTATTGTAAGCCTGCAGACATAAGGTGTATTGTAAACCTGCAGACATAATGTGTATTGTAAACCTGCAGACATAAGGTGTATTGTAAACCTGCAGACATAATGTGTATTGTAAGCCTGCAGACATAAGGTGTATTGTAAACCTGCAGACATAAGGTGTATTGTAAGCCTGCAGACATAAGGTGTATTGTAAGCATGCAGGCATAAGGTGTATTGTAAACCTGCAGACATAAGGTGTATTGTAAGCCTGCAGACATAAGGTATATTGTAAGCCTGCAGGCATAAGGTGTATTGTAAACCTGCAGACATAATGTGTATTGTAAGCCTGCAGATATAAGGTGTAGTGTAAGCCTGCAGACATAAGGTGTATTGTAAGCCTGCAGACATAAGGTGTATTGTAAGCCTGCAGACATAAGGTGTATTGTAAGCCTGCAGAAATAAGGTGTATTGTAAACCTGCAGACATAAGGTGTATTGTAAGCCTGCAGACATAATGTGTATTATAAGCCTGTAGACATAATGTGTATTGCACGCCTGCAGACATAAGGTGTATTGTAAGCCTGCAGACATAAGGTGTATTGTAAACCTGCAGACATAAGGTGTATTGTAAGCCTGCAGACATAAGGTGTATTGTAAGCCTGCAGACATAAGGTGTATTGTAAGCATGCAGGCATAAGGTGTATTGTAAACCTGCAGACATAAGGTGTATTGTAAACCTGCAGGCATAAGGTGTATTGTAAGCCTGCAGACATAAGGTGTATTGTAAGCCTGCAGACATAAGGTGTATTGTAAGCCTGCAGACATAAGGTGTATTGTAAGCCTGCAGACATAATGAGTATTTTAAGCCTGCAGGCATAAGGTGTATTGTAAACCTGCAGACATAAGGTGTATTGTAAGCCTGCAGGAATAAGGGGTATTGTAAGCCTGCAGACATAAGGTGTATTGTAAGCCTGCAGACATAAGGTGTATTGTAAACCTGCAGACATAAGGTGTATTGTAAGCCTGCAGACATAAGGTGTGTTGTACGCCTGCAGACATAAGGTGTATTGTAAGCCTGCATACATAAGGTGTATTGTAAGCCTGCAGACATAAGGTGTATTGTAAGCCTGCAGGCATAAGGTGTATTGTAAGCCTGCAGACATGAGGTGTATTGTAAGCCTGCAGACATAAGGTGTATTGTAAGCCTGCAGACATAATGTGTATTGTAAGCCTGCAGACATAAGGTGTATTGTAAGCCTGCAGACATAATGTGTATTGTAAGCCTGTAGACATAATGTGTATTGCACGCCTGCAGACATAAGGTGTATTGTAAGCCTGCAGACATAAGGTGTATTGTAAACCTGCAGACATAAGGTGTATTGTAAGCCTGCAGACATAAGGTGTATTGTAAGCCTGCAGACATAAGGTGTATTGTAAGCATGCAGGCATAAGGTGTATTGTAAACCTGCAGACATAAGGTGTATTGTAAACCTGCAGGCATAATGTGTATTGTAAGCCTGCAGACATAAGGTGTATTGTAAGCCTGCAGACATAAGGTGTATTGTAAGCCTGCAGACATAAGGTGTATTGTAAGCCTGCAGACATAATGTGTATTGTAAGCCTGCAGGCATAAGGTGTATTGTAAACATGCAGACATAAGGTGTATTGTAAGCCTGCAGGCATAAGGGGTATTGTAAGCCTGCAGACATAAGGTGTATTGTAAGCCTGCAGACATAAGGTGTATTGTAAACCTGCAGACATAAGGTGTATTGTAAGCCTGCAGACATAAGGTGTGTTGTACGCATGCAGACATAAGGTGTAATGTAAGCCTGCATACAAAAGGTGTATTGTAAGCCTGCAGACATAAGGTGTATTGTAAGCCTCCAGGCATAAGGTGTATTGTAAGCCTGCAGACATGAGGTGTATTGTAAGCCTGCAGACATAAGGTGTATTGTAAGCCTGCAGACATAATGTGTATTGTAAGCCTGCAGACATAAGGTGTATTGTAAGCCTGCAGACATAAGGTGTATTGTAAGCATGCAGACATAAGGTGTATTGTAAGCTTGTAGACATCAGGTGTATTGTAAGCCTATAGACATAAGGTGTATTGTAAGCCTGCAGACATAAGGTGTATTGTAAGCCTGCAGACATAAGGTGTATTGTAAGCATGCAGACATAAGGTGTATTGTAAGCCTGCAGACATAATGTGTATTGTAAACCTGCAGACATAAGGTGTATTGTAAGCCTGCAGACATAAGGTGTATTGTAAGCATGCAGACATAAGGTGTATTGTAAGCCTGCAGACATAAGGTGTATTGTAAGCCTGCAGACATAAGGTGTATTGTAAACCTGCAGACATAATGTGTATTGTAAACCTGCAGACATAAGGTGTATTGTAAACCTGCAGACATAATGTGTATTGTAAGCCTGCAGACATAAGGTGTATTGTAAACCTGCAGACATAAGGTGTATTGTAAGCCTGCAGACATAAGGTGTATTGTAAGCATGCAGGCATAAGGTGTATTGTAAACCTGCAGACATAAGGTGTATTGTAAGCCTGCAGACATAAGGTATATTGTAAGCCTGCAGGCATAAGGTGTATTGTAAACCAGCAGACATAATGTGTATTGTAAGCCTGCAGATATAAGGTGTAGTGTAAGCCTGCAGACATAAGGTGTATTGTAAGCCTGCAGACATAAGGTGTATTGTAAGCCTGCAGACATAAGGTGTATTGTAAACCTGCAGACATAAGGTGTATTGTAAGCCTGCAGACATAATGTGTATTATAAGCCTGTAGACATAATGTGTATTGCACGCCTGCAGACATAAGGTGTATTGTAAGCCTGCAGACATAAGGTGTATTGTAAACCTGCAGACATAAGGTGTATTGTAAGCCTGCAGACATAAGGTGTATTGTAAGCCTGCAGACATAAGGTGTATTGTAAGCATGCAGGCATAAGGTGTATTGTAAACCTGCAGACATAAGGTGTATTGTAAACCTGCAGGCATAAGGTGTATTGTAAGCCTGCAGACATAAGGTGTATTGTAAGCCTGCAGACATAAGGTGTATTGTAAGCCTGCAGACATAAGGTGTATTGTAAGCCTGCAGACATAATGTGTATTGTAAGCCTGCAGGCATAAGGTGTATTGTAAACCTGCAGACATAAGGTGTATTGTAAGCCTGCAGGCATAAGGGGTATTGTAAGCCTGCAGACATAAGGTGTATTGTAAGGCTGCAGACATAAGGTGTATTGTAAACCTGCAGACATAAGGTGTATTGTAAGCCTGCAGACATAAGGTGTGTTGTACGCCTGCAGACATAAATTGTAATGTAAGCCTGCATACATAAGGTGTATTGTAAGCCTGCAGACATAAGGTGTATTGTAAGCCTCCAGGCATAAGGTGTATTGTAAGCCTGCAGACATGAGGTGTATTGTAAGCCTGCAGACATAAGGTGTATTGTAAACCTGCAGACATAATGTGTATTGTAAGCCTGCAGACATAAGGTGTATTGTAAGCCTGCAGACATAAGGTGTATTGTAAGCCTGCAGACATAAGGTGTATTGTAAGTCTGCAGACATAAGGTGTATTGTAAGCATGCAGACATAAGGTGTATTGTAAGCTTGAAGACATCAGGTGTATTGTAAGCCTGTAGACATAAGGTGTATTGTAAGCCTGCAGACATAAGGTGTATTGTAAGCCTGCAGACATAAGGTGTATTGTAAGCATGCAGACATAAGGTGTATTGTAAGCCTGCAGACATAATGTGTATTGTAAACCTGCAGACATAAGGTGTATTGTAAGCCTGCAGACATAAGGTGTATTGTAAGCATGCAGACATAAGGTGTATTGTAAGCCTGCAGACATAAGGTGTATTGTAAACCTGCAGACATAATGTGTATTGTAAACCTGTAGACATAAGGTGTATTGTAAACCTGCAGACATAATGTGTATTGTAAGCCTGCAGACATAAGGTGTATTGTAAGCCTGCAGACATAAGGTGTATTGTAAGCATGCAGACATAAGGTGTATTGTAAGCCTGCAGACATAATGTGTATTGTAAACCTGCAGACATAAGGTGTATTGTAAGCCTGCAGACATAAGGTGTATTGTAAGCATGCAGACATAAGGTGTATTGTAAGCCTGCAGACATAAGGTGTATTGTAAACCTGCAGACATAATGTGTATTGTAAACCTGCAGACATAAGGTGTATTGTAAACCTGCAGACATAATGTGTATTGTAAGCCTGCAGACATAAGGTGTATTGTAAACCTGCAGACATAAGGTGTATTGTAAGCCTGCAGACATAAGGTGTATTGTAAGCATGCAGGCATAAGGTGTATTGTAAACCTGCAGACATAAGGTGTATTGTAAGCCTGCAGACATAAGGTATATTGTAAGCCTGCAGGCATAAGGTGTATTGTAAACCTGCAGACATAATGTGTATTGTAAGCCTGCAGATATAAGGTGTAGTGTAAGCCTGCAGACATAAGGTGTATTGTAAGCCTGCAGACATAAGGTGTATTGTAAGCCTGCAGACATAAGGTGTATTGTAAACCTGCAGACATAAGGTGTATTGTAAGCCTGCAGACATAATGTGTATTATAAGCCTGTAGACATAATGTGTATTGCATGCCTGCAGACATAAGGTGTATTGTAAGCCTGCAGACATAAGGTGTATTGTAAACCTGCAGACATAAGGTGTATTGTAAGCCTGCAGACATAAGGTGTATTGTAAGCATGCAGACATACGGTGTATTGTAAGCATGCAGGCATAAGGTGTATTGTAAACCTGCAGACATAAGGTGTATTGTAAACCTGCAGGCATAAGGTGTATTGTAAGCCTGCAGACATAAGGTGTATTGTAAGCCTGCAGACATAAGGTGTATTGTAAGCCTGCAGACATAAGGTGTATTGTAAGCCTGCAGACATACGGTGTATTGTAAGCATGCAGGCATAAGGTGTATTGTAAACCTGCAGACATAAGGTGTATTGTAAGCCTGCAGGCATAAGGGGTATTGTAAGCCTGCAGACATAAGGTGTATTGTAAGCCTGCAGACATAAGGTGTATTGTAAACCTGCAGACATAAGGTGTATTGTAAGCCTGCAGACATAAGGTGTGTTGTACGCCTGCAGACATAAGGTGTATTGTAAGCCTGCATACATAAGGTGTATTGTAAGCCTGCAGACATAAGGTGTATTGTAAGCCTGCAGGCATAAGGTGTATTGTAAGCCTGCAGACATGAGGTGTATTGTAAGCCTGCAGACATAAGGTGTATTGTAAGCCTGCAGACATAATGTGTATTGTAAGCCTGCAGACATAAGGTGTATTGTAAGCCTGCAGACATAATGTGTATTGTAAGCCTGTAGACATAATGTGTATTGCACGCCTGCAGACATAAGGTGTATTGTAAGCCTGCAGACATAAGGTGTATTGTAAACCTGCAGACATAAGGTGTATTGTAAGCCTGCAGACATAAGGTGTATTGTAAGCCTGCAGACATAAGGTGTATTGTAAGCATGCAGGCATAAGGTGTATTGTAAACCTACAGACATAAGGTGTATTGTAAACCTGCAGGCATAATATGTATTGTAAGCCTGCAGACATAAGGTGTATTGTAAGCCTGCAGACATAAGGTGTATTGTAAGCCTGCAGACATAAGGTGTATTGTAAGCCTGCAGACATACGGTGTATTGTAAGCATGCAGGCATAAGGTGTATTGTAAACCTGCAGACATAAGGTGTATTGTAAGCCTGCAGGCATAAGGGGTATTGTAAGCCTGCAGACATAAGGTGTATTGTAAGCCTGCAGACATAAGGTGTATTGTAAGCCTGCAGACATAATGTGTATTGTAAGCCTGCAGGCATAAGGTGTATTGTAAACCTGCAGACATAAGGTGTATTGTAAGCCTGCAGACATAAGGTGTGTTGTACGCCTGCAGACATAAGGTGTATTGTAAGCCTGCATACATAAGGTGTATTGTAAGCCTGCAGACATAAGGTGTATTGTAAGCCTGCAGACATAAGGTGTATTGTAAGCCTGCAGACATGAGGTGTATTGTAAGCCTGCAGACATAAGGTGTATTGTAAGCCTGCAGACATAATGTGTATTGTAAGCCTGCAGACATAAGGTGTATTGTAAGCCTGCAGACATAATGTGTATTGTAAGCCTGTAGACATAATGTGTATTGCACGCCTGCAGACATAAGGTGTATTGTAAGCCTGCAGACATAAGGTGTATTGTAAACCTGCAGACATATGGTGTATTGTAAGCCTGCAGACATAAGGTGTATTGTAAGCCTGCAGACATACGGTGTATTGTAAGCATGCAGGCATAAGGTGTATTGTAAACCTACAGACATAAGGTGTATTGTAAACCTGCAGGCATAATATGTATTGTAAGCCTGCAAACATAAGGTGTATTGTAAGCCTGCAGACATAAGGTGTATTGTAAGCCTGCAGACATAAGGTGTATTGTAAGCCTGCAGACATAATGTGTATTGTAAGCCTGCAGGCATAAGGTGTATTGTAAACCTGCAGACATAAGGTGTATTGTAAGCCTGCAGGCATAAGGGGTATTGTAAGCCTGCAGACATAAGGTGTATTGTAAGGCTGCAGACATAAGGTGTATTGTAAACCTGCAGACATAAGGTGTATTGTAAGCCTGCAGACATAAGGTGTGTTGTACGCCTGCAGACATAAGGTGTAATGTAAGCCTGCATACATAAGGTGTATTGTAAGCCTGCAGACATAAGGTGTATTGTAAGCCTCCAGGCATAAGGTGTATTGTAAGCCTGCAGACATGAGGTGTATTGTAAGCCTGCAGACATAAGGTGTATTGTAAGCCTGCAGACATAATGTGTATTGTAAGCCTGCAGACATAAGGTGTATTGTAAGCCTGCAGACATAAGGTGTATTGTAAGCCTGCAGACATAAGGTGTATTGTAAGTCTGCAGACATAAGGTGTATTGTAAGCATGCAGACATAAGGTGTATTGTAAGCTTGAAGACATCAGGTGTATTGTAAGCCTGTAGACATAAGGTGTATTGTAAGCCTGCAGACATAAGGTGTATTGTAAGCCTGCAGACATAAGGTGTATTGTAAGCATGCAGACATAAGGTGTATTGTAAGCCTGCAGACATAATGTGTATTGTAAACCTGCAGACATAAGGTGTATTGTAAGCCTGCAGACATAAGGTGTATTGTAAGCCTGCAGACATAAGGTGTATTGTAAGCCTGCAGACATAAGGTGTATTGTAAACCTGCAGACATAATGTGTATTGTAAACCTGTAGACATAAGGTGTATTGTAAACCTGCAGACATAATGTGTATTGTAAGCCTGCAGACATAAGGTGTATTGTAAGCCTGCAGACATAAGGTGTATTGTAAGCATGCAGACATAAGGTGTATTGTAAGCCTGCAGACATAATGTGTATTGTAAACCTGCAGACATAAGGTGTATTGTAAGCCTGCAGACATAAGGTGTATTGTAAGCATGCAGACATAAGGTGTATTGTAAGCCTGCAGACATAAGGTGTATTGTAAACCTGCAGACATAATGTGTATTGTAAACCTGCAAACATAAGGTGTATTGTAAACCTGCAGACATAATGTGTATTGTAAGCCTGCAGACATAAGGTGTATTGTAAACCTGCAGACATAAGGTGTATTGTAAGCCTGCAGACATAAGGTGTATTGTAAGCATGCAGGCATAAGGTGTATTGTAAACCTGCAGACATAAGGTGTATTGTAAGCCTGCAGACATAAGGTATATTGTAAGCCTGCAGGCATAAGGTGTATTGTAAACCTGCAGACATAATGTGTATTGTAAGCCTGCAGATATAAGGTGTAGTGTAAGCCTGCAGACATAAGGTGTATTGTAAGCCTGCAGACATAAGGTGTATTGTAAGCCTGCAGACATAAGGTGTATTGTAAACCTGCAGACATAAGGTGTATTGTAAGCCTGCAGACATAATGTGTATTATAAGCCTGTAGACATAATGTGTATTGCATGCCTGCAGACATAAGGTGTATTGTAAGCCTGCAGACATAAGGTGTATTGTAAACCTGCAGACATAAGGTGTATTGTAAGCCTGCAGACATAAGGTGTATTGTAAGCATGCAGACATACGGTGTATTGTAAGCATGCAGGCATAAGGTGTATTGTAAACCTGCAGACATAAGGTGTATTGTAAACCTGCAGGCATAAGGTGTATTGTAAGCCTGCAGACATAAGGTGTATTGTAAGCCTGCAGACATAAGGTGTATTGTAAGCCTGCAGACATAAGGTGTATTGTAAGCCTGCAGACATACGGTGTATTGTAAGCATGCAGGCATAAGGTGTATTGTAAACCTGCAGACATAAGGTGTATTGTAAGCCTGCAGGCATAAGGGGTATTGTAAGCCTGCAGACATAAGGTGTATTGTAAGCCTGCAGACATAAGGTGTATTGTAAACCTGCAGACATAAGGTGTATTGTAAGCCTGCAGACATAAGGTGTGTTGTACGCCTGCAGACATAAGGTGTATTGTAAGCCTGCATACATAAGGTGTATTGTAAGCCTGCAGACATAAGGTGTATTGTAAGCCTGCAGGCATAAGGTGTATTGTAAGCCTGCAGACATGAGGTGTATTGTAAGCCTGCAGACATAAGGTGTATTGTAAGCCTGCAGACATAATGTGTATTGTAAGCCTGCAGACAT
This sequence comes from Bathymodiolus brooksi, assembly GCA_963680875.1. Classification (NCBI taxonomy): domain Eukaryota; kingdom Metazoa; phylum Mollusca; class Bivalvia; order Mytilida; family Modiolidae; genus Bathymodiolus; species Bathymodiolus brooksi. The sequence goes on from OY804576.1 coordinate 1,284,537, forward strand.
AAGGTGTATTGTAAGCCTGCAGACATAATGTGTATTGTAAGCCTGTAGACATAATGTGTATTGCACGCCTGCAGACATAAGGTGTATTGTAAGCCTGCAGACATAAGGTGTATTGTAAACCTGCAGACATAAGGTGTATTGTAAGCCTGCAGACATAAGGTGTATTGTAAGCATGCAGGCATAAGGTGTATTGTAAACCTGCAGACATAAGGTGTATTGTAAGCCTGCAGACATAAGGTATATTGTAAGCCTGCAGGCATAAGGTGTATTGTAAACCTGCAGACATAATGTGTATTGTAAGCCTGCAGATATAAGGTGTAGTGTAAGCCTGCAGACATAAGGTGTATTGTAAGCCTGCAGACATAAGGTGTATTGTAAGCCTGCAGACATAAGGTGTATTGTAAACCTGCAGACATAAGGTGTATTGTAAGCCTGCAGACATAATGTGTATTATAAGCCTGTAGACATAATGTGTATTGCATGCCTGCAGACATAAGGTGTATTGTAAGCCTGCAGACATAAGGTGTATTGTAAACCTGCAGACATAAGGTGTATTGTAAGCCTGCAGACATAAGGTGTATTGTAAGCATGCAGACATACGGTGTATTGTAAGCATGCAGGCATAAGGTGTATTGTAAACCTGCAGACATAAGGTGTATTGTAAACCTGCAGGCATAAGGTGTATTGTAAGCCTGCAGACATAAGGTGTATTGTAAGCCTGCAGACATAAGGTGTATTGTAAGCCTGCAGACATAAGGTGTATTGTAAGCCTGCAGACATACGGTGTATTGTAAGCATGCAGGCATAAGGTGTATTGTAAACCTGCAGACATAAGGTGTATTGTAAGCCTGCAGGCATAAGGGGTATTGTAAGCCTGCAGACATAAGGTGTATTGTAAGCCTGCAGACATAAGGTGTATTGTAAACCTGCAGACATAAGGTGTATTGTAAGCCTGCAGACATAAGGTGTGTTGTACGCCTGCAGACATAAGGTGTATTGTAAGCCTGCATACATAAGGTGTATTGTAAGCCTGCAGACATAAGGTGTATTGTAAGCCTGCAGGCATAAGGTGTATTGTAAGCCTGCAGACATGAGGTGTATTGTAAGCCTGCAGACATAAGGTGTATTGTAAGCCTGCAGACATAATGTGTATTGTAAGCCTGCAGACATAAGGTGTATTGTAAGCCTGCAGACATAATGTGTATTGTAAGCCTGTAGACATAATGTGTATTGCACGCCTGCAGACATAAGGTGTATTGTAAGCCTGCAGACATAAGGTGTATTGTAAACCTGCAGACATAAGGTGTATTGTAAGCCTGCAGACATAAGGTGTATTGTAAGCCTGCAGACATACGGTGTATTGTAAGCATGCAGGCATAAGGTGTATTGTAAACCTACAGACATAAGGTGTATTGTAAACCTGCAGGCATAATATGTATTGTAAGCCTGCAGACATAAGGTGTATTGTAAGCCTGCAGACATAAGGTGTATTGTAAGCCTGCAGACATAAGGTGTATTGTAAGCCTGCAGACATACGGTGTATTGTAAGCATGCAGGCATAAGGTGTATTGTAAACCTGCAGACATAAGGTGTATTGTAAGCCTGCAGGCATAAGGGGTATTGTAAGCCTGCAGACATAAGGTGTATTGTAAGCCTGCAGACATAAGGTGTATTGTAAGCCTGCAGACATAATGTGTATTGTAAGCCTGCAGGCATAAGGTGTATTGTAAACCTGCAGACATAAGGTGTATTGTAAGCCTGCAGACATAAGGTGTGTTGTACGCCTGCAGACATAAGGTGTATTGTAAGCCTGCATACATAAGGTGTATTGTAAGCCTGCAGACATAAGGTGTATTGTAAGCCTGCAGACATAAGGTGTATTGTAAGCCTGCAGACATGAGGTGTATTGTAAGCCTGCAGACATAAGGTGTATTGTAAGCCTGCAGACATAATGTGTATTGTAAGCCTGCAGACATAAGGTGTATTGTAAGCCTGCAGACATAATGTGTATTGTAAGCCTGTAGACATAATGTGTATTGCACGCCTGCAGACATAAGGTGTATTGTAAGCCTGCAGACATAAGGTGTATTGTAAACCTGCAGACATAAGGTGTATTGTAAGCCTGCAGACATAAGGTGTATTGTAAGCCTGCAGACATACGGTGTATTGTAAGCATGCAGGCATAAGGTGTATTGTAAACCTACAGACATAAGGTGTATTGTAAACCTGCAGGCATAATATGTATTGTAAGCCTGCAAACATAAGGTGTATTGTAAGCCTGCAGACATAAGGTGTATTGTAAGCCTGCAGACATAAGGTGTATTGTAAGCCTGCAGACATAATGTGTATTGTAAGCCTGCAGGCATAAGGTGTATTGTAAACCTGCAGACATAAGGTGTATTGTAAGCCTGCAGGCATAAGGGGTATTGTAAGCCTGCAGACATAAGGTGTATTGTAAGGCTGCAGACATAAGGTGTATTGTAAACCTGCAGACATAAGGTGTATTGAAAGCCTGCAGACATAAGGTGTGTTGTACGCCTGCAGACATAAGGTGTAATGTAAGCCTGCATACATAAGGTGTATTGTAAGCCTGCAGACATAAGGTGTATTGTAAGCCTCCAGGCATAAGGTGTATTGTAAGCCTGCAGACATGAGGTGTATTGTAAGCCTGCAGACATAAGGTGTATTGTAAGCCTGCAGACATAAGGTGTATTGTAAGCCTGCAGACATAAGGTGTATTGTAAGCCTGCAGACATAAGGTGTATTGTAAGCCTGCAGACATAAGGTGTATTGTAAGTCTGCAGACATAAGGTGTATTGTAAGCATGCAGACATAAGGTGTATTGTAAGCTTGAAGACATCAGGTGTATTGTAAGCCTGTAGACATAAGGTGTATTGTAAGCCTGCAGACATAAGGTGTATTGTAAGCCTGCAGACATAAGGTGTATTGTAAGCATGCAGACATAAGGTGTATTGTAAGCCTGCAGACATAATGTGTATTGTAAACCTGCAGACATAAGGTGTATTGTAAGCCTGCAGACATAAGGTGTATTGTAAGCCTGCAGACATAAGGTGTATTGTAAGCCTGCAGACATAAGGTGTATTGTAAACCTGCAGACATAATGTGTATTGTAAACCTGTAGACATAAGGTGTATTGTAAACCTGCAGACATAATGTGTATTGTAAGCCTGCAGACATAAGGTGTATTGTAAGCCTGCAGACATAAGGTGTATTGTAAGCATGCAGACATAAGGTGTATTGTAAGCCTGCAGACATAATGTGTATTGTAAACCTGCAGACATAAGGTGTATTGTAAGCCTGCAGACATAAGGTGTATTGTAAGCATGCAGACATAAGGTGTATTGTAAGCCTGCAGACATAAGGTGTATTGTAAACCTGCAGACATAATGTGTATTGTAAACCTGCAAACATAAGGTGTATTGTAAACCTGCAGACATAATGTGTATTGTAAGCCTGCAGACATAAGGTGTATTGTAAACCTGCAGACATAAGGTGTATTGTAAGCCTGCAGACATAAGGTGTATTGTAAGCATGCAGGCATAAGGTGTATTGTAAACCTGCAGACATAAGGTGTATTGTAAGCCTGCAGACATAAGGTATATTGTAAGCCTGCAGGCATAAGGTGTATTGTAAACCTGCAGACATAATGTGTATTGTAAGCCTGCAGATATAAGGTGTAGTGTAAGCCTGCAGACATAAGGTGTATTGTAAGCCTGCAGACATAAGGTGTATTGTAAGCCTGCAGACATAAGGTGTATTGTAAACCTGCAGACATAAGGTGTATTGTAAGCCTGCAGACATAATGTGTATTATAAGCCTGTAGACATAATGTGTATTGCATGCCTGCAGACATAAGGTGTATTGTAAGCCTGCAGACATAAGGTGTATTGTAAACCTGCAGACATAAGGTGTATTGTAAGCCTGCAGACATAAGGTGTATTGTAAGCATGCAGACATACGGTGTATTGTAAGCATGCAGGCATAAGGTGTATTGTAAACCTGCAGACATAAGGTGTATTGTAAACCTGCAGGCATAAGGTGTATTGTAAGCCTGCAGACATAAGGTGTATTGTAAGCCTGCAGACATAAGGTGTATTGTAAGCCTGCAGACATAAGGTGTATTGTAAGCCTGCAGACATACGGTGTATTGTAAGCATGCAGGCATAAGGTGTATTGTAAACCTGCAGACATAAGGTGTATTGTAAGCCTGCAGGCATAAGGGGTATTGTAAGCCTGCAGACATAAGGTGTATTGTAAGCCTGCAGACATAAGGTGTATTGTAAACCTGCAGACATAAGGTGTATTGTAAGCCTGCAGACATAAGGTGTGTTGTACGCCTGCAGACATAAGGTGTATTGTAAGCCTGCATACATAAGGTGTATTGTAAGCCTGCAGACATAAGGTGTATTGTAAGCCTGCAGGCATAAGGTGTATTGTAAGCCTGCAGACATGAGGTGTATTGTAAGCCTGCAGACATAAGGTGTATTGTAAGCCTGCAGACATAATGTGTATTGTAAGCCTGCAGACATAAGGTGTATTGTAAGCCTGCAGACATAATGTGTATTGTAAGCCTGTAGACATAATGTGTATTGCACGCCTGCAGACATAAGGTGTATTGTAAGCCTGCAGACATAAGGTGTATTGTAAACCTGCAGACATAAGGTGTATTGTAAGCCTGCAGACATAAGGTGTATTGTAAGCCTGCAGACATACGGTGTATTGTAAGCATGCAGGCATAAGGTGTATTGTAAACCTACAGACATAAGGTGTATTGTAAACCTGCAGGCATAATATGTATTGTAAGCCTGCAAACATAAGGTGTATTGTAAGCCTGCAGACATAAGGTGTATTGTAAGCCTGCAGACATAAGGTGTATTGTAAGCCTGCAGACATAAGGTGTATTGTAAGCATGCAGGCATAAGGTGTATTGTAAACCTGCAGACATAAGGTGTATTGTAAACCTGCAGGCATAATGTGTATTGTAAGCCTGCAGACATAAGGTGTATTGTAAGCCTGCAGACATAAGGTGTATTGTAAGCCTGCAGACATAAGGTGTATTGTAAGCCTGCAGACATAATGTGTATTGTAAGCCTGCAGGCATAAGGTGTATTGTAAACATGCAGACATAAGGTGTATTGTAAGCCTGCAGGCATAAGGGGTATTGTAAGCCTGCAGACATAAGGTGTATTGTAAACCTGCAGACATAAGGTGTATTGTAAGCCTGCAGACATAAGGTGTGTTGTACGCCTGCAGACATAAGGTGTAATGTAAGCCTGCATACATAAGGTGTATTGTAAGCCTGCAGACATAAGGTGTATTGTAAGCCTCCAGGCATAAGGTGTATTGTAAGCCTGCAGACATGAGGTGTATTGTAAGCCTGCAGACATAAGGTGTATTGTAAGCCTGCAGACATAAGGTGTATTGTAAGCCTGCAGACATAAGGTGTATTGTAAGCCTGCAGACATAAGGTGTATTGTATTGTAAGCCTGTAGAAATAAGGTGTATTGTAAGCCTGCAGACATAAGGTGTATTGTAAGCCTGCAGACATAAGGTGTATTGTAAGCCTGCAGATATAAGGTGTATTGTAAGCCTGCAGACATAAGGTGTATTGTAAGCCTTCAGACATAAGGTGTATTGTAAGCCTGTAGACATAAGGTGTATTGTAAGCCTGCAGACATAAGGTGTATTGTAAGCCTGCAGACATAAGATGTATTGTAAGCCTGCAGACATAAGGTGTATTGTAAGCCTGTAGGAATAAGATGTATTGTAAGCCTGCAGACATAAGGTGTATTGTAAGCCTGCAGACATAAGGTGTATTGTAAGCCTGTAGAAATAAGGTGTATTGTAAGCCTGCAGACATAAGGTGTATTGTAAGCCTGCAGGCATAAGGTGTATTGTAAGCCTGCAGACATGAGGTGTATTGTAAGCCTGCAGACATAAGGTGTATTGTAAGCCTGCAGACATAATGTGTATTGTAAGCCTGCAGACATAAGGTGTATTGTAAGCCTGCAGACATAATGTGTATTGTAAGCCTGTAGACATAATGTGTATTGCACGCCTGCAGACATAAGGTGTATTGTAAGCCTGCAGACATAAGGTGTATTGTAAACCTGCAGACATAAGGTGTATTGTAAGCCTGCAGACATAAGGTGTATTGTAAGCCTGCAGACATACGGTGTATTGTAAGCATGCAGGCATAAGGTGTATTGTAAACCTACAGACATAAGGTGTATTGTAAACCTGCAGGCATAATATGTATTGTAAGCCTGCAGACATAAGGTGTATTGTAAGCCTGCAGACATAAGGTGTATTGTAAGCCTGCAGACATAAGGTGTATTGTAAGCCTGCAGACATACGGTGTATTGTAAGCATGCAGGCATAAGGTGTATTGTAAACCTGCAGACATAAGGTGTATTGTAAGCCTGCAGGCATAAGGGGTATTGTAAGCCTGCAGACATAAGGTGTATTGTAAGCCTGCAGACATAAGGTGTATTGTAAGCCTGCAGACATAATGTGTATTGTAAGCCTGCAGGCATAAGGTGTATTGTAAACCTGCAGACATAAGGTGTATTGTAAGCCTGCAGACATAAGGTGTGTTGTACGCCTGCAGACATAAGGTGTATTGTAAGCCTGCATACATAAGGTGTATTGTAAGCCTGCAGACATAAGGTGTATTGTAAGCCTGCAGACATAAGGTGTATTGTAAGCCTGCAGACATGAGGTGTATTGTAAGCCTGCAGACATAAGGTGTATTGTAAGCCTGCAGACATAATGTGTATTGTAAGCCTGCAGACATAAGGTGTATTGTAAGCCTGCAGACATAATGTGTATTGTAAGCCTGTAGACATAATGTGTATTGCACGCCTGCAGACATAAGGTGTATTGTAAGCCTGCAGACATAAGGTGTATTGTAAACCTGCAGACATAAGGTGTATTGTAAGCCTGCAGACATAAGGTGTATTGTAAGCCTGCAGACATACGGTGTATTGTAAGCATGCAGGCATAAGGTGTATTGTAAACCTACAGACATAAGGTGTATTGTAAACCTGCAGGCATAATATGTATTGTAAGCCTGCAAACATAAGGTGTATTGTAAGCCTGCAGACATAAGGTGTATTGTAAGCCTGCAGACATAAGGTGTATTGTAAGCCTGCAGACATAATGTGTATTGTAAGCCTGCAGGCATAAGGTGTATTGTAAACCTGCAGACATAAGGTGTATTGTAAGCCTGCAGGCATAAGGGGTATTGTAAGCCTGCAGACATAAGGTGTATTGTAAGGCTGCAGACATAAGGTGTATTGTAAACCTGCAGACATAAGGTGTATTGAAAGCCTGCAGACATAAGGTGTGTTGTACGCCTGCAGACATAAGGTGTAATGTAAGCCTGCATACATAAGGTGTATTGTAAGCCTGCAGACATAAGGTGTATTGTAAGCCTCCAGGCATAAGGTGTATTGTAAGCCTGCAGACATGAGGTGTATTGTAAGCCTGCAGACATAAGGTGTATTGTAAGCCTGCAGACATAAGGTGTATTGTAAGCCTGCAGACATAAGGTGTATTGTAAGCCTGCAGACATAAGGTGTATTGTAAGCCTGCAGACATAAGGTGTATTGTAAGTCTGCAGACATAAGGTGTATTGTAAGCATGCAGACATAAGGTGTATTGTAAGCTTGAAGACATCAGGTGTATTGTAAGCCTGTAGACATAAGGTGTATTGTAAGCCTGCAGACATAAGGTGTATTGTAAGCCTGCAGACATAAGGTGTATTGTAAGCATGCAGACATAAGGTGTATTGTAAGCCTGCAGACATAATGTGTATTGTAAACCTGCAGACATAAGGTGTATTGTAAGCCTGCAGACATAAGGTGTATTGTAAGCCTGCAGACATAAGGTGTATTGTAAGCCTGCAGACATAAGGTGTATTGTAAACCTGCAGACATAATGTGTATTGTAAACCTGTAGACATAAGGTGTATTGTAAACCTGCAGACATAATGTGTATTGTAAGCCTGCAGACATAAGGTGTATTGTAAGCCTGCAGACATAAGGTGTATTGTAAGCATGCAGACATAAGGTGTATTGTAAGCCTGCAGACATAATGTGTATTGTAAACCTGCAGACATAAGGTGTATTGTAAGCCTGCAGACATAAGGTGTATTGTAAGCATGCAGACATAAGGTGTATTGTAAGCCTGCAGACATAAGGTGTATTGTAAACCTGCAGACATAATGTGTATTGTAAACCTGCAAACATAAGGTGTATTGTAAACCTGCAGACATAATGTGTATTGTAAGCCTGCAGACATAAGGTGTATTGTAAACCTGCAGACATAAGGTGTATTGTAAGCCTGCAGACATAAGGTGTATTGTAAGCATGCAGGCATAAGGTGTATTGTAAACCTGCAGACATAAGGTGTATTGTAAGCCTGCAGACATAAGGTATATTGTAAGCCTGCAGGCATAAGGTGTATTGTAAACCTGCAGACATAATGTGTATTGTAAGCCTGCAGATATAAGGTGTAGTGTAAGCCTGCAGACATAAGGTGTATTGTAAGCCTGCAGACATAAGGTGTATTGTAAGCCTGCAGACATAAGGTGTATTGTAAACCTGCAGACATAAGGTGTATTGTAAGCCTGCAGACATAATGTGTATTATAAGCCTGTAGACATAATGTGTATTGCATGCCTGCAGACATAAGGTGTATTGTAAGCCTGCAGACATAAGGTGTATTGTAAACCTGCAGACATAAGGTGTATTGTAAGCCTGCAGACATAAGGTGTATTGTAAGCATGCAGACATACGGTGTATTGTAAGCATGCAGGCATAAGGTGTATTGTAAACCTGCAGACATAAGGTGTATTGTAAACCTGCAGGCATAAGGTGTATTGTAAGCCTGCAGACATAAGGTGTATTGTAAGCCTGCAGACATAAGGTGTATTGTAAGCCTGCAGACATAAGGTGTATTGTAAGCCTGCAGACATACGGTGTATTGTAAGCATGCAGGCATAAGGTGTATTGTAAACCTGCAGACATAAGGTGTATTGTAAGCCTGCAGGCATAAGGGGTATTGTAAGCCTGCAGACATAAGGTGTATTGTAAGCCTGCAGACATAAGGTGTATTGTAAACCTGCAGACATAAGGTGTATTGTAAGCCTGCAGACATAAGGTGTGTTGTACGCCTGCAGACATAAGGTGTATTGTAAGCCTGCATACATAAGGTGTATTGTAAGCCTGCAGACATAAGGTGTATTGTAAGCCTGCAGGCATAAGGTGTATTGTAAGCCTGCAGACATGAGGTGTATTGTAAGCCTGCAGACATAAGGTGTATTGTAAGCCTGCAGACATAATGTGTATTGTAAGCCTGCAGACATAAGGTGTATTGTAAGCCTGCAGACATAATGTGTATTGTAAGCCTGTAGACATAATGTGTATTGCACGCCTGCAGACATAAGGTGTATTGTAAGCCTGCAGACATAAGGTGTATTGTAAACCTGCAGACATAAGGTGTATTGTAAGCCTGCAGACATAAGGTGTATTGTAAGCCTGCAGACATACGGTGTATTGTAAGCATGCAGGCATAAGGTGTATTGTAAACCTACAGACATAAGGTGTATTGTAAACCTGCAGGCATAATATGTATTGTAAGCCTGCAAACATAAGGTGTATTGTAAGCCTGCAGACATAAGGTGTATTGTAAGCCTGCAGACATAAGGTGTATTGTAAGCCTGCAGACATAAGGTGTATTGTAAGCATGCAGGCATAAGGTGTATTGTAAACCTGCAGACATAAGGTGTATTGTAAACCTGCAGGCATAATGTGTATTGTAAGCCTGCAGACATAAGGTGTATTGTAAGCCTGCAGACATAAGGTGTATTGTAAGCCTGCAGACATAAGGTGTATTGTAAGCCTGCAGACATAATGTGTATTGTAAGCCTGCAGGCATAAGGTGTATTGTAAACATGCAGACATAAGGTGTATTGTAAGCCTGCAGGCATAAGGGGTATTGTAAGCCTGCAGACATAAGGTGTATTGTAAACCTGCAGACATAAGGTGTATTGTAAGCCTGCAGACATAAGGTGTGTTGTACGCCTGCAGACATAAGGTGTAATGTAAGCCTGCATACATAAGGTGTATTGTAAGCCTGCAGACATAAGGTGTATTGTAAGCCTCCAGGCATAAGGTGTATTGTAAGCCTGCAGACATGAGGTGTATTGTAAGCCTGCAGACATAAGGTGTATTGTAAGCCTGCAGACATAAGGTGTATTGTAAGCCTGCAGACATAAGGTGTATTGTAAGCCTGCAGACATAAGGTGTATTGTATTGTAAGCCTGTAGAAATAAGGTGTATTGTAAGCCTGCAGACATAAGGTGTATTGTAAGCCTGCAGACATAAGGTGTATTGTAAGCCTGCAGATATAAGGTGTATTGTAAGCCTGCAGACATAAGGTGTATTGTAAGCCTTCAGACATAAGGTGTATTGTAAGCCTGTAGACATAAGGTGTATTGTAAGCCTGCAGACATAAGGTGTATTGTAAGCCTGCAGACATAAGATGTATTGTAAGCCTGCAGACATAAGGTGTATTGTAAGCCTGTAGGAATAAGATGTATTGTAAGCCTGCAGACATAAGGTGTATTGTAAGCCTGCAGACATAAGGTGTATTGTAAGCCTGTAGAAATAAGGTGTATTGTAAGCCTGCAGACATAAGGTGTATTGTAAGCCTGCAGACATAAGGTGTATTGTAAGCCTGCAGACATAAGGTGTATTGTAAGCATGCAGACATAAGGTGTATTGTAAGCATGCAGACATAAGGTGTATTGTAAGCCTGCAGACATAAGAGGTATTGTAAGCCTGCAGACATAAGGTGTATTGTAAGCCTGCAGACATAAGGTGTATTGTAAGCCTGCAGACATAAGGTGTATTGTAAGCCTGCAGACATAAGGTGTATTGTAAGCCTGCAGACATAAGGTGTATTGTAACCATGCAGACATAAGGTGTATTGTAAGCCTGCAGACATAAGGTGTATTGTAAGCCTTCAGACATAAGGTGTATTGTAAACCTGCAGACATAAGGTGTATTGTAAGCCTGCCGACATAAGGTGTATTGTAAGCCTGCAGACATAAGGTGTATTGTAAGCGTGCAGACACAAGGTGTATTGTAAGCCTGCATACAAAAGGTGTATTGTAAGCCTGCAGACATAAGGTGTATTGTAAGCCTGCAGACATAAGGTGTATTGTAAGCATGCAGACATAAGGTGTATTGTAAGCCTGCAGACATAAGATGTATTGTAAGCCTGCAGACATAAGGTGTATTGTAAGCCTGCAGACATAAGGTGTATTGTAAGCCTGCAGACATAAGGTGTATTGTAAGCCTGCAGACATAAGGTGTATTGTAAGTCTGCAGACATAAGGTGTATTGTAAGCATGCAGACATAAGGTGTATTGTAAGCTTGAAGACATCAGGTGTATTGTAAGCCTGTAGACATAAGGTGTATTGTAAGCCTGCAGACATAAGGTGTATTGTAAGCCTGCAGACATAAGGTGTATTGTAAGCATGCAGACATAAGGTGTATTGTAAGCCTGCAGACATAATGTGTATTGTAAACCTGCAGACATAAGGTGTATTGTAAGCCTGGAGACATAAGGTGTATTGTAAGCATGCAGACATAAGGTGTATTGTAAGCTGCAGACATAAGGTGTATTGTAAACCTGCAGACATAATGTGTATTGTAAACCTGTAGACATAAGGTGTATTGTAAACCTGCAGACATAATGTGTATTGTAAGCCTGCAGACATAAGGTGTATTGTAAGCCTGCAGACATAAGGTGTATTGTAAGCATGCAGACATAAGGTGTATTGTAAGCCTGCAGACATAATGTGTATTGTAAACCTGCAGACATAAGGTGTATTGTAAGCCTGCAGACATAAGGTGTATTGTAAGCATGCAGACATAAGGTGTATTGTAAGCCTGCAGACATAAGGTGTATTGTAAACCTGCAGACATAATGTGTATTGTAAACCTGCAGACATAAGGTGTATTGTAAACCTGCAGACATAATGTGTATTGTAAGCCTGCAGACATAAGGTGTATTGTAAACCTGCAGACATAAGGTGTATTGTAAGCCTGCAGACATAAGGTGTATTGTAAGCATGCAGGCATAAGGTGTATTGTAAACCTGCAGACATAAGGTGTATTGTAAGCCTGCAGACATAAGGTATATTGTAAGCCTGCAGGCATAAGGTGTATTGTAAACCTGCAGACATAATGTGTATTGTAAGCCTGCAGATATAAGGTGTAGTGTAAGCCTGCAGACATAAGGTGTATTGTAAGCCTGCAGACATAAGGTGTATTGTAAGCCTGCAGACATAAGGTGTATTGTAAACCTGCAGACATAAGGTGTATTGTAAGCCTGCAGACATAATGTGTATTATAAGCCTGTAGACATAATGTGTATTGCATGCCTGCAGACATAAGGTGTATTGTAAGCCTGCAGACATAAGGTGTATTGTAAACCTGCAGACATAAGGTGTATTGTAAGCCTGCAGACATAAGGTGTATTGTAAGCCTGCAGACATACGGTGTATTGTAAGCATGCAGGCATAAGGTGTATTGTAAACCTGCAGACATAAGGTGTATTGTAAACCTGCAGGCATAAGGTGTATTGTAAGCCTGCAGACATAAGGTGTATTGTAAGCCTGCAGACATAAGGTGTATTGTAAGCCTGCAGACATAAGGTGTATTGTAAGCCTGCAGACATACGGTGTATTGTAAGCATGCAGGCATAAGGTGTATTGTAAACCTGCAGACATAAGGTGTATTGTAATCCTGCAGGCATAAGGGGTATTGTAAGCCTGCAGACATAAGGTGTATTGTAAGCCTGCAGACATAAGGTGTATTGTAAGCCTGCAGACATAATGTGTATTGTAAGCCTGCAGGCATAAGGTGTATTGTAAACCTGCAGACATAAGGTGTATTGTAAGCCTGCAGACATAAGGTGTGTTGTACGCCTGCAGACATAAGGTGTATTGTAAGCCTGCATACATAAGGTGTATTGTAAGCCTGCAGACATAAGGTGTATTGTAAGCCTGCAGGCATAAGGTGTATTGTAAGCCTGCAGACATGAGGTGTATTGTAAGCCTGCAGACATAAGGTGTATTGTAAGCCTGCAGACATAATGTGTATTGTAAGCCTGCAGACATAAGGTGTATTGTAAGCCTGCAGACATAATGTGTATTGTAAGCCTGTAGACATAATGTGTATTGCACGCCTGCAGACATAAGGTGTATTGTAAGCCTGCAGACATAAGGTGTATTGTAAACCTGCAGACATAAGGTGTATTGTAAGCCTGCAGACATAAGGTGTATTGTAAGCCTGCAGACATACGGTGTATTGTAAGCATGCAGGCATAAGGTGTATTGTAAACCTACAGACATAAGGTGTATTGTAAACCTGCAGGCATAATATGTATTGTAAGCCTGCAAACATAAGGTGTATTGTAAGCCTGCAGACATAAGGTGTATTGTAAGCCTGCAGACATAAGGTGTATTGTAAGCCTGCAGACATAATGTGTATTGTAAGCCTGCAGGCATAAGGTGTATTGTAAACCTGCAGACATAAGGTGTATTGTAAGCCTGCAGGCATAAGGGGTATTGTAAGCCTGCAGACATAAGGTGTATTGTAAGGCTGCAGACATAAGGTGTATTGTAAACCTGCAGACATAAGGTGTATTGTAAGCCTGCAGACATAAGGTGTGTTGTACGCCTGCAGACATAAGGTGTAATGTAAGCCTGCATACATAAGGTGTATTGTAAGCCTGCAGACATAAGGTGTATTGTAAGCCTCCAGGCATAAGGTGTATTGTAAGCCTGCAGACATGAGGTGTATTGTAAGCCTGCAGACATAAGGTGTATTGTAAGCCTGCAGACATAATGTGTAGTGTAAGCCTGCAGACATAAGGTGTATTGTAAGCCTGCAGACATAAGGTGTATTGTAAGCCTGCAGACATAAGGTGTATTGTAAGCCTGCAGACATAAGGTGTATTGTAAGCCTTCAGACATAAGGTGTATTGTAAGCCTGCAGACATAAGGTGTATTGTAAGCCTGCAGACATAAGGTGTATTGTAAGCCTGCAGACATAAGATGTATTGTAAGCCTGCAGACATAAGGTGTATTATAAGCCTGTAGGAATAAGGTGTATTGTAAGCCTGCATACATAAGGTGTATTGTAAGCCTGCAGGCATAAGGTGTATTGTCAGCCTGCAGACATAAGGTGTATTGTAAGCCTGTAGAAATAAGGTGTATTGTAAGCCTGCAGACATAAGGTGTATTGTAAGCCTGCAGACATAAGGTGTATTGTAAGCCTGCAGACATAAGGTGTATTGTAAGCCTTCAGACATAAGGTGTATTGTAAGCCTGCAGACATAAGGTGTATTGTAAGCCTGCAGACATAAGGTGTATTGTAAGCCTGCAGACATAAGATGTATTGTAAGCCTGCAGACATAAGGTGTATTGTAAGCCTGTAGGAATAAGGTGTATTGTAAGCCTGCAGACATAAGGTGTATTGTAAGCCTGCAGGCATAAGGTGTATTGTCAGCCTGCAGACATCAGGTGTATTGTAAGCCTGTAGAAATAAGGTGTATTGTAAGCCTGCAGACATAAGGTGTATTGTAAGCCTGCAGACATAAGGTGTATTGTAAGCCTGCAGACATAAGGTGTATTGTAAGCCTGCAGACATAAGGTGTATTGTAAGCATGCAGACATAAGGTGTATTGTAAGCCTGCAGACATAAGAAGTATTGTAAGCCTGCATACAAAAGGTGTATTGTAAGCCTGCAGACATAAGGTGTATTGTAAGCCTGCAGACATAAGGTGTATTGTAAGCATGCAGACATAAGGTGTATTGTAAGCCTGCAGACATAAGATGTATTGTAAGCCTGCAGACATAAGGTGTATTGTAAGCATGCAGACATAAGGTGTATTGTAAGCCTGCATACATAATGTGTATTGTAAACCTGCAGACATAAGGTGTATTGTAAGCCTGCAGACATAAGGTGTATTGTAAGCCTTCAGACATAAGGTGTATTGTAAACCTGCAGACATAAGGTGTATTGTAAGCCTGCCGACATAAGGTGTATTGTAAGCCTGCAGACATAAGGTGTATTGTAAGCGTGCAGACACAAGGTGTATTGTAAGCCTGCATACAAAAGGTGTATTGTAAGCCTGCAGACATAAGGTGTATTGTAAGCCTGCAGACATAAGGTGTATTGTAAGCATGCAGACATAAGGTGTATTGTAAGCCTGCAGACATAAGATGTATTGTAAGCCTGCAGACATAAGGTGTATTGTAAGCCTGCAGACATAAGGTGTTTTGTAAGCCTGCAGAAATAAGGTGTATTGTAAGCCTGCAGACATAAGGTGTATTGTAAGCATGCAGACATAAGGTGTATTGTAAGCCTGCAGACATAAGAAGTATTGTAAGCCTGCATACAAAAGGTGTATTGTAAGCCTGCAGACATAAGGTGTATTGTAAGCCTGCAGACATAAGGTGTATTGTAAGCATGCAGACATAAGGTGTATTGTAAGCCTGCAGACATAAGATGTATTGTAAGCCTGCAGACATAAGGTGTATTGTAAGCATGCAGACATAAGGTGTATTGTAAGCCTGCAGACATAAGGTGTATTGTAAGCATGCAGACATAAGGTGTATTGTAAGCCTGCAGACATAAGAAGTATTGTAAGCCTGCATACAAAAGGTGTATTGTAAGCCTGCAGACATAAGGTGTATTGTAAGCCTGCAGACATAAGGTGTATTGTAAGCATGCAGACATAAGGTGTATTGTAAGCCTGCAGACATAAGATGTATTGTAAGCCTGCAGACATAAGGTGTATTGTAAGCATGCAGACATAAGGTGTATTGTAAGCCTGCATACATAATGTGTATTGTAAACCTGCAGACATAAGGTGTATTGTAAGCCTGCAGACATAAGGTGTATTGTAAGCCTGCAGACATAAGGTGTATTGTAAACCTGCAGACATAAGGTGTATTGTAAGCCTGCCGACATAAGGTGTATTGTAAGCCTGCAGACATAAGGTGTATTGTAAGCGTGCAGACACAAGGTGTATTGTAAGCCTGCATACAAAAGGTGTATTGTAAGCCTGCAGACATAAGATGTATTGTAAGCCTGCAGACATAAGGTGTATTGTAAGCCTGCAGACATAAGGTGTATTGTAAGCCTGCAGACATAAGATGTATTGTAAGCCTGCAGACATAAGGTGTATTGTAAGCCTGCAGACATAAGGTGTTTTGTAAGCCTGCAGAAATAAGGTGTATTGTAAGCCTGCAGACATAAGGTGTATTGTAAGTCTGCAGACATAAGGTGTATTGTAAGCATGCAGACATAAGGTGTATTGTAAGCTTGTAGACATCAGGTGTATTGTAAGCCTGTAGACATAAGGTGTATTGTAAGCCTGCAGACATAAGGTGTATTGTAAGCCTGCAGACATAAGGTGTATTGTAAGCATGCAGATATAAGGTGTATTGTAAGCCTGCAGACATAATGTGTATTGTAAACCTGCAGACATAAGGTGTATTGTAAGCCTGCAGACATAAGGTGTATTGTAAGCATGCAGACATAAGGTGTATTGTAAGCCTGCAGACATAAGGTGTATTGTAAGCCTGCAGACATAAGGTGTATTGTAAATCGTAGAAAGACAGACCATACAATGGCCAAAAGAAAGGGGTAGTAATACGTCGTAAATCTTAGAAAAACAGACAATGCAATGGCCAAAAGAAAGGGGTAGTAATACGTCGTAAATCTTAGAAAGACAGACAATACAATGGCTAAAATAAACGGGTAGTAATACGTCGTAAATTTTAGAAAGACAGACAATGCAATGGCAAAAAGAAAGAGGTAGTAATACGTCGTAAATCTTAGAAAGACAGGACAATACAATGGCCAAAAGAAAAGGGTAGTAATACGTCATAAATCTTAGAAAGACAGACAATACAATGGCCAAAAGAAAGGGGTAGTAATACGTCGTAAATCTTAGAAAGACAGACAATACAATGGCCAAAAGAAAGGGATAGTAATACGTCGTAAATCTTAGAAAGACAGACAATACAATGGCCAAAAGAAAGGGGTAGTAATACACCGTAAATCTTAGAAAGACAGACAATACAATGGCCAAAAGAAAGGGGTAGTAATACGTCGTAAGTCTTAGAAAGACAGACAATACAATGGCCAAAAGAAAGGGGTAGTAATACGTCATAAATCTTAGAAAGACAGACAATACAATGGCCAAAGGAAAGGGGTAGTAATACGTCATTAATCTTAGAAAGACAGACAATACAATGGCCAAAAGAAAGGGGTAGTAATACGTCGTAAATCTTAGAAAGACAGACAATACAATGGCCAAAAGAAAGGGGTAGTAATACGTCGTAAATCTTAGAAAGACAGACAATACAATGGCCAAAAGAAAGGGGTAGTAATACGTCGTAATTCTTAAAAAGACAGACAATACAATGGCAAAAAGAAAGGGGTAGTAATACGTCGTAAATCTTAGAAAGACAGACAATACAATGGCCAAAAGAAAGGGGTAGCAATACGTCGTAAATCTTAGAAAGACAGGACAATACAATGGCCAAAAGAAAGGGGTAGTAATACGTCGTAAATCTTAGAAAGACAGGAGAATTCAATGGCCAAAAGAAAGGGGTAGTAATACGTCGTAAATCTTAGAAAGACAGACAATACAATGGCCAAAAAAAAAAAGAGGTAGTAATACGTCGTAAATCTTAGAAAGACAGACAATACAATGGCCAAAAAAAGGGATAGTAATACGTCGTAAGTCTTAGAAAGACAGACAATGCAATGGCCAAAAGAAAGGGGTAGTAATACGTCGTAAGTCTTAGAAAGACAGACAATACAATGGCCAAAGGAAAGGGATAGTAATACGTCGTAAATCTTAGAAAGACAGGACAATACAATGGCCAAAACAAAAAGAGGTAGTAATACGTCGTAAATCTTAGAAAGACAGACAATACAATGGCCAAAAGAAAGGGGTAGTAATACGTCGTAAGTCTTAGAAAGACAGACAATACAATGGCCAAAAGAAAGGGGTAGTAATACGTCGTAAATCTTAGAAAGACAGACAATACAATGGCCAAAAGAAAGGGATAGTAATACGTCGTAAGTCTTAGAAAGACAGACAATACAATGGCCAAAAGAAAGGGGTAGTAATACGTCGTAAATCGTAGAAAGACAGACAATACAATGGCCAAAGGAAAGGGATAGTAATACGTCGTAAATCTTAGAACGACAGGACAATACAATGGCCAAAAGAAAGAGGTAGTAATACGTCGTAAATCTTAGAAAGACAGACAATACAATGGCCTAAAGAAAGGGATAGTAATACGTCGTAAATCTTAGAAAGACAGACAATGCAATGGCCAAAAGAAAGGGGTAGTAATACGTCGTAAATCTTAGAAAGACAGACAATACAATGGCCAAAAGAAAGGGGTAGTAATACGTCGTAAATCTTAGAAAGACAGACAATACAATGGCCAAAAAAAAAAGAGGTAGTAATACGTCGTAAATCTTAGAAAGACAGACAATACAATGGCCAAAAGAAAGGGATAGTAATACGTCGTAAGTCTTAGAAAGACAGACAATGCAATGGCCAAAAGAAAGGGGTAGTAATACGTCGTAAATCTTAGAAAGACAGACAATACAATGGCCAAAAGAAAGGGATAGTAATACGTCGTAAGTCTTAGAAAGACAGACAATACAATGGCCAAAATAAAGGGGTAGTAATACGTCGTAAATCTTAGAAAGACAGACAATACAATGGCCAAAAGAAAGGGGTAGTAATACGTCGTAAATCTTAGAAAGACAGACAATACAATGGCCAAAAGAAAGGGGTAGTAATACGTCGTAATTCTTAAAAAGACAGACAATACAATGGCAAAAAGAAAGGGGTAGTAATACGTCGTAAATCTTAGAAAGACAGACAATACAATGGCCAAAAGAAAGGGGTAGCAATACGTCGTAAATCTTAGAAAGACAGGACAATACAATGGCCAAAAGAAAGGGGTAGTAATACGTCGTAAATCTTAGAAAGACAGGAGAATTCAATGGCCAAAAGAAAGGGGTAGTAATACGTCGTAAATCTTAGAAAGACAGACAATACAATGGCCAAAAAAAAAAAGAGGTAGTAATACGTCGTAAATCTTAGAAAGACAGACAATACAATGGCCAAAAAAAGGGGTAGTAATACGTCGTAAATCTTAGAAAGACAGACAATACAATGGCCAAAAGAAAGGGGTAGTAATACGTCGTAAGTCTTAGAAAGACAGACAATACAATGGCCAAAAGAAAGGGGTAGTAATACGTCGTAAATCTTAGAAAGACAGACAATACAATGGCCAAAAGAAAGGGATAGTAATACGTCGTAAGTCTTAGAAAGACAGACAATACAATGGCCAAAAGAAAGGGGTAGTAATACGTCGTAAATCGTAGAAAGACAGACAATACAATGGCCAAAGGAAAGGGATAGTAATACGTCGTAAATCTTAGAACGACAGGACAATACAATGGCCAAAAGAAAGAGGTAGTAATACGTCGTAAATCTTAGAAAGACAGACAATACAATGGCCTAAAGAAAGGGATAGTAATACGTCGTAAATCTTAGAAAGACAGACAATGCAATGGCCAAAAGAAAGGGGTAGTAATACGTCGTAAATCTTAGAAAGACAGACAATACAATGGCCAAAAGAAAGGGGTAGTAATACGTCGTAAATCTTAGAAAGACAGACAATACAATGGCCAAAAAAAAAAGAGGTAGTAATACGTCGTAAATCTTAGAAAGACAGACAATACAATGGCCAAAAGAAAGGGATAGTAATACGTCGTAAGTCTTAGAAAGACAGACAATGCAATGGCCAAAAGAAAGGGGTAGTAATACGTCGTAAATCTTAGAAAGACAAACAATACAATGGCCAAAAGAAAGGGATAGTAATACGTCGTAAGTCTTAGAAAGACAGACAATACAATGGCCAAAAGAAAGGGGTAGTAATACGTCGTAAATCTTAGAAAGACAGACAATACAATGGCCAAAGGAAAGGGATAGTAATACGTCGTAAATCTTAGAAAGACAGGACAATACAATGGCCAAAAGAAAGAGGTAGTAATACGTCGTAAATCTTAGAAAGACAGACAATACAATGGCCTAAAGAAAGGGATAGTAATACGTCGTAAATCTTAGAAAGACAGACAATACAATGGCCAAAAGAAAGGAATAGTAATACGTCGTAAATCTTAGAAAGACAGACAATACAATGGCCAAAAGAAAGGGATAGTAATACGTCGTAAATCTTAGAAAGACAGACAATACAATGGCCAAAAGAAAGGGGTAGTAATACGTCGTAAATCTTAGAAAGACAGACCATACAATGGCCAAAGGAAAGGGATAGTAATACGTCGTAAATCTTAGAAAGACAGGACAATACAATGGCCAAAAGAAAGAGGTAGTAATACGTCGTAAGTCTTAGAAGGACAGACAATACAATGGCCAAAAGAAAGGGGTAGTAATACGTCGTAAATCTTAGAAAGACAGACCATACAATGGCCAAAGGAAAGGGATAGTAATACACCGTAAATCTTAGAAAGACAGGACAATACAATGGCCAAAAGAAAGAGGTAGTAATACGTCGTAAGTCTTAGAAAGACAGACAATACAATGGCCAAAAGAAAGGGGTAGTAATACGTCGTAAATCTTAGAAAGACAGACAATACAATGGCCAAAAGAAAGGGATAGTAATACGTCGTAAGTCTTAGAAAGACAGACAATACAATGGCCAAAAGAAAGGGGTAGTAATACGTCGTAAATCGTAGAAAGACAGACCATACAATGGCCAAAGGAAAGGGATAGTAATACGTCGTAAATCTTAGAACGACAGGACAATACAATGGCCAAAAGAAAGAGGTAGTAATACGTCGTAAATCTTAGAAAGACAGACAATACAATGGCCTAAAGAAAGGGATAGTAATACGTCGTAAATCTTAGAAAGACAGACAATGCAATGGCCAAAAGAAAGGGGTAGTAATACGTCGTAAATCTTAGAAAGACAGACAATACAATGGCCAAAAGAAAGGGGTAGTAATACGTCGTAAATCTTAGAAAGACAGACAATACAATGGCCAAAAAAAAAAGAGGTAGTAATACGTCGTAAATCTTAGAAAGACAGACAATACAATGGCCAAAAGAAAGGGATAGTAATACGTCGTAAGTCTTAGAAAGACAGACAATACAATGGCCAAAAGAAAGGGGTAGTAATACGTCGTAAGTCTTAGAAAGACAGACAATACAATGGCCAAAGGAAAGGGATAGTAATACGTCGTAAATCTTAGAAAGACAGGACAATACAATGGCCCAAAAAAAAAGAGGTAGTAATACGTCGTAAATCTTAGAAAGACAGACAATACAATGGCCAAAAGAAAGGGATAGTAATACGTCGTAAGTCTTAGAAAGACAGACAATACAATGGCCAAAAGAAAGGGGTAGTAATACGTCGTAAGTCTTAGAAAGACAGACAATACAATGGCCAAAGGAAAGGGATAGTAATACGTCGTAAATCTTAGAAAGACAGGACAATACAATGGCCAAAAAAAAAAGAGGTAGTAATACGTTGTAAATCTTAGAAAGACAGACAATACAATGGCCAAAAGAAAGGGGTAGTAATACGTCGTAAGTCTTAGAAAGACAGACAATGCAATGGCCAAAAGAAAGGGGTAGTAATACGTCGTAAATCTTAGAAAGACAGACAATACAATGGCCAAAAGAAAGGGATAGTAATACGTCGTAAGTCTTAGAAAGACAGACAATACAATGGCCAAAAGAAAGGGGTAGTAATACGTCGTAAATCGTAGAAAGACAGACCATACAATGGCCAAAGGAAAGGGATAGTAATACGTCGTAAATCTTAGAACGACAGGACAATACAATGGCCAAAAGAAAGAGGTAGTAATACGTCGTAAATCTTAGAAAGACAGACAATACAATGGCCTAAAGAAAGGGATAGTAATACGTCGTAAATCTTAGAAAGACAGACAATGCAATGGCCAAAAGAAAGGGGTAGTAATACGTCGTAAATCTTAGGAAGACAGACAATACAATGGCCAAAAAAAAAAGAGGTAGTAATACGTCGTAAATCTTAGAAAGACAGACAATACAATGGCCAAAGGAAAGGGATAGTAATACGTCGTAAGTCTTAGAAAGACAGACAATACAATGGCCAAAAGAAAGGGGTAGTAATACGTCGTAAGTCTTAGAAAGACAGACAATACAATGGCCAAAGGAAAGGGATAGTAATACGTCGTAAATCTTAGAAAGACAGGACAATACAATGGCCAAAAAAAAAGAGGTAGTAATACGTCGTAAATCTTAGAAAGACAGACAATACAATGGCCAAAAGAAAGGGATAGTAATACGTCGTAAGTCTTAGAAAGACAGACAATACAATGGCCAAAAGAAAGGGGTAGTAATACGTCGTAAATCGTAGAAAGACAGACCATACAATGGCCAAAGGAAAGGGATAGTAATACGTCGTAAATCTTAGAACGACAGGACAATACAATGGCCAAAAGAAAGAGGTAGTAATACGTCGTAAATCTTAGAAAGACAGACAATACAATGGCCTAAAGAAAGGGATAGTAATACGTCGTAAATCTTAGAAAGACAGACAATGCAATGGCCAAAAGAAAGGGGTAGTAATACGTCGTAAATCTTAGAAAGACAGACAATACAATGGCCAAAAGAAAGGGATAGTAATACGTCGTAAGTCTTAGAAAGACAGACAATACAATGGCCAAAAGAAAGGGGTAGTAATACGTCGTAAATCTTAGAAAGACAGACCATACAATGGTCAAAGGAAAGGGATAGTAATACACCGTAAATCTTAGAAAGACAGGACAATACAATGGCCAAAATAAAGAGGTAGTAATACGTCGTAAATCTTAGAAAGACAGACAATACAATGGCCAAAAGAAAGGGGTAGTAATACGTCATAAATCTTAGAAAGACAGACCATACAATGGCCAAAGGAAAGGGATAGTAATAC
This sequence comes from Bathymodiolus brooksi, assembly GCA_963680875.1. Classification (NCBI taxonomy): domain Eukaryota; kingdom Metazoa; phylum Mollusca; class Bivalvia; order Mytilida; family Modiolidae; genus Bathymodiolus; species Bathymodiolus brooksi. The sequence goes on from OY804576.1 coordinate 1,307,666, forward strand.
GTCGTAAATCTTAGAAAGACAGGACAATACAATGGCCAAAAGAAAGAGGTAGTAATACGTCGTAAATCTTAGAAAGACAGACAATACAATGGCCAAAAGAAAGGGGTAGTAATACGTCGTAAATCTTAGAAAGACAGACAATACAATGGCCAAAAGAAAGGGATAGTAATACGTCGTGAGTCTTAGAAAGATAGACCATACAATGGCCAAAAGAAAGGGGTAGTAATACGTCGTAAATCTTAGAAAGACAGACAATACAATGGCCAAAAGAAAGGGATAGTAATACGTCGTAAATCTTAGAAAGACAGACAATACAATGGCCAAAATAAAGGGGTAGTAATACGTCGTAAATCTTAGAAAGACAGACCATACAATGGCCAAAAGAAAGGGGTAGTAATACGTCGTAAATCTTAGAAAGACAGACAATACAATGGCCAAAAGAAAGGGGTAGTAATACGTCGTAAATCTTAGAAAGACAGGACAATACAATGGCAAAAAAAAGGGGTAGTAATACGTCGTAAATCTTAGAAAGACAGACAATACAATGGCCAAAAGAAAGGGGTAGTAATACGTCGTAAATCTTAGAAAGACAGACAATACAATGGCCAAAAGAAAGGGATAGTAATACGTCGTAAGTCTTAGAAAGACAGACAATACAATGGCCAAAAGAAAGGGATAGTAATACGTCGTAAATCTTAGAAAGACAGACCATACAATGGCCAAAGGAAAGGGATAGTAATACGTCGTAAATCTTAGAAAGACAGGACAATACAATGGCCAAAAGAAAGAGGTAGTAATACGTCGTAAATCTTAGAAAGACAGACAATGCAATGGCCAAAAGAAAGGGGTAGTAATACGTCGTAAATCTTAGAAAGACAGACAATACAATGGCCAAAAGAAAGGGATAGTAATACGTCGTAAGTCTTAGAAAGACAGACAATACAATGGCCAAAAGAAAGGGATAGTAATACGTCGTAAATCTTAGAAAGACAGACAATACAATGGCCAAAATAAAGGGGTAGTAATACGTCGTAAATCTTAGAAAGACAGACCATACAATGGCCAAAAGAAAGGGGTAGTAATACGTCGTAAATCTTAGAAAGACAGACAATACAATGGCCAAAAGAAAGGGGTAGTAATACGTCGTAAATCTTAGAAAGACAGGACAATACAATGGCAAAACGAAAGGGGTAGTAATACGTCGTAATTCTTAGAAAGACAGACAATACAATGGCCAAAAGAAAGGGGTAGTAATACGTCGTAAATCTTAGAAAGACAGACAATACAATGGCCAAAAGAAAGGGGTAGTAATACGTCGTACATCTTAGAAAGACAGACAATACAATGGCCAAAAGAAAGGGATAGTAATACGTCGTAAGTCTTAGAAAGACAGACAATACAATGGCCAAAAGAAAGGGGTAGTAATACGTCGTAAATCTTAGAAAGACAGACCATACAATGGCCAAAGGAAAGGGATAGTAATACGTCGTAAATCTTAGAAAGACAGGACAATACAATGGCCAAAAGAAAGAGGTGGTAATACGTCGTAAATCTTAGAAAGACAGACAATGCAATGGCCAAAAGAAAGGGGTAGTAATACGTCGTAAGTCTTAGAAAGACAGACAATAAAATGGCCAAAAGAAAGTGATAGTAATACGTCGTAAGTCTTAGAAAGACAGACAATACAATGGCCAAAAGAAAGGGGTAGTAATACGTCGTAAATCTTAGAAAGACAGACCATACAATGGCCAAAGGAAAGGGATAGTAATACGTCGTAAATCTTAGAAAGACAGAACAATGCAATGGCCAAAAGAAAGAGGTAGTAATACGTCGTAAATCTTAGAAAGACAGACAATACAATGGCCTAAAGAAAGGGATAGTAATACGTCGTAAATCTTAGAAAGACAGACAATACAATGGCCAAAAGAAAGAGGTAGTAATACGTCGTAAATCTTAGAAAGACAGACAATACAATGGCCAAAAGAAAGGGATAGTAATACGTCGTAAGTCTTAGAAAGACAGACAATACAATGGCCAATAGAAAGGGATAGTAATACGTCGTAAATCTTAGAAAGACAGACAATACAATGGCCAAAGGAAAGGGATAGTAATACGTCGTAAATCTTAGAAAGACAGGACAATACAATGGCCAAAAGAAAGAGGTAGTAATACGTCGTAAATCTTAGAAAGACAGACAATACAATGGCCAAAAGAAAGAGGTAGTAATACGTCGTAAATCTTAGAAAGACAGACAATACAATGGCCAAAAGAAAGGGATAGTAATACGTCGTAAATCGTAGAAAGACAGACAATACAATGGCCAAAAGAAAGGGGTAGTAATACGTCGTAAATCTTAGAAAGACAGACAATACAATGGCCAAAAGAAAGGGATAGTAATACGTCGTAAATCTTAGAAAGACAGACAATACAATGGCCAAAAGAAAGGGATAGTAATACGTCGTAAATCTTAGAAAGACAGACAATTCAATGGCCAAAAGAAAGGGATAGTAATACGTCGTAAATCTTAGAAAGACAGACAATACAATGGCCAAAAGAAAGGGGTAGTAATACGTCGTAAATCTTAGAAAGACAGACAATACAATGGCCAAAAGAAAGGGGTAGTAATACGTCGTAAATCTTAGAAAGACAGACAATACAATGGCCAAAAGAAAGGGGTAGTAATACGTCGTAAATCTTAGAAAGACAGACAATACAATGGCCAAAAGAAAGGGGTAGTAATACGTCGTAAATCTTAGAGAGACAGACCATACAATGGCCAAAAGAAAGGGGTAGTAATAAGTCGTAAATCATAGAAAGACAGACAATACAATGGCCAAAAGAAAGGGGTAGTAATACGTCGTAAATCTTAGAAAGACAGGACAATACAATGGTCAAAAGAAAGGGTAGTAATACGTCGTAAATCTTACAAAGACAGACAATACAATGGCCAAACGAAAGGGATAGTAATATGTCGTAAATCTTAGAAAGTCAGACAATACAATGGCCAAAAGAAAGGGATAGTAATACGTCGTAAATCTTAGAAAGACAGACAATACAATGGCCAAAAGAAAGGGGTAGTAATACGTCGTAAATCTTAGAAAGACAGACAATACAATGGCCAAAAGAAAGGGGTAGTAATACGTCGTAAATCTTAGAAAGACAGACAATACAATGGCCAAAAGAAAGGGATAGTAATACGTCGTAAATCTTAGAAAGACAGACAATACAATGGCCAAAAGAAAGGGATAGTAATACGTCGTAAATCTTAGAAAGACAGACAATTCAATGGCCAAAAGAAAGGGATAGTAATACGTCGTAAATCTTAGAAAGACAGACAATACAATGGCCAAAAGAAAGGGGTAGTAATACGTCGTAAATCTTAGAAAGACAGACAATACAATGGCCAAAAGAAAGGGGTAGTAATACGTCGTAAATCTTAGAAAGACAGACAATACAATGGCCAAAAGAAAGGGGTAGTAATACGTCGTAAATCTTAGAAAGACAGACAATACAATGGCCAAAAGAAAGGGGTAGTAATACGTCGTAAATCTTAGAAAGACAGACAATACAATGGCCAAAAGAAAGGGATAGTAATACGTCGTAAATCTTAGAAAGACAGACAATTCAATGGCCAAAAGAAAGGGATAGTAATACGTCGTAAATCTTAGAAAGACAGACAATACAATGGCCAAAAGAAAGGGGTAGTAATACGTCGTAAATCTTAGAAAGACAGACAATACAATGGCCAAAAGAAAGGGGTAGTAATACGTCGTAAATCTTAGAAAGACAGACAATACAATGGCCAAAAGAAAGGGGTAGTAATACGTCGTAAATCTTAGAAAGACAGACAATACAATGGCCAAAAGAAAGGGGTAGTAATACGTCGTAAATCTTAGAGAGACAGACCATACAATGGCCAAAAGAAAGGGGTAGTAATAAGTCGTAAATCATAGAAAGACAGACAATACAATGGCCAAAAGAAAGGGGTAGTAATACGTCGTAAATCTTAGAAAGACAGGACAATACAATGGTCAAAAGAAAGGGTAGTAATACGTCGTAAATCTTACAAAGACAGAAAATACAATGGCCAAACGAAAGGGATAGTAATATGTCGTAAATCTTAGAAAGTCAGACAATACAATGGCCAAAAGAAAGGGATAGTAATACGTCGTAAATCTTAGAAAGACAGACAATACAATGGCCAAAAGAAAGGGGTAGTAATACGTCGTAAATTTTAGAAAGACAGACAATACAATGGCCAAAAGAAAGGGGTAGTAATACGTCGTAAATCTTAGAAAGACAGACAATACAATGGCCAAAAGAAAGGAGTAGTAATACGTTGTAAATCTTAGAAAGACAGGACAATACAATGGCCAAAAGAAAGGGGTAGTAACACGTCGTAAATCTTAGAAAGACAAACAATACAATGGCCAAAAGAAAGGGATAGTAATACGTCGTAAATCTTAGAAAGACAGACAATACAATGGCCAAAAAAAAGGGGTAGTAATACGTCGTAAATCTTAGAAAGACAGACAATACAATGGTCAAAAGAAAGGGGTAGTAATACGTCGTAAATCTTAGAGAGACAGACCATACAATGGCCAAAAGAAAGGGGTAGTAATAAGTCGTAAATCATAGAAAGACAGACAATACAATGGCCAAAAGAAAGGGGTAGTAATACGTCGTAAATCGTAGAAAGACAGACAATACAATGGCCAAAAGAAAGGGATAGTAATACGTCGTAAATCTTAGAAAGACAGACCATACAATGGCCAAAAGAAAGGGGTAGTAATACATCGTAAATCTTAGAAAGACAGACAATACAATGGCCAAAAGAAAGGGGTAGTAATACGTCGTAAATCTTAGAAAGACAGACCATACAATGGCCAAAAGAAAGGGATAGTAATACGTCGTAAGTCTTAGAAAGACAGACAATACAATGGCCAAAAGAAAGGGGTAGTAATACGTCGTAAATCTTAGAAAGACAGACAATACAATGGCCAAAAGAAAGGGGTAGTAATACGTCGTAAGTCTTAGAAAGACAGACAATGCAATGGCCAAAAGAAAGGGGTAGTAATACGTCGTAAATCTTAGAAAGACAGACAATACAATGGCCAAAAGAAAGGGGTAGTAATACGTCGTAAATCTTAGAAAGACAGACAATACAATGGCCAAAAGAAAGGGATAGTAATACGTCGTAAATCTTAGAAAGACAGACAATACAATGGCCAAAAGAAAGGGGTAGTAATACGTCGTAAATCTTAGAAAGACAGACAATACAATGGCCGAAAGAAAGGGGTAGTAATACGTCGTAAGTCTTAGAAAGACAGACAATACAATGGCCAAAAGAAAGGGGTAGTAATACGTCGTAAATCTTAGAAAGACAGACAATACAATGGCCAAAAGAAAGGGGTAGTAATACGTCGTAAATCTTAGAAAGACAGACAATACAATGGCCAAAAGAAAGAGGTAGTAATACGTCGTAAATCTTAGAAAGACAGACAATACAATGGCCAAAAGAAAGGGGTAGTAATACGTCGTAAATCTTAGAAAGAGAGACAATACAATGGCCAAAAGAAAGGAGTAGTAATACGTCGTAAGTCTTAGAAAGACAGACAGTGCAATGGCCAAAAGAAAGAGGTGGTAATACGTCGTAAATCTTAGAAAGACAGACAATACAATGGCCAAAAGAAAGGGGTAGTAATACGTCGTAAATCTTAGAAAGACAGACAATACAATGGCCAAAAGAAAGGGGTAGTAATACGTCGTAAATCTTAGAAAGAGAGACAATACAATGGCCAAAAGAAAGGGGTAGTAATACGTCGTAAGTCTTAGAAAGACAGACAACACAATGGCCAAAAGAAAGGGGTAGTAATACGTCGTAAATCTTAGAAAGACAGACAATACAATGGCCAAAATAAAGGGGTAGTAATACGTCGTAAATCTTAGAAAGACAGACAATACAATGGCCTAAAGAAAGGGGTAGTAATACGTCGTAAATCTTAGAAAGACAGACAATACAATGGCCTAAAGAAAGGGGTAGTAATACGTCGTAAGTCTTAGAAAGACAGACAAAACAATGGCCTAAAGAAAGGGGTAGTAATACGTCGTAAGTCTTAGAAAGACAGACAATACAATGGCCAAAAGAAAGGGGTAGTAATACGTCGTAAATCTTAGAAAGAGAGACAATACAATGGCCAAAAGAAAGGGGTAGTAATACGTCGTAAATCTTAGAAAGACAGACAATACAATGGCCAAAAGAAAGGGGTAGTAATACGTCGTAAATCTTAGAAAGACAGACAATACAATGGCCAAAAGAAAGGGGTAGTAATACGTCGTAAATCTTAGAAAGACAGGACAATACAATGGTCAAAAGAAAGGGTAGTAATACGTCGTAAATCTTACAAAGACAGACAATACAATGGCCAAACGAAAGGGATAGTAATATGTCGTAAATCTTAGAAAGTCAGACAATACAATGGCCAAAAGAAAGGGATAGTAATACGTCGTAAATCTTAGAAAGACAGACAATACAATGGCCAAAAGAAAGGGGTAGTAATACGTCGTAAATCTTAGAAAGACAGACAATACAATGGCCAAAAGAAAGGGGTAGTAATACGTCGTAAATCTTAGAAAGACAGACAATACAATGGCCAAAAGAAAGGAGTAGTAATACGTTGTAAATCTTAGAAAGACAGGACAATACAATGGCCAAAAGAAAGGGGTAGTAACACGTCGTAAATCTTAGAAAGACAAACAATACAATGGCCAAAAGAAAGGGATAGTAATACGTCGTAAATCTTAGAAAGACAGACAATACAATGGCCAAAAGAAAGGGGTAGTAATACGTCGTAAATCTTAGAAAGACAGACAATACAATGGCCAAAAGAAAGGGGTAGTAATACGTCGTAAATCTTAGAGAGACAGACCATACAATGGCCAAAAGAAAGGGGTAGTAATAAGTCGTAAATCATAGAAAGACAGACAATACAATGGCCAAAAGAAAGGGGTAGTAATACGTCGTAAATCGTAGAAAGACAGACAATACAATGGCCAAAAGAAAGGGATAGTAATACGTCGTAAATCTTAGAAAGACAGACCATACAATGGCCAAAAGAAAGGGGTAGTAATACATCGTAAATCTTAGAAAGACAGACAATACAATGGCTAAAAGAAAGGGGTAGTAATACGTCGTAAATCTTAGAAAGACAGACCATACAATGGCCAAAAGAAAGGGATAGTAATACGTCGTAAGTCTTAGAAAGACAGACAATACAATGGCCAAAAGAAAGGGGTAGTAATACGTCGTAAATCTTAGAAAGACAGACAATACAATGGCCAAAAGAAAGGGGTAGTAATACGTCGTAAATCTTAGAAAGACAGACAATACAATGGCCAAAAGAAAGGGGTAGTAATACGTCGTAAATCTTAGAAAGACAGACAATGCAATGGCCAAAAGAAAGGGGTAGTAATACGTCGTAAATCTTAGAAAGACAGACAATACAATGGCCAAAAGAAAGGGGTAGTAATACGTCGTAAATCTTAGAAAGACAGACAATACAATGGCCAAAAGAAAGGGATAGTAATACGTCGTAAATCTTAGAAAGACAGACAATACAATGGCCAAAAGAAAGGGGTAGTAATACGTCGTAAATCTTAGAAAGACAGACAATACAATGGCCAAAAGAAAGGGGTAGTAATACGTCGTAAATCTTAGAAAGACAGACAATACAATGGCCGAAAGAAAGGGGTAGTAATACGTCGTAAGTCTTAGAAAGACAGACAGTACAATGGCCAAAAGAAAGGGGTAGTAATACGTCGTAAATCTTAGAAAGACAGACAATACAATGGCCAAAAGAAAGGGGTAGTAATACGTCGTAAATCTTAGAAAGACAGACAATACAATGGCCAAAAGAAAGAGGTAGTAATACGTCGTAAATCTTAGAAAGACAGACAATACAATGGCCAAAAGAAAGGGGTAGTAATACGTCGTAAATCTTAGAAAGAGAGACAATACAATGGCCAAAAGAAAGGAGTAGTAATACGTCGTAAGTCTTAGAAAGACAGACAATGCAATGGCCAAAAGAAAGAGGTGGTAATACGTCGTAAATCTTAGAAAGACAGACAATACAATGGCCAAAAGAAAGGGGTAGTAATACGTCGTAAATCTTAGAAAGACAGACAATACAATGGCCAAAAGAAAGGGATAGTAATACGTCGTAAATCTTAGAAAGAGAGACAATACAATGGCCAAAAGAAAGGGGTAGTAATACGTCGTAAGTCTTAGAAAGACAGACAACGCAATGGCCAAAAGAAAGGGGTAGTAATACGTCGTAAATCTTAGAAAGACAGACAATACAATGGCCAAAATAAAGGGGTAGTAATACGTCGTAAATCTTAGAAAGACAGACAATACAATGGCCTAAAGAAAGGGGTAGTAATACGTCGTAAATCTTAGAAAGACAGACAATACAATGGCCTAAAGAAAGGGGTAGTAATACGTCGTAAATCTTAGAAAGACAGACAACACAATGGCCTAAAGAAAGGGGTAGTAATACGTCGTAAGTCTTAGAAAGACAGACAATACAATGGCCAAAAGAAAGGGGTAGTAATACGTCGTAAATCTTAGAAAGACAGACAATACAATGGCCAAAAGAAAGGGATAGTAATACGTCGTAAATCTTAGAAAGACAGACAATACAATGGCCAAAAGAAAGGGATAGTAATACGTCGTAAATCTTAGAAAGACAGACAATACAATGGCCAAAAGAAAGGGATAGTAATACGTCGTAAATCTTAGAAAGACAGACAATACAATGGCCAAAAGAAAGGGATAGTAATACGTCGTAAATCTTAGAAAGACAGACAATACAATGGCCAAAAGAAAGGGATAGTAATACGTCGTAAATCTTAGAAAGACAGACAATACAATGGCCAAAAGAAAGGGGTAGTAATACGTCGTAAATCTTAGAAAGACAGACAATACAATGGCCAAAAGAAAGAGGTAGTAATACGTCGTAAATCTTAGAAAGACAGACAATACAATGGCCAAAAGAAAGGGGTAGTAATACGTCGTAAATCTTAGAAAGACAGACAATACAATGGCCAAAAGAAAGGGGTAGTAATACGTCGTAAATCTTAGAAAGAGAGACAATACAATGGCCTAAAGAAAGGGGTAGTAATACGTCGTAAGTCTTAGAAAGACAGACAACACAATGGCCAAAAGAAAGGGGTAGTAATACGTCGTAAATCTTAGAAAGACAGACCATACAATGGCCAAAATAAAGGGGTAGTAATACGTCGTAAATCTTAGAAAGACAGACAATACAATGGCCTAAAGAAAGCGGTAGTAATACGTCGTAAATCTTAGAAAGACAGACAATACAATGGCCAAAAGAAAGAGGTAGTAATACGTCGTAAATCTTAGAAAGACAGACAATACAATGGCCAAAATAAAGGGGTAGTAATACGTCGTAAATCTTAGAACGACAGACAATACAATGGCCAAAAGAAAGGGATAGTAATACGTCGTAAATCTTAGAAAGACAGACAATACAATGGCCAAAAGAAAGGGGTAGTAATACGTCGTAAATCTTACGCCCCCCTCTAAATCCGCCAAAAGATAAAGGACAAACGGTGATCTACAAAACACTACACAGAAAACTAAAGATCGATCAATATGAACACCACTAAAAGCCGGGAGTGAACGTACGTGTTCAGGAATGGTAGGCAGTTCCTGCTCCACTAGTGGATGGCAATTGGATTTAAGACACCATTTATGACCATCATTACTTATCCTTTAAATGGTATTCAGCTAGATCACGATTCAGAATGGTCTTTAATTGGTCTTGTCATTGTTGTTTCTGTAGCTGATTATTTAATAAAAAGTTATTTTCCTAATTTTTCAATTTCCAATACACTACTCATAAGATCCAATAATAGTCTGGAGTTCACATGCTGTATCATGCGCCTTGTTCAGCCATTTTGTTCAGTCCTATTAATGAAATATGGTATATTACATTCCTCCGAAATTTCAGATTCAAAATTCAGTTTGCTCTTTTTGTCGTTTTTTAACTACGTTGAAAATCTTATGACAATTTTCAGCTGTAGAATGTTTTAAAAAGATCACCTGATTTATTGAAGATATAATCCCTTGCTTAACCTTTGACCCGTGTACCATATTCCAATATTTACTCATTGGTGTGTGACAATTATTTTCATAATAAAATATGCCTACAAATGCATCATACTTGCTGAATTTTTCCCTCAACAGTTTCTCTGAAGATATAAAAATTACCAAGATTATCTGATATTGGATATGTCTTTAAATCTCTAGTTATCTGTGTAATGTTGTGTAGATCTTGTTTGTACTTTTGCTCTTTTTATTTTGGCCATTGTATTGTCTGTCATTTAATTTACGCCTTGATTACCACATTTGATATCTTAAAACTGCCAATTTTTCGTAGCATCTCCAAATCGTATTCAACCAGGATTTACTAGTGTGTTTGGAGTTTGATGATGATTTATGCATTATTGTATCAGCTATTCATTCAATTTAACAGGGGATCAATGACAGGTTTTCACAGTTTGGTTTAAAGAAATATGTGTACTTATTAAAATGGCAGACTAGTAACTTCCTAAAATTTTATGTTTCCGGTTTTACTTAATGTAAAAAGAATGTAGAATGTAAATTCCCAAGAATAATCGTGTTATGATCACTTCTACAATGTCATTATGGACTTTCCAGGAGAAGTCAACTAAAATAGATGGATCTGAAATAATCAGATCGATAGTCATGTCACATTGCCCTGATGTAAAGTTTGAGCGTCATTAAATATACATGAACCTTAGTAGAACAGCAAGTCGTTAAACCTTTAGAATTATGTAAAAAGAATGTGGTTTGTGACCCCAAAACAGGGTTTTGTCTGTTAAATGACGACAATCACAATAATTGAGGTAATTCCTTGATTATACTTCTAAGTTGGTGAGGATTTAGATTTGAGTTAGGAGGTGAATATAATATTATTGCTTAATCCACAGATAGATCGTCCTCATCACTGTGGATGGAGAATAAATGATATGATTCTCTTGTTTGGTGGGAATATAACCACTGAATGCCACAGATGCTAAAGATAAGGGTTAATCGAGACTGCCAAATATGTGGTTTACAATGCATTTAATAACAGCTTAATCAGCTGTAGTGTTTAATTGGTTTATGTTTTCAGATAATGATGAACGTTTAGATTGGGTTTATGTTTTCAGATAATGATGAACGTTTAGATTGGGTTTATGCTTTCAGATAATGATGAACGTTTAGATTGGGTTTATGTTTTCAGATAATGATGAACGTTTAGATTGGGTTTATGTTTTCAGATAATGATGAACGTTTAGATTGGGTTTATGTTTTTAGATAATGATGAACGTTTAGATTGGGTTAATGTTTTCAGATAATGATGAACGTTTAGATTGGGTTTATGTTTTTAGATAATGATGAACGTTTAGATTGGGTTTATGTTTTTAGATAATGATGAACGTTTAGATTGGGTTAATGTTTTCAGATAATGATGAACGTTTAGATTGGGTTTATGTTTTCAGATAATGATGAACGTTTAGATTGGGTTAATGTTTTCAGATAATAAATGAACGTTTAGATTGGGTTAATGTTTTCAGATAATGATGAACGTTTAGATTGGGTTAATGTTTTCAGATAATGATGAACGTTTAAATTGCAGTGATTTTGTAATAGCAAAAGTTTGATGATTTAGAGTGCTTAGTTGTGGATTGATGACGTATTATAGGTGTTGGTATGGATGACATGTCTGGAGAACGTAATTGGCGGTTTTGTATACGTACTTGTTGGTGGTGTTTTTGAGAACATATTGGTTAGTTGTTGGCTTGGAAAACTTGTTTGTTTGTGTAGTTTGAGATGAAGATATTTGGTGTTTTGGCATTATAATGATATCGTTATTGGCAAGAATTATTGAAACTGAAAAAGGCATTAAGTGTCCATGTTTAGGTTGCTTATTTTTAAAGTGTTGACGATGTACCACACACTGGCGATGTAACACATACTGACGATGTAACACAAATTGACAATGTAACACATATTGACGATGTAACACACACTGACGATGTAACACATACTGACGATGTAACACATACTGACGATGTAGCACACACTGACGATTTAACTCACACTGATGATGTAACACATACTGACGATGTAACACATACTGACGGTGTAACACACACTGACGATGTAACACATAATGACGATGTGGCACACACTAACGATGTAAAACACACTGACGATGTAACACACAGTGACGATGTAACACATAATGATGATGTAACAGATACTGACGATGTAACACACACTGACGATGTAGCACATACTGACGATGTAACACACACTGACGATGTAACACATACTGACGATGTAGCACACACTGACGATGTAACACATACTGACGATGCAACACATACTGACGATGTAGCATATACTGACGATGTAACACATACTGATGATGTAGCACATACTGACGGTGTAATACACACTGACTATGTAGCACACACTGACGATGTAACACACACTGACGATTTAACACATACTGACGGTGTAACACATACTGATGATGTAACACATACTGACGATGTAGCACACACTGACGATGTAACACATACTGACGATGTAGCACACACTGATGATGTAACACATACTGACGATGTAACACACTGATGATGTAGCACATACTGACGATGTAGCACATACTGACGATGTAACACATACTGACGATGTAACACAGACTGACGATGTAACACATACTGATGATGTAGCACATACTGATGATGTAACACACACTGACGATGTAACACACACTGATGATGTAACACATACTGACGATGTAGCATATACTGACGATGTAACACATATTGATGATGTAGCACATACTGACGGTGTAATACACACTGACTATGTAGCACACACTGACGATGTAACACACACTGACGATTTAACACATACTGACGGTGTAACACATACTGACGATGTAACACATACTGACGATGTAACATATACTGATGATGTAGCACATACTGGCGATGTACCACATACTGACGATATACCACATACTAACGATGTACCACATACTGATGATATAACAAATACTGATGATGTAGCACATACTGACGATGCAACACACACTGACGATGTAACACACACTGACGATGTAGCACACACTGATGATGTAGCACACACTGATGATGTAACACATACTGACGATGTAACACACACTGACGATGTAACACATACTAACGATGCAACACACAGTAACTATGTAACACACACTGACGATGTAGCACACACTGATGATGTAGCACATACTGATGATGTAACACATACTGACGATGTAACAGATACTGACGATGTAATAGATACTGACGATATAACACATTGACGATGTAACACATACTGACGATGTAGCACACACTGACGATGTAGCACACACTGACGATGTAGCACACACTGACGATGTAACACACACTGACGATGTAACATACTGATGATGTAACACATACTGACGATGCAACACATACTGACGATGCAACACATACTGACGATGTAGCACACACTGACGATGTAACACACACTGACGATGTAGCACAGACTGACGATGTAACACACACTGACGATGTAACATATTGATGATGTAACACATACTGACGATGCAACACATACTGACGATGTAACACACACTGACGATATAACACATACTGATGATGTAGCACACACTGATGATGTAACACATACTGACGATGCAACACATACTGACGATGTAACACACACTGACGATATAACACATACTGATGATGTAGCACACACTGACGATGTAGCACATACTGACGATGTAACACACACTGACGATGTAACACATACTGACGATGTAACACATACTGACGATGTAACACATACTGACGATGCAACACACAGTAACTATGTAACACACACTGACGATGTAGCACACACTGATGATGTAGCACATACTGATGATGTAACACATACTGACGATGTAACAGATACTGACGATGTAATAGATACTGACGATATAACACATTGACGATGTAACACATACTGACGATGTAGCACACACTGACGATGTAGCACACACTGACGATGTAGCACACACTGACGATGTAACACACACTGACGATGTAACATACTGATGATGTAACACATACTGACGATGCAACACATACTGACGATGCAACACATACTGACGATGTAGCACACACTGACGATGTAACACACACTGACGATGTAGCACAGACTGACGATGTAACACACACTGACGATGTAACATATTGATGATGTAACACATACTGACGATGCAACACATACTGACGATGTAACACACACTGACGATATAACACATACTGATGATGTAGCACACACTGATGATGTAACACATACTGACGATGCAACACATACTGACGATGTAACACACACTGACGATATAACACATACTGATGATGTAGCACACACTGACGATGTAGCACATACTGACGATGTAACACACACTGACGATGTAACACATACTGACGATGTAGCACACACTGACGATGTAACACATACTGACGATGCAACACATACTGACGATGTAGCATATACTGACGATGTAACACATACTGATGATGTAGCACATACTGACGGTGTAATACACACTGACTATGTAGCACACACTGACGATGTAACACACACTGACGATTTAACACATACTGACGGTGTAACACATACTGATGATGTAACACATACTGACGATGTAGCACACACTGACGATGTAACACATACTGACGATGTAGCACACACTGATGATGTAACACATACTGACGATGTAACACACTGATGATGTAGCACATACTGACGATGTAGCACATACTGACGATGTAACACATACTGACGATGTAACACAGACTGACGATGTAACACATACTGATGATGTAACACACACTGACGATATAACACATACTGATGATGTAGCACACACTGATGATGTAACACATACTAACGATGTAACACATACTGAAGATATAGCACATGCTAATAATGTAACACATACTGACGGTGTAACACATAATGACGATGTAATACATACAGATAATGTAGCACACGCTGACGATGTAGCACATACTGACGATGTACAACATACTGATGATGTAACACATACTAATGATATAGCACATACTGATGATGTAACACATACTGACAGTGTAACACACACTGATGATGCAACACATACTGATGATGTAACACATACTGATGATGTCACACATACTGATCATGTCACACATACTGACGATGTAGCACATGCTGACGATGTAGCACATACTGACGATGTAACACATACTGACGATGTACCACATACTGACGATGTAACACATACTGATGATGTAACACATACTGACGATGTCACACATGCTGATGATGTAGCACATACTGACGATGTAACACATACTGACGATGCAACACATACTGACGGTGTAACACATACTGACGATGTACCACATACTGATGATGTGACAGATACTGACGATGTAACACACACTGACGATGTAACACATACTGACGATGCAACACACACTGATGATGTAACACACACTGACGATGTAACACATACTGACGATGCAACACACTGATGATGTAATACACACTGACGATGTAACACATACTGACGATGTAACACATACTGATGATGTAACACACACTGACGATGTAACACATACCGATGATGTAACACACCCTGACGATGTAACACATACAGATGACGTAACTAACACATACCGACGATGTAGCACACACTGACGATGTAACACATACTGAAGGCGTTACACATACTCGTAATGTAACACATACATATGATGTAACACATAGTGATGATGTAGCACATACTGATGATGTAATACACACTGACGATGTAACACATACCGATGATGTAACTAACACATACCGACGATGTAGCACACACTGACGATGTAACACATACTGATGATGTAACACATACTGATGATGTAACACATACTGATGATGTAGCACATACTGACGATGTAGCACATACTGATGATGTAGCACACACTGATGATGTAACACATACTGACGATGTAGCACACACTGACGATGTAACACATACTGACGATGTAACACATACTGACGATGTAACACATACTGACGATGCAACACACAGTAACTATGTAACACACACTGACCATGTAGCACACACTGATGATGTAGCACATACTGATGATGTAACACATACTGACGATGTAACAGATACTGACGATGTAATAGATACTGACGATATAACACATTGACGATGTAACACATACTGACGATGTAACACACACTGACGATATAACACATACTGACGATGTAGCATATACTGACGATGTAGAACACACTGCCGATGTAGCACACACTGACGATGTAGCACACACTGACGATGTAACACACACTGACGATGTAACATACTGATGATGTAACACATACTGACGATGCAACACATACTGACGATGCAACACATACTGACGATGTAGTACACACTGACGATGTAACACATACTGACGATGTAGCACAGACTGACGATGTAACACACACTGACGATGTAACATATTGATGATGTAACACATACTGACGATTCAACACATACTGACGATGTAACACACACTGACGATATAACACATACTGATGATGTAGCACACACTGATGATGTAACACATACTAACGATGTAACACATACTGAAGATATAGCACATGCTAATAATGTAACACATACTGACGGTGTAACACATAATGACGATGTAATACATACAGATAATGTAGCACACGCTGACGATGTAGCACATACTGACGATGTACAACATACTGATGATGTAACACATACTAATGATATAGCACATACTGATGATGTAACACATACTGACAGTGTAACACACACTGATGATGCAACACATACTGATGATGTAACACATACTGATGATGTCACACATACTGATCATGTCACACATACTAACGATGTAGCACATGCTGACGATGTAGCACATACTGACGATGTAACACATACTGACGATGTACCACATACTGACGATGTAACACATACTGATGATGTAACACATACTGACGATGTCACACATGCTGATGATGTAGCACATACTGACGATGTAACACATACTGACGATGCAACACATACTGACGGTGTAACACATACTGACGATGTACCACATACTGATGATGTGACAGATACTGACGATGTAACACACACTGACGATGTAACACATACTGACGATGCAACACACACTGATGATGTAACACACACTGACGATGTAACACATACTGACGATGCAACACACTGATGATGTAATACACACTGACGATGTAACACATACTGACGATGTAACACATACTGATGATGTAACACACACTGACGATGTAACACATACCGATGATGTAACACACCCTGACGATGTAACACATACAGATGACGTAACTAACACATACCGACGATGTAGCACACACTGACGATGTAACACATACTGAAGGCGTTACACATACTCGTAATGTAACACATACATATGATGTAACACATAGTGATGATGTAGCACATACTGATGATGTAATACACACTGACGATGTAACACATACCGATGATGTAACTAACACATACCGACGATGTAGCACACACTGACGATGTAACACATACTGATGATGTAACACATACTGATGATGTAACACATACTGATGATGTAGCACATACTGACGATGTAGCACAGACTGACGATGTAACACACACTGACGATGTAACATACTGATGATGTAACAAATACTGACGATGCAACACATACTGACGATGCAACACATACTGGCGATGTAACACACACTGACAAGGTAACACATACTGATGATGTAGCACACACTGACGATGCAACACATACTGACGATGCAACACATACTGACGATGTAGCACACACTGACGATGTAACACACACTGACGATGTAGCACAGACTGACGATGTAACACACACTGACGATGTAACATATTGATGATGTAACACATACTGACGATGCAACACATACTGACGATGTAACACACACTGACGATATAACACATACTGATGATGTAGCACACACTGATGATGTAACACATACTGACGATGCAACACATACTGACGATGTAACACACACTGACGATATAACACATACTGATGATGTAGCACACACTGACGATGTAGCACATACTGACGATGTAACACACACTGACGATGTAACACATACTGACGATGTAACACATACTGACGATGTAACACATACTGACGATGCAACACACAGTAACTATGTAACACACACTGACGATGTAGCACACACTGATGATGTAGCACATACTGATGATGTAACACATACTGACGATGTAACAGATACTGACGATGTAATAGATACTGACGATATAACACATTGACGATGTAACACATACTGACGATGTAGCACACACTGACGATGTAGCACACACTGACGATGTAGCACACACTGACGATGTAACACACACTGACGATGTAACATACTGATGATGTAACACATACTGACGATGCAACACATACTGACGATGCAACACATACTGACGATGTAGCACACACTGACGATGTAACACACACTGACGATGTAGCACAGACTGACGATGTAACACACACTGACGATGTAACATATTGATGATGTAACACATACTGACGATGCAACACATACTGACGATGTAACACACACTGACGATATAACACATACTGATGATGTAGCACACACTGATGATGTAACACATACTGACGATGCAACATATACTGACGATGTAACACACACTGACGATATAACACATACTGATGATGTAGCACACACTGACGATGTAGCACATACTGACGATGTAACACACACTGACGATGTAACACATACTGACGATGTAGCACACACTGACGATGTAACACATACTGACGATGCAACACATACTGACGATGTAGCATATACTGACGATGTAACACATACTGATGATGTAGCACATACTGACGGTGTAATACACACTGACTATGTAGCACACACTGACGATGTAACACACACTGACGATTTAACACATACTGACGGTGTAACACATACTGATGATGTAACACATACTGACGATGTAGCACACACTGACGATGTAACACATACTGACGATGTAGCACACACTGATGATGTAACACATACTGACGATGTAACACACTGATGATGTAGCACATACTGACGATGTAGCACATACTGACGATGTAACACATACTGACGATGTAACACAGACTGACGATGTAACACATACTGATGATGTAACACACACTGACGATATAACACATACTGATGATGTAGCACACACTGATGATGTAACACATACTAACGATGTAACACATACTGAAGATATAGCACATGCTAATAATGTAACACATACTGACGGTGTAACACATAATGACGATGTAATACATACAGATAATGTAGCACACGCTGACGATGTAGCACATACTGACGATGTACAACATACTGATGATGTAACACATACTAATGATATAGCACATACTGATGATGTAACACATACTGACAGTGTAACACACACTGATGATGCAACACATACTGATGATGTAACACATACTGATGATGTCACACATACTGATCATGTCACACATACTGACGATGTAGCACATGCTGACGATGTAGCACATACTGACGATGTAACACATACTGACGATGTACCACATACTGACGATGTAACACATACTGATGATGTAACACATACTGACGATGTCACACATGCTGATGATGTAGCACATACTGACGATGTAACACATACTGACGATGCAACACATACTGACGGTGTAACACATACTGACGATGTACCACATACTGATGATGTGACAGATACTGACGATGTAACACACACTGACGATGTAACACATACTGACGATGCAACACACACTGATGATGTAACACACACTGACGATGTAACACATACTGACGATGCAACACACTGATGATGTAATACACACTGACGATGTAACACATACTGACGATGTAACACATACTGATGATGTAACACACACTGACGATGTAACACATACCGATGATGTAACACACCCTGACGATGTAACACATACAGATGACGTAACTAACACATACCGACGATGTAGCACACACTGACGATGTAACACATACTGAAGGCGTTACACATACTCGTAATGTAACACATACATATGATGTAACACATAGTGATGATGTAGCACATACTGATGATGTAATACACACTGACGATGTAACACATACCGATGATGTAACTAACACATACCGACGATGTAGCACACACTGACGATGTAACACATACTGATGATGTAACACATACTGATGATGTAACACATACTGATGATGTAGCACATACTGACGATGTAGCACATACTGATGATGTAGCACACACTGATGATGTAACACATACTGACGATGTAGCACACACTGACGATGTAACACATACTGACGATGTAACACATACTGACGATGTAACACATACTGACGATGCAACACACAGTAACTATGTAACACACACTGACCATGTAGCACACACTGATGATGTAGCACATACTGATGATGTAACACATACTGACGATGTAACAGATACTGACGATGTAATAGATACTGACGATATAACACATTGACGATGTAACACATACTGACGATGTAACACACACTGACGATATAACACATACTGACGATGTAGCATATACTGACGATGTAGAACACACTGCCGATGTAGCACACACTGACGATGTAGCACACACTGACGATGTAACACACACTGACGATGTAACATACTGATGATGTAACACATACTGACGATGCAACACATACTGACGATGCAACACATACTGACGATGTAGTACACACTGACGATGTAACACATACTGACGATGTAGCACAGACTGACGATGTAACACACACTGACGATGTAACATATTGATGATGTAACACATACTGACGATTCAACACATACTGACGATGTAACACACACTGACGATATAACACATACTGATGATGTAGCACACACTGATGATGTAACACATACTAACGATGTAACACATACTGAAGATATAGCACATGCTAATAATGTAACACATACTGACGGTGTAACACATAATGACGATGTAATACATACAGATAATGTAGCACACGCTGACGATGTAGCACATACTGACGATGTACAACATACTGATGATGTAACACATACTAATGATATAGCACATACTGATGATGTAACACATACTGACAGTGTAACACACACTGATGATGCAACACATACTGATGATGTAACACATACTGATGATGTCACACATACTGATCATGTCACACATACTAACGATGTAGCACATGCTGACGATGTAGCACATACTGACGATGTAACACATACTGACGATGTACCACATACTGACGATGTAACACATACTGATGATGTAACACATACTGACGATGTCACACATGCTGATGATGTAGCACATACTGACGATGTAACACATACTGACGATGCAACACATACTGACGGTGTAACACATACTGACGATGTACCACATACTGATGATGTGACAGATACTGACGATGTAACACACACTGACGATGTAACACATACTGACGATGCAACACACACTGATGATGTAACACACACTGACGATGTAACACATACTGACGATGCAACACACTGATGATGTAATACACACTGACGATGTAACACATACTGACGATGTAACACATACTGATGATGTAACACACACTGACGATGTAACACATACCGATGATGTAACACACCCTGACGATGTAACACATACAGATGACGTAACTAACACATACCGACGATGTAGCACACACTGACGATGTAACACATACTGAAGGCGTTACACATACTCGTAATGTAACACATACATATGATGTAACACATAGTGATGATGTAGCACATACTGATGATGTAATACACACTGACGATGTAACACATACCGATGATGTAACTAACACATACCGACGATGTAGCACACACTGACGATGTAACACATACTGATGATGTAACACATACTGATGATGTAACACATACTGATGATGTAGCACATACTGACGATGTAGCACAGACTGACGATGTAACACACACTGACGATGTAACATACTGATGATGTAACAAATACTGACGATGCAACACATACTGACGATGCAACACATACTGGCGATGTAACACACACTGACAAGGTAACACATACTGATGATGTAGCACACACTGATGATGTAACACATACTAACGATGTAACACATACTGAAGATATAGCACATGCTAATAATGTAACACATAATGACGATGTAATACATACAGATGATGTAGCACACACTGACGATGTAGCACATACTGACGATGTACAACATACTGATGATGTAACACATACTGACAGTGTAACACACACTGATGATGCAACACATACTGATGATGTAACACATACTGATGATGTCACACATACTGATCATGTCACACATACTAACGATGTAGCACATGCTGACGATGTAGCACATACTGACGATGTAACACATACTGACGATGTACCACATACTGACGATGTAACACATACTGATGATGTAACACATACTGACGATGTCACACATGCTGATGATGTAACACATACTGACGATGTAACACATACTGACGATGCAACACATACTGACGGTGTAACACATACTGACGATGTACCACATACTGATGATGTAACACATACTGACAGTGTAACACACACTGATGATGCAACACATACTGATGATGTAACACATACTGATGATGTCACACATACTGATCATGTCACACATACTAACGATGTAGCACATGCTGACGATGTAGCACATACTGACGATGTAACACATACTGACGATGTACCACATACTGACGATGTAACACATACTGATGATGTAACACATACTGACGATGTCACACATGCTGATGATGTAGCACATACTGACGATGTAACACATACTGACGATGCAACACATACTGACGGTGTAACACATACTGACGATGTACCACATACTGATGATGTGACAGATACTGACGATGTAACACACACTGACGATGTAACACATACTGACGATGCAACACACACTGATGATGTAACACACACTGACGATGTAACACATACTGACGATGCAACACACTGATGATGTAATACACACTGACGATGTAACACATACTGACGATGTAACACATACTGATGATGTAACACACACTGACGATGTAACACATACCGATGATGTAACACACCCTGACGATGTAACACATACAGATGACGTAACTAACACATACCGACGATGTAGCACACACTGACGATGTAACACATACTGAAGGCGTTACACATACTCGTAATGTAACACATACATATGATGTAACACATAGTGATGATGTAGCACATACTGATGATGTAATACACACTGACGATGTAACACATACCGATGATGTAACTAACACATACCGACGATGTAGCACACACTGACGATGCAACACATACTGATGATGTAACACATACTGATGATGTAACACATACTGATGATGTAGCACATACTGACGATGTAGCACATATTGACGATGTAACACATACTCACGATGTAGCACATACTGATGATGTAACACATACTGACGATGTAAGACATACTGACGATGTGGCACACACTGACGACGTAGTACATACCTACGATGTAGCACATACATATGATGTAACACATACTGACGATGTAACACATACTAACGATGTAGAACATACTGATGATGTAACACACACTAAAAATGTAGCACATACTGACGATGCAACACACACTAACTATGTAACACACACTGACGATGTAGCACATACTGATGATGTAGCACATACTGATGATGTAACACATACTGACGATGTAACAGATACTGACGATATAACACATTGACGATGTAACACATACTGACGATGTAACACACACTGACGATATAACACATACTGACGATGTAGCACACACTGACAATGTAGCACACACTGACGATGTAGCACAGACTGACGATGTAACACACACTGACGATGTAACATACTGATGATGTAACACATACTGACGATGCAACACATACTGACGATGCAACACATACTGACGATGTAGCACACACTGACGATGTAACACACACTGACGATGTAGCACAGACTGACGATGTAACACACACTGACGATGTAACATACTGATGATGTAACAAATACTGACGATGCAACACATACTGACGATGCAACACATACTGGCGATGTAACACACACTGACAAGGTAACACATACTGATGATGTAGCACACACTGATGATGTAACACATACTAACGATGTAACACATACTGAAGATATAGCACATGCTAATAATGTAACACATAATGACGATGTAATACATACAGATGATGTAGCACACACTGACGATGTAGCACATACTGACGATGTACAACATACTGATGATGTAACACATACTGACAGTGTAACACACACTGATGATGCAACACATACTGATGATGTAACACATACTGATGATGTCACACATACTGATCATGTCACACATACTAACGATGTAGCACATGCTGACGATGTAGCACATACTGACGATGTAACACATACTGACGATGTACCACATACTGACGATGTAACACATACTGATGATGTAACACATACTGACGATGTCACACATGCTGATGATGTAACACATACTGACGATGTAACACATACTGACGATGCAACACATACTGACGGTGTAACACATACTGACGATGTACCACATACTGATGATGTAACACATACTGACAGTGTAACACACACTGATGATGCAACACATACTGATGATGTAACACATACTGATGATGTCACACATACTGATCATGTCACACATACTAACGATGTAGCACATGCTGACGATGTAGCACATACTGACGATGTAACACATACTGACGATGTACCACATACTGACGATGTAACACATACTGATGATGTAACACATACTGACGATGTCACACATGCTGATGATGTAACACATACTGACGATGTAACACATACTGACGATGCAACACATACTGACGGTGTAACACATACTGACGATGTACCACATACTGATGATGTGACAGATACTGACGATGTAACACACACTGACGATGTAACACATACTGACGATGCAACACACACTGATGATGTAGCACACACTGACGATGTAACACATACTGACGATGCAACACACTGATGATGTAATACACACTGACGATGTAACACATACTGACGATGTAACACATACTGACGATGTAACACATACTGATGATGTAACACACACTGACGATGTAACACATACCGATGATGTAACACACCCTGACGATGTAACACATACAGATGACGTAACTAACACATACCGACGATGTAGCACACACTGACGATGTAACACATACTGAAGGCGTTACACATACTCGTAATGTAACACATAAATATGATGTAACACATAGTGATGATGTAGCACATACTGATGATGTAATACACACTGACGATGTAACACATACCGATGATGTAACAAACACATACCGACGATGTAGCAGACACTGACGATGTAACACATACTGATGATGTAACACATACTGATGATGTAACACATACTGATGATGTAGTACATACTGACGATGTAGCACATACTGACGATGTAACACATACTCACGATGTAGCACATACTGATGATGTAACACATACTGACGGTGTAAGACATACTGACGATGTAGCACACACTGACGACGTAGTGCATACCTACGATGTAGCACATACATATGATGTAACACATACTGACGATGTAACACATACTAACGATGTAGCACATACTGATGATGTAACACACACTGAAAATGTAGCACATACTGACGATGTAACACATACTGGCGAAGTCCATCTAAGTACAATTACACACTACATGGACATATCCTAGAACATGATACATCAGCAAAATACCTGGGATGTACCATTTCATCAGACCTCAAATGGTGTAATCATATAAGCACCATCTGCTCTAAAGCCAACAACACCTTGACTAACTGTACTGTCTCTGCCCCGAGTCCTAAATCCTTCAAGGCTCAGCTCCGTCATTAAACTTAAATGACACTGTTTTTATTTGCACTGTATATAAATTTCACTTTATTGCGTCTAAGTATGTTCAAGTTTTTATGCGCACACCCAAAAAGTGGCAGATTAGACAACCAGTTGACGGTGACCATTAAATGGAAGAAGAAGAAGAAGAAGACGATGTAACACATACTGACGATGTAACACACAATGATGATGTAACACACAATGATGATGTAGCACACAATTATGATGTAACACACACTGACGATGTAACACACAATGATGATGTAACACACAATGATGATGTAACACACAATGATGATGTAACACACAATGATGATGTAGCACACAATTACGATGTAACACACAATGATGATGTAACACACAATTACGATGTAACACACAATGATGATGTAGCACACAATTACGATGTAAAACATACTGACGATGTAGCATATACTGACGATGTAGCACATACTGACGATGTAACACACAATGATGATGTAACACACAATGATGATGTAGCACACAATTACGATGTAACACACACTGACGATGTAACACACAATGATGATGTAACACACAATGATGATGTAGCACACAATTACGATGTAACACACAATGATGATGTAACACACAATTACGATGTAACACACAATGATGATGTAGCACACAATTACGATGTAAAACATACTGACGATGTAGCATATACTGACGATGTAGCACATACTGACGGTGTAGCACACACTCACGATGTAACACATACTGACGGTGTAACACACACTGACGATGTAACACACAATGATGATGTAACACACAATGATGATGTAGCACACAATGATGATGTAACACACAATG
Source organism: Bathymodiolus brooksi (assembly GCA_963680875.1). NCBI lineage: Eukaryota > Metazoa > Mollusca > Bivalvia > Mytilida > Modiolidae > Bathymodiolus > Bathymodiolus brooksi. Next base: position 1,334,720 of record OY804576.1, read on the forward strand.
ATGATGTAGCACACAATGATGATGTAACACACAATGATGATGTAGCACACAATTACGATGTAAAACATACTGACGATGTAGCATATACTGACGATGTAGCACATACTGACGGTGTAGCACACACTCACGATGTAACACATACTGACGGTGTAACACACACTGACGATATAACATACACTGACGATGTAACACACACTGACGATGTAACACACACTGACGATGTAGCATATACTGACGATGTAGCACATACAGACGGTGTAGCACACACTCACGATGTAACACATACTGACGGTGTAACACACACTGACGATGTAACACACACTGACGATATAACATACACTGACGATGTAACACACACTGACGATATAACATACACTGACGATGTAACATATACTGACGATGTAACACACACTGACGATGTAACACACAATGATGATGTAACACACAATGATGATGTAGCACACAATGATGATGTAACACACAATGATGATGTAGCACACAATTATGATGTAACACACAATGATGATGTAGCACACAATTACGATGTAAAACATACTGACGATGTAGCATATACTGACGATGTAGCACATACTGACGGTGTAGCACACACTCACGATGTAACACATACTGACGGTGTAACACACACTGACGATATAACATACACTGACGATGTAACACACACTGACGATGTAACACACACTGACGATGTAGCATATACTGACGATGTAGCACATACAGACGCTGTAGCACACACTCACGATGTAACACATACTGACGGTGTAACACACACTGACGATGTAACACACACTGACGATATAACATACACTGACGATGTAACACACACTGACGATATAACATACACTGACGATGTAACATATACTGACGATGTAACACACACTGACGATGTAACACACAATGATGATGTAACACACAATGATGATGTAGCACACAATGATGATGTAACACACAATGATGATGTAGCACACAATTATGATGTAACACACAATGATGATGTAGCACACAATTACGATGTAAAACATACTGACGATGTAGCATATACTGACGATGTAGCACATACTGACGGTGTAGCACACACTCACGATGTAACACATACTGACGGTGTAACACACACTGACGATGTAACACACACTGACGATATAACATACACTGACGATATAACATACACTGACGATGTAACACACACTAACGATGTAGCATATACTGACGATGTAGCACATACTGATGGTGTAGCACACACTCACGATGTAACACATACTGACGGTGTAACACACACTGACGATGTAACACACACTGACGATATAACATACACTGACGATGTAACACACACTGACGATATAACATACACTGACGATGTAACACACAATGATGATGTAACACATACTGACGGTGATATTTTTGTATGATTTAGGACCTGGTAAGGAATCCTTTGATATTGAGGTAATTCTATTTGCTTCTTTATTCGAGATTTTTGTTTCTTTGATATTGATAGTACATGTATCAACTTTTGGAGAGAATACTACGTTGTTTTCTCTACAGCTGCAGCACAGGTGTCAAAGATGATTGCATCACCAATCTGTGGACCTTTAACACTCTCATTATAGTCCATATGCACGATCTTGTTTCATGTCTATACTTGAACCAGGGTCCTGGGTTGGGAAGATTGACATGAACTTTGACGTTATACAAGCGGACACTGATTAATTTGGAAACGATTATCAAGGTTGCGGGGGTAAGTATTTAAAATATATGGTATTATTTTACCACTTTATTCAAGTAATACATTTATGTTAAGTTCTAATCATATTTCTGCATCAAATAAAGTAGAGATGTCATTGTATGTCCTCCTTCAATGTATTAAAACTTCCTAGAGTATATATAGAGTAGATATGTCATTGTATGTCCTCCTTCCATGTATTAAAACTTCCTAGAGTATATATAGAGTAGAGATGTCATTGTATGTCCTCCTTCAATGTATTAAAACTTCATAGAGTAATATAGAGTAGAGATGTCATTGTATGTCCTCCTTCCATGTATTAAAACTTCCTAGAGTATATATAGAGTAGAGATGTCATTGTATCTCCTGCTTCATTGTATTAAAACTTCCTAGAGTATATATAGAGTAGAGATGTCATTGTATATCCTCCTTCCATGTATTAAAACTTCATAGAGTAATATAGAGTAGAGATGTCATTGTATGTCCTCCTTCCATGTATTAATACTTCCTAGAGTAATATTGAGTAGAGATGTCATTGTATGTCCTCCTTCAATGTATTAAAACTTCCTAGAGTATATATAGAGTAGATATGTCATTGTATGTCCTCCTTCCATGTATTAATACTTCCTAGAGTATATATAGAGTAGAGATGTCATTGTATGTCCTCCTTCAATGTATTAAAACTTCATAGAGTAATATAGAGTAGAGATGTCATTGTATGTCCTCCTTCCATGTATTAAAACTTCCTAGAGTATATATAGAGTAGAGATGTCATTGTATCTCCTGCTTCATTGTATTAAAACTTCCTAGAGTATATATAGAGTAGAGATGTCATTGTATATCCTCCTTCCATGTATTAAAACTTCATAGAGTAATATAGAGTAGAGATGTCATTGTATGTCCTCCTTCCATGTATTAAAACTTCCTAGAGTATATATAGAGTAGAGATGTCATTGTATGTCCTCCTTCCTTGTATTAAAACTTCCTAGAGTATATATAGAGTAGAGATGTCATTGTATGTCCTGCTTCCTTGTATTAAAACTTCCTAGAGTATATATAGAGTAGAGATGTCATTGTATCTCCAGCATCCTTGTATTAAAACTTCCTAGAGTATATATAGAGTAGAGATGTCATTGTATGTCCTGCTTCCTTGTATTAAAACTTCCTAGAGTATATATAGAGTAGAGATGTCATTGTATATCCTCCTTCCTTGTATTAAAACTTCCTGGAGTATATATAGAGTAGATATGTCATTGTATGTACTCCTTCCATGTATTAAAACTTCCTAGAGTATATATAGAGTAGATATGTCATTGTATGTCCTCCTTCCATGTATTAAAACTTCCTAGAGTATATATAGAGTAGATATGTCATTGTATGTACTCCTTCCATGTATTAAAACTTCCTAGAGTATATATAGAGTAGATATGTCATTGTATGTCCTCCTTCCTTGTATTAAAACTTCCTAGAGTATATATAGAGTAGAGATGTCATTGTATATCCTCCTTCCTTGTAATAAAACTTCCTAGAGTATATATAGATTAGATATGTCATTGTATGTCCTCCTTCCTTGTATTAAAACTTCCTAGAGTATATATAGAGTAGAGATGTCATTGTATGTCCTCCTTCCATGTATTAAAACTTCCTAGAGTATATATAGAGTAGAGATGTCATTGTATGTCCTCCTTCCATGTATTAAAACTTCCTAGAGTATATATAGAATAGAGATGTCATTGTATGTCCTGCTTCAATGCACTAGAACTTCCTAGAGTATATATAGAATAGAGATGTCATTGTATGTCCTGCTTCAATGCACTAGAACTTCCTGGAGTATAGATAGACTGTTGTATCATGATACATTGTATTTATTGACTTCCTGATTCTAATTTTGACAGTTTTATCTTCATTTACTAATGATTTGTTTTTTTTCTTTAAAAAGGTATTTCCTCATCTGTGCTTAAGAAACAATTGTTTAATTATCTCTTTTTGTATTCTTGTTTATATATTGACAAGTTTGTTCATCTTCTGGGTATGTACATCTTCATAGTTTCTCAACATTCAAAGTATTTGGAAACCGTTGAATTGATCCCTCATTTGTGTTTCCCCCAAAAATTGATCCATTATGAGTTCTAAAACATTCACCTTATCTGGCTTTCCAATCTTTTAATCTTGAGCATACCTGATGAAGAATATTCCAGAAACGTGTCTTATCTGATTTATTAAACTCGTGGTGCTCACTAAATTAGATATCTGTTTTTATTATTCCAGAAACTTGTCATGTTCACTAAATTAGATATCTATGTTTTTATTATTCCAGAAACTTGTCATGTTCACTTAATTAGATATCTATGTTTTTATTATTCCAGAAACTTGTCATGTTCACTTAATTAGATATCTATGTTTTTATTATTCCAGAAACTTGTCATGTTCACTTAATTAGATATCTACGTTTTTATTATTCCAGAAACTTGTCATGTTCATTTAATTAGATATCTATGTTTTTATTATTCCAGAAACGTGTCATGTTCATTAAATTAGATATCTATGTATTTATTATTCCAGAAACTGGTCATGTTCACTTAATTAGATATCTATGCTTTTATTATTCCAGAAACGTGTCGTGTTCATTAAATTAGATATATATGTTTTTATTATTCCAGAAACGTGTCGTGTTCACTAAATTAGATATCTATGTATTTATTATTCCAGAAACTTGTCATGTTCACTTAATTAGATATCTGTTTTTATTATTCCAGAAACGTGTCATGTTCATTAAATTAGATATCTATGTATTTATTATTCCAGAAACTTGTCATGTTCACTTAATTATATATCTATGTTTTTATTATTCCAGAAACTTGTCATGTTCACTTAATTAGATATCTATGTTTTTATTATTCCAGAAACGTGTCATGTTCATTAAATTAGATATCTATGTATTTATTATTCCAGAAACTGGTCATGTTCACTTAATTAGATATCTATGCTTTTATTATTCCAGAAACGTGTCGTGTTCATTAAATTAGATATATATGTTTTTATTATTCCAGAAACGTGTCGTGTTCACTAAATTAGATATCTATGTATTTATTATTCCAGAAACTTGTCATGTTCACTTAATTAGATATCTGTTTTTATTATTCCAGAAACGTGTCATGTTCATTAAATAAGATATCTATGTTTTTATTATTCCAGAAACGTGTCGTGTTTATTAAATTAGATATCTATGTATTTATTATTCCAGAAACGTGTCATGTTCATTAAATTAGATATCTATGTTTTTATTATTCCAGAAACTTGTCATGTTCATTAAATTAGATATCTATGTATTTATTATTCCAGAAACTTGTCATGTTCACTTAATTAGATATATATGTATTTATTATTCCAGAAACTTGTCATGTTCACTTAATTAGATATCTGTTTTTATTATTCCAGAAATGTGTCATGTTCATTAAATTAGATATCTATGTTTTTATTATTCCAGAAACGTGTCGTGTTTACTAAATTAGATATCTATGTATTTATTATTCCAGAAACGTGTCATGTTCATTAAATTAGATATCTATGTTTTTATTATTCCAGAAACTTGTCGTGTTCATTAAATTAGATATCTATGTATTTATTATTCCAGAAACTTGTCATGTTCACTTAATTAGATATCTATGTATTTATTATTCCAGAAACTTGTCATGTTCATTAAATTAAATATCTATGTATTTATTATTCCAGAAACTTGTCATGTTCATTAAATTAAATATCTATGTATTTATTATTCCAGAAACTTGTCATGTTCATTAAATTAAATATCTATGTATTTATTATTCCAGAAACTTGTCGTGTTCACTAAATTAGAAATCTGTTTTTATTATTCTAGAAACTTGTCATGTTCATTAAATTAGATATCTATGTATTTATTATTCCAGAAACTTGTCGTGTTCACTTAATTAGATATCTATGTTTTTATTATTCCAGAAACGTGTCATGTTCATTAAATTAGATATCTATGTTTCTATTATTCTAGAAACTTGTCATGTTCACTTAATTAGATATCTATGTTTTTATTATTCCAGAAACTTGTCGTGTTCACTTAATTAGATATCTATGTTTTTATTATTCCAGAAACTTGTCGTGTTAACTAAATTAGATATCTATGTTTTTATTATTCCAGAAATGTGTCGTGTTTACTAAATTAGATATCTATGTTTTTATTATTCCAGAAACGTGTCGTGTTTACTAAATTAGATATCTATGTATTTATTATTCCAGAAACGTGTCATGTTCATTAAATTAGATATCTATGTTTTTATTATTCCAGAAACTTGTCGTGTTCATTAAATTAGATATCTATGTATTTATTATTCCAGAAACTTGTCATGTTCACTTAATTAGATATCTATGTATTTATTATTCCAGAAACTTGTCATGTTCATTAAATTAAATATCTATGTATTTATTATTCCAGAAACTTGTCATGTTCATTAAATTAAATATCTATGTATTTATTATTCCAGAAACTTGTCATGTTCATTAAATTAAATATCTATGTATTTATTATTCCAGAAACTTGTCGTGTTCACTAAATTAGAAATCTGTTTTTATTATTCTAGAAACTTGTCATGTTCATTAAATTAGATATCTATGTATTTATTATTCCAGAAACTTGTCGTGTTCACTTAATTAGATATCTATGTTTTTATTATTCCAGAAACGTGTCATGTTCATTAAATTAGATATCTATGTTTCTATTATTCTAGAAACTTGTCATGTTCACTTAATTAGATATCTATGTTTTTATTATTCCAGAAACTTGTCGTGTTCACTTAATTAGATATCTATGTTTTTATTATTCCAGAAACTTGTCGTGTTCACTAAATTAGATATCTATGTTTTTATTATTCCAGAAATGTGTCGTGTTTACTAAATTAGATATCTATGCTTTTATTATTCCAGAAATGTGTCGTGTTCATTAAATTAGATATCTATGTTTTTATTATTCCAGAAACTTGTCGTGTTCACTTAAATAGATATCTATGTTTTTATTATTCCAGAAATGTGTCATGATCACTAAATTATATATCTATGTTTTTATTATTCCAGAAATGTGTCATGTTCACTTAATTAGATATCTATGTTTTTATTATTCCAGAAACTTGTCATGTTCACTAAATTAGATATCTATGTTTTTATTATTCCAGAAACGTGTCGTGTTCACTAAATTAGATATCTATGTTTTTATTATTCCAGAAACTTGTCATGTTCATTAAATTAGATATCTGTATTTATTATTCCAGAAACTTGTCGTGTTCACTAAATTAGATATCTATGTTTTTATTATTCCAGAAACGTGTCGTGTTCACTAAATTAGATATCTATGTTTTTATTATTCTAGAAACGTGTCGTGTTCACTTAGATATCTATGTTTTTATTATTCCAGAAATGTGTCGTGTTCACTTAGATATCTATGTTTTTATTATTCCAGAAACGTGTCGTGTTCACTTAGATATCTATGTTTTTATTATTCCAGAAACTTGTCGTGTTCACTTAATTAGATATCTATGTTTTTATTATTCCAGAAACTTGTCGTGTTCACTTAATTAGATATCTGTTTTTATTATTCCAGAAACGTGTCGTGTTCATTAAATTAGATATCTATGTTTTTATTATTCCAGAAACTTGTCGAGTTCACTTAATTAGATATCTATGTTTTTATTATTCCAGAAACTTGTCATGTTCAGTAAATTAGATATCTATGTTTTTATTATTCCAGAAACTTGTCGTGTTCACTTAATTAGATATCTGTTTTTATTATTCCAGAAACTTGTCATGTTCATTAAATTAGATATCTATGTTTTTATTATTCCAGAAACGTGTCGTGTTCACTTAATTAGATATCTATATTTTTATTATTCCAGAAACGTGTCATGTTCACTTAATAAGATATCTATGTATTTATTATTCCAGAAACTTGTCATGTTCACTTAATAAGATATCTATGTTTTTATTATTCCAGAAACTTGTCATGTTCACTTAATTAGATATCTATGTTTTTATTATTCCAGAAACGTGTCATGTTCATTAAATTAGATATCTATGTATTTATTATTCCAGAAACTGGTCATGTTCACTTAATTAGATATCTATGCTTTTATTATTCCAGAAACGTGTCGTGTTCATTAAATTAGATATATATGTTTTTATTATTCCAGAAACGTGTCGTGTTCACTAAATTAGATATCTATGTATTTATTATTCCAGAAACTTGTCATGTTCACTTAATTAGATATCTGTTTTTATTATTCCAGAAACGTGTCATGTTCATTAAATAAGATATCTATGTTTTTATTATTCCAGAAACGTGTCGTGTTTATTAAATTAGATATCTATGTATTTATTATTCCAGAAACGTGTCATGTTCATTAAATTAGATATCTATGTTTTTATTATTCCAGAAACTTGTCATGTTCATTAAATTAGATATCTATGTATTTATTATTCCAGAAACTTGTCATGTTCACTTAATTAGATATATATGTATTTATTATTCCAGAAACTTGTCATGTTCACTTAATTAGATATCTGTTTTTATTATTCCAGAAATGTGTCATGTTCATTAAATTAGATATCTATGTTTTTATTATTCCAGAAACGTGTCGTGTTTACTAAATTAGATATCTATGTATTTATTATTCCAGAAACGTGTCATGTTCATTAAATTAGATATCTATGTTTTTATTATTCCAGAAACTTGTCGTGTTCATTAAATTAGATATCTATGTATTTATTATTCCAGAAACTTGTCATGTTCACTTAATTAGATATCTATGTATTTATTATTCCAGAAACTTGTCATGTTCATTAAATTAAATATCTATGTATTTATTATTCCAGAAACTTGTCATGTTCATTAAATTAAATATCTATGTATTTATTATTCCAGAAACTTGTCATGTTCATTAAATTAAATATCTATGTATTTATTATTCCAGAAACTTGTCGTGTTCACTAAATTAGAAATCTGTTTTTATTATTCTAGAAACTTGTCATGTTCATTAAATTAGATATCTATGTATTTATTATTCCAGAAACTTGTCGTGTTCACTTAATTAGATATCTATGTTTTTATTATTCCAGAAACGTGTCATGTTCATTAAATTAGATATCTATGTTTCTATTATTCTAGAAACTTGTCATGTTCACTTAATTAGATATCTATGTTTTTATTATTCCAGAAACTTGTCGTGTTCACTTAATTAGATATCTATGTTTTTATTATTCCAGAAACTTGTCGTGTTCACTAAATTAGATATCTATGTTTTTATTATTCCAGAAATGTGTCGTGTTTACTAAATTAGATATCTATGCTTTTATTATTCCAGAAATGTGTCGTGTTCATTAAATTAGATATCTATGTTTTTATTATTCCAGAAACTTGTCGTGTTCACTTAAATAGATATCTATGTTTTTATTATTCCAGAAATGTGTCATGATCACTAAATTATATATCTATGTTTTTATTATTCCAGAAATGTGTCATGTTCACTTAATTAGATATCTATGTTTTTATTATTCCAGAAACTTGTCATGTTCACTAAATTAGATATCTATGTTTTTATTATTCCAGAAACGTGTCGTGTTCACTAAATTAGATATCTATGTTTTTATTATTCCAGAAACTTGTCATGTTCATTAAATTAGATATCTGTATTTATTATTCCAGAAACTTGTCGTGTTCACTAAATTAGATATCTATGTTTTTATTATTCCAGAAACGTGTCGTGTTCACTAAATTAGATATCTATGTTTTTATTATTCTAGAAACGTGTCGTGTTCACTTAGATATCTATGTTTTTATTATTCCAGAAATGTGTCGTGTTCACTTAGATATCTATGTTTTTATTATTCCAGAAACGTGTCGTGTTCACTTAGATATCTATGTTTTTATTATTCCAGAAACTTGTCGTGTTCACTTAATTAGATATCTATGTTTTTATTATTCCAGAAACTTGTCGTGTTCACTTAATTAGATATCTGTTTTTATTATTCCAGAAACGTGTCGTGTTCATTAAATTAGATATCTATGTTTTTATTATTCCAGAAACTTGTCGAGTTCACTTAATTAGATATCTATGTTTTTATTATTCCAGAAACTTGTCATGTTCAGTAAATTAGATATCTATGTTTTTATTATTCCAGAAACTTGTCGTGTTCACTTAATTAGATATCTGTTTTTATTATTCCAGAAACTTGTCATGTTCATTAAATTAGATATCTATGTTTTTATTATTCCAGAAACGTGTCGTGTTCACTTAATTAGATATCTATATTTTTATTATTCCAGAAACGTGTCATGTTCACTTAATAAGATATCTATGTATTTATTATTCCAGAAACTTGTCATGTTCACTTAATAAGATATCTATGTTTTTATTATTCTAGAAACTTGTCGTGTTCACTTAATTAGATATCTATGCTTTTATTATTCCAGAAACTTGTCATGTTCATTAAATTAGATATCTATGTTTTTATTATTCCAGAAACTTGTCATGTTCATTAAATTAGATATCTATGTTTTTATTATTCCAGAAACTTGTCGTGTTCACTTAATTAGATATCTATGTTTTTATTATTCCAGAAACTTGTCATGTTAATTAAATTAGATATCTATGTTTTTATTATTCCAGAAACTTGTCATGTTCATTAAATTAGATATCTATGTTTTTTATTATTCCAGAAACTTGTCGTGTTCACTTAATTAGATATCTATGTTTTTATTATTCCAGAAACTTGTCGTGTTCACTAAATTAGATATCTATGTTTTTATTATTCCAGAAATGTGTCATGTTCATTAAATTAGATATCTATGTTTTTTATTATTCCAGAAACTTGTCGTGTTCACTTAATTAGATATCTATGTTTTTATTATTCCAGAAACTTGTCGTGTTCACTAAATTAGATATCTATGTTTTTATTATTCCAGAAACGTGTCGTGTTCATTAAATTAGATAATCTATGTTTTTATTATTCCAGAAACTTGTCGTGTTCACTTAATTAGATATCTATGTTTTTATTATTCCAGAAACGTGTCGTGTTCATTAAATTAGATATCTATGTTTTTATTATTCCAGAAACGTGTCGTGTTCATTAAATTAGATATCTATGTTTTTATTATTCCAGAAACTTGTCATGTTCACTAAATTAGATAAACAATTTCAACAAACAAAATTAGGAAACTTTGTGGATTGGAACTAAAGGATATTTTAATTCAACAGGAATTAAATTTCATAGGTATGGAGCCAAACTATTATACCGGAAAGAAAAAGGACATTTATTACCAGGAATTTAACTGAACATTCAAGGCCAGTTGTAAACTTTATAAATTAGATTATTGTAATTAGGTATAATTAATAAGTAATTTTGTTGTTTTATTAAAGTATAGAAACTTAATTGATTGTTGGTTGTATCTTTCTGTTACAAGAATATTCTAGAAAAAACTTATGTAACAGAGGAAATCAAAGTACCCTGAGAAAACCACAGACCTGTCCCAAGTCACTGACAAACTTAATCACATAATGTTGTATCTTGTACACCTCACCATGAGCGGGATTAGAACTCACAATTTTTGTGGTGATAGGCACTTATTGCACAGGTAGTTGTAAATCCAATTACCATATGATCACGATGACCGCCCCTCCTCCCTCTAATAATGTGAAGATGAAAAGGATTATTCCACAACTGGTAAATTCCAATAAGGTATATAGATAGGTTGAATAACGTGACAATGAAATCAAACAAGACCTTTGATATATTTTATTTAAAAATCGTGTAGATTGTTATGTATAATCAACCTACAGTTATTTCTCATATTATGCCATTAAATACATCACATAAATAAATACAAAACATCATAAAATAGTGTAACAAATATCAATTTGTCATGACAACATATTTATTTTAAAAGAACAAATTTCAACAAAACCTATTTTTAGAGAAATAAACCTCAGATATTCATAAATAATACATGTATAAAAAGCAAGATAAACTAAACTCAAATAAACTAAACTAGCAATATCTCTGAGGTTTTTTGGATTAGAGGGTTATGGTGTTTAACGCCATTTTCAACAATATTTTAGTTTTATCGTGGCAGTCAGTTTTATTAGTGAAGAAACCGGAGTACCTAGAGAAAACCACTGACCTGCCGCAAGTCACTGACAAATTTTATCACATAATGTTGTATAGAGTATGCCTCGCCTGAGCGTCGCTTGAACTCACAACATTAGTGGTGATAGGCACCGATTGCATAGGTAGTTGTAAATCCAAATACCATGCGATCACGACCATGATGGCTCCTCTGAGGTTTTTGTATTGAATGGTTTTATAAATGTAAAATATGGAGAGAAATTACTTCAAGATGTATAAGTTTCTGTATCTAATTTAAGAATTAAACAATTTCAAAAATAGACCACTACAAAACCATTTGGAAAATATAACAAACAATTTATTTTCTTTAATTTTAAATCAAAATGGCCGAAATCAGAAAGTAACTTCTAGACAGTTCAAAAAAGTTAATTTTTTTAATGTTAAGTCATATTAATTGACTAACTACAGTTGTCCATTTGAACTTTTAACATATATCAATTTAAACTTTACATGGGGAATAATATAATATGTCTGTGTTGATGTGTTTATTTCATGTTAAATAAGACAGAGAAAAAACACAAGATAAAACTGGAATGTTTAAATATCACAATGTTCTATTATAAGACATGATTATCTATATAAAGGTAACACGGAAATTAACATAATCTAAATAGACAAAAATACCAGTAAATAAATTATAATAAATAAAATTTGACAATTAAATATTAATTTCTTCATCAAGAATCTATGCCATTGTGTCACACATACTGAAAGATCGTATTTTGTTTAACGTGATCATGGACATTATAATTGTAATTATTTCCTCTCATGAATTAAATCAAATTGAAATACCAGAATAAATAATTTAGATTGTGCTTTATTAAAGTTAATTGTCATAGTTACGTACAGAAGACGAGTCACGGAAAAGCAGGATTGACCTACATGTTTTATATTTCCCACCTTTTTTGTTTGTTTTCCAGAAGTAAATAACAACAATGACGGCTCCCTTTGTAAAGTAAACTTTATAACTGTGACCAGTGCCGCTAAATATCAACTTCTAATGAAGATTTTTTTAACAAAATGAGAAGATCTAAGATTTAATCCACTAGATGTTTAACGAGTTTAATAAACTTATCAAAAGATAATGACAATTCAAATGAACATCGAAGGTCAGCGGACACAGCTAATACACAAAGTGCAACACTTCAAACAAAATCAGAAGGACCGCGGACACAGCTAATACACAAAGTGCAAGTTCGATGTCAATAGCCAAATGTCACGGACCTCAGACCTGCATAATTTTGAACCCTTGTCTTCACATTTATTTCAAAATGTTGCTATTATTCAATATTCTAATTCATGAATGTGAAAAATAACAAATATACACTGGTCAACATGAATGACTTAAAGCTTGGAAATGAGACATTATGTTTTGAGAACCAATCAAGATTGACCCTCTTTCTGCCTAACATATCTATCTATGAAGTAAGCACCAACCATTGGAAAATCATCCAACACAAGCATAAATATATCACACAATAGAGCAGCAGTATCTATGGTTTTATTATAATATCGGTTAGTAATGCATAATGTTATTGCCATGAAAAAAAGTATTAAGACATACAGATTCAGACATGTTTTTACAAACACTAAGAGCAGTGATTTTGGTTTAAAGATTACAATGTACAATGCATTATGGGATTTGTAGTTGGTTCTTATTCACAGTGAGACTCCTGTATAACAAACATCTAACCATGCTTCAATATTATTATGTTATAATGGAAATTCTATAAATAACTAACCAAAGGAATTCATCAATACATTTCTCCTTAACAAGTCAACAGAAAATTCACTATTCAGTTGTCTCTCTTATCAGACCACTCACATGAAAGATTGCCTCTCTTATCAGACCACTCACATGAAAGATTGCCTCTCTTATCAGACCACTCACATGAAATATTGCCTCTCCTATCAGGCCACTCACATGAAAGATTGCCTCTCTTATCAGGCCACTCACATGAAAGATTGCCTCTCCTATCAGGCCACTCACATGAAAGATTGCCTCTCTTATCAGGCCACTCACATCAAAGACTGCCTCTCCTATCAGGCCACTCACATCAAAGACTGCCTCTCTTATCAGGCCACTCACATGAAATATTGCCTCTCTTATCAGGACACTCACATGAAATATTGCCTCTCCTATCATTATCAGGACACTCACATGAAATATTGCCTCTCCTATCAGGCCACTCACATGAAAGATTGCCTCTCCTATCAGGCCACTCACATGAAAGATTGCCTCTCTTATCAGGCCACTCACATGAAAGATTGCCTCTCCTATCAGGCCACTTACATCAAAGACTGCCTCTCTTATCAGGCCACTCACATCAAAGACTGTCTCTCTTATCAGGCCACTCACATGAAAGATTGCCTCTCCTATCAGGCCACTCACATCAAAGATTGCCTCTCTTATCAGGCCACTCACATCAAAGACTGCCTCTCCTATCAGGCCACTCACATCAAAGACTGTCTCTCTTATCAGGCCACTCACATGAAAGATTGCCTCTCTTATCAGACCACTCACATGAAAGATTGCCTCTCTTATCAGACCACTCACATGAAATATTGCCTCTCCTATCAGGCCACTCACAGGAAAGATTGTCTCTCTTATCAGGCCACTCACATGAAAGATTGCCTCTCCTATCAGGCCACTCACATCAAAGACTGCCTCTCTTATCAGGCCACTCACATCAAAGACTGCCTCTCTTATCAGGCCACTCACATAAAAGACTGCCTCTCCTATCAGGCCACTCACATCAAAGATTGCCTCTCTTATCAGGCCACTCACATCAAAGACTGCCTCTCTTATCAGGCCACTCACATCAAAGACTGCCTCTCTTATCAGGCCACTCACATGAAATATTGCCTCTCTTATCAGGCCACTCACATGAAATATTGCCTCTCCTATCAGGCCACTCACATGAAAGATTGCCTCTCCTATCAGGCCACTCACATGAAAGATTGCCTCTCTTATCAGGCCACTCACATGAAAGATTGCCTCTCCTATCAGGCCACTCACATCAAAGACTGCCTCTCTTATCAGGCCACTCACATCAAAGACTGTCTCTCTTATCAGGCCACTCACATGAAAGATTGCCTCTCCTATCAGGCCACTCACATCAAAGACTGCCTCTCTTATCAGGCCACTCACATCAAAGACAGTCTCTCTTATCAGGCCACTCACATGAAAGATTGCCTCTCCTATCAGGCCACTCACATCAAAGATTGCCTCTCTTATCAGGCCACTCACATCAAAGACTGCCTCTCCTATCAGGCCACTCACATCAAAGACTGTCTCTCTTATCAGGCCACTCACATCAAAGATTGCCTCTCCTATCAGGCCACTCACATGAAAGATTGCCTCTCCTATCTGGCCACTCACATGAAATATTGCCTCTCTTATCAGGCCACTCACATCAAAGATTGCCTCTCTTATCAGGCCACTCACATGAAAGATTGCCTCTCTTATCAGGCCACTCACATGAAATATTGCCTCTCTTATCAGGCCACTCACATCAAAGATTGCCTCTCCTATCAGGCCACTCACATCAAAGACTGCCTCTCTTATCAGACCACTCACATCAAAGATTGCCTCTCTTATCAGGCCACTCACATGAAATATTGCCTCTCTTATCAGGCCACTCACATGAAATATTGCCTCTCTTATCAGGCCACTCACATCAAAGATTGCCTCTCTTATCAGGCCACTCACATGAAATATTGCCTCTCTTATCAGGCCACTCACATCAAAGACTGCCTCTCTTATCAGGCCACTCACATCAAAGACTGCCTCTCTTATCAGGCCACTCACATGAAATATTGCCTCTCCTATCAGGCCACTCACATCAAAGATTGCCTCTCTTATCAGGCCACTCACATGAAATATTGCCTCTCTTATCAGGCCACTCACATGAAATATTGCCTCTCTTATCAGGCCACTCACATGAAAGATTGCCTCTCTTATCAGGCCACTCACATGAAAGATTGCCTCTCCTATCTGGCCACTCACATCAAAGATTGCCTCTCTTATCAGGCCACTCACATCAAAGACTGCCTCTCTTATCAGGCCACTCATATCAAAGATTGCCTCTCTTATCAGGCCACTCACATGAAAGATTGCCTCTCTTATCAGGCCACTCACATCAAAGATTGCCTCTCTTATCAGGCCACTCACATCAAAGATTGCCTCTCTTATCAGGCCATTCACATGAAAGATTGCCTCTCCTATCTGGCCACTCACATCAAAGACTGCCTCTTTTATCAGGCCACTCACATGAAAGATTGCCTCTCCTATCTGGCCACTCACATCAAAGATTGCCTCTCTTATCAGGCCACTAACATCAAAGATTGCCTCTCTTCTCAGGCCAGACTTCAGTTTAACTGAAACAGTAAAATCCTGCTAAATTGGCCCCCCCCCCCCCCCCTCAAGAGAGGCAAACCTTTTTCTATGGCTATTTTTTCAATGTAGAATGGTTGTCCTTATAAGAGGGTGGACTAATACACATGTGTTTGTTATATAAGAGGGTGGACTAATACACATGTGTTTGTTATAAGAGGGTGGACTAATACACATGTGTTTGTTATAAGAGGGTGGACTAATACACATGTGTTTGTTATATAAGAGGGTGGACTAATACACATGTGTTTGTTATAAGAGGGTGGACTAATACACATGTGTTTGTTATATAAGAGGGTGGACTAATACACATGTGTTTGTTATATAAGAGAGTGGACTAATACACATGTGTTTGTTATACAAGAGTTTTTACTGTCATAGGTTCCTGGATTTCTTCAAGATTTGTAGATGTACATCTTGCCATTACATTACCATACAACAACATGATAAAATCGTCAATAACCCTCTATTATTCTATTATTTAATCCTATTGGATTATATAAAGAAATCGCCCACACAAACCTCATGTATCCACACATAAGGTATCAAATTTAATAAATGAAGTGTGACTCACAAAACAAACAAACACAACAAGTTACCCCTAAAAGTCAAATATCAAACTCCAAAGTATCAAAAGCTTGTTAGTTGCATATTTCACTCGTAGAGGTTCAAAAACCCAACTGAAACTCATTATCAACAAACATAAAACAATACAATATGATAAATACAGGAGGAGAACCTATTTATAAACATGTCTGATATTGATGTCATTAACATGTCAGACATTGATGTCATCAATATGTCAGACATTGATGTCATTAACATGTCTGACATTGATGGCATTAACATGTCAGACATTGATGTCATTAACATGTCAGACATTGATGTCATTAACATGTCTGACATTGATGTCATTAACATGTCTGACATTGATGTCATTAACATGTCAGACATTGATGTCATTAACATGTCAGACATTGATGTCATTAACATGTCAGACTTGATGTCATTAACATGTCAGACTTGATGTCATTAACATGTCTGACATTGATGTCATTAACATGTCAGACATTGATGTCATTAACATGTCAGACATTGATGATATTAACATGTCAGACATTGATGTCATTAACATGTAAGACATTGATGTCATTAACATGTCAGACATTGATGTCATTAACATGTCAGACATTGATGATATTAACATGGCACAAACACATATAATATACATGATAATTACAGGAATGTATCAACTCATTCTTATTATCACAAATTATTTAATATATTGATTAGATAGACTTTAACACCACTATTTGATGGCTAGACCTATAAAATTACAAGGTACTCTTCTAAAGGTTTTTATAGCAAAGCTTATCTTGACTGTAACCATGGGTGAGAATCAAACTGACAACTCTAGTGGTGGATAGGCACTGATTATTATTAATACAACTACCATATGATCACAGACATGTCTGTCCTTCTTATCATAAATAGCATTATGAAATATTCAACATGCTCATTTAACACAACTTAGATAACATGAAGAAAAAAAGTGAAAATGGTGTGGCTTAAATTTGTATTAAAAATGATATAATAAACTATGTTGAATAAATTAGTCAGAGAAAATGAGATACTAACATAGAAGAATTATCATCAGAAAATATATCATCATACACTCAGACACTCTCTAATGTTTACCACAAGTTTATATATATCATCATACACTCGGACACTCTCTAAAGTTTACCACAAGTTTATATATATCATCATACACTCGGACACTCTCTAAAGTTTACCACAAGTTTATATATATCATCATACACTCGGACACTCCACTTTCTAATGTTTACCACAAGTTTCTGATTGTATTTTATGTTCCTTTTTTCTAACTCTGTGAATAGCAATTTATACATAAAGTTCTTGTGAAAATCCTTCCAAAAACCCCACAGTAATGACTTAAAAAAACCCACAGTAATGACTTTGAAATTAACCCCACAGTAATGACTTTGAATGACTTTGAAATTAACAATAATAAAGTAAATAATTCAATAAAAAAAATATGTTTCAAAACCTGTATTTCCTCATTTACACTTACATTATGACAATGTATACAAATCTAGTCGTTTTACTATCAAATTAAAAATTACGTTGAAGAAGTTTATAAATACATGTAAAATGATTGAAGAGGTTTATAAATACGTGTAAAATGATTGACGAGGTTTATAAATTCATGTAAAATGATTTTGATTACAATCAGAATACTAGATGAGTGGTGATAAATATTTCTACCACTATACAATCACCATGGTAACCCCTTCATTGATATTGATATCAGTATATAGGTAAACAAATATTAGAGTTTGTAAATATACTGATAAAATGTTACATACCTTAAATATCTGTTATAAAATACACTCACACCTAGTTATTTTGACTTCTAATAAAGGCTTGGTTTAGGTCTATGGTGCTTAATGCCACTTTCAACAATATTTCAGTTATATCGTGGCGATTAGATTTATTGGTGGCAGAAACTGGAGTGCCCAGAGAAAACCAGCAACCTGTCGTAAGTTACTGACAAACTGTATCGCATAATGTTGTATTGAGTACACCTCGCCTGAGCAGATTCGAACTCACCACTTCAGTGGAGATAGGAACTGATTGCAGAGGTAGTTGTAAATCCAACTACCATACGATCACAACCACCCACCTTTCTTTAATTGTCTTACAGTATAAATATACAGTCAAACTTGTCTTAACAGTCAAACTTGTTTTAACAGTCAAACTTGTCTTAACAGTCAAACTTGTTTTAACAGTCGAAATTGTCTTAACAGTCACCATTGGAATGAAGAAAACATCACCGTTTTAGACAAGTGACTGCTTATTTAAGATTGGTAGTTGTCAATTATCAGTTGCAGATACCTAAGTTAATACAATCATATATTGACCTCTAAAGTTAATTACCTATGACCTCTAAAGTTAATTACCTATGACCTCTAAAGTTAATTACCTATGGTTTGTTAAAAGGTCTATCAAGGATATTGACCATTATAGACCTATAAACTGATGATGGATTCAACTTTTGAGTGACAAATTATTTGAATTAAAATAATGTGCAAAGCAGGTCCAGAGGGTTTGTTTTAAATTGGTCAACTACAACAGGTGACCGTTAGTTCAAGGTGACCTTAAACTACAACAGGTGACCGTTAGTTCAAGGTGACCTTAAACTACAACAGGTGACCGTCAGTTCAAGGTGACCTTAAACTACAACAGGAGACCGTCAGCTCAAGGTGACCTTAAACTACAACAGGTGACCGTTAGTTCAAGGTGACCTTAAACTACAACAGGTGACCGTTAGTTCAAGGTGACCTTAAACTACAACAGGTGACCGTTAGTTCAAGGTGACCTTAAACTACAACAGGTGACCGTTAGTTCAAGGTGACCTTAAACTACAACAGGTGACCGTTAGTTCAAGGTGACCTTAAAGGAAGGTTTGACTGTAGTCTGTAACAGTTATTTAGAGCTACAACTAGAGTTATAACTCCCCCTACCCCCACATAAATATTCAGCTGCAGTTATTTAGTTATAAATAGAGTTATAACTCCCCCTACCCCCACATAAATATTCAGCTGCAGTTATTTAGTTACAACTAGAGCTATAACTCTCCCCTAACCCCACATAAATACTCAGCTTATAGCTATAGATGACCCAGTGATATGATTTAATCATTATGATTCTTAATATTTTGGTTTATATGATATGAATTGATTTGAATTAAGATTTATAATCTTGAAGATCCTACATTCACAGAGCACTGTCAGGTAAGTGGATATTTCTTTGACTGTGTGTGGTTCTTCTTAATTCTTCTCTGAAATAATCTATCGTCTTATTTAATCCAACTGCCAATTTTACCTATAAAAGAAATGATGCATGTAATGAACTTTTAGCAATGTTACAAGTATGAAAAATTCGTCCAATCTATACAGCAACTTTGATAAATCTTTATATTAAGGTTCAAAACAAAAGTATGAACCTGTTGAATTTCGATAGTGATATTCTCAGTGTTACAATACCTTAGATTTGTTTTAGTTACTGTGTTACAATTGATTATCTGATCTCTGTTTGACCCCTGGGGTTTATAGAAATAGCATGCTGTTTCTCCACTACAGGGTTCAGACCATCAAATAAGATTGTTCACTATTTTGGAGGGATTTACCATAAACAGAACTTGTAATATTTGAACAGACATACACGTACAATATTGTGAGTGAGTGATTTTCTTGTTGAACTCCAAGCGAGCAAATCTGTCAGCAATATCATGGTGAGAACAAGTCAGCAATATCATGGTGAGAACAAGTCAGCAATATCATGGTGAGAACAAGTCAGCAATATCATGGTGAGAACAAGTCAGCAATATCATGGTGAGAACAAGTCAGCAATATCATGGTGAGAACAAGTCAGCAATATCATGGTGAGAACAAGTCAGCAATATCAAGGTGAGAACAAGTCAGCAATATCATGGTGAGAACAAGTCAGCAATATCATGGTGAGAACAAGTCAGCAATATCATGGTGAGAACAAGTCAGCAATATCATGGTGAGAACAAGTCAGCAATATCATGGTGAGAACAAGTCAGCAATATCATGGTGAGAACAAGTCAGCAATATCATGGTGAGAACAAGTCAGCAATATCATAGTGAGAACAAGTCAGCAATATCATGGTGAGAACAAGTCAGCAATATCATGGTGAGAACAAGTCAGCAATATCATGGTGAGAACAAGTCAGCAATATCATGGTGAGAACAAGTTACATTTCGATGAAATGATGATGATGTCTGCTTTATACTAGATCAAAAGCTCAGTTGGATAATTATAGTGCCAGCTCACTGAAACAACAGTTCTCGGGTAGAAATGTTGTCCTACTCGGACATATTATCCTGATTCCAAGCAAACCAATCTTTGTTTTGATTCCTTTATGCTGCGTGGTTAGAGAAGAAACAAATATAAAAATATAACAATTTTATAGACTTTGGTTTGATCCAACCGCTCGAACCCACTATCTATCACACTCAAGGTGAGAATGCTAACCATTACACCACTGATGAACCCACGATCTATCACACTCAAGGTGAGACTGCTAACCATTACACCATTGATGAACCCACGATCTATCACACACAAGGTGAGAATGCTAACCATTACACCACTGATGAACCCACGATCTATCATACTCAAGGTGAGAATGCTAACCATTACACCACTGATGAACCCACGATCTATCACACTCAAGGTGAGACTGCTAACTATTACACCACTGATGAACCCACGATCTATCAAACTCAAGGTGAGACTGCTAACTATTACACCACTGATGAACCCACGATCTATCACACTCAAGGTGAGAATGCTAACCATTACACCACTGATGAACCCACGATCTATCACACTCAAGGTGAGAATGCTAACCATTACACCACTGATGAACCCATGATCTATCACACTCAAGGTGAGAATGCTAACCATTACACCACTGATGAACCCAAGATCTATCACACTCAAGGTGAGACTGCTAACCATTACACCACTGATGAACCCACGATCTATCACACTCAAGGTGAGAATGCTAACCATTACACCACTGATGAACCCACGATCTATCACACTCAAGGTGAGACTGCTAACCATTACACCACTGATGAACCCACGATCTATCACACTCAAGGTGAGAATACTAACCATTACACCACTGATGAACCCACGATCTATCACACTCAAGGTGAGACTGCTAACCATTACACCACTGATGAAACCACGATCTATCACACTCAAGGTGAGAATGCTAACTATTACACCACTGATGAACCCACGATCTATCACACTCAAGGTGAGACTGCTAACCATTACACCACTGATGAACCAACGATCTATCAAACTCCAGGTGAGAATGCTAACCATTACACCACTGATGAACCCACGATCTATCACTCAAGGTGAGAATGCTAACTATTACACCACTGATGAACCCACGATCTATCACACTCAAGGTGAGAATGCTAACCATTACACCACTGATGAACCCATGATCTATCAAACTCAAGGTGAGAATGCTAACTACTACACTACCGATGAACCCACGATCTATCACACTCAAGGTGAGAATGCTAACCATTACACCACTGATGAACCCATGATCTATCAAACTCAAGGTGAGAATGCTAACCATTACACCACTGATGAACCCACGATCTATCACACTCAAGGTGAGACTGCTAACTATTACACCACTGATGAACCCACGATCTATCAAACTCAAGGTGAGAATGCTAACCATTACACCACTGATGAACCCACGATCTATCACACTCAAGGTGAGACTGCTAACCATTACACCACTGATGAACCCACGATCTATCACTCAAGGTGAGAATGCTAACTATTACACCACTGATGAACCCACGATCTATCACACTCAAGGTGAGAATGCTAACCATTACACCACTGATGAAACCACGATCTATCAAACTCAAGGTGAGAATGCTAACCATTACACCACTGATGAACCCAAGATCTATCACACTCAAGGTGAGACTGCTAACCATTACACCACTGATGAACCCACGATCTATCACACTCAAGGTGAGAATGCTAACCATTACACCACTGATGAACCCACGATCTATCACACTCAAGGTGAGACTGCTAACCATTACACCACTGATGAACCCACGATCTATCACACTCAAGGTGAGAATGCTAACTATTACACCACTGATGAACCCACGATCTATCACACTCAAGGTGAGACTGCTAACCATTACACCACTGATGAACCCACGATCTATCACACTCAAGGTGAGAATGCTAACTATTACACCACTGATGAACCCACGATCTATCACACTCAAGGTGAGACTGCTAACCATTACACCACTGATGAACCCACGATCTATCAAACTCAAGGTGAGAATGCTAACCATTACACCACTGATGAACCCACGATCTATCACTCAAGGTGAGAATGCTAACTATTACACCACTGATGAACCCACGATCTATCACACTCAAGGTGAGAATGCTAACCATTACACCACTGATGAACCCATGATCTATCAAACTCAAGGTGAGAATGCTAACTACTACACTACCGATGAACCCACGATCTATCACACTCAAGGTGAAAATGCTAACCATTACACCACTGATGAACCCATGATCTATCACACTCAAGGTGAGAATGCTAACCATTACACCACTGATGAACCCAAGATCTATCACACTCAAGGTGAGAATGCTAACCATTACACCACTGATGAACCCACGATATATCACACTCAAGGTGAGAATGCTAACCATTACACCACTGATGAACCCACGATCTATCACACTCAAGGTGAGACTGCTAACCATTACACCACTGATGAACCCACGATCTATCACACTCAAGGTGAGAATGCTAACCATTACACCACTGATGAACCCACGATCTATCACACTCAAGGTGAGAATGCTAACTATTACACCACTGATGAACCCACGATCTATCACACTCAAGGTGAGAATGCTAACTATTACACCACTGATGAACCCACGATCTATCACACTCAAGGTGAGACTGCTAACCATTACACTACTGATGAACCCACGATCTATCAAACTCAAGGTGAGAATGCTAACCATTACACCACTGATGAACCCACGATCTATCACTCAAGGTGAGAATGCTAACTATTACACCACTGATGAACCCACGATCTATCACACTCAAGGTGAGAATGCTAACCATTACACCACTGATGAACCCATGATCTATCAAACTCAAGGTGAGAATGCTAACTACTACACTACCGATGAACCCACAATCTATCACACTCAAGGTGAGAATGCTAACCATTACACCACTGATGAACCCACGATCTATCAAACTCAAGGTGAGAATGCTAACCATTACACCACTGATGAACCCACGATCTATCACACTCAAGGTGAGACTGCCAACTATTACACCACTGATGAACCCACGATCTATCAAACTCTAGGTGAGAATGCTAACCATTACACCACTGATGAACCCACGATCTATCACACACAAGGTGAGACTGCTAACCATTACACCACTGATGAACCCACGATCTATCACTCAAGGTGAGAATGCTAACAATTACACCACTGATGAACCCACGATCTATCAAACTCAAGGTGAGAATGCTAACTACTACACTACCGATGAACCCACGATCTATCACACTCAAGGTGAGAATGCTAACCATTACACCACTGATGAACCCATGATCTATCACACTCAAGGTGAGAATGCTAACCATTACACCACTGATGAACCCAAGATCTATCACACTCAAGGTGAGACTGCTAACCATTACACCACTGATGAACCCACAATCTATCACACTCAAGGTGAGAATGCTAACTACTACACTACCGATGAACCCACGATCTATCACACTCAAGGTGAGACTGCTAACCATTACACCACTGATGAACCCACGATCTATCACACTCAAGGTGAGAATGCTAACCATTACACCACTGATGAACCCACGATCTATCACACTCAAGGTGAGAATGCTAACTATTACACCACTGATGAACCCACGATCTATCACACTCAAGGTGAGACTGCTAACCATTACACCACTGATGAACCCACGATCTATCAAACTCAAGGTGAGAATGCTAACCATTACACCACTGATGAACCCATGATCTATCACTCAAGGTGAGAATGCTAACTATTACACCACTGATGAACCCACGATCTATCACACTCAAGGTGAGAATGCTAACCATTACACCACTGATGAACCCACGATCTATCAAACTCAAGGTGAGAATGCTAACTACTACACTACCGATGAACCCACGATCTATCACACTCAAGGTGAGAATGCTAAC
The DNA here is from genome assembly GCA_963680875.1 of Bathymodiolus brooksi. Taxonomy (NCBI): domain Eukaryota; kingdom Metazoa; phylum Mollusca; class Bivalvia; order Mytilida; family Modiolidae; genus Bathymodiolus; species Bathymodiolus brooksi. The sequence goes on from OY804576.1 coordinate 1,359,958, forward strand.
CATTACACCACTGATGAACCCATGTTCTATCACACTCAAGGTGAGAATGCTAACCATTACACCACTGATGAACCCAAGATCTATCACACTCAAGGTGAGACTGCTAACCATTACACCACTGATGAACCCACGATCTATCACACTCAAGGTGAGAATGCTAACTACTACACTACCGATGAACCCACGATCTATCACACTCAAGGTGAGACTGCTAACCATTACACCACTGATGAACCCACGATCTATCACACTCAAGGTGAGAATGCTAACCATTACACCACTGATGAACCCACGATCTATCACACTCAAGGTGAGAATGCTAACCATTACACCACTGATGAACCCACGATCTATCACACTCAAGGTGAGAATGCTAACTATTACACCACTGATGAACCCATGATCTATCACACTCAAGGTGAGACTGCTAACTATTACACCACTGATGAACCCACGATCTATCACACTCAAGGTGAGAATGCTAACCATTACACCACTGATGAACCCACGATCTATCACACTCAAGGTGAGAATGCTAACTATTACACCACTGATGAACCCACGATCTATCAAGCTCAAGGTGAGAATGCTAACTATTACACCACTGATGAACCCACGATCTATCACTCAAGGTGAGAATGCTAACTATTACACCACTGATGAACCCACGATCTATCACACTCAAGGTGAGAATGCTAACCATTACACCACTGATGAACCCATGATCTATCAAACTCAAGGTGAGAATGCTAACTACTACACTACCGATGAACCCACGATCTATCACACTCAAGGTGAGAATGCTAACCATTACACCACTGATGAACCCATGATCTATCACACTCAAGGTGAGAATGCTAACCATTACACCACTGATGAACCCACGATCTATCACACTCAAGGTGAGACTGCTAACCATTACACCAATGATGAACCCACGATCTATCACACTCAAGGTGAGACTGCTAACCATTACACCACTGATGAACCCACGATCTATCACACTCAAGGTGAGAATGCTAACCATTACACCACTGAAGAACCCACGATCTATCATACTCAAGGTGAGAATGCTAACCATTACACCACTGATGAACCCATGATCTATCACACTCAAGGTGAGAATGCTAACTATTACACCACTGATGAACCCACGATCTATCAAACTCAAGGTGAGACTGCTAACCATTACACCACTGATGAACCCACGATCTATCACACTCAAGGTGAGAATGCTAACCATTACACCACTGATGAACCCACTATCTATCACACTCAAGGTGAGAATGCTAACCATTACACCACTGATGAACTCATGATCTATCACACTCAAGGTGAGAATGCTAACCATTACACCACTGATGAACCCAAGATCTATCACACTCAAGGTGAGACTGCTAACCATTAAACCACTGATGAACCCACGATCTATAACACTCATGGTGAGAATGCTAACCATTACACCACTGATGAACCCACGATCTATCACACTCAAGGTGAGACTGCTAACCATTACACCACTGATGAACCCACGATCTATCACACTCAAGGTGAGAATGCTAACCATTACACCACTGATGAACCCACGATCTATCACTCAAGGTGAGACTGCTAACCATTACACCACTGATGAACCCACGATCTATCACACTCATGGTGAGAATGCTAACTATTACACCACTGATGAACCCACGATCTATCACACTCAAGGTGAGACTGCTAACCATTACACCACTGATGAACCCACGATCTATCAAACTCAAGGTGAGAATGCTAACCATTACACCACTGATGAACCCACGATCTATCACTCAAGGTGAGAATGCTAACTATTACACCACTGATGAACCCACGATCTATCACACTCAAGGTGAGAATGCTAACCATTACACCACTGATGAACCCATGATCTATCAAACTCAAGGTGAGAATGCTAACTACTACACTACCGATGAACCCACGATCTATCACACTCAAGGTGAGAATGCTAACCATTACACCACTGATGAACCCACGATCTATCAAACTCAAGGTGAGAATGCTAACCATTACACCACTGATGAACCCACGATCTATCACACTCAAGGTGAGACTGCTAACTATTACACCACTGATGAACCCACGATCTATCACACTCAAGGTGAGACTGCTAACCATTACACCACTGATGAACCCACGATCTATCAAACTCAAGGTGAGAATGCTAACCATTACACCACTGATGAACCCACGATCTATCACACACAAGGTGAGACTGCTAACCATTACACCACTGATGAACCCATGATCTATCACTCAAGGTGAGAATGCTAACTATTACACCACTGATGAACCCACGATCTATCACACTCAAGGTGAGAATGCTAACCATTACACCACTGATGAACCCACGATCTATCAAACTCAAGGTGAGAATGCTAACTACTACACTACCGATGAACCCACGATCTATCACACTCAAGGTGAGAATGCTAACCATTACACCACTGATGAACCCAAGATCTATCACACTCAAGGTGAGACTGCTAACCATTACACCACTGATGAACCCACGATCTATCACACTCAAGGTGAGAATGCTAACCATTACACCACTGATGAACCCACGATCTATCACACTCAAGGTGAGACTGCTAACCATTACACCACTGATGAACCCACGATCTATCACACTCAAGGTGAGAATGCTAACCATTACACCACTGATGAACCCACGATCTATCACACTCAAGGTGAGACTGCTAACCATTACACCACTGATGAACCCACGATCTATCACACTCAAGGTGAGAATGCTAACTATTACACCACTGATGAACCCACGATCTATCACACTCAAGGTGAGACTGCTAACCATTACACCACTAATGAACCCACGATCTATCAAACTCAAGGTGAGAATGCTAACCATTACACCACTGATGAACCCACGATCTATCACTCAAGGTGAGAATGCTAACTATTACACCACTGATGAACCCACGATCTATCACACTCAAGGTGAGAATGCTAACCATTACACCACTGATGAACCCATGATCTATCAAACTCAAGGTGAGAATGCTAACTACTACACTACCGATGAACCCACGATCTATCACACTCAAGGTGAGAATGCTAACCATTACACCACTGATGGACCCATGATCTATCACACTCAAGGTGAGAATGCTAACCATTACACCACTGATGAACCCAAGATCTATCACACTCAAGGTGAGAATGCTAACCATTACACCACTGATGAACCCACGATCTATCACACTCAAGGTGAGACTGCTAACCATTAAACCACTGATGAACCCACGATCTATCACACTCAAGGTGAGACTGCTAACCATTACACCACTGATGAACCCACGATCTATCACACTCAAGGTGAGAATGCTAACCATTACACCACTGATGAACCCACGATCTATCATACTCAAGGTGAGAATGCTAACCATTACACCACTGATGAATCCACGATCTATCACACTCAAGGTGAGAATGCTAACTATTACACCACTGATGAACCCACGATCTATCAAACTCAAGGTGAGACTGCTAACCATTACACCACTGATGAACCCACGATCTATCACACTCAAGGTGAGAATGCTAACCATTACACCACTGATGAACCCACGATCTATCACACTCAAGGTGAGAATGCTAACCATTACACCACTGATGAACCCATGATCTATCACACTCAAGGTGAGAATGCTAACCATTACACCACTGATGAACCCATGATCTATCACACTCAAGGTGAGAATGCTAACCATTACACCACTGATGAACCCAAGATCTATCACACTCAAGGTGAGACTGCTAACCATTACACCACTGATGAACCCACGATCTATCACACTCAAGGTGAGAATGCTAACTACTACACTACCGATGAACCCACGATCTATCACACTCAAGGTGAGACTGCTAACCATTACACCACTGATGAACCCACGATCTATCACACTCAAGGTGAGAATGCTAACTATTACACCACTGATGAACCCACGATCTATCACACTCAAGGTGAGACTGCTAACCATTACACCACTGATGAACCCACGATCTATCAAACTCAAGGTGAGAATGCTAACCATTACACCACTGATGAACCCACGATCTATCACTCAAGGTGAGAATGCTAACTATTACACCACTGATGAACCCACGATCTATCACATTCAAGGTGAGAATGCTAACCATTACACCACTGATGAACCCATGATCTATCAAACTCAAGGTGAGAATGCTAACTACTACACTACCGAAGAACCCACGATCTATCACACTCAAGGTGAGAATGCTAACCATTACACCACTGATGAACCCACGATCTATCAAACTCAAAGTGAGAATGCTAACCATTACATCACTGATGAACCCACGATCTATCACACTCAAGGTGAGACTGCTAACTATTACACCACTGATGAACCCACGATCTATCAAACTCAAGGTGAGAATGCTAACCATTACACCACTGATGAACCCACAATCTATCACACACAAGGTGAGACTGCTAACCATTACACCACTGATGAACCCACGATCTATCACACTCAAGGTGAAAATGCTAACCATTACACCACTGATGAACCCACGATCTATCACACTCAAGGTGAGAATGCTAACCATTACACCACTGATGAACCCACGATCTATCAAACTCAAGGTGAGAATGCTAACTACTACACTACCGATGAACCCACGATCTATCAAACTCAAGGTGAGACTGCTAACCATTACACCACTGATGAACCCACGATCTATCACACTCAAGGTGACACTGCTAACCATTACACCACTGATGAACCCACGATCTATCACACTCAAGGTGAGAATGCTAACCATTACACCACTGATGAACCCACGATCTATCAAACTCAAGGTGAGAATGCTAACTATTACACCACTGATGAACCCACGATCTATCACACTCAAGGTGAGACTGCTAACTATTACACCACTGATGAACCCACGATCTATCACACTCAAGGTGAGAATGCTACCATTACACCACTGATGAACCCACGATCTATGACACTCAAGGTGAGAATGCTAACTATTACACCACTGATGAATCCATGATCTATGACACTCAAGGTGAGACTGCTAACTATTACACCACTGATGAACCCACGATCTATCACACTCAAGGTGAGAATGCTAACCATTACACCACTGATGAACCCACGAGCTATCAAACTCAAGGTGAGAATGCTAACTATTACACCACTGATGAACCCACGATCTATGACACTCAAGGTGAGAATGCTAATGATTACACCACTGATGAACCCACGATCTATCACACTCAAGGTGAGAATGCTACCATTACACCACTGATGAACCCACGATCTATCACACTCAAGGTGAGAATGCTAACTATTACACCACTGATGAACCCACGATCTATCACACTCAAGGTGAGAATGCTAACTATTACATCACTGATGTGGTTTCATGTCACACAAATACATGCACAACGTAAAAAATGTCACACAAATACATGTACAATGTAAAAAATGTCACACAAATACATGTACAATGCAAAAAATGTCACACAAATACATGTACAATGTAAAAAATGTCACACAAATACATGTACAATGTAAAAAATGTCACACAAATACATGTACAATGCAAAAAATGTCACACAAATACATGTACAATGTAAAAAATGTCACATAAATACATGTACAATGTAAAAAATGTCACACAAATACATGTACAATGTAAAAAATGTCACACAAATACATGTACAATGTAAAAAATGTCACACAAATACATGTACAATGTAAAAAATGTCACACAAATACATGTACAATGTAAAAAATGTCACACAAATACATGTACAATGTAAAAAATGTCACACAAATACATGTACAATGCAAAAAATGTCACACAAATACATGTACAATGTAAAAAATGTCACACAAATACATGTACAATGTAAAAAATGTCACACAAATACATGTACAATGTAAAAAATGTCACACAAATACATGCACAATGCAAAAAATGTCACACAAATACATGTACAATGTAAAAAATGTCACACAAATACATGTACAATGTAAAAAATGTTACACAAATACATGTACAATGTAAAAAATGTCACACAAATACATGTACAACGTAAAAAATGTCACACAAATACATGTACAATGTAAAAAATGTCACACAAATACATGTACAATGTAAAAAATGTCACATAAATACATGTACAATGTAAAAAATGTCACACAAATACATGTACAATGTAAAAAATGTCACACAAATACATGTACAATGTAAAAAATGTCACACAAATACATGTACAATGTAAAAAAATGTCACACAAATACATGTACAATGTAAAAAATGTCACACAAATACATGTACAATGTAAAAAATGTCACACAAATACATGTACAATGTAAAAAATGTCACAAAAATACATGTACAACGTAAAAAATGTCACACAAATACTTGTACAATGCAAAAAATGTCACATAAATACATGTACAATGCAAAAAATGTCACACAAATACATGTACAATGTAAAAAATGTCACACAAATACATGTACAATGTAAAAAATGTCACACAAATACATGTACAATGTAAAAAATGTCACACAAATACATGTACAATGTAAAAAATGTCACATAAATACATGTACAATGTAAAAAATGTCACACAAATACATGTACAATGTAAAAAATATCACACAAATACATGTACAATGTAAAAAATGTCACATAAATACATGTATAATGTAAAAAATGTCACACAAATACATGTACAATGTAACAAATGTCACACAAATACATGTACAATGTAAAAAAATGTCACACAAATACATGTACAATGCAAAAAATGTCACACAAATACATGTACAATGTAAAAAATGTCACACAAATACATGTACAATGTCACACAAATATATGTACAATGTAAAAAATGTCACACAAATACATGTACAATGTAAAAAATGTCACACAAATACATGTACAATGTACAAATGTCACACAAATACATGTACAATGTAAAAAATGTCACACAAATACATGTACAATGTAAAAAATGTCACATAAATACATGTACAATGTAAAAAATGTCACACAAATACATGTACAATGTAAAAAATGTCACACAAATACATGTACAATGTAAAAAATGTCACACAAATACATGTACAATGTAAAAAATGTCACACAAATACATGTACAATGTAAAAAATGTCACACAAATACATGTACAATGTAAAAAATGTCACAAAAATACATGTACAACGTAAAAAATGTCACACAAATACTTGTACAATGCAAAAAATGTCACACAAATACATGTACAATGCAAAAAATGTCACACAAATACATGTACAATGTAAAAAATGTCACACAAATACATGTACAATGTAAAAAATGTCACACAAATACATGTACAATGTAAAAAATGTCACATAAATACATGTACAATGTAAAAAATGTCACACAAATACATGTACAATGTAAAAAATGTCACACAAATACATGTACAATGTAAAAAATGTCACATAAATACATGTATAATGTAAAAAATGTCACACAAATACATGTACAATGTAACAAATGTCACACAAATACATGTACAATGTAAAAAATGTCACACAAATACATGTACAATGCAAAAAATGTCACACAAATACATGTACAATGTAAAAAATGTCACACAAATACATGTACAATGTCACACAAATATATGTACAATGTAAAAAATGTCACACAAATACATGTACAATGTAAAAAATGTCACACAAATACATGTACAATGTACAAAATGTCACACAAATACATGTACAATGTAAAAAATGTCACACAAATACATGTACAATGTAAAAAATGTCACACAAATACATGTACAATGCAAAAAATGTCACACAAATACATGTACAATGTAAAAAATGTCACACAAATACATGTACAATGCAAAATATGTCACAATGTAAAAAATGTCACACAAATACATGCACAATGCAAAAAATGTCACACAAATACATGTACAATGTAAAAAATGTCACACAAATACATGTACAATGTAAAAAATGTTACACAAATACATGTACAATGTAAAAAATGTCACACAAATACATGTACAACGTAAAAAATGTCACACAAATACATGTACAATGTAAAAAATGTCACACAAATACATGTACAATGTAAAAAATGTCACATAAATACATGTACAATGTAAAAAATGTCACACAAATACATGTACAATGTAAAAAATGTCACACAAATACATGTACAATGTAAAAAATGTCACACAAATACATGTACAATGTAAAAAATGTCACACAAATACATGTACAATGTAAAAAATGTCACACAAATACATGTACAATGTAAAAAATGTCACACAAATACATGTACAATGTAAAAAATGTCACAAAAATACATGTACAACGTAAAAAATGTCACACAAATACTTGTACAATGCAAAAAATGTCACACAAATACATGTACAATGCAAAAAATGTCACACAAATACATGTACAATGTAAAAAATGTCACACAAATACATGTACAATGTAAAAAATGTCACACAAATACATGTACAATGTAAAAAATGTCACATAAATACATGTACAATGTAAAAAATGTCACACAAATACATGTACAATGTAAAAAATGTCACACAAATACATGTACAATGTAAAAAATGTCACATAAATACATGTATAATGTAAAAAATGTCACACAAATACATGTACAATGTAACAAATGTCACACAAATACATGTACAATGTAAAAAATGTCACACAAATACATGTACAATGCAAAAAATGTCACACAAATACATGTACAATGTAAAAAATGTCACACAAATACATGTACAATGTCACACAAATATATGTACAATGTAAAAAATGTCACACAAATACATGTACAATGTAAAAAATGTCACACAAATACATGTACAATGTACAAAATGTCACACAAATACATGTACAATGTAAAAAATGTCACACAAATACATGTACAATGTAAAAAATGTCACATAAATACATGTACAATGTAAAAAATGTCACACAAATACATGTATAATGTAAAAAATGTCACACAAATACATGTACAATGTAAAAAATGTCACACAAATACATGTACAATGTAAAAAATGTCACACAAATACATGTACAATGTAAAAAATGTCACACAAATACATGTACAATGTAAAAAATGTCACACAAATACATGTACAATGTAAAAAATGTCACAAAAATACATGTACAACGTAAAAAATGTCACACAAATACTTGTACAATGCAAAAAATGTCACACAAATACATGTACAATGCAAAAAATGTCACACAAATACATGTACAATGTAAAAAATGTCACACAAATACATGTACAATGTAAAATATGTCACACAAATACATGTACAATGTACAAAATGTCACATAAATACATGTACAATGTAAAAAATGTCACACAAATACATGTACAATGTAAAAAATGTCACACAAATACATGTACAATGTAAAAAATGTCACATAAATACATGTATAATGTAAAAAATGTCACACAAATACATGTACAATGTAACAAATGTCACACAAATACATGTACAATGTAAAAAATGTCACACAAATACATGTACAATGCAAAAAATGTCACACAAATACATGTACAATGTAAAAAATGTCACACAAATACATGTACAATGTCACACAAATATATGTACAATGTAAAAAATGTCACACAAATACATGTACAATGTAAAAAATGTCACACAAATACATGTACAATGTACAAAATGTCACACAAATACATGTACAATGTAAAAAATGTCACACAAATACATGTACAATGTAAAAAATGTCACACAAATACATGTACAATGCAAAAAATGTCACACAAATACATGTACAATGTAAAAAATGTCACACAAATACATGTACAATGCAAAATATGTCACACAAATACATGTACAATGTAAAAAATGTCACACAAATACATGCACAATGCAAAAAATGTCACACAAATACATGTACAATGTAAAAAATGTCACACAAATACATGTATAATGTAAAAAATGTTACACAAATACATGTACAATGTAAAAAATGTCACACAAATACATGTACAACGTAAAAAATGTCACACAAATACATGTACAATGTAAAAAATGTCACACAAATACATGTACAATGTAAAAAATGTCACATAAATACATGTACAATGTAAAAAATGTCACACAAATACATGTACAATGTAAAAAATGTCACACAAATACATGTACAATGTAAAAAATGTCACACAAATACATGTACAACGTAAAAAATGTCACACAAATACATGTACAATGTAAAAAATGTCACACAAATACATGTACAATGCAAAAAATGTCACACAAATACATGTACAATGTAAAAAATGTCACACAAATACATGTACAATGTAAAAAATGTCACACAAATACATGTACAACGTAAAAAATGTCACACAAATACATGTACAATGCAAAAAATTTCACACAAATACATGTACAATGCAAAAAATGTCACACAAATACATGTACAATGTAAAAAATGTCACACAAATACATGTACAATGCAAAAAATGTCACACAAATACATGTACAATGTAAAAAATGTCACATAAATACATGTACAATGTAAAAAATGTCACACAAATACATGTACAATGTAAAAAATGTCACACAAATACATGTACAATGTAAAAAATGTCACACAAATACATGTACAATGTAAAAAATGTCACATAAATACATGTATAATGTAAAAAATGTCACACAAATACATGTACAATGTAAAAAATGTCACACAAATACATGTACAATGCAAAAAATGTCACACAAATATATGTACAATGTAAAAAATGTCACACAAATACATGTACAATGTAAAAAATGTCACACAAATACATGTACAATGTACAAAATGTCACACAAATACATGTACAATGTAAAAAATGTCACACAAATACATGTACAGTGCAAAAAATGTCACACAAATACATGTACAATGTAAAAAATGTCACACAAATACATGTACAATGTAAAAAATGTCACAAATACATGTACAATGTAAAAAATGTCACACAAATACATGTACAATGCAAAAAATGTCACACAAATACATGTACAATGTAAAAAAATGTCACACAAATACATGTACAATGTAAAAAATGTCACACAAATACATGTACAATGTAAAAAATGTCACACAAATACATGTACAATGCAAAAAATGTCACATAAATACATGTATAATGTAAAAAATGTCACACAAATACATGTACAATGTCAACTAGAGGCTCAGTCCAGCCTGTGTCACTCACCTGTCAGATAAACCAGAAAGAAGCATTGCCTATCGTGGCCATGTTTGTAAATATTCGGGACAAAATGAGCAATTGGTAGAGAATACCTTCCATAGATGCTTCCTACCAAGTTTCGGTTCATTTGGCCAATCAGTTTCAGAGAAGATATTTAGAAATCAACTACTAAAAAACAAGAATTGACTACGGTGGCCATGTTAGTTAATGAATCGGAATGAAATGAGCAATATTAATAGCCAGGAACCTTCCATAGATGCTTCCTATCAAGTTTCAGTTCATTTGGCCAAGCGGTTTTAGAGAAGATTTTTTCAGAAATCGACCAACCAGAAACAAGAATTGTCTATGGCAGCCATGTTTGTACACGGATCGGGACTAAATGAGCAATTTTTATAGAGGACCTTCCATAGATGCTTCCTACAAAGTTACGGTTCATTTGGCCAAGCGGTTTCAGAGGAGGAGATTAAAATGTGAAAAGTTAACAGACGATGGAAGGACACCAAGTGATGGCAAAAGCTCACATTGTCTTTGGCAAGGTGAGCTAAAAATGCCACACAAATACATTTGCATGGATGGCATTTGGAAACCTAAACTAGAGGCTCAGTGGGCTGAGCCTGTGTCGCTCACCTTTCATTCTGCTTTGAGGAAACTTAATACAGAATCTTCCATACATGTAGATGCTTCCTACCAAGTTTAGGTTCATATGGCTAAGCACTAACGCAGTTTCTACCAATCAGAAACAAGAATTGCATGTGGTGGCCATGTTTCCAAACCGATCGGGACGAAATGAGCAATCTTCATAGAGGACATTCCATAGATGCTTCCTACCAAGTTTCGGTGGTAGCCATGTTTGTTAACCGATCGGGACGAAATGAGCAATCTTCATAGAGGACATTCCATAGATGATTCCTACCAAGTTTCGGTGGTAGCCATGTTTGTTAACCGATCAGGACGAAATGAGCAATCTTCATAGAGGACATTCCATAGATGCGTCCTACCATGTTTCGCTTCGTTTGGCCAAGCGGTTTCAGAGGAGAAGATTTTAAAAAATTGGCCAATCACAAAACAAGAATTGCCTGTGGCGGCCATGTTTGGTAATGGATCATAACAAAATGTGCACTCTTTAGAGAGGATCTTCCATAGATGCTTCCTACCAAGTTTCAGTTCATTTGGCTGAGGGTTTTCAGAGGAGAAGATTAAATTGTGAAAAGTAAACGGATGACAGACAACGGACACCAAGTGATGGCAAAAGTTCATATTGCCTTTGGCAAGGTTTGCTAAAAAGAATATTAAAATGTGAATACCTACTTGTAATGTATAGAATAAACATGTTACACTACATCAGCATTAGTTAATTTCTAAGGGAGATAAAGGCAAGAGTTATCTTTCTTTTAACAGAAGAGAAGATTTTTTAGAAATCAACCAATCAGAAACAAGAATTAACTGATCGGGTCAAAATGAGCATTCTATATAGAGGACATTCCATAAATGCTTCCTACCAATTTTCGGTTTATTTGGCCAAGCGGTTTCAGAGGAGAAGATTTTAAAAAATCGGTCAATCAGAAACAAGAATTGCCTGTGGCGGCCATGTTTGTTAATGGATTGGGACGAAATGAGCAATTTTTACAGAAGACCTTCCATAGATGCCTCCTACCAAGTTTCGGTTCATTTGGCCAAGCGGTTTCAGAGGAGAAGATTTAAAAAAATCGGTCAATCAGAAACAAGAATTGCCTGTGGCGGCCATGTTTGTTAATGGATTGGGACGAAATGAGCAATCTTTACAGAAGACCTTCCATAGATGCCTCCTACCAAGTTTCGGTTCATTTGGTCAAACGGTTTCAGAGGAGAAGATTTTTAAAAATCGGCCACTCAGAAACAAGAATTGCCTGTGGCGGCCATGTTTGCTCATGGATCGGGACGAAATGAGCAATCTTTATAGAGGACATTCCATAGATGCTTCCTACCAAGTTTCAGTTCATTTGGCTGAAGGGTTTCAGAGGAGAAGAATAAAACCATGGACTACAGATGCCAAGTGATGGCAAAAGCTCACATTGCTTTTGGCAAAGTGAGTTAAAAATCAGTTTTAAGAGAAATTTTATCAATTAGTGTGACGCATGACGACTCTAAGACAATGGATAGTGATCTCTGCTCTGAAATACAGAACTGCTATAAAAGCGCTGTTCCTTTACTTGCATTTGTGTCCAAATGTAATGTTGGATAGTCTCTCATGTTCATTTACATCTATATCCTTTCTTACTAATTAATCTGTTAGAGAGGCAACGAAAAAGTGATTGAAAACTAAATATGACAAAAGAGATTTACTTTAGGTTCCCAGTTAAGATACTTCTTGGCTCTAGAGATATCTGGTTTTCTTTTTCTTGGATCATCAGTCATGGCAGGTTTATGAACAATCTCACTAGTAGCACCTGTTAAATACAATACCATTAACTACTTCACTGATCATATCAATTATGTAAAGTTTAAACAGTGATGGTCAACAGATCCACCAATATCAACAAAACAAACAATCACATCTTAAACCATTGAATAATTAATTAGTCCAAAACAAGATGTATATCTTGATAACTGGACATCCAATGGCAAGACAGATATGATAAAAAAACAAAAACTGCATATATTGGGTTCCACTAAAAAATATTACTATTACAAAAGTACTGAGTAATTTATGAAGTAAAGTTGACAAAGTTAATTATTACTGTAATAATACAAATTATAACTTCAAATGTCATTATTCTCTATAGTTATTGTAATAATACAAATTATAACTTCAAATGTCATTACTCTCTATAGTTATTGTAATAATACAAATTATAACTTCAAATGTCATTACTCTCTATAGTTATTGTAATAATACAAATTATAACTTCAAATGTCATTACTCTCTATAGTTATTGTAATAATACAAATTATAACTTCAAATGTCATTACTCTCTATAGTTATTCTAGGAATTGTTTTGATTCACACAAGTTTGTAAATTTGTGAGAAAATGTTTTTTAGTCATATTGCCCAAGTTAAACAATGTCCTGTGGTGACTGCCAATTCAGTTCTTTCACACTGACATGGTTTATTAAATATATTTATTCTTGAAATTTACAGTTCCTAAATAATGAAATTGATTAATACTTAGGTTCTCATCCCTGGCTATCTGGTTTATGTCCATTGGTTTTTTTTTGGTCCCAATTTTTTTTTAAATTATATGTCTTTCTAATCTTCAGACTTTAAGTGTACATGATGAAGGTGATTCCAGAAACATGTCATGTACACTACATCAGATATGTCTTTCTAATCTTCAGACTTTAAGTGTACATGATGAAGGTGATTCCAGAAACATGTCATATACACTACATCAGATATGTCTTTCTAATCTTCAGACTTTAAGTGTACATGATGAAGGTGATTCCAGAAACATGTCATATACACTACATCAGATATGTCTTTCTAATCTTCAGACTTTAAGTGTACATGATGAAGGTGATTCCAGAAACGTGTCATGTACACTACATCAGATATGTCTTTCTAATCTTCAGACTTTAAGTGTACATGATGAAGGTGATTCCAGAAACATGTCATATACACTACATCAGATATGTCTTTCTAATCTTCAGACTTTAAGTGTACATGATGAAGGTGATTCCAGAAACATGTCATGTACACTACATCAGATATGTCTTTCTAATCTTCAGACTTTAAGTGTACATGATGAAGGTGATTCCAGAAACATGTCATGTACACTACATCAGATATGTCTTTCTAATCTTCAGACTTTAAGTGTACATGATGAAGGTGATTCCAGAAACGTGTCATGTACACTACATCAGATATGTCTTTCCTATCTTCAGACTTTAAGTGTACATGATGAAGGTGATTCCAGAAACGTGTCATGTACACTACATCAGATATGTCTTTCCTATCTTCAGACTTTAAGTGTACATGATGAAGGTGATTCCAGAAACGTGTCATGTACACTACATCAGATATGTCTTTCTAATCTTCAGACTTTAAGTGTACATGATGAAGGTGATTCCAGAAACGTGTCATGTACACTACATCAGATATGTCTTTCTAATCTTCAGACTTTAAGTGTACATGATGAAGGTGATTCCAGAAACATGTCATATACACTACATCAGATATGTCTTTCTAATCTTCAGACTTTAAGTGTACATGATGAAGGTGATTCCAGAAACGTGTCATGTACACTACATCAGATATGTCTTTCTAATCTTCAGACTTTAAGTGTACATGATGAAGGTGATTCCAGAAACGTGTCATGTACACTACATCAGATATGTCTTTCCAATCTTCAGACTTTAAGTGTACATGATGAAGGTGATTCCAGAAACATGTCATATACACTACATCAGATATGTCTTTCTAATCTTCAGACTTTAAGTGTACATGATGAAGGTGATTCCAGAAACGTGTCATGTACACTACATCAGATATGTCTTTCTAATCTTCAGACTTTAAGTGTACATGATGAAGGTGATTCCAGAAACGTGTCATGTACACTACATCAGATATGTCTTTCCTATCTTCAGACTTTAAGTGTACATGATGAAGGTGATTCCAGAAACGTGTCATGTACACTACATCAGATATGTCTTTCTAATCTTCAGACTTTAAGTGTACATGATGAAGGTGATTCCAGAAACATGTCATGTACACTACATCAGATATGTCTTTCTAATCTTCAGACTTTTAAGTGTACATGATGAAGGTGATTCCAGAAACATGTCATGTACACTACATCAGATATGTCTTTCTAATCTTCAGACTTTAAGTGTACATGATGAAGGTGATTCCAGAAACGTGTCATGTACACTACATCAGATATGTCTTTCTAATCTTCAGACTTTAAGTGTACATGATGAAGGTGATTCCAGAAACGTGTCATGTACACTACATCAGATATGTCTTTCTAATCTTCAGACTTTAAGTGTACATGATGAAGGTGATTCCAGAAACATGTCATATACACTACATCAGATATGTCTTTCTAATCTTCAGACTTTAAGTGTACATGATGAAGGTGATTCCAGAAACATGTCATGTACACTACATCAGATATGTCTTTCCTATCTTCAGACTTTAAGTGTACATGATGAAGGTGATTCCAGAAACGTGTCATGTACACTACATCAGATATGTCTTTCTAATCTTCAGACTTTAAGTGTACATGATGAAGGTGATTCCAGAAACATGTCATGTACACTACATCAGATATGTCTTTCCTATCTTCAGACTTTAAGTGTACATGATGAAGGTGATTCCAGAAACGTGTCATGTACACTACATCAGATATGTCTTTCTAATCTTCAGACTTTAAGTGTACATGATGAAGGTGATTCCAGAAACGTGTCATGTACACTACATCAGATATGTCTTTACTATCTACAGACTTTAAGTGTACATGATGAAGGTGATTCCAGAAACGGGTCATGTACACTACATCAGATATGTCTTTCTAATCTTAAGACTTTAAGTGTACATGATGAAGGTGATTCCAGAAACGTGTCATGTACACTACATCAGATATGTCTTTCTAATCTTCAGATTTTTAAGTGTACATGATGAAGGTGATTCCAGAAACATGTCATGTACACTACATCAGATATGTCTTTCCTATCTTCAGACTTTAAGTGTACATGATGAAGGTGATTCCAGAAACATGTCATGTACACTACATCAGATATGTCTTTCCTATCTTCAGACTTTAAGTGTACATGATGAAGGTGATTCCAGAAACATGTCATGTACACTACATCAGATATGTCTTTCCTATCTTCAGACTTTAAGTGTACATGATGAAGGTGATTCCAGAAACGTGTCATGTACACTACATCAGATATGTCTTTCTAATCTTCAGACTTTAAGTGTACATGATGAAGGTGATTCCAGAAACGTGTCATGTACACTACATCAGATATGTCTTTCCAATCTTCAGACTTTAAGTGTACGTGATGAAGGTGATTCCAGAAACATGTCATGTACACTACATCAGATATGTCTTTCTAATCTTCAGACTTTAAGTGTACATGATGAAGGTGATTCCAGAAACATGTCATGTACACTACATCAGATATGTCTTTCTAATCTTCAGACTTTAAGTGTACATGATGAAGGTGATTCCAGAAACGTGTCATGTACACTACATCAGATATGTCTTTCTAATCTTCAGACTTTAAGTGTACATGATGAAGGTGATTCCAGAAACGTGTCATGTACACTACATCAGATATGTCTTTCTAATCTTCAGACTTTAAGTGTACATGATGAAGGTGATTCCAGAAACGTGTCATGTACACTACATCAGATATGTCTTTCTAATCTTCAGACTTTAAGTGTACATGATGAAGGTGATTCCAGAAACATGTCATGTACACTACATCAGATATGTCTTTCTAATCTTCAGACTTTAAGTGTACATGATGAAGGTGATTCCAGAAACATGTCATGTACACTACATCAGATATGTCTTTCCTATCTTCAGACTTTAAGTGTACATGATGAAGGTGATTCCAGAAACATGTCATGTACACTACATCAGATATGTCTTTCTAATCTTCAGACTTTAAGTGTACATGATGAAGGTGATTCCAGAAACGTGTCATGTACACTACATCAGATATGTCTTTCTAATCTTCAGACTTTAAGTGTACATGATGAAGGTGATTCCAGAAACATGTCATATACACTACATCAGATATGTCTTTCTAATCTTCAGACTTTAAGTGTACATGATGAAGGTGATTCCAGAAACGTGTCATGTACACTACATCAGATATGTCTTTCTAATCTTCAGACTTTAAGTGTACATGATGAAGGTGATTCCAGAAACGTGTCATGTACACTACATCAGATATGTCTTTCTAATCTTCAGACTTTTAAGTGTACATGATGAAGGTGATTCCAGAAACATGTCATGTACACTACATCAGATATGTCTTTCTAATCTTTAGACTTTAAGTGTACATGATGAAGGTGATTCCAGAAACGTGTCATGTACACTACATCAGATATGTCTTTCTAATCTTCAGACTTTAAGTGTACATGATGAAGGTGATTCCAGAAACGTGTCATGTACACTACATCAGATATGTCTTTCCTATCTTCAGACTTTAAGTGTACATGATATCTATGTATTAAGGTATCATGTCATTTTTTAATTGTAACATACCAACTAATCCTTTGATCATTTTAGCAAATTCTGTAATGGTATATTCATCAGGATTACCAATGTTGACTGGATAAGTAAAATTAGCATTCATCAGTTTGACTAAGCCATCAACCAAGTCAGACACGTACTGGAAGGAACGTGTTTGTTTACCCTCTCCATAAATCTACAATCATAATTATTTATCTAAATTTGAATCAAATACATAAAATAGTCAAATTTGGTTACTGTTATTCTCCTTTATTTAAAAATAGGTCGGTTTGGTTGGTTTGGTTTGATGGTGTTTAACGCCACTTTCAACAATATTTCAGCTATATCGTGGTGGTCAGTTTTATTGGTGGAGGAAACCGGAGGACCCAGAGAAAACCACCGACCTGTCGCAAGTCACTGACAAACTTGATCACATAATGTTGTACACCTTGCCTTGATCGTTAAAAATAGGAAAAGCTTAGTTACATTAAATCTACATACAAACTGTCTTCTTTAAACATTGTATTAAAGGGATATTAAAGATCATTTTGGTCATTGTTTGTATCTCATGAAAACTTGCAATTTGTTCAATAAATGATATTTATGAAACATTAACCCAGTTTTTATCAATGAAACTTTGTAAAAGTGACATAATTTGTTAATAATTTTGTCATATCTTGCAGTTTTTCCAATAATTGAATTTTTGTTTCCTGGACAAAAATTCATTTCGACCCTTTTAAGTGATATTTTAACAATATTAGGGATTATATGGGTGTGCAAAGTATTTTTGGATTGTTTTTACAATTAAATTGAAAAGAAACAACCTTCGTCACGAGTTGAAAAAATATATGTTAAAACGAGCTTTAATATCCCTTTAACCACATTATTATATTCATTGAGTCTGAGAATGGTGAAGTCTATAAAATGTTTTATTCCACACAGTTTTAAATACATTTTGATGCAATCAAGCAAGATATTGTTGGCAAATATAACATCTATTTGCACAAGCTTTAGAAACGGGTAGAAAAGCAACCCTCTGAAAAGCTGTTCTGACCTGTTTCACTTAATACATTACTATAAAACTGCAAATATTTTGACAAAAGAACAGAGTATATTCTCTGTAACATCATAATGCTATTATCAAATTAAACAATAATGAGAATTGTCAGAAAATCATCATTTTCAGACTCAGTGAAAAACACAATAATTGACAAATAATCAGGTTTCTTCCAATTAGATAACAATACATATACTTCTTAGACCATATACAATGTATATTTGTAGTTTTTTGTTATACTTACTGTAATGGGTTTATTTTGTAAAGCCTGCAAGATGAAGTTACTGACTACTCTGCCATCATTAAGATGCATTCTGGGACCAAATGTGTTAAAGATTCTAGCTACTCTGACTTCTGTACCATCCTATAAATAGACAGAACTTAGATTTGATTGATTTTGATTTGATTTTTTTGTGTTTAACGCCACTTTCAGCTATATCATGGCGGAGTACCCCGAGAGAACCACCGACCATGGGCAAGCAACTGGTAAACTTTATCACTTGCGGCTGCGAGTCGAGTGCATCCTTTTTTGTAATTGACAGAAATTAGAGATAAAGATAATAAACTATAAATCATAAATCATATCTTTTCTTCATACCATTTCTTCATATCTTTTCTCAATTGATGTTTTTTGTATTTTTTAATCTTTAGATAGAGGGTAAAATTCAGTTCAATCAAATATTTCAATAAAGTTGTCAAAGAGGTGATTGTTTTAAAAGTCATCTAGTAAATTCTGCTAGTAATAATTTTAAGCACTAGCAAAATAAAGGCAAATAGAAATTTAAACTAGTAATTTTTCAGGTTGCTAGCATTAATTTCAAGCCCTGAACATAGCACAGCTGTCATCATATTTTCCTTTAAATTTGATTTTCTTTCAACTGATTTGATGATTTACCTGTTTGTGATAAGCATAACACATGGTTTCAGCGACTCGTTTACCCTCGTCGTAACAAGCTCTAGGGCCTATAGTGATTTACCTGTTTGTGATAAGCATAACACATGGTTTCAGTGACTCGTTTACCCTCATCGTAACAAGCTCTAGGGCCTATAGTGATTTACCTGTTTGTGATAAGCATAACACATGGTTTCAGTGACTCGTTTACCCTCATCGTAACAAGCTCTAGGGCCTATAGTGATTTACCTGTTTGTGATAAGCATAACACATGGTTTCAGCGACTCGTTTACCCTCGTCGTAACAAGCTCTAGGGCCTATAGTAATTTACCTGTTTGTGATAAGCATAACACATGGTTTCAGCGACTCGTTTACCCTCGTCGTAACAAGCTCTAGGGCCTATAGTGATTTACCTGTTTGTGATATGCATAACACATGGTTTCAGCGACTCGTTTACCCTCGTCGTAACAAGCTCTAGGGCCTATAGTGATTTACCTGTTTGTGATAAGCATAACACATGGTTTCAGCGACTCGTTTACCCTCGTCGTAACAAGCTCTAGGGCATATAGTGATTTACCTGTTTGTGATAAGCATAACACATGGTTTCAGCGACTCGTTTACCCTCGTCGTAACAAGCTCTAGGGCCTATAGGGTTTACATGTCCCCAATATTCCTCAGTTTGTGGATGGATTTCTGGATCTGAAGATATCATAAGCATATACTTATACATACATTGAAATCATTTGATTGTTGATACAAAACAAATTTTACAAAAATATTGAAGGAATTTGTGGAAAAAGAAATGCAACACTTTTAAGTTGCATAGAATCAATACCAAAGAATAATTTGACTTAAAATCTTTTATAAATTTGTTTACATACATGTACTCACAAAATGGTTTTTATGTATCTTTACATAGGAATGATGACATTACACAATAAGAATTGTATTGTTGTGTGTTCTATTGTCATTCACATATAATTATTTGTAACTACAGTTGACTCTTGTTATCTCGAATTCGATGGGACTATGGAAAAAATTCGAGTCAACCATAGTTCGACTCAAGAGGAGCTACGAAGATACCGGAAGTGTGGTTTGTTCAACAACGAAAGGGAGACAACTCGAGCGAAATTTTGAAGAGCTAAAACCAGCATCGCATGTCCCTATTCTCGGAACGTTTTTAAACATATTCGATGTTTTTGTTGCTGTTTTTTTCTCTCCGTTAAATTCTTTGAATCTTGTGAAACGACTGATAACTTCTAGATATCTTTTTTTGTGTGAATGAATATGTTTATCCGTTTTGTTTATGTTTTTCACCTGTTGCATTGTCATTAAACTTCACCCATCATGACGTATTTTTCTTTGTGCAATACTGTTTATTTACAATAAATGGTGTGTTTTTATTATTCAATAAAGTGTAGAAGAAAACTATTCTTCTTTAATCAAAATTAATTTCCGACAAATAATTCAATAGATAAAACGCTTCCTTTGTGTACTTTTCATAATCATTGATGTATGCCGACCCAAGCGCACTTATTATGAATCGATAATTTTTGATTGTACACATCTAACCTGTGTCATAATACCAAGCCAATTCAAATATTATCACTAATTAATTTGACAGATTGTGAAATAAACATGTGAAATAGCCTAAGGTAAAAATGTCAAATTCAATGACCGGATGTTTCACCTGTGATCCGATTTTAATCCTAAGGTAGTACACATGTTTTGACAGGTAAATTTGACTTAACGAATGTAAATAATATGGCTTTCTACATCTCGGGACCAAAACTTTTATTCGAGACAACCGAAATTTCGACTCATCCGAATTCGACTCAACAGGAGTCAAATTATATATATTTATACACAACGAAGTTCGGGATTTCGATAAAAATTTGACTCAACCGGAAATTCGAGTCAACCGAATTCGAGACAATGAGAGTCAACTGTAGTTACATAAAAATAATTGTCAATTCCCACTTAGTTATCTTCTGAATTTGATTTGTTTATTAAACTTTAGAAGTCAGTTGAATCAATTTAAACAAAGTATTGACATGAAGAAGACATGATTGACAGAATAACATTTGTACTAACCTCCGTAAACCTCTGATGTAGATGCCATCAATAATCTGCCTCTTACTCTCTTTGTTAATCCTACAAAAACAATCAGTGATGAAAGAACTAAACACTGGAAATGTTCATTGTTTTGTACACATCTATTTTCCAATTGACTCAAAATCATTTCATCCTGCAAATGGGTTATTTTTTGTCATAATAAATGGGTTAAAATAAACTGTTGCTTTATTATAACAGTGTCATAATAACACTATACATTGTCATAATAACACTTTTCACATTAGCTTAATGAAGCTATTAAGCCACACCCCTTAACGGAACTACTATTGATTCCTACTGTATTTGTCTTGTAACCAAGGGCCCAGGTGGCTCAATGAGCTAGGTAGTTGGATTAACTAACAACTCATACAAGCCTATCACCAATACGGCGTGGATTCGCACCCGGCTTTGTAAATTACAAAAAAGGGTGCACTCGACTTGCAACCGCAAGTGATAAAGTTTACCAGTTGCTTGTCCATGGTCGTTGGTTCTCTCCGGGTACTTCGGCTTCTTCCACCACTAAAACTGGTCACCATGAAATAGTTGAAATATTGCTGAAAGTGGCGCTAAACACAATAAATCAAATCAAATCTTGTAACCAATCAGAACTTACCTAACATATTATTTGTTTCTATATATTGTATTTGTCTTGTAACCAATCAGAACTTACCTAACTGTAACATATTATTTGTTCCTATTGTATTTTGTCTTGTAACCAATCAGAACTTACCTAACATATTATTTGTTCCTATAGTATTTGTCTTGTAACCAATCAGAACGTACCTAACATATTATTTGTTCCTATTGTATTTGTCTTGTAACCAATCAGAACTTACCTAACATATTATTTGCTCCTATTGTATTTGTCTTGTAACCAATCAGAACTTACCTAACTGTAACATATTATTTGTTCCTATTGTATTTTGTCTTGTAACCAATCAGAACTTACCTAACATATTATTTGTTCCTATTGTATTTGTCTTGTAACCAATCAGAACTTACCTAACATATTATGTGTTCCTATTGTATTTGTCTTGTAACCAATCAGAACTTACCTAACATATTATGTGTTCCTATTGTATTTTGTCTTGTAAACAATCAGAACTTACCTAACTGTAACATATTATTTGTTCCTATTGTATTTTGTCTTGTAACCAATCAGAACTTACCTAACATATTATCTATATTATTTGTTCCTATTGTATTTATCTTGTAACCAATCAGAACTTACCTAACATTTTAATTGTTCCTATTGTATTTGTCTTGTAACCAATCAGAACTTACCCAACATATTATTTGTTCCTATTGTATTTGTCTTGATAGTTTTCACAGGATTATACATGTAGTTAGGTGGTGAGGCTGGTGATGCTAAATGATAAATCTGGTCAACTGTAAACAAAACAAAATAAATAAATTTGTCATAAAATGCATAGTCCATTTAACTTCTATAAATGTTCAGAAAAAAATTCCTAAAAATCCAGTTTTTAAATCAAATTTTTTTTTTTCTAGATGTATATTAATACATTACATGATATATATGAACTCTGACAATTAATTTTAAAATTTTTGGTCCATTATTAAAAAAGTTACCCATTAAGTCTCTACGTTAATTATATTTTCTGAAGCGTAAAAATCTGCATGGAGTGAGTACAAATAGTGTAAGAGTCAAACCATCAAAACAAAATAAAAAACATGTGTTTTCAATGTATATTTCATTGTACCATGTGACATAAGACAAATAAATATTAAAAGGCTACTCATTATCATTGTCTTGTTGAGCAAAAGATGTACATTTCACCTTTTTTTTTACTTTCCCAAACAAGGAAATATTCCTGGTATCTCCGACAGGACTTATTTTTGGTGGTTATGGACCGGGTAAATTATTATTGTCATCTTTTCCAGCGAGTTTCATTGACGAAAAACCCATTGCCATGAGGTCTACAATGTACTTGAAATACCAAGTCTCCTAAACGCTTTATATAAAGCTCTTTTCGTCTTTTCGTCCCAAGCGTTTTCCTGAACCAGATCGGTAATTCTATTTTTCAGATTCAAAAACAAATAATTTTTTTACACAACACCCACAGACTGTAGTTTCATTATCGTAAATCGTAGTCCATATTTTATGATAAAAAATCATAGATAATACGGAGAAATGGTAGTTGTAAACAGCTGTTATATTAAATACCGCCACAATATAACTGAAATATTGTTGAAACTGGCGTTAACACCATAACCCCTACCCCCTATATTCAATGATATAAAATAAGACATCTTAAAAACTTATCTTCTCTCTTGTCATACCTTCAATAAATAACGGATTTATAACATCATGATTCAGTAGCTCAAAGTTTTCATGACCAACCCAATGCTCAACATTTCTTTTACGTCCTGTGAAGAAATTGTCTACGACCGTCACCTCATGACCCTCCATCATCAATCTGTCTACCAGATGGGAACCCACAAATCCTGCTCCTCCAGTAATCTGTTGAATAAAATAGAAATAGAATGTGTTGTTAAATAATATTACTTGGATTGTCTTCAATAAATCATTAGTGTTTTTTATTTAGTAGGTAAATTAACTTATTAAGTCTATCAATGTAAAGACATTCAAAAACAGTACTTTCAATACACATATTATGGCTTATTGTGTTTAACACCACTTTCAACAATATTTCAGTTATATCGTGGCAGTCAGTGGGTTTTATTGGTGGAGGAAACCGAAGTTATGGAGAAAACCGCTGACCTGTCTTAAGCCACTAACAAACTTCATCACATAATTTTGTATCGAGTATACCTCGGCCATGAATGGGGTTCGAACTCACAACTTTAGTGGTGATAGGCACCGATTGCACAGGTAGTTGTAAATCCAACTACACTATGATCACAGACACGACGGCCCCAACACACATATGTGAAATTTCACTAGTGAAGATAAAAATTATACAATAATATGATCATGAACAATGTAAGTCTAGATTTCATAAAAAGAAGAGTGAGTGATTCTTCAGCTATATCATGGTTGAGAGCACGTTCTATTTGAATGAGATGATGATGACAGCTGTGTAGTACTAGACCAACATGAAGCTTTATAGAGCCAGCTACCTGAAACAATTCGTGGATAGACATTTGGATACATTATCTTGCTTCCAAGCCAACCAGTAAAACTATATAATTAGCAAAGAATCAGCTCTTTGGTTTGACCTGACCATGGCTATAACCAACAATACACTGCACTTGAGGTAAGCACACTAACCATTACACCACCCACTGATGTGGTTTAAGAGGTAGAATTTTTTTATTTTTAGTGTTGATAATGGCTACTATCTTTGAAGGCAGGCAGGCATGTCGACCACAATTTTACAAAAAAAAGCAATCAAGGACCCTTCTAGCCAGGTTTAGTTAAAATTGTCCCAGTGATTTCATAGGAGATATCAAAAGTAGATATACAATGTATTTATTCTTAGCTACAGGAGCCATCTTAAGCAGAGGCTGCCAGACACAGTTTTGAAAGAGGACCATCCATGGGCCATTCCTGCCAATATTGGCTTAATTTGGCCATGTGGTTTCTGAAAGTTAGATTTTCCTATGAATTTCAATCAAAGTAGGCTTAATTTGCATATTTGAAAAACATCTGTAACATTACACTGTTTTATACACAAACCAAAAATACATGTAAACGAATGATTACAATATATCTACTAGGTAATTACAATAAAAACATGTAGAAGTCATGGCTTTTATGTCAATTTCTATTTTTAGTAATGGCAGCCATCTTTGATGGAAGGCATAACTGCCAGACACAATTTTGGAAAAGGACGATTGAAATACTGTTCAAGCCAAGTTTAGCTAAAAACTAGGAAGAACTGTTTTAGATACCTAAAACTTATGTCTCTCCTTAATGCGGCCATCTGTACAACAATAAGTTACACATGAGTTGAATGATGATATTTAAAAAACAATTATTTGACCTTAAGGTCAAAGGTCAAGGTTCCACAAAGGTCATTATGGTACGCGACACACTGCCTTATGGTCATGCACCCACATACCAAATATCATTGACATATCTCGAAAGACAAAAATGTTATGGCCCAGACAAGAAAATACTAGTTAAAAAAACAATTATTTGACCTTGAGGTCAAAGGTCAAGGTCCCACGAAGATAATTACTGTATGCACCCACATACCAAATATAATTGACCTATCTGGAAAGACAAAAAAGTTATGGTCCGGACAAGCTTCGCTGAGAAGAAGCAGAAGAAATAATCAGACTAAAACAATAGGTCTCCCTTCATTCGAAGGAGAGACATAAATAGCAATGGTTTCAAAGAAGATGTTGAAAGTAGATACTTCTATTTTTAGCACTGGCAGTCATATTTGAAGGTGAACAGACCTGTCAGATACAATTATTAAATGTGAACAACCAAAGACTCTTCTAGTCCTGATTGGCCTAGAGATTTCATAGATGTTGAAAATATGAAAGTTTGCACACAAATGACAGACGACAGATGCCAAGTAATGGCAAAGTTTACATGGATTTTTGGTCAAGGTGAGCTCAAAACACCAATAACTCAATATTTGCCAGGAAGAAATCATAAGTCAACATTTGTTCCCCTCAATGAAATATACTTACACTATAATATCTGGAAATAATTATTAAAAGAAGAAAATATGATTTTTTTGCATATATTCAATGGTTCCTTAACCCTTACCATGCTGAATTGTATACACAAGATATTACCTGTATGCTGAATTGTTTTGAAGAAATATCACAAAATTTAGCATTTTTTTTGTTTTTGCTCTGTAGTTAAAATCCTTGTAGATATTACTTCAATATTTACAGGAAATGATGTTAGTTGAGTATACTTTAATTTTCAAAACTTTGGAGACACATTTTATCGTGGTTGCCATGGCAACATATTTTCCCCCTAAATTTTTGTGAAAAATGAAAAAAATTCAAATAAATCCTTTTTTTTCTTTCTTAAATTATTTTTAAACCAAGAATTAAGAAAAATATCCAGAATGTTCATAAAATGTTTTACACATATCATGGTTGCCATGGCAACATATTTTCCCCAACATTTTTGTTAAAAATTCAAATAAATCCTTTTTTTTCTTTCTTAAATTATTTTTAAACCAAGAATTAAGAAAAATATCCAGAATGTTCATAAAATGTTTTACACATATCATGGTTACCCATATTTGTTGACAACATTATAATTTCCATTAATTGGAATTGTGTGGTTATATTTGCTATTGTCTCAATAATAAATATTGAATTTGCATTTCCACATAACTAAGCAAAGAAAAATGTCAACCACATAATGACTTTGGTGAAGTTAGAACTGAGAGTTAGAGACTGGTATGTCCCCCACCCTTTGTTCATGTCACTTCAAATACATGTACCGTAGATTATTTAAAACTTGAAGAAATTTTTAAGAGTCAAAGAAAAATGTCTTTGATTATCCACTATCAACCCCATAATGACTGGTGAAGTTAGAACTGAGAGTTAGAGACTGGTATGTCCCCCACCCTTTGTTCATGTTCCTTAAAACATATTTCCCCCCTAGATTTTTATGAAAAATGAAAATTTTCACGCCTTGAGTATCTGAATAAAATTGTTATAAATCACTAGAGATTGGTATATAACTATATCCTTTACCAAGTGAAATGTGAGAATGGATAGAGATTTGTTTATCCCTCACCAAGTGAAATGTAAAAATGGTTAGAGATTGGTATATCCCTCACCAAGTGAAATGTAAAAACGGTTAGAGATTGGTATATCCCTCACCAAGTGAAATGTGAGAATGGATAGAGATTTGTTTATCCCTCACCAAGTGAAATGTAAAAATGGTTAGAGATTGGTATATCCCTCACCAAGTGAAATGTAAAAACGGTTAGAGATTGGTATATCCCTCACCAAGTGAAATGTAAAAACGGTTAAAGATTGGTATATCCCTCACCAAGTGAAATGTAAGAATGGTTAGAGATTGGTATATCCCTCACCAAGTGAAATGTAAAAACGGTTAGAGATTGGTATATCCCTCACCAAGTGAAATGTAAAAATGGTTAGAGATTGGTATATCCCTCACCAAGTGAAATGTAAAAATGGTTAGAGATTGGTATATCCCTCACCAAGTGAAATGTAAGAATGGTTAAAGATTGGTTTATCCCTCACCAAGTGAAATGTAAAAACGGTTAGAGATTGGTATATCCCTCACCAAGTGAAATGTAAAAACGGTTAGAGATTGGTATATCCCTCACCAAGTGAAATGTAAAAACGGTTAGAGATTGGTATATCCCTCACCAAGTGAAATGTAAAAACGGTTAGAGATTGGTATATCCCTCACCAAGTGAAATGTAAAAACGGTTAGAGATTGGTTTATCCCTCACCAAGTGAAATGTAAAAACGGTTAGAGATTGGTTTATCCCTCACCAAGTGAAATGTAAAAACGGTTAGAGATTGGTTTATCCCTCACCAAGTGAAATGTAAAAACGGTTAGAGATTGACTGTTTTTCTTCAATCTATTTACTTGAAACAAATAAAATATTAGACTTTGAAATAATTTAAATTGAAATATTATTCTTTGAACAAAATATTATTAGACTTTGAAATAATCTAAATTGAAATATTATTCTTTGAACATTAAATCACATTCATTACAATTTATTCCTCATCTGGTGTTGCATTACAGACCTTCCACCTCCTATAAGCAAGTACATACTCCTGATAAGAATGATAAAGTCTGAAACAGGGCTCAATGCAAAGTGAGACATTACAGTCTTTGCATTCATAGGAGGTTTCATGACCTGCCCGTTTTCTTTTTTGAATTGTATTGTCAACATTGTTTTTCTCAGCCTCATTGCACACTTTACACAGTCTTGCAATGTTTGTTTTTTTGCCTGTACCCCTTAATTTAGATATAAAGTGTTTCGCTGTTAATCTTTCTAACTGCTGAGGCGCTACAGATGGTCTACCAACTTTATTAACAGTGTTAGTAGGATTGTTAGAAACAAGTTGAGATACTAATTGTTTTCTAAACAATTTGTGGGTCATATTGTCATTTGGATGATCAGTGCAGAATAGAATGTAAGCATCCAGCACTGTAATGGCAAGAACATGGAAAAAAACCTTTTTCCACCACTTGAATGATTTGACTACATTGTTTGTGATCAGATCTGTCAACCCCACCCATGTACTTATTATAATTTGTAACTACATTTGGTTTACGAATAATTTCATTAGTAATTCGATTTCTTCTGGAAGTGGTTGATAGACTAGATCCATGTTTTGTTGAAAGCATATAAACAGGTTTGCTATCTAGATATTTGTAACATTCTAATGGACCATTATTCATCACGAATATATCACCACGATTTCTGAGTTGGTAGTCTTTTAATGTTTGAGGTATTCCACGACGGTTTTGTCGAACAGTTCCAGTAGCATATGTTCCCAGTTGAAATAGATCCCAAAAGAGTTGTGGTGATGTATAGTAATTATCACAATACAGACTATAACCTTTGTCAAAGAAACCTCTCATCATGTCCATGACTAGATCATATGTTGCCCCATTAAAGCTAGGACCTGTTAAAGACTTTCCAGTGTACAGTTTAAATTTCGAAACATAGCCATTGGAAGAATCTGAAACCATATATGCCTTTATACCATATTTCACAGGTTTATCAGGACTGTAGACACGAAAAGATAAATTGCCTCTCCACGGAATCATTCCTTCGTCTAATGAAATGTTTTGATGGGGAATGTAGGCAGAATTGAAACGAGATATCATACGCTTGAAAATAGGTCCGAGTTTAAATAGCGGGTCATGTCCAGGATTTTCACGTGGAATGAAGTCATCATTATTTGACAGATGAAGAAATGACGTAATTAACAGAAAACGATCTCTTGACATAGTTGCTGGAAAAAATGGAGTGGAGGTTACCGGGTCTGTGCTCCAATATTCATTAATGTCTGATTGTGAAATTATCCCCATAGCCAGAATTAGTGCAATGTATCGTTTTATTTCTGATGCACAAGTGTTTTGCCATTTTCTAAATCTTGAAAACGTTCCAAGGTTTTGATTATTTTCAAAATATTGTTCAGCATACCGATTTGTCTCGGTAGCAATCTCTTCAAAGTCGTCATCTTTGATAAATATATTAAAATAATCAGAAACTGTTGTGGTTTCTGGTAATGGAACTCTTCTTCCAGGAACTGTAGAAAAAGGTAATGGTTCCTGATCCTGTCTGCTGCCTACACCCCATTTTTCAGAGTCAAATAAGTCTGTCCTACCGTTTTCATTATTTTCATTATTCAAGTCAATAGATATATCTTCAGGGTCAAAACCTTCAAATTCGTCTTCATTTTCACTGTCATTATCAGCAAATATTTCATGAATAGTTTGGTCATTTCCAGAAGCCATATTGTCGATCTCACAAGCAGAGAAAGTGTCGGGACCCCCCTCCCTCTTCTAATTTTATTCTATGCCATAGTTTCAGATAATAAAGTAGAGACTTAGAGATGATTATCACGGTAAATTTTATTTATTTAATGCTTGAAAAGACGAAGGAATGATTCTCAATATAATGGAGAAAGGGAATAAAGCAGACGACATTAAAACATCTGTGTTTTACTTCCGCTAAAGCCTAAAATCTTGAAAGTTTTAGTTGATTTGTTCAAGCAAAAAGAGACATGACAACTCAGTCTGATAAGAACGGTCATTTAAAAATTAAATATGGAGTATCATGAAGTCATATTCATTAGTAAAAATTACCGAAAAGGTGTTTATTTCAAATGTTAGCAATCATTATTTCACTCTGTCTGTGAGTCCAATTTGTTTACGTTCTTTCGGCACCTCTCGCACTTTGATTGAACTTCCGATTTCGTCGATTTTACCATGAAACGATAGTGTCATTCAATTCTCTTTTTAGAAGGGAAATGGGTTTCTAATTAACATATTTTTGGATTCTTAAGCATAATTGAATTTAGGGATAATTAATTATAAATTTCTATCAATAATTAGTAAATAAGTTATTTTTAGACAGCCAATGAAAGGCGGGATATCTCCGCGGGAATAAAAAATATGGTGTGCTCATAATTATTTGCAACTATTTTAATGCAGTCAAATTTTTTATTTTATTCGAAGCTGTTAAAATGAAAAAGGAACACTTTTTATCTATATTAACCATGTCATTGACTATTATTTTACCAGGAACAACAAATAATTAAACAGAATTCCCACGTATATTTTTAGATTCGTTACGTCACGATGTTTATTTACATTTGTTTATAAATAAACCATAAAGCTTTCTGGACGTGTTACACTCTGTAATAACAAGGGATTAACATTCAATCCACAACTTGTATTGTTCAGAGATTCATTTCAAGTCTTTATTTCAACTCTATAAGACTCTGAAACGAGGTGATCAAATTCCAGGTTCAAACCGTCATATGACGGTATCCGCACTGAGAACGACAACGTCAAAACCGTCATATGACGGGACCCGCATGGCTAGGGTTAATCAAAGCAAATAAATTAAAAAAATATTAATAAATAAGTAACACATTGTCTTTATTGATAACTTCTGTTATATAACTTCTTTATTGATAACTTCTGTTTATATCATTCATCCATATAGTAAATGACAATTTAAAGACGTAACTTTTTAAGTATGAAAACTTAGAAATCTAATTTTATGTGTTTGATGTCGTGTTTATATATTCATGTAAGACATCCATGTCATTGTGCTTATGTTTACCATTATCACCTGTTGTTTATCAGTAAATCCCAGCCCACTTTACTATAAATAATGACATTTTAATGCGTATGTCTCCTAATCAGGCTGATCGGATGCTACGTCTTTAACAACACAAACTTACCAGTATTTGTTTTCTATCTGTACACAAACTTTCCAGTATTTGTTTTCTATCTGTACACAAACTTACCAGTATTCGTTTTCTATCTTTAACATTTAGAAACTTTACTTCAGGATAACGTTTCTGGCTAAAAAGAGAAAACAAACTTTTTTTTTATATTAAATTACTAAAAAAAAAGGTTCACACAGGTTATCCTCTCAGATAATTAGAGTAAATAACAATATATTTACACTGAAGATAAGACTGAACGTTGAATCATCTTAATTCATACATTAGTGAAAATTGTACTGTAAATAGAATATGTGTTAGGATTAGGGTTATGGTGTTTAATGCCACTTTCAATAATATTTCAGCTATATTATGGCAGACAGTTTTATTGGTGAAGGTGTTATATACATATAAGTAATATGATATATTATTTTGTTCATGAGAATATTTTTGTTGTTGATAATATTACATCATCAGTGCAAATAGATTAAGTTGTTTACAAGTGTTTTATATAGGAAAAGGACATTTATTCCCAGGGATTTAACTGAACATTCAAAGCCAGTTGTAAACTTTATAAATTAGATTATTGTAATTAGGTATAATTAATAAGTAATTTTGTTGTTTTATTAAAGTATAGAAACTTAATTGATTGTTGGTTGTATCTTTCTGTTACAAGAATATTCTAGAAAAAACTTATGTAACAGAGGAAATCAAAGTACCCTGAGAAAACCATCGACCTGTCCCAAGTCACTGACAAACTTTATCACATAATGTTCAATCTAGTACACCTCACCATGAGCAGGATTAGAACTCACAACTTTAGTGGTGATAGGCACTGATTGCATAGGTAGTTGTAAATCCAACTACCATACGATCACAACTGGTACGGCCCCCAGTATAAAATATAAAATACAATATTAGAAAGAAATAAACTTTTCTGGTTTCTTCTATTGGTATTTTCAGGTGTTACTATATGTATATACTATTTACATACTGTACATGTACTTTTTAGATTTCTTTATTGAGTTCCCTGTTTATGTTGAGTCAGAGTATAATAACATTGTTTAACTAGGTACATGTGTACTACAAATGATATAGAAGTATCTATATAGCTGTTAACAGTACAGTAGTATACATCTAGATTATTACACCAACTTACACTTTTTCTAGTTGTTGTATTCTCATCTTCAGATTCTCAATTTCATGATATAAATCTGTATTAATACTCTTCTTTTCACTAAATAAACAAAGTTAGGAAATGTCATGTGTATTAAAAAGAATTAAAGTTCATGTAGTCTTCTGCCTACAAAGTCTCCCAAACAAACTCAGCTATAACCTTGAATGTAGACCGACACATCCCATGGCAACAGTTGCCATTTTGAAAATGTCAAACCCTGAATGCACATCCACACATCCTAAGGATAATTACTGTGAAGTTTCATTACAATCAGACCACAAATATATTTTTCCCAAAGAAAAACAATTTCCCCATAGGATTCTATAGTAAACCCACAAGTATTTAGGCCCTTCAAAATATACACAAAGGAGCCCCAGTGCAAAATTTCAAACCTTAATTTCGTTGAATAATCAAACCCCTTCATATAAAGGTCACCTGTATATAGTGGTCATTTTGTCAAACTCCCCCAGGTGACCACTATAGACAGGTTTGACTGTATATGAATTTACTAGACAAATCTTGAGTTACAAAACATCACAAATGATATCATCGTTTTAGTAAAAAAAATAATATTTAACAATATATTTTGGGGTAATTTTGCAGTTTTGGTAAAAATAAATTGGTGGCGTTTTTGTAAAAAGTGGGGACGTTTTTTTTACCTGTTATCATCTGAAGTACATGCACATGTACAACCAGAGAAGATCAACTTTTTATTTTGCTTGTTTGAGAGAACAATATCAAAC
Source organism: Bathymodiolus brooksi (assembly GCA_963680875.1). NCBI lineage: Eukaryota > Metazoa > Mollusca > Bivalvia > Mytilida > Modiolidae > Bathymodiolus > Bathymodiolus brooksi. The sequence goes on from OY804576.1 coordinate 1,394,298, forward strand.
TCATGATTATTTATTTCTGGTACAGTGGTATAAACACCATCAAAATAGTGAAATTAACCAGATCAAGTAGTTTTCAGACTTGATTGACTTGTAAATTTGGTGTAATTTCAAGTTTCATGTAAACACTAACAGTCTAATTTCTGGAAGTCAAGTTTGTGCATGTTACACGGTGTGCTTTCTGAAGGAGGCCTTCTGTTGGTCTCCATTCATCACATTTAATATGGCTGAAATTTTTAATCTTGCACATCAACAATCCACACAATGTGTTTCTAACTGTTACGGTTCACTATTTCAAATAACAATAAATATCAAAAAGCTGTGCTCCATCACAGAGTTTATAGGGACCCTTGAGGTCAATATAAATCACAGCAGTTGCATGGGTCAGACTTTGGAAATTGTAATTAATTCTTATCAGTCATGACTAGAGTCCTTGGTCAAAATAGTTATAAACTTGATTTGTCAGCTTTTGCTGTTGTGCTATGTAAGCACTTGTTAGATTTGATGTTAGTTAGTTTTATGTTTTAGTTCGAACAATAAACATGTAATAGTTATTAGTAAGTTGAGTTAGTATCACAGCCATAATGCTAGTTCCCGTGTTGTGAAGAATACAACAAAGGAAACCAAGTACGCAACACTAACATTAGTTTCACCCAAATATACATTATCTACTGCTCGTCTTTCTTTGGTATTTTTACCAAGTTGTGATCTATTATCTGTTTGAACCTTTTTACCCATACTGAATATTGTTTCACAATAAACATTTGAATAAGGTATTACTAAAACATCAGATCCTGCCGCAATGTCACAGGGTTTTCACATCACCAAGACTTTTATGGGCACATGATAAATCAGTTCTGCATTGTTCTCAAAAGAAATAATGGTTGCTTTAATACAGGGGTATTGGCTGGTCCAGCATTGTTTTTATTTCGAAAGAAATTGTTGTTTCTTTCTCGATTTATCTGGCGTGCGAACGTTATTATTTTCGTTCGAAGAATAAGAACAGTTTGAAGATACCAAAGGGGTAATCAGAATCTGTATGTCGAAGAAAAACAGACAACACAATGGCCAAAAGAAAAAGTACAAAAGGACAATCAATGATCAACAAAACATACAAAAAATGTACACATAAAACTAAAGATCTCATGCATTGTCAAAAGGTTAAACTAGTCCGAACCACGTCCGTGTTATTTATTCAACGGAATTTACAACAACGTGACTTACAATCATTCTACAAACAGCTGTCCAGGACTCCCGGTAGCCTGGTAAAGGGGTCAAAATTCCGGAGCATTGGCATGTATGTTATTATTGGTGACATCATAATGTGTTTGACATCACAGTGATGGATAATTTTCTGTATCAAAGTCAATTCGTTGATACTGACAATATCACTTAGAGAGATCACAGGAAGCATGTCTAAATTAACGATAAAAACAATATTACGGCTGCTAGTAAGTTGTGGACGTCTGCTAGTAGTTGTGGAGGATAAAAACAATATTACGTCTGCTAGTAAGTTGTGGAGGATAAAAAAAATATTACGTCTGCTAGTAAGTTGTGCAGGATAAAAACAATAATACGTCTGCTAGTAAGTTGTGGAGGATAAAAACAATATTACGTCTGCTAGTAAGTTGTGCAGGATAAAAACAATATTACGTCTGCTAGTAAGTTGTGGAGGATAAAAACAATATTACGTCTGCTAGTAAGTTGTGGAGGATAAAAAAAATATTACGTCTGCTAGTAAGTTGTGCAGGATAAAAACAATAATACGTCTGCTAGTAAGTTGTGGAGGATAAAAACAATATTACGTCTGCTAGTAAGTTGTGCAGGATAAAAACAATATTACGTCTGCTAGTAAGTTGTGGAGGATAAAAACAATATTACGTTTGCTAGTAAGTTGTGCAGGATAAAAACAATATTACGTTTGCTAGTAAGTTGTGGAGGATAAAAACAATATTACGTTTGCTAGTAAGTTGTGGAGGATAAAAACAATATTACGTCTGCTAGTAGTTGTGGAGGATAAAAACAATATTACGTTTGCTAGTAAGTTGTGGAGGATAAAAACAATATTACGTTTGCTAGTAAGTTGTGGAGGATAAAAACAATATTACGTTTGCTAGTAAGTTGTGGAGGATAAAAACAATATTACGTCTGCTAGTAGTTGTGGAGGATAAAAACAATATTACGTTTGCTAGTAAGTTGTGGAGGATAAAAACAATATTACGTTTGCTAGTAAGTTGTGGAGGATAAAAACAATATTACGTTTGCTAGTAAGTTGTGGAGGATAAAAACAATATTACGTTTGCTAGTAAGTTGTGGAGGATAAAAACAATATTACGTCTGCTGGTAAGTTGTGGAGGATAAAAACAATATTACGTCTGCTGGTAAGTTGTGGAGGATAAAAACAATAATACGTCTGCTAGTAAGTTGTGGAGGATAAAAACAATATTACGTCTGCTAGTAAGTTGTGGATGATAAAAACAATATTACGTCTGCTAGTAAGTTGTGGAGGATAAAAACAATATTACGTTTGCTAGTAAGTTGTGGAGGATAAAAACAATAATACGTCTGCTAGTAAGTTGTGGATGATAAAAACAATATTACGTCTGCTAGTAAGTTGTGGAGGATAAAAACAATATTACGTCTGCTAGTAAGTTGTGGAGGATAAAAACAATATTACGTCTGCTAGTAAGTTGTGGAGGATAAAAACAATATTACGTTTGCTAGTAAGTTGTGGAGGATAAAAACAATATTACGTTTGCTAGTAAGTTGTGGAGGATAAAAACAATATTACGTTTGCTAGTAAGTTGTGGAGGATAAAAACAATAATACGTCTGCTAGTAAGTTGTGGATGATAAAAACAATATTACGTCTGCTAGTAAGTTGTGGAGGATAAATCAATATTACGTTTGCTAGTAAGTTGTGGAGGATAAAAACAATATTCTAATATGACGTCTCTAATACGGCACACACGATAATACTCAACAACTCTATATTTAGCACAAGTGCAGTACACAACAAATCTGGCTGTTCCGATGTGACTCCCGCTGTGAAATTACCGTGACGACCGAGTGTAAACAAACAAAACACCGGCATATAACGTATTTTTAAAGTCCTTAAAATAAAAATTTCCCCTCAGTTATAAATCAATATTCTGTAACTAAGTAATTTTTTATCATTTGTTTTGAAAATTTACATTTGGGGATTCCCAGTATGCACACATACATTCCATTGATATGTGTCGGCCATGAATAACCGGAAAATGCACTAACCTTCATGTTTTCCTACGTATACATTGATAACTGGACGGTGATGTAATTAAGTTACTGATATTTTCCAATTTGATGGCATTTTGAATTTTGCAAGTCAAACAAGTAAAATGCTCACAAAATCGTAAAATAAATCAGTAACCAGCTTGTGTCAATCAGCGTCCCTTGTAAACAACGTCACAGGATGACGATATATTACAAAAGTCAAAGTCGATAGATGGTTGTCTTAAGTATTTATTCCGGAATTTTTTTTTATGTCGATTATTAACAACTGTTCAAGTGTTCAATATCATGTTTGACAACTCCGCTCCGCCATCTTGTTAGCGCACGAAATGATGAACTAATGAACTCCGACTTTTTTTTAAATATTTTTACGCAGGAATTGTTCAATCGAATCTATGTTGGAAAATACACAATAAATATGTTTTTCCTGTTAACATCCATATCTTTGTTTTAAAATATCTCGTTCAAATACAAATAATTCAAAATTTCCGAAGGAGGTAAATGGAACAGCCACCAAATGCTGTGTGTATACAGTTCACGAATGGTTAAAAATTAGTGTATTTGTCCTATTAGAATCGAAATAATTCATGGCAGGCATAGAGTTGTGCAAATTTACACATGGGCTGGGCCTTTATATTCGAATTTTACCCCGATCTGATCGGGGTAAAATTCGAATATAAAGGCCCAGCCCATGTGTAAATTTGCTTGATCGGGGTAAAATTCGAATATAAAGGCCCAGCCCATGTGTAAATTTGCACAACTCTATGCCTGCCATGAATTATTTCTTAATTACGTCTGCTAGTAAGCTGTGGAGGATAAAAACAATATTACGTCTACTAGTAAGTTGTGGTGGATAAAAACAATATTATGTCTGCTAGTAAGTTGTGGAGGATAAAACAAATACACAACTTAACAGAAGGATAGAAATAAGTGTATCGTGTACGAAGAATGCCAGACCCCTTACTAGCAGCCATTTAAAATGAGCCACATTTTGATAAGAGTGGTTGTAGGTAGTCCGTTGAAAAGCAGATTTTCCCGACCCTGTTGGAGTGTCCATTATATCATCTTATTCCTATTATAATCAAAGCTTCCTCTCGTATGTCAACTTCAGTGCCAACCTTTTTCTCATGATTTATTCTTGTAAACTTGTTTCTTGTCATGAATATAGTTGAAATTTTAGTAACTTGACATTAAACAACAATCAATACATTTATAATATACATACACAAATTACAAACTAGAGGCTGACAATGAGACTCTATCACTCACCTAGTAGAGTAAACTAAACACAAAAAAACCTTGCCAAGCTTAGTTCTAATTGGGTGAGCAGATTAAAATGTGAGAAGTTTACAGACAAACAATGGATGCAAAATGATGGCAAAAGCTCACATGGTCCTTCACCAGGTGAGCTAAAAATCATACTTACAGGTCTCCAACAGAATGGGAGAAATTTCCAAATGCAACTGAAATAAAGGGAAAAAAACATGTATCATAGTTAGGAACAGTCATACAATATCAATGGTTTACCATTTAAATTTGCTTTCAGTTAACACTGTTAAAATATTTTTTATGACAAGTCTAGAAAAAACCCACTTTAGTTTCCATCCTTAAGTGTATCTACATTAATTTCTTGTATCAAACATTGATTATTTTTTTTTAACAATGTTTTAGATAATATGGAGTACAAAATGTAGATCTGTAATACTGTGGTCAGTAAATAATTTTTCGACAGCAGGGACTACGGTTTCTCAAAAACAACAAGGTGCTAATTCTTATCATATATATATATGACTCTACTTTTATCAAGTAATATTTGTTATTCAATAAATTAGTTCAGTTTATCATTTCAATCAAATTTCAAATAATTTGTTCAAAATCTAAATATATATTTGTCACATTGTAAGCATGCCATATACAAAATTAAGTACTGTACCAATACAATGTGTTTATTTCCAATCAAGGACCCATTAAGGGCAAAATCATTACAACGATTAAATATATGGGTACAATGTATACACACAATACAATGTAACAATAAAATAACAGAATATAACAATAATATTGGATGATACCTATATAACATAGGATTTCTTTGATTCAGAGAGCAGCTAGGTGAATTTGTTTTCTGTAATTTGTTTGTTTTTAAAGAAAAGCAGAGGCAGATGCAAATAAAAAAAATGTGACAGACATATACAATTTTACACAGACAAAAGACATTTAATTTACCTAAACAAACATTTTACAGCATTGCACTGAAATTTCAAACACCAAGTACAGTTTCAAATGGCAACCACTTTTTATATATATTGTATATATACAAAATGTATATTCTTTTTGTGTAGATGATAGGAAATTTATGGTTGTCTTTTCTATCTTAATACAATATTTCAGACCACCATTTATACTGGGATTGTCACCCACACATCTACATTAATATAAAAGTCAAAAAGACTTGATTAATAGAGTTATTTGGATCTAAAGAATTTGCTATACCCAATATAATATAAGGTGCATTTATATACTGCATGTTACAGTAGCTATAGGACCACAATTTTCCAAAACATTTTCTAATGAAAACCATTTTTTTTACTGTAGGTGCACTCCCAAGACAGATACAATAAACCGTTAATCATACTTTTATCTAAATTTCCTTGTTTTACTGTTTATTACAAATGATATGAATTTATAATTTTGTTGAAATGTATTCAGGTACCTTTAGACCTTCAGATTTCCAAAATAAAAAAATAAGTCCAGACTTGTGAAAAACTTGGGCAACATGGCCCATATGTGGCCTAGGATTAGGAAATAGGCTTTTCACTCCCTCCCCACATCTTATCAGACATTTAAACTTGGACAAAAAAAAAGAAACTACAAACAATGTGTGGACAGTTCTCCTAACACCTAAAGGAACATACTTCTTTGCTAGAAAGATAGTTAAAATAAACTTACCAGTATGTATTAAAATTTTATCAGCTTTCTACTGATTATAAAATTCATTAAGTTCTTGAAGTAGGATCAATGTATTATTTGGCAGTGTGGCAATGTATGACGAATGACAATGTGGATAGTAAATCTTAAACCTTTGCTTTGACAAGAAACATATCATTTTAATTGTATGGTTTGATCTCGAAATGTACTACCATTTCCCTTTTCTATCCTAGTTTTCTTGAACCCACAGTCAAAGAAGGTTTTACTAGATAATTTCATTACAGTAAATTACACGCTCCTGTTGATGCAGATTGGTGCCCGCTATAAATATTCAGTATGCATTTGGTAATGTGGGTTGTGTCAAATACCAGACGGGAACCAGATTGTTGTTGATGAAGCTGGGTTTCGAAATGGACAATATCATTTACCGATAATGTACAATATTCATCACTTGAAAATCGGCAATAATATAACAGAGCTTTCGGTAATTGTACACATTCAATTTTCTTCCTCGATGTTCTAGTTCAATGACGGAGCGACTGAAGTTTTATTTTCACTCATTTCATAAAGCATTGAAATAGGCGGCGCTTCATATCGTGATAGGAGGGGGGAATCTGCAGGCTACCCGCTACTTTTGAAAGCACTAGTAGCTGCTATTAAAATTTGAGCTCATTTTGATTTATAATAAAGCAGGAATGGATATTTGAGTGAGTGATTGTTGTTTAACACCAACTCAGCAATTTTTCAACAATATCATGTCAAGACAAAGTTATTTTCAATGAGATGATGACGAGGTCCGCTTTGTACTAGACCAACACGCTTAGTTGGATTTTTATAGTTCTAGCTCACTGAAACAAATGTCAACCCACTCGGACAAATTATCCTGATTACAAGCCAACCAGTATTTTTTCTCTTTCATGCTGCGTGCTTAGCGGAGTAGCAACAAATACAAATTTCAGTCTTTGGTTTGACCCGATCTTGAACCTACGATATACCACACTAGACTAGAGACGAGCATGCCAACAATTACACCACCGATGGCGATGCGGTTGACATTTGAAGAAATTTCTATATTTTAGCAACAGCAGCCATCTTGAATGGAGGGAAGGCTGTCGGACACAATTTTGAAAGGAACACACCCAAGGACTGACTATCCCTGCCAGGCTTGGCTTAACTTTGGTTCAGTGGTTTCAGAGGAGAAGATATAAATGTGAAAGTTTACAATGTATGACGGATGACAAGATATGGCAGAAGATCACCTGGACTTTGGCAGGTGAGCTTTAAAGTGCTACCTACACTTTGGTGGCCAGTTGGCAGTACTGAGTAAAAAAATATATTCCAACTAAACTGATATCCACTCCGCTCCAGGTTACACATGCCAACATGCAAATGTATTTGAAAAAATTTATTTCAATTATAATTTTAAATATTGTTAAAAGTATTAAGTACAAAAGTAGTCTAGGCGAACAAGTACATGGGCTAAATTATCCAAAGCAACATCATATCAGCCACCGACGATAGTGTTAGATCCGGTATCGTGCAGACATCATGGTCTAGTCCGAGATTCCTCTGTCGTTTAACGGCATTTATAAAGTTGCTGTAGCCTGTGATTCCTCTGCCGTTAAACGACAGAGGAATCTCGGACTAATCATGGTCATGCTAGTCTATTGCGCGATATTGTTATTTATAAATATATAACTTATATATTTATAAATAACAATATCGCGCAATATTATAAGCCTCGTGAGTCGTGTGGATAAACATTGTCATGGATACAACACTCTCAAGTCTATACCAAATAATATTTACCTAACATAATCAAGCAAATGATGGAAACTGTGAAAAACATGCCCTTCATTGATAGTTTTCTAATGGGTGGTACCAATCGCATCCTAGAACAACAATAAAGATGTAACACAACCGGAAGCACACAATTTGTGGTTCCTTGTGTGCTTCCGGGATCCGTTCGCCCTATGGGTACCAGACAAGTCGGCCCGTAAGCGAGGTCAAGTCGGCCCGTAAGCGCGAACTAATCGGCCCGTATGTTAAGACAACTCAATATATTTTATTGCCTAATCATAGGGCCCACATGAGGCATCATCAACAATACAAACATTCATGATTGATAAATGAGACATACACACAAAAGAAAAAGGACATAGTTTAAGGTTTTTATATTTCTAAAAATATACATTAAAACAAAACATCTAAAAATATAAATATAATTATTATTATTTAGTGGATCATGTTCTGGTTTGTCCCCTGTACCCGTATGATAAGACTAACTCGGACCATCAATAATTACTTTTTTTTTTAATTTACACCAAAACATTCGGAATTGTCTATATTTTGATTGGTTATTTACTCATTATGTTGTTATGAATGATTTTTATTTGTACATAATTTAAACACAACAAATAGAATTTGATTTTCCTATGTATTTCAACTAAAAATAAATCCTAAAAATTGACAATCATGGGAAAATTATGTACAAATAAAAACCGCTCATATAAACATAATGAACAAATAAACAAACAAAATATAGATAATTCCGAATGTTCTGGTGTAAAATTTGTTAAAATCTATCCAGAAATGACTTCACAATAATTTTTTGATAAAATATGGGTTTTTTTTACGTTTCCCAATACTTTTATTTATTTTTCATTTTTTATATTAATTTTATTCCTGTAAATGATACGTTTTTTAGACCATTTTATGAAAACAAAATCACGTCCTATTCACATTTTTGGTCACAAGTAATATTATCATTAATAAATAATTCATTTTCACTAAAAGATAATAATTGTCTTTTAAATAAATAAATAATTATACACATATAAATATTGAACAATATTATAAAACAATACTACCAGAGTCCGAGTTGTCTTAACATACGGGCCGACTAGTCCACGCTTACGGGCCGACTTGTCCTCGCTTATGGTCCGAGTTGTCCGCGGGAAGAGCATACTCCGGACAGTTACCAGCTCCGGTCCGCACACTACCCTCCACTAGTCACTGCCCCCCCCCCCCCCCCCCCCTAAAATTGGAAAAAATATTATTTTTTTGGCGTAAAATCGTGATTTTTCACACGAAATACCCCAAAAATGTTCGTGCCTCCCTCCGCTCGGCGCATTTTTTTAAGTGCGCCCCCCTAACTTGAAATCCTGGATCTGTACACAATATAAAATAAAATAAACAATAGATATTAGTGGTGTTCATAGTTGAAAAACAAAATGCTACCTATATGGCTGTATAGCATGTGATTAAGTTACAAACTATCTTTTTTCAATTTAACATTGCGATATATCATTTTTACAGCTATTAAAAAATAGATTGGTGGACTATATATGGTAGAATTTAATATTTATGTGATGTTCAAACTATGCAAATTATTCTTTATCTTAATAAGATCATATATGATAATTATTAATCACACTTTTATTATTGCTAACCGTGTTACCCTCTTGAAATAAAGAAATTAACTCATTTACTTACTTATTGACACTATCTTCTGAATTCAAGAAATAAATAAAATTATGTTCCATATATATTTAATAATGAAAGTTGGGAACTTTATTTATTACAATATTAAAGAACTGGTAGCTATTAGATTAATTTCAATTCGAAACTGAAACTATTTGCACACTCTTGATGACAATTTCTTATTTGGATTTTGTAAAAATAGAACCCTAAATCATAAATTTCCAACAGAATGTGGAAGATGGCAAAATATGTGTACAGAACATGGTTTGACCCGATCGGGACTCGAACCCACGATCTACCGCATTCGAGGCGAGCACGCTAACGATTACACTACCGATGAGAGTCTTTGGTGAGCATTTCTGGTCTGTTTCTCAGCGAATACATATATTGTCCAGGGGCGGATCCAGGATTTCAAGTTAGGGGGGGTAAATTTTTAAAAATTGCGCCGAGCGGAGGGAGGCGCGAAAAATTTTGGGGTATTTCGTGTGAAAAATCACTATTTTATGCCAAAAAATCTTATTTTTTCAAATTTTAGGGGGGGGGGGGGCGCCGAATGCGCGCCCCCTGGATCCGCCCCTGTTGTCTACATAAATGACAATAGATAACGTAACAATACAAAATACATTGCGCAACGCACGGTCAACTTTTCGCGCTTTCACAATCCTTCGGCAGAAGACACATTTAAAGCGACTTTTTGAGTACATGTATATAAACAAATTCATATTTCAAAACAAAGATTATCAACTGGTATGTGTTGCTTATAATGCAAAGCACGCAGAATTAAGGAGAAAGAGCAAAGACTGGTTGCTTCGGAATCAGGATAATGTGTCAGAGTGGAGCGACATGTATATCCGCGGACTGTTGTTTCCGTTAGCTAACACTATAAAAAAAAAACTAAGCGTGTTGGTCTAGAAAAAAGCGGACATCTTCATCATCTCATTAACTTGGTCTCGCCATGATATAGCTATAAAATTGCTGAGTTGGCGTTAAAAAACAATCGCTCACTAAAGCTGTTACGTACAGTTTTTATATTTCCCCGACAATGTACGTATATTGTGTTTATTCTGCAATGTCTTATAGTTAAAAAAAAACAACTGGCAAATTGTCTAAGAAGAGCAGAAACAGACATCGTTCTAAGCGTTTTAGACGTCCGCGCTTATAGTGTAAGTTTCTCGGCGTCGCTCGACATGAATCAGTTACCAGAAAAACTATATCTTGGTCAAAATCTTAAGCAATATGTGATGAAAGAAGCTGTTATATATAAAATCCTTAGGTACAGACAAAACAGATGTCACACCAATGAGGAGCGATGGACAGATCACAGCTGACACAAAGCAAAAATCCAACATCCCCAACAGTGTCAGTCCGTATTCACCGTAGAATCACAAGACAACATCCCCGACTGCACCAAAACCCACATCATAAAAACAGCACTCCCAATATCTCTACCAGGTGTAAAAGAAACTCCTACATAACATCAATACCCATAGATTTTGTGCTCCCAAAACTATTAAATTATTTGGCTTTCCAATCTTTTGATCTTGAGCTACCTGATGAAGGTTATTCCAGAAACGTTCATGTGCACTAAATTTGATATCTACGTTTGTATTACCTCTTTTTAGCAATGTAGCTATCTGAATGTTTTCTTTGAAAACAAGATACACTCATTGTTTAATATGATAGATACAAAATGTATGTAAAATTTCCAGGTAAATTAGTTACCTGTATCTCTTATGAAAATTATGTGTACAGAACTAAGTCAGATTGATAAAAGGTGCATTCATGTTTTTTTTTTCTTTCTGTTTGATATTTTTGATTGGTTTGTTTTGTTTTGTATTTGTTTGTTTTTGATAACAGATTAATATCTAATTTTATTTCTGTTTTTTTTTCTGTTTTGAGGATATAACTTCAGAAGGGCCTACAAATTTATACATCTTGGAATAACAGTAGTACTTTAGGGTGCCTGCATCCTAATTTCTTATGTACATGTATCTCTATTCTTTATCAATAAATGTTTAGAGGTTTGTGTTTGTATTGAATCTGGGCCTTGACGGGAGAGAGGTTTAAAGAGCTGCCTACACCTCATTTATCTTTCACTGCACTGTTCATCACTTGGATGATGTACTCAACCTTTAGAAAGTAGATTGCCAGACGCTGGTACAACATATGAAAATGTCTGTAATGTCATTGAATATAGCTCAAATAAATATTTTGCATCATGCTGGTATGTTTTGTAAGTACAGATACTTGTATCACACATACTTGCCAATTTAATAATTAAATAACAGCCATATATACATGATAATATTTCGCACACAAAGTATCTTAACACAAGTTATTTCTTAAAGATTTTATTGAAAAACTCAGACAGGCATGGTAGAAGATTAGCATACATATAATACAATACAATATATAGACTAGAGGCTCAGTAGGTTGAGAATATTTTTTAGAAATCAACCAATCAGCAACAAGAATTGCCTGTGGTGGACATGTTTGTTAACGGATCGAGACGAAATGAGCATTCTTTATAGAGGGCCTTCCATAGCTGCTACCTATCAAGTTTCGGTTCATTTTGCCAAGCGGTTTCAGAGGAGAAGATTTTTTATGAATCGACCAATCAGCAACAAGAATTGCCTGTGCTGGCCATGTTTGTTAACAGATCCAAAATGAGCAATCTTTATAGAGGGTCTTCCATAGATGCTACCTACCACGTTTCGGTTCATTTGGCCAAGCGGTTTCGGAGTAGAAGATTTTTAGGGAATCTACCAATCAGCAACACGAATTGCCTGTGCTGGCCATGTTTGTTAACGGATCCCAAATGAGCAATCTTTATAGAGGGCCTTCCATAGATGCTACCTACCACGTTTCAGTTCATTTGGCCAAGCGGTTTCGGAGTAGAAGATTTTTAGGGAATCTACCAATCAGCAACACGAATTGCCTGTGCTGGCCATGTTTGTTAACGGATCCCAAATGAGCAATCTTTATAGAGGGCCTTCCATAGATGCTACCTACCACGTTTCGGTTCATTTGGCCAAACAGTTTCAGAGTAGAAGATGTTTTAGGAATCGACCAATCAGCAACAAGAATTGCCTGTGCCGACCATGTTTGCTAAGGGATCAGGACTAAATGAGCAATCTTTACAGAGGGCCTTCCATAGATGCTTCCTACCAAATTAGGTAGCTAATTTTCATGGGCAGGTAGCTAATTTTCATGGACCATGAAACGAAGGAATGAGGGGTAGCTAATTTTCATGGGCAGGTAGCTAATTTTCATGGACCATGAAACGAAGGAATGAGAGGTAGCTAATTTTCATGGACCATGAAACGAAGGAATGAGAGGTAGCTAATTTTCATGGGCAGGTAGCTAATTTTCATGGACCATGAAACGAAGGAATGAGAGGTAGCTAATTTTCATGGGCAGGTAACTAATTTTCATGGACCATGAAACGAAGGAATGAGAAGTAGCTAATTTTTATGGGCAGGTAGCTAATTTTCATGGACCATGAAACGAAGGAATGAGAGGTAGCTAATTTTCATGGACCATGAAACGAAGGAATGCGAGGTAGCTAATTTTCATGGACCATGAAACGAAGGAATGAGAGGTAGCTAATTTTTATGGGCAGGTAGCTAATTTTCATGGACCATGAAACGAAGGAATGCGAGGTAGCTAATTTTTATGGGCAGGTAGCTAATTTTCATGGACCATGAAACGAAGGAATGAGAGGTAGCTAATTTTCATGGGCAGGTAGCTAATTTTCATGGACCATGAAACGAAGGAATGCGAGGTAGCTAATTTTTATGGGCAGGTAGCTAATTTTCATGGACCATGAAACGAAGGAATGCGAGGTAGCTAATTTTTATGGGCAGGTAGCTAATTTTCATGGACCATGAAACGAAGGAATGCGAGGTAGCTAATTTTCATGGACCATGAAACGAAGGAATGAGAGGTAGCTAATTTTTATGGGCAGGTAGCTAATTTTCATGGACCATGAAACGAAGGAATGCGAGGTAGCTAATTTTTATGGGCAGGTAGCTAATTTTCATGGACCATGAAACGAAGGAATGAGAGGTAGCTAATTTGTATGGGCAGGTAGCTAATTTTCATGGACCATGAAACGAAGGAATGAGAGGTAGCTAATTTTCATGGGCAGGTAGCTAATTTTCATGGACCATGAAACGAAGGAATGAGAGGTAGCTAATTTTCATGGGCAGGTAGCTAATTTTCATGGACCATGAAACGAAGGAATGAGAGGTAGCTAATTTTCATGGGCAAACTTCTGATGCTTATGCTTATGTTTGAATGGTGCCAGGTAGTTTATTTTCATGGAACACGTCATGACTCCTATTCCATGCAATGAAGAAAGGTCGAGTAGCTAATTTTCATGGACAAGCTTCAGATGCTTATGCTCATGTTTGAACGGTGCAAGGTAGTTTATTTTCATGGATAACACTTTGAAACCTATGTCATACACTGGACAGATGCAAGGTAGCTTATATTCATGGAAAACTTCACGACTTCTATCCCATGTAATGAAGAAATTATGCTGACTAGTCTCTGCCTTTATTCTTTTACGCCATGTGCCAATATAAATTGTATAGTTTTTGGTTTGATCAGATCGTTGATCGAAACCACGATCTACCGCACATGATGCGAGTACTCGTAACTATTTCACCACAGGAGCGTTATTGCTTGTTATAACAAAGCATCTTATTTCTTTGGAATGGATATAGTATAAACATAGTTTATTAATTAATTCAATATTACACATTATGATAATACACATATAAATGGAATAGATATACACATTTTTGTATATATGCAAAGCAGAAAATGCATTATGTACAGATAAATAATATGGTGATTGATATATAGAAACTTGTTCATGTCACTATAAATATATAATTTTTTAAATAAAAATATGACTTGAATTTATTTATATTATATATATATATATATATACAACCCCGCGGGAACCCCGGTGTATAGAAATGGGACCGAGAGCTTCTTCGGCTTGAAGGGGCGTCCGTCGGTTGTGCGGGATGTATAAATTCACAACCAACCCGTCCTTCGGACGAGACGTAAATAAAACCGAGGTCCTGTGTTGAGAGATTGCCATCCTCTTCGCACGTTAAAGAACCCAGTATGCTCATGATGAGACCTGTTGCACTGGCTAAATTATTCGTCCCTACCCATACAACTTTCCTTGTTTCGAGTCCCGTGGCGTTTAAATTTTTAAATGTTCTCGTCCTGAATATAGCTGAAAAATTGCTCGCTGGACGTTAAACACCAACCAATCAATCAATCAATCAATCAACCAATCAATCATATATTTTATAAGCTCGCTTCGTTAAGCGAGCTATTTATGACTGAAACATGGTAAAATTAAATCAATAAAGAAATAATGACGAATACCATTTACTTTGACTAAAACAGAAATCCTTATCATCCATACACTATGCCTATGAAAAAGTTTCAACACATCCGGGTTATCCATACCACTATGGCTATGAAAAAGCTTCAACACATCCGGGACATTCCGGGTCACTGCTTTTCGCGACACCCTCTAGACCTTATGAAAGATACGGTGTACGAAAGGTATCGAAGAGCAAAATACCGGTATTTCGCTGTTGCCTATATTAAGCTCGCTTCGTTAATAAAGGTAATAACAAAATTACCGAACTCCGAACAATCTTACAAAGGGAAAGTCAAAACTCATAATTATATAAACAGACAAAATCAGTCAACAACCGGAAAACTGTGAAAACCGTAATGACCCTGACTTGGTACAGGCATTTCTAAAGAAATGGTGGGTTGAATCAGATTTTAAGGCGCCAAACCTCCCGCTCTCATTACGGTTCAAAGGTTCCGGCTGTCACTGTAACAGTATTTAAATACAGGAACAAAATAGGTAAAATAGTTGTCAAAGCAGTACCATATTCGGTGACGTAAATGTCAAAAATATTTTTACGTCACACATTGACAAAAAAAATTCTTGACATATTTGACTCTTTATCTTTATACATTTTCACTATATGAAAATGCATCGCTTATAATTTTTTCTGCAGAGACGGAATATATTTCGACAAGATATTGGTATCGGAATATAAACTTTTTAAGCGAGCTATTTATGACTGAAACATGGTAAAATTAAATCAATAAAGAAATAATGACGAATACCATTTACTTTGACTAAAACAGAAATCCTTATCATCCATACACTATGCCTATGAAAAAGTTTCAACACATCCGGGTTATCCATACCACTATGGCTATGAAAAAGCTTCAACATATCCGGGACATTCCGGGTCACTGCTTTTCGCGACACCCTCTAGACCTTATGAAAGATACGGTGTACGAAAGGTATCGAAGAGCAAAATACCGGTATTTCGCTGTTGCCTATATTGTTTGCTTGTGAAATAAACATTAAATTTAATTCAACGTTCTTCTTCTTTGACGAAAATATACAAATATTTGTTTGAAATGAATATTTAAAGAATTTTGTCTGTAAATTGAAACCGATAATTATCGAATCCTACACGGAAAGTAACGAGTCGCTAAAAATAACACGATTGCGCAACCCGATCGTCTGCTCTGGATTATTGCTAAAGCAAACGCAAGCTTATATTTATATTCGCTTAATCGCATCAGGTATTGATAAAATACACAATTGCCCAAAATGTCTCAAAGAAAAACACTTTCAAAAGTTCCGTTGACCCCCCAATTTACAACAAATGGTCTTTCCTACGCGGATGTGGTTAAATTTGATAAGTCTAACCATGTCCATGTATGGGATCATTCCTATTCTACAACTACAAGTATACAACGTGTTGATGAAAACTGTGCTCATGATCATTCATATTATGTAAAAAATACATCTGTAATTAAAAACTGTACTGATCATTCATATGTAAAAAATACATCTGTAACTAAAATTCCTGTAATTGATCACTCCAACTTGTCCAAGGCCAAGGCCAAGGGTGATCATAGCTATGCAGATGTGGTTAAATTTGGGGATAAACATAAAAATAAGCATGTTGGGGACCATTCCTATGCATGCACTGTGGAGGAAAGTGGTGCTCTTCATAATAAAAATAATGAAAAATCAATTATCCCCAATCCTCAAATTGAACAGGGTGATAAACAGGATTGTGTGATTGAAGATGGTGTTTTTCATGATAACTTGTCAACAAATTCAATGGCTTTGGTATTAGCTGATATAAAAAATCTGCCATCTCAATTAACATATGTAGACAATAAACTATTTTTAAGTTACAGTGTTCCAGGTGATGGAAACTGTTTTTTTCATTCGCTAAGTTTATTAATAAATGGAAATACAACAAATAGTTCCTTCTACAGAAATATTATTTGTACACACATCATACACAATTGGCAAATTTGGGAAGACAAAATTTTTCACTCCCATACTAATAATATGACAGTAGAGTTGTATCAGCAACATATGATAAATAGAAATGGTTGGGCTACGGCCACGGAAATTCAGGCAGCAGCAAATTTATTTGGTTTAAATATAAATATTTGGCTACAACAGTCTTCACATTGTACTTTAAGTTCATTCAATGCAAGTTCTCCTACTTGCATTGACATACTTCTTTCACGAAATCATTTCTCACCATTAAAATTGGTCCCTCCCATTACAGACAATTCTTTTGATATACTGAAAAAACAGCTTAAAAGACAGGGACAGCAAAACAAGACATCAAATAATAAAAAAAGAAAACTGTCAACCAAAATTACACCACATTTAGAAGAAGGAAATAGACAAACCGAACAGGAAAGTGAAAAGCAATGTCAGTTTATTTATACAGCTGAGTTGTGTGAAGAAAAAGATTTTGAAAATGTTAGTGTACCACATTTATCAGTTCAAAATAAAACAGCTAGAGTGCAACAGAAAAAAAAAGCAAGTTAATAAAAACAAAACAATCTTTTAACAAGAGTCCTGACACGCATGAAAATTTACATTCTCAGAAACCTGAATCTTTTTCCGAAAGTAATGACACAAATTATTTTCATAACTCAGAATTAGAAATTAATAGAAAATCAATTCATGAGATAAATAACGCTAACCAAAATGTTATGAGCACGGATGATTTATGTTCACAACATAACAAATGCTCCAATAACTGCAATCATGAAGATCCATCACAATCTTCAAATATATATGATCCTTTGACTGATACATTATATTTGAAATGCAGAAAATTAGGTGTACCATATGAAAGTCTGTCAAACAATGAAGCAAAATCAGAGTTAATGAAAAGAAAAAGACGGTTACAGTATAAAATACAAAAAAAAATAGAACAAATTAATATGAGTGAACACGATGTCCCTGCTCCTCCTCCTCTACATGAAAATCAACACTTTAATAAAGTTATGGATTGTATTAGAAGTTTTGAGTTAAAACAAATGTCTCTTAATTTTAAATTTTGTACTATATGCAAAGAAAGGCGAATAGAGACTAAAATGTCTTCGAGTTCAAAATACAAACGTTGCAATTCTGATAAAAATTTCTTAAAATTATTTTCATTTCAAAATAACATGGACCCTCAGAGTGTCCCTCCTGAACTTTCAGATTTGAGTATATTTGAGCAACAATTGATATGCAGAATTACACCATGCATAAACATACATATGCTTAAGCATGGCGGAATAGCATCTGCTGGTCATTGTGTGACCTTTCCACAGGAGGTAAACGAACCTGCTAAAATTTTCCCCAGACTCCCTTCAGAAATAAACATTGTTCGAGTTAGAAAATTAGGTAAAAATGATACATCTAAAGATTATTCAGTACGTAGACAAAAAATTCAAGAAGCTCTACTTTTCCTTAAAAACAACAATTCTGCTTACACTGACATCATAATTAGTCAAGATAGATTGAATTCTCTTCCTGTTGATGGAGAGCTCACATCAGTTCAAACTGTAGAATTTAATCCTGATACAGTGCATAATTCAGACCTTGGTCCTGCACCTAATCAAACTGATCCTGGGGAGATTAATGGTACCACTCATTCCAGTGTTCTATTACCAGACCCCAACATAAATATACAAAAAACTGTACAAGGTATTGTGAAAGATGTTGTTGGAAATGACCACAATGTATCTGTCAATAAAAAGGGCACACTAATATTACCATGGCCAACGCGTAATAATAAACCAGTTTCAGAGTTTACAACTCAATATTTTTTTACACTTGCTTTTCCAACCCTCTTTCCTTATGGTACTGGTGACTTTTTTATAAATCGCCCTAGAACTGTTTCATCAATAGGTGATTGGGCAGAACATCTTCTTTGGTATGATGATGGAAGGTTTGCACATCATCCATACTTCAAGTTTATAGTCCATAATATGATTTTAAGAAAAAGGGCTCTTGAAAATGGAAATTTTATTGTGCAGCAAAAATTAGGGGATGCACATTTAACTGTTTCAGATTTGAAGGAAAAATTACAGAATGGGGATGATTCTATTGTAAAAAAAATTTTGTATTTTGGTGCATCTTTAAGGGGAACAACCCAATATTGGGCACAAAGAGCAAGAGAGCTTCGTGCTCTTATACAATTTCAAATCAATGAAAAAAAGGGATTACCAGCTTTCTTTACAACTGGGAGCTGTGCTGAGTATCATTTCAAACCATTAAGACGGTTGCTTTCAATCTTTATTAAGGAAACAACTGGAAAGGACCCAGATTTATCAGACAACTCTAAACTTTTCGACGCTCTTCAAAAAAACACCCATAATGGCCATATTGTTGCTCACTACTTCGATATTAGGACTCAAAATTATTTCAGCGATGTAATGTCACCAGCATTTGGGGTAACCACTTTCTGGTACAGACAGGAATTTGCAAAATCCCGGGGAATGGTACATTGGCACGGTCTGTGCTGGAGGTCAGACAGAGAGCCACATAACTTGTTAAGTAAGGCTATTGAGGAAGGACTGTCAGATTCAGATTGTTCAGCAAGACTTGCTGATTGGGCTGCCACAGAATTTGGACTGACAGCTTCCCATCCAGGTGGTAAAGATGAAAATGGGCAGCCGAATAAAAAATTGTGGCCACCACCTGAAGGCACAGCTCCCATGCCTCCAGAAGAAAAGAATCCTCTAATAAAACTTTTAATGGATGTTAGTTCATCCCAAGAGTCTTTATTAGAGGACCATTTATTACTTACAAACCGTTTTAATATACACCGCTGTTCAGACTACTGTTTGACTTTAAAATCTGGCAAAAATAAAAAATGTCGTATGGAGTTTGGCTCAAAATCTTCTCCTGGAAAACAATTAAGAGAGATACCAGCCATTGCTACGGACCGTAATGGATCTATGAGACTAGAGATGGCAAGGGACCATCCAATGTTAGTACAACATTCAAGGTTTCATACACAAGGTTGGCGGGCAAATGGTGATATCTCTCTTATTCTTTCCAAGAGTCCCCCAGAAAATCCCTCTGTCAATGAAATCATTGCAACTGAACAATATGTGTCAGGATATGCTTGCAAAGGTAACCAGCCAACTGGAGCTATTGTTGATTTGTTTAATGATATGGTAAATTGTGCCGATGAATCAACAGGTGCTACAACAAAATCCCTCTGTAATAAACTTCTAATGGGTACAGTTAAACGAGATATTCCAGCAGTTGAGGCATCATATGAATTATCTAGTCTTCCACTTTACAGATCAAGTCACACTTTCCAAAATATTAGTGTATCAGGCTTTAGACAGATTGAAAAAGAATCAAATGGAATGGCCATTACAAAAAATACTGCACTTGATAGGTACATTCAAAGATCAGAAAAAGATACATCATCTTTTTATGACTTTATTTGCAAAAATGGTAAAGTTCCTGTACTAACAGGATGTTACACCCAGGCATCTTGGCCACTAGATGAAAATTATTGTAAAACAATGCTACTCCTCCACACTCCCAACTGGAGAAAAATTTCAGACATTAAAGATGATGATATGACATGGTTAGAGAAAATGGAATTTTTCTTAAATTCGGATCATTGTCCAAATTTTGTAAAAGCAGGTGTGGAAAAAGCTAAGATTCATGTAGATGACGAACTTATTAATAATGAAGATGAAAATGACCAATTTAATTCTTCAGTATTTGACAATTCAAATCAACCAGAATGGATGGAACTAGTACATCCAAATAAACAATTTGAAGAAATAGATTCTGACTTTTCATTTGATAATGGGGGGCCAGATTTTGATTGGAGTAAAACCTCGTATGAATATCCAAATGACTTTGGTAAGGAATGGCTTGAAAACATCCAGTCCCATATAGATACAGATGATAAGAATTTAGACATACCTGAAGTTGATATTTCAAATATGAATTCAGATCAAAGGTTTGCTTTTAACATTGTTCTTAAAACAATCCAAAATTATTTAAACGAACAAGACAATTTCATTTCTTTAAGAATGATAGTCTCTGGAACTGCTGGTTCGGGGAAATCTTACCTTATAAAATGTCTTGTTAAGGTTATCAGGACTATTTTTGCATCCAAAAGATCTGTTCAGGTACTCTGCCCTACAGGGAATAGTGCAAATATAATTTCTGGTTTAACATTGCACAGTTTTTTGAAAATTCCTACTAATAAAAAAGGTCAGGAAATGAAACCTCCTGAGGGAGCTTTAGGTGAAAAGTTACAAAAAAATTGTCAAGGTGTTAAGGTTTTGCTTGTAGATGAAAGATCTTTGATTGGAGCTACAACTTTGGGTTGGGTGGAGTTTATGTGTAGGTATGGTGTGGAAGAAGGGCAAAATTTTGATAAAACATGGGGTGGGCTACCAGTAGTTATATTTTTTGGTGATGATGTGCAATTGCCACCTGTTTTGGATTCTCCTGTCTATAATACCAGTGGTAAAACACCAGCAGCATTACATGGTGCTCTTGTTTGGAAAAATTTCAACCATGCTGTTAATTTACAACAAATAGTAAGACAAGCACCAGATCAACAACAGTTAAAAGAAGTTCTTCTTGCTCTAAGAGAATACAAAACAACATCTTGTCATGCAAATTGGCTTCAAAACTTTCAATGGAATAATTTGAGGCTAAAATATGGCACTGATTTTCTTTCCAGATTGTCTGAAAATGGTTTGTTTGTTTTCCCTACCCATGAAGAGGTTTGGGGTCATAATAAGATGAAATTGCTTGAAGTAAATGAGACATATCCAGTGGCAAAATCAAATGCTATCTCTCATGGTATACATGCAAAATCAATAGACAGTGCTAAAGCTGGAGGACTACAGAAAACAGTTTTCATGAGCAAATCTGCTAAGGTTATGCTTTCAGTTAATCTTTGTGTTTCTTTTGGTTTATATAATGGAGCCATTGGTAAAATTATTGATATTATTTATCTTGAAGGAAATATTCCTGAAAATTCTCTACCTGCTGCTGTGATGTTTGAATTCCCAAATTATACAGGTCCATCTTTTGTAAAGGATAATCCAAAACTTGTTCCTATTTTACCAGTTGAGAGAAAACTTGATTGTAGTTGTAGCTTTTGCAAAAGAAAACAAATTCCTCTAAAACTTGGTTAGGCCACAACAATACATAAGTGTCAGGGTATGACTATTGGTAAAGGTGAGCCAAATCAATATATAGTCATTAACCCAGAAACCAGAGCTTTCGAATCACGTAATCCAGGTGCTTTATTCGTTGCGCTTTCAAGGGCAAAATCTGCTGGAAATGATTTTGTTGATCCAGATTTTGCATGGCATTCTTCTGTTCTTGTTAATGAAGACCGTCTTTGTCATGTTGTAAAATCAGCTACTGTTGAAGCAAGAACAAAAGAAATGGAAAGAATATCATCATTGTGTGTCCAAACTAAAAATCAATTTTCCTCACTTGAATTTGACACAAGCCTGGCAACCTTTATTAATGGTTTTCTTTCTGATGGAGAGGCTATTGAGGAATGATTAACCTCTCCTTAAAAATTTCTAATAGAGTGATGAGGGACATACCAAACCAAGAATATTTAAATATCATTATGCTCCAAATCTAACATATTGTTTGAAATTATGGTAATTAAGGGATATATCAATCTCTAGCCAAGTAGTATATCATTTCAATCTCATGATGAGGTATACATATATAACCATCTCCAACCAAATATATTGTTTAAATTTCTTTGTGCATCTAATCACGCCAAACTCCATATGATCATATATTTTTAACATTCACTGAAAAGGATATACCACTCTCTAACCAAGTATTATATCATATCATTTGAATTAGTTGGCGAGGGAAAGCATCACCTTAAAACCTTGACAATTTTTCTGTAACTTTTTTCTTCAAGTATTAAATAACCTATTTGAAGTGACATGAACAAAGGGTGGGGGACATACCAGTCTCTAACTCTCAGTTCTAACTTCACCAAAGTCATTATGGGGTTGATAGTGGATAATCAAAGACATTTTTCTTTGACTCTTAAAAATTTCTTCAAGTTTTAAATAACCTATTTGAAGTGACATGAACAAAGGGTGGGGGACATACCAGTCTCTAACTCTCAGTTCTAACTTCACCAAAGTCATTATGGGGTTGATAGTGGATAATCAAAGACATTTTTCTTTGACTCTTAAAAAATTCTTCAAGTTTTAAATAACCTATTTGAAGTGACATGAACAAAGGGTGGGGGACATACCAGTCTCTAACTCTCAGTTCTAACTTCACCAAAGTCATTATGGGGTTGATAATGGATAATCAAAGACATTTTTCTTTGACTCTTAAAAATTTCTTCAAGTTTTAAATAACCTATTTGAAGTGACATGAACAAAGGGTGGGGGACATACCAGTCTCTAACTCTCAGTTCTAACTTCACCAAAGTCATTATGGGGTTGATAGTGGATAATCAAAGACATTTTTCTTTGACTCTTAAAAATTTCTTCAAGTTTTAAATAACCTATTTGAAGTGACATGAACAAAGGGTGGGGGACATACCAGTCTCTAACTCTCAGTTCTAACTTCACCAAAGTCATTATGGGGTTGATAGTGGATAATCAAAGACATTTTTCTTTGACTCTTAAAAATTTCTTCAAGTTTTAAATAACCTATTTGAAGTGACATGAACAAAGGGTGGGGGACATACCAGTCTCTAACTCTCAGTTCTAACTTCACCAAAGTCATTATGGGGTTGATAGTGGATAATCAAAGACATTTTTCTTTGACTCTTAAAAAATTCTTCAAGTTTTAAATAACCTATTTGAAGTGACATGAACAAAGGGTGGGGGACATACCAGTCTCTAACTCTCAGTTCTAACTTCACCAAAGTCATTATGGGGTTGATAATGGATAATCAAAGACATTTTTCTTTGACTCTTAAAAATTTCTTCAAGTTTTAAATAACCTATTTGAAGTGACATGAACAAAGGGTGGGGGACATACCAGTCTCTAACTCTCAGTTCTAACTTCACCAAAGTCATTATGGGGTTGATAGTGGATAATCAAAGACATTTTTCTTTGACTCTTAAAAATTTCTTCAAGTTTTAAATAACCTATTTGAAGTGACATGAACAAAGGGTGGGGGACATACCAGTCTCTAACTCTCAGTTCTAACTTCACCAAAGTCATTATGGGGTTGATAATGGATAATCAAAGACATTTTTCTTTGACTCTTAAAAATTTCTTCAAGTTTTAAATAACCTATTTGAAGTGACATGAACAAAGGGTGGGGGACATACCAGTCTCTAACTCTCAGTTCTAACTTCACCAAAGTCATTATGGGGTTGATAGTGGATAATCAAAGACATTTTTCTTTGACTCTTAAAAATTTCTTCAAGTTTTAAATAACCTATTTGAAGTGACATGAACAAAGGGTGGGGGACATACCAGTCTCTAACTCTCAGTTCTAACTTCACCAAAGTCATTATGGGGTTGATAGTGGATAATCAAAGACATTTTTCTTTGACTCTTAAAAATTTCTTCAAGTTTTAAATAACCTATTTGAAGTGACATGAACAAAGGGTGGGGGACATACCAGTCTCTAACTCTCAGTTCTAACTTCACCAAAGTCATTATGGGGTTGATAGTGGATAATCAAAGACATTTTTCTTTGACTCTTAAAAATTTCTTCAAGTTTTAAATAACCTATTTGAAGTGACATGAACAAAGGGTGGGGGACATACCAGTCTCTAACTCTCAGTTCTAACTTCACCAAAGTCATTATGGGGTTGATAGTGGATAATCAAAGACATTTTTCTTTGACTCTTAAAAATTTCTTCAAGTTTTAAATAACCTATTTGAAGTGACATGAACAAAGGGTGGGGGACATACCAGTCTCTAACTCTAGCTCAGTTCTAACTTCACCAAAGTCATTATGGGGTTGAGAGTGGACTATTTAAGACATATATTTTTCTTTGACTAATTATAAAATTTCTTCCAGTATTAAATCATAATTTATTTTAAGCAACATGAACAAAGGGTGGGAGACATACCAGTCTCTAACTCTCTGTTCTAACTTAACCAGTCTCACTTTCTGGTACAGACAACTGGGATTTGCAAAATCCGGGGGATTAGTTGGTGAGGGATATACCAATCTAACTAAGTATTATCATCGATTATAACCTATTTTAGGTAACAGTGAAAACAAAGGGTGGGGGACATACCAGTCTCTAACTCCCAGTCCTAACTTAGCCAAAGTCATTATGGGGTTGACAGTTGATAATCAAAGACATTCTTTTTACTCATAAAAATTTCTTCAAGTATTGAATTATAACCTACTTGAAATGACATTGAACAAAGGGTGGGGGACATACCAGTCTCTAACTCTCTGTTCTAACATAACCAGTCTCACTTTCTGGTACAGATAGCTGGGATTTGCAAAGTCCTGGAGATTAGTTGAATTAGTTGGTGAGGGATATACCAATCTAACCAAGTTATATATATAAGGTTTTTTACGAAGGTATCATGAAGAACACCATCTGCAAATGATTTATTTTGAGTACATTTGTACTTCTGGTAATTTTGAGTACATTGTACTACATAACACAATGATGCTGCATAAAACCACACTCTCCTAAGCATTTTCGTATAAGAAGGGAGACGGGTAATTCCAAGATACTGGAGGGATGTATAAATTTATTACATGTCTCATGATTTCACTCAAGGTCATGCAAATATTTGATAATCCGTCAATATTTCTTATTTAATGTATTTTGTCTACATATCATTAAAAGTACCAGTTTCCTCAACACTTGATTTATGTGGTATATCAATAGACCCATACAATACTGATTATCAATGCACAAATATAAGAGATGAGGTTTTGTATTTTGCTGTTTTGTTGGATCATTGTTCCACAGACATTAATTCCATATCCCAGTACATTGTATTTTCAAGTAGACTTTATTTCAACCATCTAGCTCAAAATATTGATTATTTTCCTATTTTCAGGAAAATATTGATCAACATCATTTACATGGCTGGACACTTGATATTTGGTTGTTCTTCTAGAGGAGCCAAATTAGAACATTTTTTAGAACAAAGAATACCAATTGATGATTGGTACTATCACATCATTGTTAAACCTGGGGGGACCATAAAACAAATTCATAATGAAATAAATAATTCAATGGATTCTATTCAGGAAATGTATGGGGCAGACACAAAATGAAAGTAGTTTTTACAGGGGGGCTGTGCAATTTTACTAAAAAAATAACGCATGACTTCGGAACAGAAACAAAATATCAAAATGACCCAAAGGCAAACAAAGTAAATTCTGTTATTTCACAGCTTCAAGACATTCAAAATGAAATTTACAAATCCAAAAACACTCCAATAACATTTGCATGCATTCCACCAGTCTGCATTTCAAAATATCGCGATTATAATTATAACTCCTTCGACTTGAAAAAAAACCGATACAAACTTCAAAAAAGCATCTTTTCAGATTTAGAAACAGAAATTCAACAAAAAAACCTAGAAAAAGATCTACACTTAACAAATGAGAAAATATGTGAACTTAACAATGCTATTGGGGTATCTAACATCAGGTGGGATAAATCAGTCTGCAAAACCAAAACTAAGAAGAGGGGTCGAATGGGTACAAATAAAAGTGTAGTTTGTGTTTATAATTATGATGGGTTTTATGATGGTGTCCATCCAAACCTGCCTATGGCAGATAAATGGTTTGCTGACATGTGCTCCTCTGTTTTGCATGACTTGAGGAATGACATGGTCTTTGAAGATTCTGATTCAAATGATGATGAAGATTCTTGGAACTTCAAAAGACGAATATAAATTACATTTACTTAGAATAGAAAAGAATATACAACTTCTTTATGATATTGCCTCTGTTACTGTATTTTATTCCCTTATCATACTCAAGTCTGCAAAATTCACACTGAAAGGGTTATTTTTTTAGAAAAAATTATATGAAACTTAAATAGGTGGGGGGCATACCAGCCTTTAACCTTCTGAGGTATTGTATGTAAAGTTGAAATTCTTTAGATTCAATATTTTTTAGAAAAAATTATATGAATCTTAAATAGGTGGGGAGCATACCAGCCTCTAACCTTCTCGAGTTTTGTATGTAAAGTTGAAATTCTTTAGATTAAATATTTTTTAGAAAAAAATATATGAAACTTAAATAGGTGGGAGGCATACCAGCCTCTAACCTTCTCAAGATTTGTATGTAAAATTGAAATTCTTTAGATTAAATATTTTTTAGAATAAATTATATGAAACTTAAATAGGTGGGGGGTATACCAGCCTCTAACCTTCTCAAGTTTTGTATGTAAAGTTGAAATTCTTTAGATTAAATATTTTTTAGAAAAAATATTATGAAACTTAAATAGGTGGGGGGTATACCAGCCT
This sequence comes from Bathymodiolus brooksi, assembly GCA_963680875.1. Classification (NCBI taxonomy): domain Eukaryota; kingdom Metazoa; phylum Mollusca; class Bivalvia; order Mytilida; family Modiolidae; genus Bathymodiolus; species Bathymodiolus brooksi. The sequence goes on from OY804576.1 coordinate 1,421,808, forward strand.
CTAACCTTCTCAAGTTTTGTATGTAAAGTTGAAATTCTTTAGATTAAAAATTTTTTAGAAAAAATATTATGAAACTTAAATAGGTGGGGGGCATACCAGCCTCTAACCTTAACAAGTTTTGTATGTAAAGTTGAAATTCTTTAGATTAATAAATTAGTAAAAGTGTTATTATTACTCTAAAGCAAATAATAAGTTTTTCCATACAAATTTTTGGATTTTTTTGGAGTTAGTACATGTCAGCAAACCATTTGCATAATCTTTACTCTGGCAAATTTGATTTACTGTAATAGATTTCCATTTTCTTTTAATTTTCTTATCATTCTCAAGTTTGCAAAATTCACACTGAAAGGGTTAATTTTTAAAGATCATTAAATGACATTTTATATGAAACTTAAATAGGTGGGAGGCATACCAGCCTCTAACCTTAGCTTCTCAATTTTTGTATGTAAAGTTGAAATTCTTTGGATCGATTAATGAGAAAAAGTGACATTATTACTGTAAAACCCATAATAAATTATTCCATACAAATTATAAAGTTTTTTTGAATTAGTACAGAAAGGCTTACATGTATGGTCATGTATCAATGCTTGTCCATTTAGCCATTTATTCTGTCCCAAACAGAAGTACAGTCACAGTATGTACAGACCAGAGTTGCATCTCCAAAGTTTAGACAATTTATTCAAATTATTGTAAGTATTTTGAAGCATTTACATTTGATTAGTGTTTTATTTTGTTATTTCTTGTTCTTCCTTGTTTTAAATTTCACCCAACTTAGCCAAGCTTAATTTTTTTCAGCTGGTGGGGGGGCAGGGAGGATGGGTATCAGTCTTCTGGAACTGTGCCCAACCGAAGGACACAAGGACACGACAGGCAAATTCTGAGTCGGTTCAGTGAATTTATTTTATGTGTCTGACCAAATGTCTGGCAAACCATCCAGGAAGCTAACATTTGTATTGTTGTTTGGTCCAATATTATTATTATACTGTCTTCGCACCGGTGTTCGCGCATACATATTGTACGTGTCAAAATTGCAAAATCATTGGAAAAGTTAAGATGGAGACTACTGGTATGTGCTGATTACCTCAAATTATATTAAAAGATATCAAATGTTTTCAAATTTGAGCTTATTTTGAAGGAATAGGTATAAACTTCAATTTCGAAAACTTTCAAAATGAAATCTTTCCTTTATTCATTTTAAGAACCATCCAAAGTATGCATGCACGATATCACCGGACGCTGCAACATTTGTCAAAATTGGAGGGTTGGTTTGTTTACACTTCGTTTTCACTGAAATGTTAAAAATTGTAGTGGAATCTGGATAAAGACCATAAAGATAATACTTCAATGTATTTGAGGATGATTTAAATTAATTCAATAAAATTTTGGTAAGCTGTGAAATTAACCACTTAGGTGCGCGAACACACCGGACAGCTCTGTAACCCTTTCCGATCTTGCTTACGCTTGTACATGTAGTGCCTGCCTCATACATATATCAAACTCAACTAGTGATTACAATACCACTTTCAACTTTTCAACAAAATTTTACATCTTGAAGAGTGAGACCCTATGCTACATGCATGTGCAACATATACATGCTCTATTATGTCTAGACTATGGTCACTAGTAAACCAAATTTCTATTTTCAGGCAAAGCTAAGTTGGTAAATAATTATATGTACATAAGCATAAAATTTTGCATATGTTTGCTCATCCAAGACCAAGGATATCTAATTAGTGATTAACTTTGCGAGCTTTCCAGGCAGTGCCTGTTTCATATTATCGAAATAACTTCAAATCAAATCAAATAAGTTTTATTTAAAGTCGAAATATCTATAACACATAACATAAGCTCTAGTGAGCTTTTGAATCGACTATTACATAAAAAGCACATACAAGTATAAAATAACTTTACAAGCACATATTACATGACATCACAAAGCAAAACAACTAAAAAAACCATGCATGCAGTATAAAACATAAGCTCATGTATACATAGTCATACATAAAAGCAAACTTATGCATACATAAAACACAGTTACATATAAAATTAATCAGAACTGAATCTAAAAGCATAAAAGCATAAGCTCATGTATACATAGACATACATAAAAGCAAACTCATGCATACATAAATAGTTACATATAAAATTTATCAGAACTGAATCTAAAAGCATAACACATAAGCTCATGCATACATAGACATACATAAAAGCAAACTCATTCACACATAAATACAGTTTCATATAAAATTAATCAGAACTGAATCTAAGAGCATAATAGCAGATCAGGATAGGGTAATATTAAAACTATTAAAACTATATAGCACTAAGTACACAAAGCATAACAAGACAAACTGTTTACATGCAAGCACTACAATGGCATGAGCCACCATTCCAGGTATTCAATAATTTTGAAAATTGATTTAAGTTTTGTTCTAATCTAATATGGTTTGGTAGCTCATTCCATAGTTTGGTTGAAAAATAACGGAATGATTTCAGACCATACCTTGTTGTTTTTACAGATGGTACATCAGCTGTGTTTTCGTATCTAAAGGAATAATTATGTTTTTTAATATTTACTAAATCATGTAAATAAATAGGGCTTTCTTTATGTATAATTTTAAACGTTTCAATTGCTATACTTCTTAATCTTCTAACTTTAAGTGATGGCATTTTTGATTTTTCCAGTAATTCTTCATAATTTAAAACATAGTCATTATAAATAAACCTGAGTGCCCTTTCTTGAATTTTTTCCATTTTCTTGGTATTTTTCTCACTGCAAAAATGCCATGTTACAGGACAATAATTGAAGTTGGATAATATAAATGAATAGTAAATAGTTAGTCGACCTAGCTTATTTAAATATCTACCAATTCTTTTCAAAACATTAAGTTGACGAGCACATTTTTTACAAATTTCTGATATATGCTTATCAAAATTTAATTCATAATCTATTGTAACACCAAGAAGTTTAACATGTTCTTCACACTTTATCTTGCTACCATTTAAATCAAAGCAAATCTGTTCTTTAAAAGTTTTCTTGCCTATTGCCAAAGCTTGGAATTTGTCTGGATTAGCTTGCATTAAATTGTTTGCAAACCAATCCAGCATTTTTTGACTGTCACTCTCTAATTTTGAAATAACATTTTTTAGATCATGATCGGCATAAGATAAAGTGTTATCGTCTGCATAATTATATACAGTATATATATAGTATTTTCATCCAGATTTTGCTCCATGTAAACAAGGATTTATATATATATATATATATATATATATATATATATATATATAAATCCTTGGTGTAAATGAATGAATAGGAGTTTGCTATCAATTTCTTGGATAAATCTATCTAATTAAATAGATTTCCTCGCCTACATCCACCCCCCTTTTTTCGTTCAAAAATACTAATTACCAAGAATCTATCAAAACATGGTAAAAGGGGAATAACTGGCATAGTACTTTTAATGTATTATTAAGGTAGCTAATTTTCATGGCTATCATTTGGAACACCTTTGTGGTTTACGAAAATCTAGTTCCGAACGTCAAAAAGTAGCTAAAAATTATAGGACATCGGATCTTCATAGGGTTTAACCCCATTGACCTTTCGTTTCTAAAAAAAATATGGAATGCAAATGGCGGTCACGGAAAAGCACTTCAAAGATAATTTATGGTATTTTGATACATTTCACGATATACATATGGATAAAACAAATCTAAATCAATGAATTATATTAAGTTTTTAAATACCAAGATATATGAATGAATACCAAGAAACATGAAATGAAAAACCGAGCATTTGACTTGGAAAAGGGGGGTGGGTGTTCTTTTTTTCACTTTTTTATTATCAATATCATAATAAAAAAGTGAAAAAAAGAGCACCCACCCATAATATATGACACATTAAAACATGATGAAACTGTTATCGGACCAACAATACTTTACACCTTTATTGACCTTATGTATGCCCTGTTGGCAAGTTTTACTATTCTTACACATGATCAAAGAGACGAAGAAAAAGGGAGAAGGATTAAATAAACAGGACTGATTAATCACGACAAGATTAACAACCTTTTAATGAATATTATAACCTGATGTAATCAGTGTCAATAAATACACAATTTAAAAAATTAACCATCCCATTGTGAAGATTAAAATACATGCACATCTGTAGTTAAAATATTAAATATAAAATGAAAATGTAGGAAACTAAAGGATTGTCCTTTGGCTTTGTACAAGAGATGCTTTTGAAGTACTTGTTTGAATGTTTTATTTATCTGTATGTGTACTTTGTGTAACATTACAATCATTATTGCTTATTGCTTCTATAGTACAAGGTAGTACATTTCAATAATGTTGGAAAGATGTCAGTTCGAATCTGACTGGAAGCTAATTAATGATTTGTATAATAAGAATTTTTATTGTCCAATAGAGGGCCCACAAGGGGCAAAGTCATTACAGTGATTCATAAACAATAACATTATATTATATTATATATTACGTTTGCAGGGTGTCGAGCCACTTTTGACCAAAATTATAGAGGAAAATAGGATTTTTTGGGATGAAAATATAGGATAAATACAGGTTAAATTTAAGGTATATTTAGCAAAAAATACATGACCACCACCTCCCCTGTAGCCATGCAGCACCTCCTTTTTACTGACATATGAAGACAAAAACATGCAGTATTATTAAACTAGTTTCCTATTGCTCTTTTTACAAGATAAATAAAATTTGTTCAAAGGGGAGACATAACTAGAGAAGTATCAGCATTAATATCTTGTATAGCCTAGTGTTGTGTTTATATGAAATTTCCACTAAATATTAAAGATTCAACTTTTCTTCTCATAGTTTTGGAAAAATATAGGATTTTGGGATGTAATATAGGAAATTTTAGGCAAATATAGGAAATATAGCAAAATCTTGAAAATATAGGATCACTTGACACCTGTGTTTGTCGACTGCTTGTTGCGCTTATAAGGTACATGCCCCCCCTTTTCGTGAAAGTATAAGTTGAATTATCTCCCCTTTTAAATTTTGGACAGCAACCATATTCCTTCATGCACATCTGCAGGTAATGTACTACAAATGTGTAAAGTTTCATAAAAATCCAATAAGCGGTTTAGGAGGAGTTGCACTTACAAGGTACATGGACGGACGGACAGGGTGATTCTTATATACCCCCCAAACTTTGTTTGCGGGGGGTATAAAAAAGAACTTTAAATTAACGTTGGACTTACTTTCCTCCACATTTCTAAAGCTAGTACATGTACAAATAAATTGTATATTTTTTGACAATACATTGTACATATATAATATTTATGTAACAGAAGCTCTTCAACATATGAAACACAAGAGAAAGTATGTCAATGTTACATGTATTTAGTGTTAAGCATATGAAAGTGCACTGGCAGTCTGCAAAGCAACACTTTTTTCCTGCTTCTGGTTAGACTTGAACTAACATCTTCTAGTTTGTAACTAGATGTATTACTTTATACAACAGAAGCTCTTCAACCTATTAAACATTTTTCCTGCTTCTGGTTAGACTTGAACTAACATCTTCTAGCTTATAACTAGATGTAATACTTTATACAACAGAAGCTTTTCAAAATGTAAACACATATATACAACAGCAAGAACAAGATGAACTGTGAGCTAATGCTCACTTATGATACATGTATCCCCGTTCTTCGGCAAACAGGAAGTAGGAATCTGACGGATCATAAAACGCTTCCCACGATATGGGGTACCTATATAAAGCTTGTGACCAACTATCAGATTTCTGCCATCAATAGTGGCTGAGAAAAATGCGACGAAAAATATCTTGGACGGACAGAGGTAAAACAGTATACCCCCCTCCTCCTTCGGGGAGCGGGGGTATAATTATAATGTTAGCGTTAATAAAGCATTGCACATATATATGAAAGCACACAGCACAGCAATATGTTCAGTTTGAATGCCATTGAACACACAGTTAATTGACTTCCACATTATAAGAGTATAGTTCTTGTACCAGTGGATATATAAAATTAATATCAGAATTGTCTACCAAGTGTAAAAGGCTAAATTTGAAAATTTAAATAAACAAAGATACAAGAGAGAGAGATAAACATCAAAACAAATTTGTAAATTCTGGAAAATATAAGTTAACTAAGCATTACATTCAGACTGGTGAAATATCATATGGCTGCTAAATCATTAGGTAGTCCTGCATCCAAAAATACAGCAATTGCCAATAGGGACATATAAAACAAGAGATTAGCAGCTTCTCAAAATCTCTGGATTTAAAAAAATAGCTTTTACAGCGAATATTGTCATATTATATCAAAATATTTCTTTTTATCATGTCTATACTCTACTCCTTTATTATCATTCTTTCCACATATATTATTAATCTTTAGGTATCTATCTTTCAAAAGAAAAATGTTTAGAAAGGCTTTGAGCACCTCTGTACTTACAAATTTCATATGATTTTCACTAAATGCAAATATTTACAAAAATAAACCAAATAATCTATGTTATACCCTATCCACACATGTAAAATAAATTTGAAAAAAATCAAACCTTATACAAAAAAACTGTATATAAAAAATGAGACAATTGGTAACAAAGTAATTGGAAAATGTCAATTGGTGACTGGGTGACATTTTTACATGTTAACTGGTTTCTTAAGAAGTTATTAGTCTGTGTTGTCAAGTAAATCTGATCACAAAAAATAAACCCATTCCTTTTTTTACATTGCCATTGGATTGGCTGCCTTCTATGAAGTTTTGTTAACGTGCATTTTATTTGATAAATTAGAGATGAAAATATCTTTCTACAGTTATAAAGGAGATGGAGGGGTTGGTCATTTTGACAATTAATTAGGGAATCATTGCCATATTCTTCAGAACAAAATATAGATCATCTGATACAAGATGTTATTCTCCACCCTTCTAAAAATCCATTACAAGTTTATTTCTTCAATGACTATGAATGCATAGAGCAGTTAAAACCCTTAGGCGAGTATAATTAGCCGACAACATTGTACCATTATTATCTTTACCTATTCCACAAGGAGCCATCTGATCGGTTTGTGTAATATTGAGAGGCGTTTAAATTACAAAGGAACAAACCGTTTCCTTCAGTTCATTACCACCTCATGAATGAAGGGAACTATTTGGTATACCAGACTTTTCCCATAAGTTGGCATAACCCACTGAATTTTTCTAAACCAGTTAAATATTCTAATGCTTCGATTTAGTCTATCTTTGGTTTATGTTTGTAAACTTTGAAGCGATGATTTCTTCCACTTCCATGTTGTTTGTTTATGGTGGGAATCGGAGGACAAATCACTACTTTAAAATTAATCCCTATAAATATTGATCAGTTGTTGATCAAATCCAGGACAAAACATGGATTTTAAGCTAAATACATATTTAATAATAATTTTTCAACATCATAAGATGTAAAATATTTTCAAATACAATCTACTATTCTGGTGTATTAATCCCTACGAAATCAGGAAAATTTTGGCCAAGGCGGTGGCAAACTCCGGACAGTTACCAGCTCCGGTCCGCACACTACCCTCCACTAGTATCCAGCGGATGAACCATGTTCGGTAGCGGATACGAAAACTGTCCGGAGTTTGCGGGAAGAGTTGTCTGGCATCCCGCCCTATTTACCTGTTCGCCCTAATACACGTTCGCCCTGGGTCCATTCGCCCTAAAAGTGGGTCCGTATGTAGGATATTAAAAATAAATGAAGTATAAATGATATTTGATGGTATATATAGATTTCACTTTTAACAACTATCATTCAATTTACATTCATTCAGCATGAGACAGAATATAAAACATGTGTTATAGTATTTGATATTCAAAGCAAAAGAGTACATGGTCTGCAAATAAACTGCAGCTGATTATCCTGCTTGGCAAGATTATACGCCTTCTATACTGTTGATCTGCAACGCGATATGCATTACGCAGATTTTGTTGTGCAAGCGTCAACCATTGTGCACGGGTTAAAAACTGGTAATACCAGCAAAATTTACAATTAAAAGCAACATGTATACAGATTACGGTGTCAGATGCCTCCACACAGCTTCCCTGAAGCAGTCCGTGGTTGGTGTCTGAATTACATCTGATGATAGACTGTTCCAGTCAGCTATAGCTTTGGGTATGAAGCTGTTCTGATAAGCATCTGTTGAAGAACTCAGTCTGGAAAAGCGGTTCTGGTGATACTGTCTTGTATTTCTTGATAGTTTTCTGACATATTCTGGGATGGTCACATCCTCTTCTCTATTGATGGCTTTGTGAAATAATATTAGTCTTGCTGCTTTCCGTCTGGTCTCAAGTGTTTGCCATTTTAAGTCCTGCATGATCTTAGTAACAGTTCCAGGTTCTCTGCTATATGTAGATGTTACGAATCGACCAGACCTTCTTTGAAACATTTCTAGATTGTTTGTGTTTTTGCCTATATGGGTCCCATACCGCTGATGCTTATTCTAAGTGCGGCCTGACTAGAGATTTATATGCTTGTTCTTTTATGTCTTGAGGGCACCTATAGATGTTTCTTCGGAGAAATCCCAGCGTCCTGTTTGCTTTAGATGTCACTTTGTTGATATGTATCTCCCATCCTAGATCTTCGGAATGTTCAACACCGAGATAGGGATAATGATGTACAGTTTCCAGTTGGTGTCCCATCATGTGGTAGTTGACGATTATTGGTGTTCTTTTTCTTGTGACCCGTAGTATATAACATTTTGCTGGAAGGAATATTATCTGCCATGTTTTTGACCACTGAACTAACTCTGTAAGATCTTCTTGGAGTTTGGTGGTATCTTCAATGCAGTTGATTGGCCTATACAGGAGGGAGTCATCAGCAAAAAGTCTTAATGATGATGTTCTAGAGCTCCCCATGTCGTTTATGTAGATCAGGAATCATAACGGTCCGAGAACTGTCCCCTGTGGTACTCCGGATCGTACTGGTTTATTAATGCTCTCTTCCCCATCTACACAAACTCTTTGAGTCAGCCACCCAGAGACCCATTTGAGAATGTTTCCCTTAATGCCATAATGGTGCATCTTCTGTAGTGGTCTCTGGTGTGGTACGGTATCAAAGCTTTTGAGAAGTATAATATAAGCATATATATTTGCTGTCTATTGTCTATTGACCTTGCCACTTCTTCAATCGTGTTCACAAGTTGTGCTTCGCACGATCTTTGTCTTCTAAAGCCATGTTGGTGGTCTGCAAGGATTCCGTGTATTTCTAGATGGTCGATGATATGGCGGTATACAATATGCTCCATGATCTTACAGCAGATTGATGTATTAAGCGATACCGGTCTGTAGTTCACAGCTTTACTTCGGTCTCCTTTTTTGAAGATGGCCGTTATGTTGGCTTGTCTCCAGTCTTGTGGTACATCCCCTGTTCGTAGAGAGTGGTTGAATATATATGTCAGAAAGGGGGCCACTTGATCTGCCGCTTCTTTTAACACTCTGGTTGGAATTAAATCTGGTCCTATTGCTTTGGTTGGATCAAGCTTTTCTAGAAGCATACATACGCCATTGGTGGTGATATGTAATCGCTCTATGTTTGGGGCTACTTTTGTGTCTTGTTCTGGGATGGTGTTTAAATCCTCATCTGTTAATACGCTTTCGTATTGTTGGTTTAGGATTTCAGCCTTTCCTTTACTGTCAATGACTTCCTCTCCTGATTCATTCTTGAGTGGTGAAATTCCCATATTATCTTTTTTCCTAGATTTGATGTATTTCCAGAATTTTTTACCAAGTGATTGTTTGGTGTTGGTCTCACAGTTGTCTTCAATGTTTAAGATGTTTAGTATGTAATTTTCGTGGGCCTCATTCATGGTTTTCTTCACTAGTTCTTTCATTGCTTTATATAGTGCCCAGTTTTTTGTATTTTTGTACTTTTTAGCTGCGTTGTATCTACGCTGTCTTCGTCGTATTAACCTCTTTATGTGGGTGTTGATCCAGGGTACGTGTTGTTTTCCCCCTATTGTTTTCTGAGGAACATGTTTTGTGACAGCTTTTGTGCTGGTTTCCTTAAAGAACTGCCAGATATCTTTTGTGGTTTTATTTTCTATATTTTCGTCTTCAAGGTATCTTGTCAGATCTTGTTCGATGTCCTTATTAAGACTTCCCATATCAGCTTTTTTGAAGAGGTGTACTTTTCGTGGTTTTTTCGTAACTGTTCTAGCTCTCAGGTTTACATCTATGATAACTATATTAATGGTCACTCATTCCTGGATGTATTTCAATGTGTTCAACCAGAGCAGGGTTTGTGGTGAACAGGAGGTCAAGAATGTTATTGCCTCTCGTTGGTTCTGTAACGATTTGTATCAAGTCATTATTGTTTGTTATTTCAACTAATTTTGAGTTGATTGCATGGCCATATTGTGGGTTATCCCGTACTGTGTTTGTTTCCCAGTCAATTGATGGTAGATTGAAGTCTCTACTTAAGATTACATTTGTATATTTGGGAGTCTGCCATTATTGGATATAGTTATGGCTTCTATGGATTTTTCTAGTCAGTCTTCCATTATTTCTATTGTACTGGATGGTTGTCTATAGTATGAGCCTAGATATAATGGTTGGCTTCCTTGTATGTTGATTTTACCTGTTTTACCTGTTTTACCTGTTTCCGAGGTCTGGAATATGGGCTATTCAGCCCCTTGGACCCTTCTTAATAAATTCTTTTCATCTCCCGGTTGGTAGATATCTGGTGAAAATTTTATATCCAGATTTTTCCAATGATTGTTCAATTGGCTCTTGAAAGTATTGATTGTCTGCGAGTCTATTACTTTCTTTGGTATTTTGTTCCACTCATCCACAACTCTTTGCGAGAAGCTATATTTCCTAACATTTGTTCTACAGTTCTTTTTATATAATTTCTTGCTGTGACCCCTAGTGGTAGTTTGACTTAAAGGAAGAATTTGCTCATATTGCACTTTATCAATATTGTTGAGGATTTTGTAAGTTTCAATCATGTCAGCTCGGAGTCTTCTGTATTGGAGTGATGGTAGCCCTAAATATTTCAATCTTTGAGTGTAGGTTTTATGTTGTATATTTTTAATCAGTTTGGTGGCTCTTCTTTGAACATTTTCCAATTGTATGGCTTCTTTTTTGTATATCACTGACCATACACTGCTGCCATATTCTAGGTGTGGCCTTACGATACTTTTAAATACAGTTAGAAACATATCTTTATCCATAAAATCGAAGCTTCTTTTGATCATTCCTAATCTTTGATTTGCCTTTTTCGTCTGTAGATTAATGTGTTGTTTGAATTTAAGCTTGTCGTCGATTATTATCCCTAGATCTTTTTCTTCTGTTACTTGCTGTATATTACTTTCTCTCATTTTATATTTTATGTTGGTGTTAGGTCCTAAATGTATATGCTTGCATTTTGACTTGTTAAATTTCAATAACCACCTGTCTGACCATTTCAATAAACTATCTATATCATTTTGCAAACTGATTTGTTGCTTTTCCTCATTAACCACAGCATACAATTTGGTGTCATCTGCAAAAAGTTTTACTATGTTTTGAACAACATCAGGTAGGTCATTTATATATATTGTAAATAGGATCGGTCCCAGAACGCTTCCTTGAGGAATTCCACTTGTCACTGATATCCAATTTGAGCCCGTACCATTTATTACAACCTTTTGTTTTCTATTAGCAAGAAAGTCTTTAATCCAGCCTAAGATTTTTCCACATATGCCGTAACTTTGTAATTTGTTAATGAGACGCTGGTGAGGTACTGTGTCAAAGGCTTTTTGGAAATCTAAATATATGGTATCTATTGCATTTTTGTTGTCGAGTTGTTCTGTCCAGTCATCTAAAACTTCAATTAATTGTGTAACGCAAGATCTGCCTTTTCTGAATCCATGCTGATGGATAGTAAATAATTTGTGTTTTTCCATATGGTCCAAAATGATATCTCTGATAAATTTTTCCATTGTCTTACATACTATTGATGTTAAACTGATAGGTCTATAATTTTCTACTAGATTTTTAGGTCCCTTTTTATGTAGAGGTGTAACATTTGCTTTTTTCCAATTATCTGGCAGTTTTCCAGTCTGCATTGATATATTAAAAATATGCGCCAACGGTGTAGATATGCTTTTAGATGTCTCATTTAAAAATTTGGGGTGCATTTGGTCCGGCCCTGGCGATTTGGTAACTTTTAACTTTTCTAGATGTTTTTGTATAATTTCTGGGTTGAATTCTATTGTCGATAACTTTTTATTGGATCGTTGATTAAGCGTTGGGGCGTTTTGACTATCTGCTTCCACAGTGAATACACTTTGGAAAAATTTATTCAGTAACTCTGATTTAGTTTTATCATCTGTGTTTATTCCTCCTTCATCATCTAAAATACATGGTATGCTCTCCTTAGCCTTAGTTTTTGATTTTATAAATTTCCAAAAGATTTTGTTGTCCTCTTTCATATTGATCGCTATTGTGCGTTCGTATTCATATTTTGCTTTCCTGACTAACCTGTTAGCATCAGTTCTTGCTTCTTCATATTTTGTTTTATTTTGTGGATTTTTATTGTACCTGTATTTCTTCCAAAGCTTTCTCTTTTTTACAAGTGCAATCTTACTTTCTTCGTTTATCCAAGGTGTATCATATTTTCTGGACATTGATTTGCTCTCTGGTATGTTTTCTTCATATATTATTTTTAATTCATCTGCAAATCTTTGCCACAGATTATTGATATCTCCTTGGGCCAATTTTAAGTTCCAATCTATTTTGTTCAATTGTGCGTTGATTTTTTCATAGTTCCCTTTGAACCAACATAATTTATTTTGGTAATGCTTTTTCTGCTTTATCCCGAATCTGAAATTGAATTCTAAAGTTTCATGATCACTATTTCCTAGCGGAGCATTATGTTCAATAGTGTCAATCATGCCCTCTTCATTCGTGAAAATTAAGTCTAGACGACTTGGTTGGTTATCTCCCCTGCATCTTGTCTCTTTTGTAACATGTTGCGACAGATAAGTGTCTCTTACCATTTCTAGGAATTTCGTTGTCAGATGATTAGATCCCACATTTGTTGAGTTTCTTTCCCAATCTATTTCCTTAAAGTTGAAATCGCCCATATATACACGATAACCATATTTTATGTTTCTAATCTTAGAATTGGTTAATATCTCTCGCATTTCCTCTATGCATTCTATATCCATACTATTTGGACTTCTATAAATACAAGAGATTAAGAGTTTTATGTCCTTATTCAGATTTATTCCTAATTGTATATATTCTACATGTTTGAACTTCTTACTTTCGATTTCAATTGTATCTATTTCCTCTTTTACATATACAAGACAACCTCTCCTAGTGGCAATATCACTCGGGGAAATAAACTCCTTATAACCCTTTATTTTCCATTCAATGTCACTTACATTAGAATCAACTATGTTTTTGGGGTAAATTTCTGTCAGTGCAATGACGTCATAATCTTTGTCATTTATCAAATTTAGCAATTCATCCTTCTTGTTCATAAAAGTATCCACATTTGAATATAAAATTTTCAAGTGCTCTCTATGTACAGTGTATGTTAAAATTCTAAAACTGTTTTGGTCCATACAATTTCGCAGTTACCGTTTGATACAACTTCTGTAGTTATGTAGTTGTTGTCCACTGCTGTGAAGACGCCACCCTCTCCAAGTTTTCTGTCTTCTCTGTATGGGGTTGCATATGTATATGGAAAAAATTTACTGCTGGCAATGCAACTGTCTAGATGATGGGATTCACTACTCAGAATCACATGATGATGCTTGGTTTGTATGATGCCTGAACAAATATGAATTTCTAATTAAAAACATGATCGTACATTTATTTTCATTCTTTATATTGTTATAGCTAGTACAATACAAATACAACTTTTTCTGATTTTCCAAAATAATTAATTGAAATAAGAGTGATCATATTTAAGAATATATACTGGAGTCACCATCCGAAATCATAAACAAAGATCCTTTTATGCTAATTATATAGTTAAAATATTTTTACCAGTGTCACATAATCGATGTTGCCACCTTTCACACCCGTCACATTGCATTATGTTCATTGAAATACTTTTTACTTGATTATCAGGGCGAACAGACCCACTTTAGGGCGAACGGACCCAGGGCGAATGTGTAGTTAGGGCGAACGGACCCGATACCACAGTCCGCACTAAATAATAATTTTGACCAATCAAAATGTGCAACTTTTGTCAACTTCCGTCGTTTATATTTGAGCGCCATTTTTCAACAAAAAAATAGGAAAAGAGAAGAAAATGTCAGAGGAAATTGAGGAAGCAGGCTCTCCACCAGACACATCACCTCAACGAACTGTCAATCTTGAAACAGGTTATTTCAGTCAGATCGTTTTCTTTCTCGTAATCGCATGCCTTTAAGGCTTTATTTTAAACACTATTTTGGTCTTTTTTAAACATAATTTTTATGTCTATTCATTGAGCACAGGCACTTGTTTCTGGTAAAAAAAATATACCTAGATACTATAAGTGCCTGTGCTATTGAGGCTATTCTGACATCATAAGTTGTCACTTTGGTTTCTTTAAGTAATACTTGGCTTTGCTTTTTGCACAACCTTCTTTTATCGAGTAGCTGGTACTTACGTTGGACCGAAGCTAGTCATTTCGTAGCACAAAATAAGGATAAATGTACTATCTGCATAAGATTTTGCATATGGTACAAAATGGTCATAATGTATTTAGTATCTGCATATGGTACGAAATGGTCATATTGTATTTTTTAATATGGTTCGCAGGGTTCTCAATATGTGCCGCCGACCAGCGATTTCACCGTTTACTTTCACATTTTCGCTGGTTAAAAATTTATCGAGCATGGGTTTTCCAACAATTTATGTTTATGTGAATTGTCGTTATCGTGTTTTGTTGATCTATATCTTCTTATCGATTACTTTTACTATTGCAATCAACCGAACACTAACAAATCCACCATTTTCTAAATATATCTAACTCCCGGTGGCGTGACGGTGGAACTACACAACATTTCGGACTTCACTTGGTTCTACTATATAGATGCGCGAAGCGTTCCGAGTGGAGTATTTGCTCATGAAGGATGCGCAGTCGTCACATTCCAAAAGCTGAGATATCCCTTTACGGAACGTGAAAACAAGCAAGGAAATCGATGAAGATTTAACGGTTTTTCGGTAACTTAAAGTTTTCGGATAATTTTAAAAGCGAGAACGTTACTATTTATGCTTGGTAGCATCACTCGTGATCCTATTTTTTGTAGTAAAGCACGAATTTTGTTGCAAGTCAAAAATATTTTTTTCAGGTCATTGATGATTACGAAAAGATTACTGGACGTTGTGTCCGCAGGGGTTAAAAAATCCACTAGTCCGATGCCCGGGGCTAGTAATTTCCACATTTGGGCTAGCTGAAATAATCAGCTGTATGCTCGACGGGCTAGTAAAAAAATATATCGCATTTCGCGTATCTACTTATATTCATATATGTTATATGTTGTTTAATCAACAGCAATGTTTTATTTATTCAACCGCTGGCTTTTTGTCGAAATTGAGAGCAAAGAAGGTTGAAAAACTGTGTAACTCATCATAAAACAGCTTCAATAAATGACGGCTTACCGGAAATTTCGAAAATGAAATATCGGATTCCGGAACCGGGAACGACTAATTCCGGTTTTGCTGATAGTAAAAAAAAGATTTTTTAACCCCTGATAGTCCTTTGAATTTAAAAAAAAATGTTTAAAGAAAGGAGATCCTGTGGAAGCAATGAAGGGGTAAGAGTTCCATATGGCACCCCCATTCAAAAATGGTGCTATACAGGTTAAATTAGCAATATAATAGAATGTAATAGTGCCAATATTTAATACATACATGTATATCATAAACATATACAAATATGTCCACATTTTAATCATCAAGTGGGTAGACTTTACAAATGTCATGTAAGAAATGCTCAAACAAGTTAATTTTATCTGAGTAGATCTATAGTGTCCTTCACTTGAACTTTTTGTGTTACGTTGTCCACATTGAATTGGTGAGCTATCTGAATCATTCTCGAAATACTTTCGCTTCCTTGCACGTAAATTATATGTTCCTCCACACTCTGGACTTGAATCGGCAATTTCCATTACCTTTATTTATTTATTCAGAGCTCCAGATAATTTTCAAGACCAAAGGGTAATTACCCCCTACTTTTGAAAATGATGCGTATTTGGATATTTCCTTTGCACTGTTGTACTCTCTACTTCAGAAAAGATTGCTTACATGTACACTTTTAAAATTATGTTTGACACAAGTGTTATTCAATAAACCCAGGATGCAAGTGAAATGTATATCTCTGTTTAATTTGACACGATTGTGTCATGTTTATTAATCAAATGTTGTAAACATGTTGTTTTTTGCTCGTCGACTTCGGCAGTTTTCACAGCCATGTTGATAATGTCATCAATGATTCCTTAACTATACTGTCACTAGACACAGATGAAACTGTCAGGAACTTAAGTATATAATTTTCCGTAGCACGCTTATTCATGTTCTTGCTCATTTTCAACGAACAACGTGTTCCCAAATTTACTTTCGTTTTAGTTCTTACTTATTATGTAAACTGCATTTATTTGTAATATTGACCGCGATTGGATGATTTATCGTAAACATCCAATCAGATCTCTTTTGACATCAATGCTTAGAAAGGCAAGCATTCTGTACCTCTCAGATATATATGCTCTCTCCTTCGAAAAGTATAAAAGGAAGTAATTACGGGGAATTTCTCAAAGACAAAAATGTATTGTTATCACACGACTGTACAAGTACGCTCCGAATTTGGAAAGTTTGCTTACACAGCAATATGTATGCGTAATGTGTACACTCTGATCTGATAATACATGCGTTTTTACTCGTTTTCATAGCGTAAAAAACGCAAATACGCAGCTTACCTGGAGCTCTGTTTATTTATTATCGACGACAAGTTTGTCTATTGAACGCTTTCCAAATATTGATTCAACCGCTTCAACTACAACGATTTATCATGTGTTTGATCATTACCAAGTATGACCTCAAATTTATTGCCATTTGTCATCAACTTATCGTAGCTCAGTGGTTAGCGCTGTTGGCTACAAACCTCAATGTCTCGGGTTCGAGTCTCACTGGACACAGAGCATTTTTCAAGGTAAGTTTGGTAAGTAGATATGAAATTAGAAGTCTAAAAGTGGTAAGAAACGAAATGAGTGAGAAATAAGGTAATGGGGGTGCCAAAGTACATTTTGTAGAATGGAGCCAAAGATATTTTTTACTTCAATTTTTTTTTTTTTAATATTATTCCCCAAAAAGCCACACCCCAATTTTTCTAATAGGCCCCTTAAAATAAACTCTTTTCAGAATCTTTTTTATCCGGGATTCTACATTTTTTAAGTGAGGGTGCCATATGGAACTCTTTCCGTAATCACAAACTGGTATAAATTTCGTCCCCAGTTAAATCGGCCCTCATGTCAAAATGGCCACATATTTTAAATAATACAATATTAATACATGTAGTGATATTCCTTGTCTATCAAGAACAAGCTATCACAGTATCTCACCCTTATTATCGTATTAGGCCAAAAAAAAAGTGTGTGTGTTTCCGATTGCATAGTCTTCAAAATTAGGGTCGGTAGGTCAGGATTTTTTTAATTTTTTTTTTAACCTACAAGTATGCTCCTTTCTCTAAAATCACACAAATTTGTTTGTTTCTTTCTTACTACTGCTTATTAATTATTTGACATGGAGTATAATGTTTTTGGTTCCAACCATCGATCAAATGTACAAGGAAATGAAGAAAATTGTTGAAGTCGGAAACAAACACGGAAACAGAGACGAATTTCCTGATTTTGTCGATCTATTTTTTTTTTGCATAAAAAATGTTAGGGTCTATCGGAAACACACATATTTTTTTTTTTGGCCTTACACTAAAAATGGGTTGTTTTTCCATTCAAAGCTGCACTTTTTCCACACTGAATTTCTAATTTAATGGCATTGTATTGTAGATTTTGGACCAATAGAGGTTCCACCAGCCCCACAGACAGTAGCTACATACAGTATTAATGGACCACGACTAATGATCACACACATTGTTAATGAAAACTTCAAATCTTATGCTGGTGTTCAGACTTTAGGACCGTTCCATAAGGTATTAGGATACATGTTGCACAGTGAAATTATCTTAGCCGAACCTCCTTTAGACCAACTTTTGTGTCCGGCTTAGACAAGTGTTTGATTTATACAGGTTAAATTAACAAAGATATCCTACATTGGGACTTTATTCAAAGTTTGGTTAATACAGGATTCTGGTTTATTAAGGTTTGGTTAATACAGGATTCTGGTTTATTAAGGTTTGGTTAATACAGGATTCTGGTTTATTAAGGTTTGGTTAATACAGGATTCTCAGGGATTTTGAGACCATTAGTCACTTTTGCGGAACAGATTTTTTTCTTAAATTATGAATAAGCAAGAATATAATGAGCTTAATCTTATAATCAGTTATGTTGCCTTATTGGTTAGTAATGGAGATTGAAAACCTCCTAGGATGGGAACATACTCTGTAAATTAACAACCAACTGATAAAACATAACATTGCCACTATTGTGATCTCAATACCACACAAATTGTAATACATGTACCCCACCCCTTTTTGAAATATTACTGTGCTTTGGTCTAATATCACACAAATTGTAATAACCCCCTCTCCCACCCTTTTTGAAATGTTACTGTGCTTTGGTCTAATACCACAACAATTGTAATAACTCATATTTGTGTAGTCTTCAGCAGAAACAAAAATTCTGCCAGTTTGCCCAATGAATGGTCCAACTTCTATCTAGATTCTTAGTAGGAAATCAGTATAGAACAAACGTCAAAAACTGAAGCAAGTTGTAAAATAAATAATTATTTCTCAGACCTCATAATCAAATTGCAACAATTAGAATAAAAATACTGTAGTTTTTTTTTAATTGCAGACACGTGTCTGTTTGTAAATAGTTCTATAAATAGAATGCAATTGTTACCCGGCTGATTAATATAAAAAAACAACTTATATGCGTCCTCATGCAGTGCTTTTCAACGAATTGAGTGGCCAACCTTTGCATATAAATGACCATATGATATTAAATATGAGAACTAAGATTTCATTTCACAGAAATGAGAATAAATACATCAAAAGTTTGTTTGGTTAAAAGTAGCTCTGGTGGATTGTGAAATCCTGTTGATCGTGCCATTTTTATTTTTTTTAGTTTCTTCAAAGGACATGTATACACGTCCTTGGTTTCTTTAATCAAAGTTATGACTTTTCGAGAAAATCACTTTCAAAATACTTAATAGATACGATAGGTTTCAATAAACATGATATCGACATTTTCATAAATTTGGCAAAAATCGTTCGCAGACATTGAGACGAATCGTGCAATGAATGACGATTACTATTAATTATATATTTTGACGGCAACTTTCCCAATGCGATATTTCGCCCATATGACGATTACAAAAATATGTCCACTTTAAATACATACTGTGGCATTTTGAGTACATGTCATAACTATAAAAAAATTATTATCGTTGATTGAATTCTTTGTCCAGGTGAGATCAAAGATTACACAATCAAAACAAAAATTCTATAATCTATTGATTAGATTGTAGCATGTAATAAAATTGTCATTGTAGTGACTAATTAGTTTTAATCAGCAAATGAAGAAGAATGGATTGTTACAAACATTTTTCTACGATTTTTTGAAAATTCAAGTGACAAATTGGGTACGGGAAATACTCGTCACTTTCGAAAATCAATCGTCAATGACGAAAGTAACTAGCGCTAGCTAAATCACTGATTCTGGTTTATTAAGGGTTCAGTTTATACAAGATTCTGGTTTATTAAGGGTTTGATTAATACAGGATTCTGGTTTATTAAGGGTTTGGTTAATACAGGATTCTGGTTTATTAAAGGTTTGATTAATACAGAATTCTGTTTTATTAAGGGTTCAGTTTATACTAGTGATGGGAATCAGTAACATTTTCAAGATCGATGATCATTTGACGTTATACAAATGTATCAACATTGACCGATGATTAATCATCGGTGACAATTGCCTGCTAAATGTATTTACTGACTATAATTAATCAAATATTCTTTATTTCAAGAGTATGATTGACAAAAGTAAAGATATGAAAAAATTATATCATAAATTTATAAACTATAATTTTTCCATTAGTAAACATTAGCTTAGAACAAAACAAAAGATCGTTTTCCATATGTGTAACACCTGTGTTTCCGATGATCGGTGCGCCACTAATTTATACAGGATCCTGGTTTATTAAGGGTTCAGTTTATACAGGATTCTGGTTTATTAAAGGTTTGATTAATACAGAATTCTGTTTTATTAAGGGTTCAGTTTATACAGGATTCTGGTTTATTAAGGGTTTGGTTTAGACAGGTTTCTGGTTTATTTAAGGTTTGGTTAATACAGGATTCTGGTTTATTTAAGGTTTGGTTAATACAGGATTCTGGTTTATTAAGGGTTTGGTTAATACAGGATTCTGGTTTATTTAAGGTTTGGTTAATACAGGATTCTGGTTTATTTAAGGTTTGGTTGATACAGGATTCTGGTTTATTAAGGGTTTGGTTAATACAGGATTCTGGTTTATTTAAGGTTTGGTTAATACAGGATTCTGGTTTATTTAAGGTTTGGTTAATACAGGATTCTGGTTTATTTAAGGTTTGGTTAATACAGGATTCTGGTTTATTTAGGGTTTGGTTAATACAGGATTCTGGTTTACTAATGGTTTGGTTAATACAGGATTCTGGTTTATTTAAGGTTTGGTTAATACAGGATTCTGGTTTACTAATGGTTTGGTTAATACAGGATTGTGGTTTATTTAAGGTTTGGTTAATACAGGATTCTGGTTTATTTAAGGTTTGGTTAATACAGGATTCTGGTTTATTTAAGGTTTGGTTAATACAGGATTCTGGTTTATTTAAGGTTTGGTTAATACAGGATTCTGGTTTATTTAGGGTTTGGTTAATACAGGATTCTGGTTTATTTAGGGTTTGGTTAATACAGGATTCTGGTTTATTAAGGGTTTGGTTAATACAGGATTCTGGTTTATTTAAGGTTTGGTTAATACAGGATTCTGGTTTATTAAAGGTTTGGTTAATACAGGATTCTGGTTTATTTAAGGTTTGGTTAATACAGGATTCTGGTTTATTTAAGGTTTGGTTAATACAGGATTCTGGTTTATTTAAGGTTTGGTTAATGCAGGATTCTGGTTTATTTAAGGTTTGGTTAATACAGGATTCTGGTTTATTTAAGGTTTGGTTAATACAGGATTCTGGTTTATTAAGGGTTTGGTTAATACAGGATTCTGGTTTATTAAGGGTTTGGTTAATACAGGATTCTGGTTTATTTAAGGTTTGGTTAATACATGATTCTGGTTTATTAAGGGTTTGGTTAATACAGGATTCTGGTTTATTTAAGGTTTGGTTAATACAGGATTATGGTTTATTTAAGGTTTGGTTAATACAGGATTCTGGTTTATTTAAGGTTTGGTTAATACAGGATTCTGGTTTATTAAAGGCTTGGTTATTACAGGATTCTGGTTTATTAAGGGTTTGGTTAATACAGGATTCTGGTTTATTAAGGGTTTGGTTAATACAGGATTCTGGTTTATTAAAGGTTTGGTTAATACAGGATTCTGGTTTATTAAGGGTTTGGTTAATACAGGATTCTGGTTTATTTAAGGTGTGGTTAATACAGGATTCTGGTTTATTTAAGGTTTGGTTAATACAAGATTCTGGTTTATTTAAGGTTTGGTTAATACAGGATTCTGGTTTATTTATGGTTTGGTTAATACAGGATTCTGGTTTATTTAAGGTTTGGTTAATACAGGATTCTGGTTTATTTAAGGTTTGGTTAATACAGGATTATGGTTTATTTAAGGTTTGGTTAATACAGGATTCTGGTTTACTAATGGTTTGGTTAATACAGGATTCTGGTTTATTTAAGGTTTGGTTAATACAGGATTCTGGTTTATTAAGGGTTTGGTTAATACAGGATTCTGGTTTATTTAAGGTTTGGTTAATACAGGATTCTGGTTTATTTAAGGTTTGGTTAATACAGGATTCTGGTTTATTTAAGGTTTGGTTAATACAGGATTCTGGTTTATTAAGGGTTTGGTTAATACAGGATTCTGGTTTATTTAAGGTTTGGTTAATACAGGATTCTGGTGTATTTAAGGTTTGGTTAATACAGGATTCTGGTTTATTAAGGGTTTGATTAATACAGGATTCTGGTTTATTAAAGGTTTGGTTAATACAGGATTCTGGTTTATTAAGGGTTTGGTTAATACAGGATTCTGGTTTATTAAGGGTTTGGTTAATACAGGATTCTGGTTTATTAAAGATTTGGTTAATACAGGATTCTGGTTTATTAAGGGTTTGGTTAATACAGGATTCTGGTTTATTAAGGGTTTGGTTTAGACAGGTTTCTGGTTTATTTAAGGTTTGGTTAATACAGGATTCTGGTTTATTTAAGGTTTGGTTAATACAGGATTCTGGTTTATTAAGGGTTTGGTTAATACAGGATTCTGGTTTATTTAAGGTTTGGTTAATACAGGATTCTGGTTTATTTAAGGTTTGGTTGATACAGGATTCTGGTTTATTAAGGGTTTGGTTAATACAGGATTCTGGTTTATTTAAGGTTTGGTTAATACAGGATTCTGGTTTATTTAAGGTTTGGTTAATACAGGATTCTGGTTTATTTAAGGTTTGGTTAATACAGGATTCTGGTTTATTTAGGGTTTGGTTAATACAGGATTCTGGTTTACTAATGGTTTGGTTAATACAGGATTCTGGTTTATTTAAGGTTTGGTTAATACAGGATTCTGGTTTACTAATGGTTTGGTTAATACAGGATTGTGGTTTATTTAAGGTTTGGTTAATACAGGATTCTGGTTTATTTAAGGTTTGGTTAATACAGGATTCTGGTTTATTTAAGGTTTGGTTAATACAGGATTCTGGTTTATTTAAGGTTTGGTTAATACAGGATTCTGGTTTATTTAGGGTTTGGTTAATACAGGATTCTGGTTTATTTAGGGTTTGGTTAATACAGGATTCTGGTTTATTAAGGGTTTGGTTAATACAGGATTCTGGTTTATTTAAGGTTTGGTTAATACAGGATTCTGGTTTATTAAAGGTTTGGTTAATACAGGATTCTGGTTTATTTAAGGTTTGGTTAATACAGGATTCTGGTTTATTTAAGGTTTGGTTAATACAGGATTCTGGTTTATTTAAGGTTTGGTTAATGCAGGATTCTGGTTTATTTAAGGTTTGGTTAATACAGGATTCTGGTTTATTTAAGGTTTGGTTAATACAGGATTCTGGTTTATTAAGGGTTTGGTTAATACAGGATTCTGGTTTATTAAGGGTTTGGTTAATACAGGATTCTGGTTTATTTAAGGTTTGGTTAATACATGATTCTGGTTTATTAAGGGTTTGGTTAATACAGGATTCTGGTTTATTTAAGGTTTGGTTAATACAGGATTATGGTTTATTTAAGGTTTGGTTAATACAGGATTCTGGTTTATTTAAGGTTTGGTTAATACAGGATTCTGGTTTATTAAAGGCTTGGTTATTACAGGATTCTGGTTTATTAAGGGTTTGGTTAATACAGGATTCTGGTTTATTAAGGGTTTGGTTAATACAGGATTCTGGTTTATTAAAGGTTTGGTTAATACAGGATTCTGGTTTATTAAGGGTTTGGTTAATACAGGATTCTGGTTTATTTAAGGTGTGGTTAATACAGGATTCTGGTTTATTTAAGGTTTGGTTAATACAAGATTCTGGTTTATTTAAGGTTTGGTTAATACAGGATTCTGGTTTATTTATGGTTTGGTTAATACAGGATTCTGGTTTATTTAAGGTTTGGTTAATACAGGATTCTGGTTTATTTAAGGTTTGGTTAATACAGGATTATGGTTTATTTAAGGTTTGGTTAATACAGGATTCTGGTTTACTAATGGTTTGGTTAATACAGGATTCTGGTTTATTTAAGGTTTGGTTAATACAGGATTCTGGTTTATTAAGGGTTTGGTTAATACAGGATTCTGGTTTATTTAAGGTTTGGTTAATACAGGATTCTGGTTTATTTAAGGTTTGGTTAATACAGGATTCTGGTTTATTTAAGGTTTGGTTAATACAGGATTCTGGTTTATTAAGGGTTTGGTTAATACAGGATTCTGGTTTATTTAAGGTTTGGTTAATACAGGATTCTGGTGTATTTAAGGTTTGGTTAATACAGGATTCTGGTTTATTAAGGGTTTGATTAATACAGGATTCTGGTTTATTAAAGGTTTGGTTAATACAGGATTCTGGTTTATTAAGGGTTTGGTTAATACAGGATTCTGGTTTATTAAGGGTTTGGTTAATACAGGATTCTGGTTTATTAAAGATTTGGTTAATACAGGATTCTGGTTTATTAAGGGTTTGGTTAATACAGGATTCTGGTTTATTTAAGGTTTGGTTAATACAGGATTCTGGTTTATTTAAGGTTTGGTTAATACAGGATTCTGGTTTATTTAAGGTTTGGTTAATACAGGATTCTGGTTTATTTAAGGTTTGGTTAATACAGGATTCTGGTTTATTAAGGGTTTGGTTAATACATGATTCTGGTTTATTTAAGGTTTGGTTAATACATGATTCTGGTTTATTTAAGGTTTGGTTAATACAGGATTCTGGTTTATTAAGGGTTTGGTTAATACAGGATTCTGGTTTATTAAAGGTTTGGTTAATACAGGATTCTGGTTTATTTAAGGTTTGGTTAATACAGGATTCTGGTTTATTAAAGGTTTGGTTAATACAGGATTCTGGTTTATTTAAGGTTTGGTTAATACAGGATTCTGGTTTATTTAAGGTTTGGTTAATACAGGATTCTGGTTTATTAAGGGTTTGGTTAATACAGGATTCTGGTTTATTTAGGGTTTGGTTAATACAGGATTCTGGTTTATTTAAGGTTTGGTTATACAGGATTATGGTTTATTAAGGGTTTGGTTAATACAGGATTCTGGTTTATTAAGGGTTTGGTTAATACAGGATTCTGGTTTATTTAAGGTTTGGTTATACAGGATTATGGTTTATTAAGGGTTTGGTTAATACAAGATTCTGGTTTATTTAAGGTTTGGTTAATACAGGATTCTGGTTTATTTAAGGTTTGGTTAATACAGGATTCTGGTTTATTTAAGGTTTGGTTAATACATGATTCTGGTTTATTAAGGGTTTGGTTAATACAGGATTCTGGTTTATTTAAGGTTTGGTTAATACAGGATTCTGGTTTATTTAAGGTTTGGTTAATACAGGATTCTGGTTTATTAAGGGTTTGGTTAATACAGGATTCTGGTTTATTAAAGGTTTGGTTAATACAGGATTCTGGTTTATTAAGGGTTTGGTTAATACAGGATTCTGGTTTATTAAGGGTTTGGTTAATACAGGATTCTGGTTTATTAAAGATTTGGTTAATACAGGATTCTGGTTTATTAAGGATTTGGTTAATACAGGATTCTGGTTTATTTAAGGTTTGGTTAATACAGGATTCTGGTTTATTTAAGGTTTGGTTAATACAGGATTCTGGTTTATTTAAGGTTTGGTTAATACAGGATTCTGGTTTATTTAAGGTTTGGTTAATACAGGATTCTGGTTTATTTAAGGTTTGGTTAATACAGGATTCTGGTTTATTAAGGGTTTGGTTAAAACATGATTCTGGTTTATTTAAGGTTTGGTTAATACATGATTCTGGTTTATTTAAGGTTTGGTTAATACAGGATTCTGGTTTATTAAGGGTTTGGTTAATACAGGATTCTGGTTTATTAAAGGTTTGGTTAATACAGGATTCTGGTTTATTTAAGGTTTGGTTAATACAGGATTCTGGTTTATTAAAGGTTTGGTTAATACAGGATTCTGGTTTATTTAAGGTTTGGTTAATACAGGATTCTGGTTTATTTAAGGTTTGGTTAATACAGGATTATGGTTTATTAAGGGTTTGGTTAATACAGGATTCTGGTTTATTTAGGGTTTGGTTAATACAGGATTCTGGTTTATTTAAGGTTTGGTTATACAGGATTATGGTTTATTAAGGGTTTGGTTAATACAGGATTCTGGTTTATTAAGGGTTTGGTTAATACAGGATTCTGGTTTATTTAAGGTTTGGTTATACAGGATTATGGTTTATTAAGGGTTTGGTTAATACAGGATTCTGGTTTATTAAGGGTTTGGTTAATACAGGATTCTGGTTTATTAAGGGTTTGGTTAATACAGGATTCTGGTTTATTAAGGGTTTGGTTAATACAGGATTTTGGTTTATTAAAGATTTGGTTAATACAGGATTCTGGTTTATTTAAGGTTTGGTTAATACAGGATTCTGGTTTATTTAAGGTTTGGTTAATACAGGATTCTGGTTTATTAAGGGTTTGGTTAATACAGGGTTGTGGTTTATTTAGGGTTTGGTTAATACAGGATTCTGGTTTATTAAGGGTTTGATTAATACAGGATTCTGGTTTATTTAAGGTTTGGTTATACAGGATTATGGTTTATTTAAGGTTTGGTTAATACAGGATTCTGGTTTATTAATGGTTTGGTTAATACAGGATTCTGGTTTATTAAGGGTTTGGTTAATACAGGATTCTGGTTTATTTAAGGTTTGGTTAATACAGGATTCTGGTTTATTTAAGGTTTGGTTAATACAGGATTCTGGTTTATTTAAGGTTTGGTTAATGCAGGATTCTGGTTTATTTAAGGTTTGGTTCATACAGGATTCTGGTTTATTTAAGGTTTGGTTCATACAGGATTCTGGTTTATTTAAGGTTTGGTTAATACCATCTTCGCTAGCCAAGGGTTACAATTCGGGTTCCCATTCTCTCCACCCTTGGCAGATCTAGAATACATTTTGAAATTCGCGCGCAATGCCACCTGGTGGTTTATCGAAGTTGCGCCCCTTAGATAGCGTCATCGCCAGCCAATCAGAATCGCTTTGTTATACGTATGCTGGAGAGTTGAAAATGGCAGCGCCCAGTGAAGAAAAACTTATTTGTGATAAATTTAATTTGGAAGCACTTACTGTCAACCAAGTGAAAGTATCAAAGCTTTGGCAGACGGGAAAGATGTTTTCATTGGAACCAAAACGAGAAGTGGCAAATCGTTGTCATATGAGAGCATTCTGGTGCCATCTTTGTTTACATTTCGTCGATAACAGGTACTCCGTGTAAAACGTCTTCTGATTGGATACGTGTACTGGTAGCCGTAACCAATGAAATATTAAAGCGCGAATCCTCAAAATGTATTCTAGATCTGCCAAGGGTGGAGAGAAGGGGACCCGAATCGTAACCCTTGGCTAGCGAAGATGGGTTAATACAGGATTCTGGTTTATTTAAGGTTTGGTTAATACAGGATTCTGGTTTATTTAAGGTTTGGTTAATACAGGATTCTGGTTTATTTAAGGTTTGGTTAATACAGGGTTCTGGTTTATTTAAGGTTTGGTTAATACAGGATTCTGGTTTATTTAAGGTTTGGTTAATACAGGATTCTGGTTTATTAAGTCTCCCAAACAAAGTTTGGGGGACTTATTGTTTTTGCTCCGTTTCTTCTTATTATTATTATTAAGTCTCCCAAACAACGTTTGGAGACTTATTGTTTTTGCTCAGTTTCTTATTATTATTATTATTATTCTTTCTTTCCGTGCACCATGAACTTGTCCACGGCAGATCTCAGGAACTACAGGACAGAATTTCATGAAACTTGGTGGAGTTATAGATATATGTTTCTAGTTTATCCTAAAGTTTTCAGATTTGTGGTAAAGGGGGTCAAAGCCATATTTTTGGGGGTTCAAATGGGGTGGGGGTTACTATAGAATCCTATGGGAAACTTGAAATTTCGTACATTAATGTAGATAACTTCTAACTGGATAATGATAGAGACATAAAATTAGACATAGTGATAGGTCACCATTAGAGGAGCAATTCTGCGTTTTCAAAATTTTCAAAATGGCTGCCAAAACACGGCATAAAAATGGGGGGGTAAAAATTCAACATTGTCCGATATCATCAAAATTTGATATGTGGGTAGATAGTGTCAGTGGCCGGTTTGGGAGACTTCATAATCGTTAGATTATAATCATATCTTATTTAAGGTTTGGTTAATACAGGATTCTGGTTTATTTAAGGTTTGGTTAATACAGGATTCTGGTTTATTTAAGGTTTGGTTAATACAGGATTCTGGTTTATTAAGGGTTTGGTTAATACAGGATTCTGGTTTATTTAAGGTTTGGTTAATACAGGATTCTGGTTTATTAAGGGTTTGGTTAATACAGGATTCTGGTTTATTTAAGGTTTGGTTAATACAGGATTCTGGTTTATTTAAGGTTTGGTTAATACAGGATTCTGGTTTATTAAGGGTTTGGTTAATACAGGATTCTGGTTTATTTAAGGTTTGGTTAATACAGGATTCTGGTTTATTTAAGGTTTGGTTAATACAGGATTCTGGTTTATTAAGGGTTTGATTAATACAGGATTCTGAAATAATGATCTAATACATTATATACTATCTGAGAGAACATTACAAACAATCACAATTCTAATAATCAAAACACCAATTAAGCATGCTGGATAAAACATCAGACAACATGAACTTCCTCCAAAAAATGAGAGGTTAAAAAAATGCTGAAAAAGGACAAGCTTTTGTCCAAGAGACCAATGATAAAGCTCCTGATCTGGTGACTGATCAAATCTAAGGCTATTAAATTGATCCAGTAAGCACATTATTAAGAGGTAAGAACACTGTCTAGTTAGCTCACGGTCATGATAATGTGTCTTGTCTACCTGTGTGATATTATTGTGGAGTGTCATGTCTACCTGTGTGATATTATTGTCTTGAGTGGAGTGTCATGTCTACCTGTGTGATATTATTGTCTTGAGTGTCATGTCTACCTGTGTGATATTATTTCAGTGAACTAACACTAAAAATCAAAATAAATATTGACACAGTAGAAAGAAGTGGGTATTTATAACTATTAGCCTGTCACCACAATAATAGATTTAATTCAAGAGATGCAGGTTCTTCCCTATTTTAGACTGAAATCTCATAATTTCCCCTACCTAGAATAATCTTGGACTTGACTGAAAACTATCAGTGTTTTACTTTTCTCGATGTTGATATCCACGTGATGTCCTGCGATATGCTTTGCCATTATATTTTATTTCATTTTTGTATCACAAATATATTTTGTTTCATTAAAAAAAATGAAGAATTTCCACACGAGATAATTGTGTGAGCATGTGGAACCAAAAGGTTTTGTTTTTAATGCCATGTTTGTTTATTAATGTTTTACTACCTCATTTGTGAAGAGCTCCCTTTTTGGGGCACTTTAAATAAAAAAAAAACAGTATCAGATCATAATTGTTTAGGAGAGCAGGTATCAATTCGTGGATCACAAAAGAAAATATTGCGATGCATCAGTGCCCCGGTGGATCACTACTTATACACCCCTATTGCTAACATATATACCTGGGGAAAAAATGTGCAGAGATTTATTACTCCCACACTTCTACAAGTTAAAATCCCTTCCTTGAAACATGTTTATTATTCATACTCCTAATTCCTGACTAAGATAGTGTTGTTTTTCACACTCAGATCAAGATAAGGAATCATCACACAGACACAGTAATATATATTAACAAATGGCATCTTCAGACTTTTCTTTTCAGAGTTTCACATCAATTGTTGGTCCAAATGGAAGTGGGAAGTCAAATGTGATAGATTCCATGCTCTTTGTCTTTGGTTTCCGTGCCAACAAAATCAGATCCAAGAAAATTAGTGTTTTACTCCACAACAGTGAAAACCATAAAGATGTGGACAATTGTACTGTAGCTGTTCATTTCCAGAAGATAATAGATACAGGGGTAACTATAGGTCTTATCATAAAATGTTACCCCATCAAAACTAAATAATCCCCTCAAATATACAGGGGTAACTATAACACATAGGTCCAATCATAAAATGTTACCCCATCAAAACTCTAAATAATCCCCCTCAAATATACAGGGGTAACTATAACACCTAGGTCCAATCATAAAATGTTACCCCATCAAAACTCTAAATAATCCTCCTTAAATATACAGGGGTAACTATAACACATAGGTCCAATCATAAAATGTTACCCCATCAAAACTCTAAATAACCCTCCTTAAATATACAGGGGTAACTATAACACCTAGGTCCAATCATAAAATGTTACCCCATCAAAACTAAATAACCCTCCCAAAATATACAGGGGTAACTATAACACCTAGGTCCAATCATAAAATGTTACCCCATCAAAACTAAATAATCCCCTCAAATCTACAGGAATTCCACATTTTATTTTTTACCTTTGTTCGCAAGTTTTTAAGCCTTAAAGCCAGCCTTTTACAGATCTCTATTTTAAATAATACAAGATAAAGTTAATATCTACTTTTACAATAAATCAGTATTTTGTAAGGATGTCCTCGAGAGAAAGATGTTACATTGATTGATTGATTGGTGTTTAACCTCGAGAGAAAGAGGTTACATGTAATATTAAAACATCATATATTAATAAGTCACTGACAAACTTTTATCATATAATGTTGTATAAAACATCATATATTAATAAGTCACTGACAAACTTTTATCATATAATGTTGTATAAAGTACACCTCATTATATGCTAGAATCAAATTCACAACTTTTTTGGTGATAGCCAACAATTATATAATGGCTGTAAAAACTACCGCCATACAAACACGGCAATGTAGACCCCTATAAAAACTACCACCATACAAACACGGCCACGTAGACCCCTATAAAAACTACCACCATACAAACACGGCAATGTAGACCCCTATAAAAACTACCACCATACAAACACGGCCACGTAGACCCCTATAAAAACTACCACCATACAAACACGGCAATGTAGACCCCTATAAAAACTACCACCATACAAACACGGCAATGTAGACCCCTATAAAAACTACCACCATAC
This sequence comes from Bathymodiolus brooksi, assembly GCA_963680875.1. NCBI lineage: Eukaryota > Metazoa > Mollusca > Bivalvia > Mytilida > Modiolidae > Bathymodiolus > Bathymodiolus brooksi. The sequence continues at coordinate 1,452,874 of OY804576.1, forward strand.
AAACACGGCAATGTAGACCCCTATAAAAACTACCACCATACAAACACGGCAATGTAAACCCCTATAAAAACTACCACCATACAAACACGGCCACGTAGACCCCTATAAAAACTACCACCATACAAACACGGCCATGTAGACCCCTATAAAAACTACCACCATACAAACACGGCAATGTAGACCCCTATAAAATCTACCACCATACAAACACGGCCACGTAGACCCCTATAAAAACTACCACCATACAAACACGGCAATGTAGACCCCTATAAAAACTACCACCATACAAACACGGCAATGTAGACCCCTATAAAAACTACCACCATACAAACACGGCAATGTAGACCCCTATAAAAACTACCACCATACAAACACGGCAATGTAGACCCCTATAAAAACTACCACCATACAAACACGGCCACGTAGACCCCTATATAAACTACCACCATACAAACACGGCCACGTAGACCCCTATAAAAACTACCACCATACAAACACGGCAATGTAGACCCCTATAAAAACTACCACCATACAAACACGGCCATGTAGACCCCTATAAAAACTACCACCATACAAACACGGCCATGTAGACCCCTATAAAAACTACCACCATACAAACACGGCCACGTAGACCCCTATAAAAACTACCACCATACAAACACGGCCACGTAGACCCCTATAAAAACTACCACCATACAAACACGGCAATGTAGACCCCTATAAAAACTACCACCATACAAACACGGCCATGTAGACCCCTATAAAAACTACCACCATACAAACACGGCCACGTAGACCCCTATAAAAACTACCACCATACAAACATGGCAATGTAGACCCCTATAAAAACTACCACCATACAAACACGGCCACGTAGACCCCTATAAAAACTACCACCATACAAACACGGTAATGTAGACCCCTATACATGTATGTATTAACTTGTTGTTATAGGATGGCGATGATGAATACACTGTGGTACCAAACTCAAAGTTTGTGGTATCTAGAACGGCATTTAAAGACAACAGTTCATATTATATGATTGATAAAAAGAGAGCAACCTATAAAGAAGTGGGTAGTATCCTCAGATCTAGTGGCATAGATTTAGACCACAACAGATTTCTTATTTTGCAGGTAAATTTTTGAATATTATCCATACATTTGGTTTTATAAGACCACTAAATTACTTTGCAGTCATATTATGTTTTGGGTCTGGCTGTGTCATCCATCTAGACACAATTGTTTCCGTGCGAAAACTAGTTCTAGTAGACTGATCTTTTAAAAAATTTAGCACAGATTCTTGGCACAACATCATGATTGTAATTAATTGAGGTATTGTCGTTTTATCCATTTCGATACAAGATGCAAAAATGTGTGTTTCTGTTCTTTGTATGTACACTAGGGTAAAGCTGATGACCGTAACTGCAAATACGGTCATCCCAAGATGGCGGATGTGGAATCGGGTAAGAATCTTTTTTGTCAATTAAATTGTTTCTATAATGTATTCTAAATGGCACATGCATTGGTACGATAGTAATCTATGAACTTATCACAAGGAAATCAGTAATCTATGAACTTATCACAAGGAAATCACAAATTACGACTGAAAAATATATATGAAAGAGAAAATCCGATATTAAAAAATCGCTAAGATGACCGTAACTGAAAACTGAGATTACGGTCATCTTTCAAAACAATTATGATCAGTTACGGTTATCTTAGCGATTTTTTAGAGTCGGATTTTCTCTTTCATGTACATTTTTCAGTCGTAATTTGTGATTTCCTTGTGGAAAGTTCATAGATTACTATTGTACTACTGCATGTGTCATTTAGAATACATTATAGAAACAATTTAATTGACAAAAAATATATTCTTATCTGATTCCACGTCCGCCATCTTGGGATGACCGTAATTGCAGTTACGGTCATCAGCTTTACCCCAGTGTATGTAGAAACATTTATTGTTCTTTTTTTTAAATTAATTTCTTAGGGGGTTGAAATCATAACTTTTTAGCTCACCTGGCCAAAGGCCATGTGAGTTTTTGCCATCACTTGCCGTCCGTCATATGTCGTAAACTTTCACATTTAAATCTTCTCCTCTGAAACCCTTGAACCAAATTAAGCCAAACCTAGCAGGGATATCCTTGGTTGGGTCCCTTTCAAAATTGTGTCCGACAGACCTGCCCTCCATTCAAGATGGCTGCTGTTACTAAAAATAGAAATTTCTACAATTGTCCATTGCTGCTTTATTATAAATCTAAATGAGCCCAAATTTTTACTGCAGCTACATGGAAATGAGTAGTTTAACATTTATTCCGGGTTTTTCTGTGAAATGTTTCTTTCAGCCGATTTATACCGATTATGCAAATTAGGCATATTTTGATAAAACAGGGACAGAAATTAACGGTCGCCCATTCGCCCATGGCGACTGAAACTTCAGCTGGGCGACTAAAATAATACCTCAAAGGAGCCCAGCTGGCGACTAATAATTTTATGTTTCCCTGTTGCAAGTTTGACGTTTGAAGCGAGTTGTTTACAATACAACCACGTGAAATATAACATAAACATTTCACTGGTTCTGGTTCTTTCTACCTCTTGTCTACTGTAATTTGCGTAATAATTCCTGGGAACCAGTATGGAAAATAGTAAAGTGATGATTTCATTTCTTAAATTTCTTGACCAATTTTTCCGAGTTTCATTGAAAGAAGGCCTTTAATTTTGGGTGTTTTACAAAATAGGTACTTCTCCTTAATCCTCAATCAACGGCCTATGTCACAAATTTGTCTCTTGGTGCTGTTAAACTATCTCTTGTGTGGAATATTGTCACTACGTACTCTATGTACTTGAATGCGTTACTTACTTTGATTGAGGTTGAGGTTATTCAAAGCGGCCCGTTGCATCTATGAAATTCGCAACTGCAGCTCTAGTCTCTTCTGGATTTTCCTACTCTAAATATTGTCTAATTTATATAAATAAGACACAAGCACTGAAAAAAGCGTAAGGTAAGTATAAATTAAATGTACCATATACAGGATTTTCCCATACCTTCTCCGTTAACGGACAATTAATAAAATTTATGAATTTCCGGAAAGTTTCATATAAAATAAGAGTAAAAAAATGCTCTCTTTTTTAGCTAGATCTACCTTCTTCAAATAGCTCAGAATGAAGGATTTACTTTTAAAAAATTCAAAATTTTCATGGTGGGGGCATGCCCCCAAACCCCCCTAGCATGTTCGGACCGCTTCTTGGCCCTCACCGGTGATACCTGGGCTACCAGATTTTTTTATTTAGGGGCCCAGATGGCTACTGCCTATAAAAGTTAATTTCTGTCCCTGTAAAAGATCACATTTAGATCTTTTCCTCTGAAACCGCTGAACCAAATTATACCAAACCTGGCAGGGATGGTCCTTGTGTGGGTCCCTTTCAAAATTGTGTGTGACAGCCCCGCCCTCCATTCAAGATGGCTGCTGTAACTAAAAATAGAAATTTTTCAATTGTCCATTGCTGCTTTAGTATAAACCAAAATGAGCTCAAAATTTAACTGCAGCTACATGGCAATGAGTAGTTTAACATATATTCTGTGAAATTTTTCTTTCAGCCGATTTATACCAATTATGCAAATTAGGCATATTTTGATAAAATATCACATTTAAATCTTTTCCTCTGAAACCGCTGAACCAAATTAAACCAAACCTGGCAGGGATGGTCCATGAGTGGGTCCCTTTCAAAATTGTGTCCGACAGCCCTGCCCTCCGTTCAAGATGGCTGCTGTTACTAAAAATAGAAATTTCTTCAATTGTCTATTGCTGCTTTATTATAAATCAAAATGAGCTCAAATTTTAACTGCAGCTACATTGCAGTGAGTAGTTTTACATATAATCCGAGTTTTTTTTGTGGAATTTTTCATTCAGCAAATTTATACAGATTATGCAAATTAGGCATATTTTGATAAAAGATCACATTTAAATCTTCTTCTCTGAAACCGCTGAGCCAAATTAAACCAAATTTGACTGGGGTAGTCCCATTTCAAAATTGTGTCCGACAGCTCCGCCCTCCATTCAAGATGGCTGCTGTTACTAAAAATAGAAATTTCTTCAATTGTCCATTACTGCTTTATTATCCCCCCGTGATAGCGGTGAGGGGATATAGTAATAGCGGCTGTCTGTCTGTCACACTTTCTTGTTTACGCGATAACTTGAGTAAACATGGATAGATTTGAATAATTTTGTGCATGTGGCTTGTAATTATTATTATCTTGGATGGTTCTAACATGGAAATATTTGAAGCAAGGGTTTTGGGAGGGAAATCCTAGTTTTTGGTTGAAAAATCACCAATATTGGGAATTGTGTCTTGTTTGCGCAATAACTTTAGTAAACATGGATAGATTTCAATAATTTTTTGCATGTGGCTTGTAATTATCATTATCTTGGATGGTTTCTAACATGGTAATATTTGAAGCAAGGGTTTTGGGGGAAAATCTTAGTTTTTGGTTGAAAAATCACCGATTTTGAGAATTGTGTTTTGTTTACGCGATAACTTCAGTAAACATGGATAGATTTGAATAATTTTTTGCACGTGGCTTGTAATTATCATTATCTTGGATGGGTTTTTACATGGAAATATTTGAAGCAAGGGTTTTTGGGGAAAGTCTATATTTACATCAGAGGATTACAGTGTTCAAAGTGGAATACTTACTGTATATTATTCAGATCATGCTGCAATATACTCCATCCTTCAATAAAGTATGTTATACATTAAGACTGCAAGGCTGCTTTCTATAAATATATAAAACTAAATATTATGCAAGTGCGGGGGATACGTCAGGCGGTTCTTTTATTATAAATCAAAATGAGCTCAAATTTTAACTGCAGCTACAAGACAATGAGTAGATTAACATATATTCTGTTTTTTTCTGTGAAATTTTTCTTTCAACCAATTTATACAGATTATACAAATTAGACATATTTTGATAAAAGATCACATTTAAATCTTTTCTCTGAAAACGCTGAACCAAATTAAAGCAAATTTGGCTGGGATGGTCCTCAAGTGGTCCCCTTTCAATATTGTGTCCGACAGCCCCACCCTCCATTCAAAATGACCCCCCTCCAAGAGGGTGTGCCGGGGGTAGAATAGGCACCAGGTTTCTCCGCCCTAGAGGCACTAGTCCTCTAAAAGGGGTCAACCCCGCGGGAACCCCGGGGTATAGAAATGGGACCGAGAGCTTGTTCGGCTTGAAGGGGTGTCTGTTGGTTGTCCAGGATGTATAAATTCACAACCAACCCGTCCTTCGGATGAGATGTAAATAAAACCGAGGTCCCGTGTTGAGAGATTGCCACCCTCTTCGCACGTTAAAGAACCCAGTGTAACAGACTCATTATGAGCATTATGTTCATGATGAGTGGTCCATAGGAGACCAGTTGCACTGGCTAAATTATCCGTCCCTACCCATCATCTTTCCTTGTTTCGAGTCCCGTGGTGTTTAAATTTTTAAATGTTCTCGTCCTGAATATAGCTGAAAGATTGCTCGCTGGACGTTAAACACCAATCAGTCAATCAATCCATTCAAAATGGCTGCTGTTACTAAAAATAGAAATTTCTTTAGTTGTCAATTTCTACTTTATTACAAATCAAAATGAACTCAAATGTTAGCTGCAGCTACATGGCAATGAGTAGTTTAACATATATTCTGGGTTTTTCTGTGATATTTTTTCAGCCAGTTTATTCCGTTTAAGAATATTATGAAATAAAAATCACATCAAAATCTTTTGCTCAGAAATTTGAGTTGAAATGTTCTTTGGGTGGCCCACTTTCAAAATTATGTGTAACACCCCCCATTTTCTATCAACTTTAGATGTCAAATTGAAAACCAGGTGAGCGATTACAGGCTCCTGGGAGCCTCTAGTTTATTTTTCATCCGACTTGAATTTTTTTTTTCACAAAGTAATAATCTTTATGGTTTATTGATGGGCCATGAAAAATGTAGCTAATATATTTCAAAAAGGTGTCTAAAGGGGACCCAAATTCTGAATTTTTTGATATTGGGAAGGTACCTATGTAAATGGAAGTTTTATTTTTCTTGGAAATGATTGTGTTGAGAGCTTCTGGTAGTATGCAGACGGATTTCCTCTATAACATATGGTTTAAATCAACTGAAGGGACCAACAAGTGCCAAAATTTTAACTTTCTGGTTTTTCATCAAATTGTAAAAAAAAAAAAAATTGCAAAATGCTCCTCTTTGAGTCAATACAGAAAATGAGTTATATTTCTATGGAAAAGAAGTAAAATGAAGCCCAAATTTCAAAGTTTTTTGTATTTGGAAAATATAAACCATTATTTTTTTTTCATATTTGACATTTTAGACAGGGCTCACGTTGGAGGGTGAAGACGTCGCCTTGTGAAGGTTGACTTCACTTTCTCGTTGATCAAAAGCGAAGTTCAAGTCGCCTTGTCAGGGGTTAAAAAATCCACTGGTCCAAGATCCGGGACTGGCGATTTGTTGGGTTCGGACCTAACATTTCTAATCCCGTAAAGTCCGACGGACCAGTTGAATCTGTGCAATTAAGGACTTGAAATAAATAGGAAGTTAAAAGTCCGAGTGACAGATTTTACTGCATAATTTTAATCCAACATTCACTGCCTCTTTTAATCTTGTTAACATTGGGTTACGTAATCTGAAATAATTCAAGATCAAGTGTGTTTTGTTCTGTACGAACCTCTGGTAACGGAGCACACACACCCAGGATGGTTGTAACAGAATATCTTAAGATCAGTTTTGTACTTTACGGAAACGGTAATTCTTTCGATAATACTTAAGCGTTTTAGTGAAGCAGTTCAAACATAAAAATGGCCTGAAAGTCATTGACTAGTTTTTTTTTAAGTTAATGGGGTGGCTCGTGATACTGACAACAATAAATTACATAATGAAAAAACACCACAACTAACAAAAGATCAAAGATACTATAGACTTAAACAGAAGGGAACATTTCAAACATCGTGGAAGGAAAAAATACCTTGGGTTGAGACAAGTGGTATGCTGATAACCCCGGCGATCTAATATCATTGAAATTAAATTTCCAAAGACATTTTCTGCTCTGCATCTCCAGATATTAGACTTCCGAAGACACTTTCTGTTCTGTATTTGTGGAAGTCTAATCTCAACGATATTACCGGTGATCATGCTAGTGAGAATTATGAAGTAAATATGTGGGGTAAATACTGTAGACTATATCCAGAATTTGCACTAAAAACCCCCCAACAACAATGCTTTATTAAAGGTACAACCAATATACGAACATTGACTGATAGCCCAACACAAAAAGAAAAGCAGGTTTTATAAAATTAAGTGTACAGCAGCATCTGATCAGATATTAAATTGCCAACCTAAAATAGTCATTTTAAATAATATATGTCACTCAGTTACTAGTAAATTTTGTGTTCAGCAAATTTTATTTCCTTCGTTCCGATATTCAGGACCAGTAAATTCCTGATGCTCACTGATCCTGGAGCAGTGACCTTTAGGAAAAAAAATTAAGCCCTGCTTGTAATTTTGAAGAGTCGCCCTATGTTGCCGCCCGCATATTTTCTCCACTTGTCATTTAATTATGAAAATGTCGATATCGTGAACGTGTTTATTGAAGTCTATCGTATCCGTTAACTATTTTAAAAGTAATTTTCTTGGAAAGTAATCCATTACGGTTTATAGAAACTTTAATTTCATTCATTAGAGCTTATGTTTATCTCTGCCCGACTTAAAATAAAACTATTTGTTTTTCGTAAACAAACAACATTGGCGCCATTTTGGAAAGGGGACGCATTGCGGTAGGTACTGTGCTACCAGAAATGTTGACCAAACTTTTTGTCCGAAGCTACTTTCAACAAAACAAACTTTTGATTTATTTTTCTCATTTCTGTGACATAAAATCATAGTTCTCATATCAAATATGTTCATATATGCGAAGATTGGCATTTCAAAATTCATTGAAATGTACGGGGTCGCTTCAGATATTTATCCATCCGCATTGATATTTTATACTCGACACCAGGTTAATATTACGATACATCGAACTGTTTATTTACATCCAGACATGTGTAAACATTAATGCATATCCAATTAAAAAATAGACTACAGTAGCTTTCCTCCATTGTTGCAATCTGATTTGAGGTCTGGCAAATAATAATTACAGCCTTTACTTTCTTCAGTTTTTGACTGACAGTGGCAATTTACGTTTGTGCTATGTTTTCATTCCCTAGCTATATATATAGTTGGACCATTTGAGTAAATTGACAGAGACATCGTTCTTCTGCTGAAGATTACACAAATATGAGTTATTACAATTGGTGTGGTATTGAATCACAGCACAGTAATATTTCAAATGGAAAAGGGGGGGGGGGTACATATAACAAAATCACTGGTATGCAAGACTCCAATAGTCAAGGTAGACAGAAATAAAAATGTGACATTGAATAGATGTCCTTCAAGTAGTTGTGAATAAAAAAAACCCCAGAACAAACCAGTTTAGACAGCTTTTTAATTATTAACTAAATTTGGGCAGGGTAACTTCAGAGGGATTGCGAAAGAATGTTTCGATTAAACACAATTAACTTCTCCCAGAAGTCTCACCACTTCTCCCTGTGAGCTCTCTTAAAGATAAGTCACTTCTCCCTCCAATTTGAAAGTAGTGAGAGCCCTGTTTAGATACATTTTTTTCCCTCGAAAAGATTATTATATTTTTTCCCACAAATTCATTTGTTAATTGGACTCAAGTATTCTAGTGGATTTATACTGTCGGTTTTACTTTTCATTTTATACTTGACTGGTGCAGGAGGAAGCACCTACCCACTGTTCTGTTGTATCATGATGTGTTCAGCAGTAAGACTGGTGCAGGAGGAAGCACCTACCCACTGTTCTGTTGTATCATGATGTGTTCAGCAGTAAGACTGGTGCAGGAGGAAGCACCTACCCACTGTTCTGTTGTATCATGATGTGTTCAGCAGTAAGACTGGTGCAGGAGGAAGCACCTGCCCACTGTTCTGTTGTATCATGATGTGTTCAGCAGTAAGACTGGTGCAGGAGGAAGCACCTACCCACTGTTCTGTTGTATCATGATGTGTTCAGCAGTAAGACTGGTGCAGGAGGAAGCACCTACCCACTGTTCTGTTGTATCATGATGTGTTCAGAAGTAAGACTGGTGCAGGAGGAAGCACCTACCCACTGTTCTGTTGTATCATGATGTGTTCAGCAGTAAGACTGGTGCAGGAGGAAGCACCTACCCACTGTTCTGTTGTATCATGATGTATTCAGCAGTAAGACTGGTGCAGGAGGAAGCACCTACCCACTGTTCTGTTGTATCATGATGTGTTCAGCAGTAAGACTGGTGCAGGAGGAAGCACCTACCCACTGTTCTGTTGTATCATGATGTGTTCAGCAGTAAGACTGGTGCAGGAAGAAGCACCTGCCCACTGTTCTGTTGTATCATGATGTGTTCAGCAGTAAGACTGGTGCAGGTAGAGATGCCAGTCAAAAATCAATTACAGGGGATGCTTGCTGTTTTTTAACCATTAGATAGAGCTCAATGTAAGAAGACTTTTGAGCCTTCATTTGTAAAAATCGGATGAAGGGTTCAAAAGTTATGAGCATTTGAAATTGCCTATTTTTGGTCAACAATTTTCCCAAGATGGCCGCCATCAATAATGGTTTTAATGACTGTTTTAGAGTTCTGATTTTTTTGTGCAAACAGCAGATAATGTCTCTACTTTTGTTTTTTTCCATAGATTATAAGTTGTTCTGTCAGAAAAATGAAACTGAACATGTTTGAAGTAATATTCGCCATTTGTTTTACTGTCCAAAATGTGTCGGAGCCACTTTTGATCTTGACCGAAAGGTCCATTATGGCTCACATTGCCATAATTTTGTCAGAAAATAACTTATCTGACATCATAATAGAAGAAATTGTGTGTAGAAATACTTGTGTTGAGTGCAATTATAACATATGAATCCCCTTTTACATCTTTTTGTGGAATTATGAATCCATAAAGGTGGGTGTGCAATTAGTGTTCAACACTATTTGAGAATGGCACCGTTTCACAGCAGTTATATGGAAAAATGACACAAAAAGCTTCATATTTCCTAAACTAAAAATGATATCCGTACAAAATTTTGAAGACAATACCACAGTGTTGTGCACATTCTGTTGGACGTGATGTTTTTTTGTCGACACAAGAAATGGCGGCCATTTTGTTCAAAATGGCTGCCATTTTTTCATAAAATTCCTCAGACAGGGAACCTGTTCCAAGATAATTTGATCAATTTTTTTATCAATATAATTAATATCACTGAAAAAAATGGATATGTAGGTTTGTATCAATGACCTCTTATTTGCGTTAGCATTTTATTACGGAATAATTGTCATAATGGTGGCCATTTTGAAAACAAAATGGCTGCCATTGCTTTAAAATTTGTTGCGTAAATTTACGTTTTTTAAGATTACTCCATCGTTTCTAGTCAGAATTTGATCATCAAGGTACCAAATTAAAGATATTTTAAAAATCTATAACCTCAAGTAACTAATAACTTAAACTAAATACTTTTCATTTCATATATACCACCAATATGTAATCCCCCCAAGGGGTGAAGATTCCAGACACCTACCCCTTGCCGAAAATTTAACTGGTCGGCTTGATATACATGTAGGTGTTTTTGTTTTCCTACCTCAATATCTTGCAATCATAATGTAGCTGTACAATTGCTGAAAGTGATGCTATATGTATCAACCACCCAACAAGCATGATAGTGAAACACCTCTAAACTGAACTTCCTTAAGATCAGCTTGTGTTTAAAATAGATGGATATTATTTGCACGGTTTACACATTTCCTACAAAAGGCTACATCTGGAACCTGGAACTTTATTTAAAATAAAGTTATGTTGTTTATATAGGATGCTGTTTATATTCAGGTTTCCCTTTATTACAATTTGAGCAAGTAAATTTGTTTCAATCTTACTCTCCATGTCGTTCGAATCCCGCTCATGGTAACTTAAGGTGTACTTGATAACACATTATTGTGTGATAAAATTCGTCAGTGACTTGCAACAGATCTGTGGTTTTCTCCAGGTACTCCGGTTTACTCCACCAATAAAACTGACCACCACGATATAACTGAAATATTGTTGAAAGTGGCATTAAACACCATAACCCACCCCCTAACCCTACTCTCCGTGTCAAAGTTTCAGTCTTGCCCATTACTATTCTAATTTGCTTCTTAAAACATGTTCAATGAAAACAACCAAAATATTAAGTTCATTCATTTATTATTCAGGAAATATCTGGTGCATTTTTGTTTATTGTCACATGTATTGTGGTCTGAATAAATCCAGCTACATGTAAAACTAAATATTTCATTATGAACTCATGATCAGCTGTATATTATCCTACAGTCCTAAGTTCAGGTAATATCCCATGGCCAGCTTGGATCACACACATGTCTTTGACCAGCAAAGCATAATGTCAGGTAAACTGGAAAAAAACAACAGAAGCTGGAAGGGACCACAAAGAAACAGTTCTAACTAGTCTTCATTGTACTTATTATCCTTTCATAACTACTATTATAATAAATATAAATTCACAATGTATTTAGACAAAAAAAATTACCAGAGTTTCAAATTTTTGGTATTGACCCCAAAGTTTTTATTGACATTTTTGGACAAAGTTAAAGTCAGATCCTTGTTCTGTATAACCTAGGTAAAAATATATGTTTTGTCTACTTATACTACTTATATTACCCTTTTCGAGAATATTAGCAGAAACACTGGTATTTTTTTTCATTGGTCTATAAATACATATGTATGCAATAAGTTATAACATTTTGTTTACTTTTATTTGAATTTAGTATGTAAATATTCAAGCATGGTCGAGTATCCATGGAAGCTGGCAAATACAAATAAAAATGTAACACCATGACAAAAATAAGAATAGAATTAACTTTCTGAAGAGTGAAGGCTATAGTCTAGTATAAAAAAACCCAAATATTTTGTACACAGACTATAGTATAGAAGAAAGTGATTGACTGATGAAAAAAGAGGAAACTCCTATTCTAGAGCCCATACCCTCGTTTTCTAGTTGTTTGGACCAAGCTAGAAACATTTTATTTCCAAATATTTTCCTTAAAAAAAAGAGGAAATCAGCGGATTAGAGGAAAACTTTCATCTCTGTTTACACCCCCCCTTTTCGGTTTGTTTACTTTTGTTTTGAACGCAAGTTGGAAGTATTATAAATTGACAAGAAGTTTTTCATAAACTACTTGAAAAGAAGCAATGCAAAAAATAAATCGTACGTTTAAAACATTGAGAAGAAGGTTTATACATACCTACGATAACACCTGTGTTACAACCAGCGTCGTTGACGTTACTATTTACTTTCCGTTTCCAACGATGTACGACGTTCTCCTTCAGACATGTTTAGGGGCGTTTTAAATACTAAAAATCATCTGTGTTCGCGATCTAATATGGTTGAGATGGTATGCTTCCTACGTTGATATTGTAACAGAAAATACAAATATCGCCATCGGAGAACGCTACTCCAAATTTTTCATTGATTTGTTCATCTTGGAACTTTTGAGACGACCATTTTCCGTTTAGCATGCTCAGGAAATCGGAAGCGACTGTGACCATGCGCAAGCTACGAATCTGCGCTTTAATTGGATAATAATTATAGAACTATATAACGTCAGGAACATGCCGGACAAGGCATTGAAATGGGGGGCCCTGGTGAAAAAACCGTGCCGCGAATGGTAAAATTCCGAAAACAGCGATTTCGATTCGAACACGTTATATTTAAACGATTCCATATTAAAAGAAACAAAATTTTTAAAGATTTCAAACAATGTTTAGATAATTAATTAATGTAAAAAAATTATATCTTTATATAGTATTATCTGTAAAAATCTGACATCAAAAATTGTATTTTCATGTATCAGCAGCTACCGGAAAACAAAATGGCGGCCGAAATAACGATAAGTCGGCATCTCTAGTGCAGGAGGAAGCACCTACCCACTGTTCTGTTGTATCATGATGTGTTCAGCAGTAAGACTGGTGCAGGAGGAAGCACCTACCCACTGTTCTGTTGTATCATGATGTGTTCAGCAGTAAGACTGGTGCAGGAGGAAGCACCTACCCACTGTTCTGTTGTATCATGATGTGTTCAGCAGTAAAACTGGTGCAGGAGGAAGCACCTACCCACTGTTCTGTTGTATCATGATGTGTTCAGCAATAAGATTGGTGCAGGAGGAAGCACCTACCCACTGTTCTGTTGTATCATGATGTGTTCAGCAGTAAGACTGGTGCAGGAGGAAGCACCTACCCACTGTTCTGTTGTATCATGATGTGTTCAGCAGTAAGACTGGTGCAGGAGGAAGCACCTACCCACTGTTCTGTTGTATCATGATGTGTTCAGCAGTAAGACTGGTGCAGGAGGAAGCACCTGCCCACTGTTCTGTTGTATCATGATGTGTTCAGCAGTAAGACTGGTGCAGGAGGAAGCACCTACCCACTGTTCTGTTGTATCATGATGTGTTCAGCAGTAAGACTGGTGCAGGAGGAAGCACCTACCCACTGTTCTGTTGTATCATGATGTGTTCAGCAGTAACACTGGTGCAGGAGGAAGCACCTACCCACTGTTCTGTTGTATCATGATGTGTTCAGCAGTAAGACTGGTGCAGGAGGAAGCACCTACCCACTGTTCTGTTGTATCATGATGTGTTCAGCAGTAAGACTGGTGCAGGAGGAAGCACCTACCCACTGTTCTGTTGTATCATGATGTGTTCAGCAGTAAGACTGGTGCAGGAGGAAGCACCTACCCACTGTTCTGTTGTATCATGATGTGTTCAGCAGTAAGACTGGTGCAGGAGGAAGCACCTGCCCACTGTTCTGTTGTATCATGATGTGTTCAGCAGTAAGACTGGTGCAGGAGGAAGCACCTACCCACTGTTCTGTTGTATCATGATGTGTTCAGCAGTAAGACTGGTGCAGGAGGAAGCACCTACCCACTGTTCTGTTGTATCATGATGTGTTCAGCAGTAAAACTGGTGCAGGAGGAAGCACCTACCCACTGTTCTGTTGTATCATGATGTGTTCAGCAGTAAGACTGGTGCAGGAGGAAGCACCTACCCACTGTTCTGTTGTATCATGATGTGTTCAGTAGTAAGACTGGTGCGGGTGGAAGCACCTACCCACTGTTCTGTTGTATCATGATGTGTTCAGCAGTAAGACTGGTGCAGGAGGAAGCACCTGCCCACTGTTCTGTTGTATCATGATGTGTTCAGCAGTAAGACTGGTGCAGGAGGAAGCACCTACCCACTGTTCTGTTGTATCATGATGTGTTCAGCAGTAAGACTGGTGCAGGAGGAAGCACCTGCCCAATGTTCTGTTGTATCATGATGTGTTCAGCAGTAAGACTGGTGCAGGAGGAAGCACCTGCCCACTGTTCTGTTGTATCATGATGTGTTCAGCAGTAAGACTGGTGCAGGAGTAAGCACCTGCCCACTGTTCTGTTGTATCATGATGTGTTCAGCAGTAAGACTGGTGCAGGAGGAAGCACCTACCCACTGTTCTGTTGTATCATGATGTGTTCAGCAGTAAGACTGGTGCAGGAGGAAGCACCTACCCACTGTTCTGTTGTATCATGATGTGTTCAGCAGTAAGACTGGTGCAGGAGGAAGCACCTACCCACTGTTCTGTTGTATCATGATGTGTTCAGCAGTAAGACTGGTGCAGGAGGAAGCACCTGCCCACTGTTCTGTTGTATCATGATGTGTTCAGCAGTAAGACTGGTGCAGGAGGAAGCACCTGCCCACTGTTCTGTTGTATCATGATGTGTTCAGCAGTAAGACTGGTGCAGGAGGAAGCACCTACCCACTGTTCTGTTGTATCATGATGTGTTCAGCAGTAAGACTGGTGCAGGAGGAAGCACCTGCCCAATGTTCTGTTGTATCATGATGTGTTCAGCAGTAAGACTGGTGCAGGAGGAAGCACCTACCCACTGTTCTGTTGTATCATGATGTGTTCAGCAGTAAGACTGGTGCAGGAGGAAGCACCTACCCACTGTTCTGTTGTATCATGATGTGTTCAGCAGTAAGACTGGTACAGGAGGAAGCACCTACCCACTGTTCTGTTGTATCATGATGTGTTCAGCAGTAAGACTGGTGCAGGAGGAAGCACCTACCCACTGTTCTGTTGTATCATGATGTGTTCAGCAGTAAGACTGGTGCATGAGGAAGCACCTACCCACTGTTCTGTTGTATCATGATGTGTTCAGCAGTAAGACTGGTGCAGGAGGAAGCACCTGCCCACTGTTCTGTTGTATCATGATGTGTTCAGCAGTAAGACTGGTGCAGGAGGAAGCACCTGCCCACTGTTCTGTTGTATCATGATGTGTTCAGCAGTAAGACTGGTGCAGGAGGAAGCACCTGCCCACTGTTCTGTTGTATCATGATGTGTTCAGCAGTAAGACTGGTGCAGGAGGAAGCACCTACCCACTGTTTTGTTGTATCATGATGTGTTCAGCAGTAAGACTGGTGCAGGAGGAAGCACCTACCCACTGTTCTGTTGTATCATGATGTGTTCAGCAGTAAGACTGGTGCAGGAGGAAGCACCTACCCACTGTTCTGTTGTATCATGATGTGTTCAGCAGTAAGACTGGTGCAGGAGGAAGCACCTACCCACTGTTCTGTTGTATCATGATGTGTTCAGCAGTAAGACTGGTGCAGGAGGAAGCACCTACCCACTGTTCTGTTGTATCATGATGTGTTCAGCAGTAAGACTGGTGCAGGAGGAAGCACCTGCCCACTGTTCTGTTGTATCATGATGTGTTCAGCAGTAAGACTGGTGCAGGAGGAAGCACCTGCCCACTGTTCTGTTGTATCATGATGTGTTCAGCAGTAAGACTGGTGCAGGAGGAAGCACCTACCCACTGTTCTGTTGTATCATGATGTGTTCAGCAGTAAGACTGGTGCAGGAGGAAGCACCTACCCACTGTTCTGTTGTATCATGATGTGTTCAGCAGTAAGACTGGTGCAGGAGGAAGCACCTACCCACTGTTCTGTTGTATCATGATGTGTTCAGCAGTAAGACTGGTGCAGGAGGAAGCACCTGCCCACTGTTCTGTTGTATCATGATGTGTTCAGCAGTAAGACTGGTGCAGGAGGAAGCACCTACCCACTGTTCTGTTGTATCATGATGTGTTCAGCAGTAAGACTGGTGCAGGAGGAAGCACCTACCCACTGTTCTGTTGTATCATGATGTGTTCAGCAGTAAGACTGGTGCAGGAGGAAGCACCTACCCACTGTTCTGTTGTATCATGATGTGTTCAGCAGTAAGACTGGTGCAGGAGGAAGCACCTACCCACTGTTCTGTTGTATCATGATGTGTTCAGCAGTAAGACTGGTGCAGGAGGAAGCACCTACCCACTGTTCTGTTGTATCATGATGTGTTCAGCAGTAAGACTGGTGCAGGAGGAAGCACCTACCCACTGTTCTGTTGTATCATGATGTGTTCAGCAGTAATACTGGTGCAGGAGGAAGCACCTGCCCACTGTTCTGTTGTATCATGATGTGTTCAGCAGTAAGACTGGTGCAGGAGGAAGCACCTACCCACTGTTCTGTTGTATCATGATGTGTTCAGCAGTAAGACTGGTGCAGGAGGAAGCACCTACCCACTGTTCTGTTGTATCATGATGTGTTCAGCAGTAAGACTGGTGCAGGAGGAAGCACCTACCCACTGTTCTGTTGTATCATGATGTGTTCAGCAGTAAGACTGGTGCAGGAGGAAGCACCTACCCACTGTTCTGTTGTATCATGATGTGTTCAGCAGTAAGACTGGTGCAGGAGGAAGCACCTACCCACTGTTCTGTTGTATCATGATGTGTTCAGCAGTAAGACTGGTGCAGGAGGAAGCACCTACCCACTGTTCTGTTGTATCATGATGTGTTCAGCAGTAAGACTGGTGCAGGAGGAAGCACATACCCACTGTTCTGTTGTATCATGATGTGTTCAGCAGTAAGACTGGTGCAGGAGGAAGCACCTGCCCACTGTTCTGTTGTATCATGATGTGTTCAGCAGTAATACTGGTGCAGGAGGAAGCACCTGCCCACTGTTCTGTTGTATCATGATGTGTTCAGCAGTAAGACTGGTGCAGGAGGAAGCACCTACCCACTGTTCTGTTGTATCATGATGTGTTCAGCAGTAAGACTGGTGCAGGAGGAAGCACCTTCCCACTGTTCTGTTGTATCATGATGTGTTCAGCAGTAAGACTGGTGCAGGAGGAAGCACCTACCCACTGTTCTGTTGTATCATGATGTGTTCAGCAGTAAGACTGGTGCAGGAGGAAGCACCTACCCACTGTTCTGTTGTATCATGATGTGTTCAGCAGTAAGACTGGTGCAGGAAGAAGCACCTACCCACTGTTCTGTTGTGTCATGATGTGTTCAGCAGTAAGACTGGTGCAGGAGGAAGCACCTACCCACTGTTCTGTTGTATCATGATGTGTTCAGCAGTAAGACTGGTGCAGGAGGAAGCACCTACCCACTGTTCTGTTGTATCATGATGTGTTCAGCAGTAAGACTGGTGCAGGAGGAAGCACCTGCCCACTGTTCTGTTGTATCATGATGTGTTCAGCAGTAATACTGGTGCAGGAGGAAGCACCTGCCCACTGTTCTGTTGTATCATGATGTGTTCAGCAGTAAGACTGGTGCAGGAGGAAGCACCTACCCACTGTTCTGTTGTATCATGATGTGTTCAGCAGTAAGACTGGTGCAGGAGGAAGCACCTACCCACTGTTCTGTTGTATCATGATGTGTTCAGCAGTAAGACTGGTGCAGGAGGAAGCACCTACCCACTGTTCTGTTGTATCATGATGTGTTCAGCAGTAAGACTGGTGCAGGAGGAAGCACCTACCCACTGTTCTGTTGTATCATGATGTGTTCAGCAGTAAGACTGGTGCAGGAGGAAGCACCTACCCACTGTTCTGTTGTATCATGATGTGTTCAGCAGTAAGACTGGTGCAGGAGGAAGCACCTACCCACTGTTCTGTTGTATCATGATGTGTTCAGCAGTAAGACTGGTGCAGGAGGAAGCACCTACCCACTGTTCTGTTGTATCATGATGTGTTCAGCAGTAAGACTGGTGCAGGAGGAAGCACCTACCCACTGTTCTGTTGTATCATGATGTGTTCAGCATAGGCCTTTAATTGAATGATGAAATTTATCATGTACATCTACTTGTAGATATTTGGAAAATGGGAAAAGAGATATGAGTGGTTGGAACGACCAAAGTTACCTTTCAGCTACACTTTCAATAATGATATTTTAAATACCCATCCCTTGCTGTGATTTCAAAGTGCTTTCATGGGTGCCATATATGTTTTATTGGAACAGACCAGACATTTATTTTCTTTCCTCATTTATATTCCATATTGAGGGCTCTACAATTCATACCAGCTCCCACTAGCCCCTGGCTAGTAAGGAAACAGTTTTTACTCGCCAATAAAAGTATGTTACTTGCCACATTAATAAAGATACCAATTCGTACTCTACAATTCCAATATGTATTTATTTGTATATAATTAATAATGCCCTGAATGAGACAGAAGATGCTCAGTTGAGGAATAGGCTTTTAGTTTTACTGATACGATATTTAATAAACATTTTTTATGTTTCATACTTTTATTTTGATAAACAAGACTTTCACTTCTATACTTTTTCTTTCCGGTAACAAATTTAGTTTTTCCAGCAATATTTGGGCCTGCTTTCTGCAAATATCACAATATATAACGTTGTTACTGGAATCATAAGTGAGCCACAAAAACTTCCAGACATCAGGGAATTTACGCTTTTCACTTCAGCTTTAGAACCCGAACCTGCATCACTATTTCGACATCATAGAATTTACGCTTTTCACTTCAGGCTCAGCTTTAGAACCTGAACCTTCTTCATTATTTTGGCTTATACTTCCAGCGAATAATTTTGTATGTAGTTTTTTTTTCTTGCTCACCGTGGTCACTTGCAAGCGTTAAGAGTACGTGATTTAAAACTTTTATGTCTTATTCAATTGTATGGTTTAAAAGACTGGATAACAAAAGTCGGAATTTAAATTGAAAAATATTATCGGTGAGGGAACGAAAATGATCCGGAAATTTCAACTTGCCGCCTGGCTATCAGTATAGAATTTTTACTCGCATTTAACAAAAGTAACTCGCAAATGGGAGTGTTTTGGTCGCATTGTAGAGCTCTGATATTATGATAATTTTCTAATTGAGGTAGATTTATACGATAGAATGAAATTTATTCTACAGTTTAGATTTATACGATAGAATGAAATTTATTCTACAGTTTAAATTTCCAGGTTAATTTCTTCTTTGAAAATTTAGGGTGAAGTAGAACAGATTGCAATGATGAAACCAAAAGGACAGAACTTAAATGATGATGGAATGTTAGAATTTCTAGAGGACATTATTGGTAGTAATAGATTTAAACAACCCATTGAAGTCTTGGCAAAAAGAGTGGAAACATTGAATGAAATGAGAGGAGAAAAAGTAAGTGTGTAACACCAAATGAACCCTTGGTAGGAAGCTTCTATGGAAGGTCCTCTATTAAGATTGCTCATTGAATCCGGATCCGTTAACAAACATGGCCGCCACAGGCAATTATTTTTTCTAATTGGTCGATTTCTAAAAAATCTTCTCTGAAAATGCTTGGCCAAATGACCGGAACCTTGGTAGGAAGTATCTTTGGAAGGTCATTTAATCCTGATCCATTAACAAACATGACCGCCACAGGCAATTCCTATTTCTGATTGGTCGATTTCTAAAAAAAAAATCTACTCGGAAACCGAGTAGGCAAATGAAACGAAATGTGGTAGGAAGCACCTATGGAAGGTCCTCTATAAAGTTTTCTCAAAACAGAATGAAAGGTGAGCGACACTGGCTGAGCCCACTGAGCCTCTAGTTTTTTTTACTGATTGTTTTGTTAAAGTAAAGTAAATTTTATATAAAATCGGCACATATATACATTTAACAAATAACATGAGCTAAATGAAGCTCTTAAACCAACTAAAATATATATTCAAGCAACCATTAAATTTGCAAATAGAATCACAATATTGCAAACAAAATCACAGATAAAGCAGGAAGACTATTCAGGCATGAGACAGCACAGCTTGATATTTACAGGAACTGCAAAAACATTTTTCCGCTCCCCACCAATCTGAAATATGATTTTTAAACTGATCAAATGAGGACATATTTCTGACCTTACTTGGCAGTGTATTCCATAATCTTGCTGCCACATACTTGAATGAGTTTGTACTGTACTTTGTTGTTCTCTGCTGCCACATACCTGAATGAGTTTGTACCATACTTTGTTGTTCTCTGCTGCCACATACTTGAATGAGTTTGTACTGTACTTTGTTGTTCTCTGCTGCCACATACTTGAATGAGTTTGTACCATACTTTGTTGTTCTCTGCTGCCACATACCTGAATGAGTTTGTACCATACTTTGTTGTTCTCTGCTGCCACATACTTGAATGAGTTTGTACTGCACTTTGTTGTTCTCTGCTGCCACATACCTGAATGAGTTTGTACCATACTTTGTTGTTCTCTGCTGCCACATACTTGAATGAGTTTGTACTGTACTTTGTTGTTCTCTGCTGCCACATACTTGAATGAGTTTGTACCATACTTTGTTGTTCTCTGCTGCCACATACCTGAATGAGTTTGTACCATACTTTGTTGTTCTCTGCTGCCACATACTTGAATGAGTTTGTACTGTACTTTGTTGTTCTCTGCTGCCACATACCTGAATGAGTTTGTACCATACTTTGTTGTTCTCTGCTGCCACATACTTGAATGAGTTTGTACTGTACTTTGTTGTTATCTGCTGCCACATACTTGAATGAGTTTGTACCATACTTTGTTGTTCTCTGCTGCCACATACTTGAATGAGTTTGTACTGTACTTTGTTGTTCTCTGCTGCCACATACTTGAATGAGTTTGTACCATACTTTGTTGTTCTCTGCTGCCACATACTTGAATGAGTTTGTACCATACTTTGTTGTTCTCTGCTGCCACATACTTGAATGAGTTTGTACCATACTTTGTTGTTCTCTGCTGCCACATACTTGAATGAGTTTGTACTGCACTTTGTTGTTCTCTGCTGCCACATACCTGAATGAGTTTGTACCATACTTTGTTGTTCTCTGCTGCCACATACTTGAATGAGTTTGTACTGTACTTTGTTGTTCTCTGCTGCCACATACTTGAATGAGTTTGTACCATACTTTGTTGTTCTCTGCTGCCACATACCTGAATGAGTTTGTACCATACTTTGTTGTTCTCTGCTGCCACATACTTGAATGAGTTTGTACTGTACTTTGTTGTTCTCTGCTGCCACATACCTGAATGAGTTTGTACCATACTTTGTTGTTCTCTGCTGCCACATACTTGAATGAGTTTGTACTGTACTTTGTTGTTATCTGCTGCCACATACTTGAATGAGTTTGTACCATACTTTGTTGTTCTCTGCTGCCACATACTTGAATGAGTTTGTACTGTACTTTGTTGTTCTCTGCTGCCACATACTTGAATGAGTTTGTACCATACTTTGTTGTTCTCTGCTGCCACATACTTGAATGAGTTTGTACTGTACTTTGTTGTTCTCTGCTGCCACATACCTGAATGAGTTTGTACCATACTTTGTTGTTCTCTGCTGCCACATACTTGAATGAGTTTGTACTGTACTTTGTTGTTCTCTGCTGCCACATACTTGAATGAGTTTGTACCATACTTTGTTGTTA
This sequence comes from Bathymodiolus brooksi, assembly GCA_963680875.1. Taxonomy (NCBI): domain Eukaryota; kingdom Metazoa; phylum Mollusca; class Bivalvia; order Mytilida; family Modiolidae; genus Bathymodiolus; species Bathymodiolus brooksi. The sequence continues at coordinate 1,474,711 of OY804576.1, forward strand.
TCTGCTGCCACATACTTGAATGAGTTTGTACCGTACTTTGTTGTTCTCTGCTGCCACATACTTGAATGAGTTTGTACCATACTTTGTTGTTCTCTGCTGCCACATACTTGAATGAGTTTGTACTGTACTTTGTTGTTCTCTGCTGCCACATACTTGAATGAGTTTGTACCATACTTTGTTGTTCTCTGCTGCCACATACTTGAATGAGTTTGTACCATACTTTGTTGTTCTCTGCTGCCACATACTTGAATGAGTTTGTACCATACTTTGTTGTTCTCTGCTGCCACATACTTGAATGAGTTTGTACCGTACTTTGTTGTTCTCTGCTGCCACATACCTGAATGAGTTTGTACCATACTTTGTTGTTCTCTGCTGCCACATACTTGAATGAGTTTGTACCATACTTTGTTGTTCTCTGCTGCCACATACTTGAATGAGTTTGTACCGTACTTTGTTGTTCTCTGCTGCCACATACTTGAATGAGTTTGTACCATACTTTGTTGTTCTCTGCAGCCACATACTTGAATGAGTTTGTACCATACTTTGTTGTTCTCTGCTGCCACATACTTGAATGAGTTTGTACCATACTTTGTTGTTCTCTGCTGCCACATACCTGAATGAGTTTGTACCATACTTTGTTGTTCTCTGCTGCCACATACTTGAATGAGTTTGTACCATACTTTGTTGTTCTCTGCTGCCACATACTTGAATGAGTTTGTACCGTACTTTGTTGTTCTCTGCTGCCACATACTTGAATGAGTTTGTACCATACTTTGTTGTTCTCTGCTGCCACATACTTGAATGAGTTTGTACTGTACTTTGTTGTTCTCTGCTGCCACATACTTGAATGAGTTTGTACTGTACTTTGTTGTTCTCTGCTGCCACATACTTGAATGAGTTTGTACTGTACTTTGTTGTTCTCTGCTGCCACATACTTGAATGAGTTTGTACCATACTTTGTTCTCTGCTGCCACATACTTGAATGAGTTTGTACTGTACTTTGTTGTTCTCTGCTGCCACATACCTGAATGAGTTTGTACCCTACTTTGTTGTTCTCTGCTGCCACATACCTGAATGAGTTTGTACCATACTTTGTTGTTCTCTGCTGCCACATACTTGAATGAGTTTGTACTGTACTTTGTTGTTCTCTGCTGCCACATACTTGAATGAGTTTGTACCATACTTTGTTGTTCTCTGCTGCCACATACTTGAATGAGTTTGTACCATACTTTGTTGTTCTCTGCTGCCACATACTTGAATGAGTTTGTACCATACTTTGTTGTTCTCTGCTGCCACATACTTGAATGAGTTTGTACTGTACTTTGTTGTTCTCTGCTGCCACATACTTGAATGAGTTTGTACCATACTTTGTTGTTCTCTGCTGCCACATACTTGAATGAGTTTGTACTGTACTTTGTTGTTCTCTGCTGCCACATACTTGAATGAGTTTGTACCATACTTTGTTGTTCTCTGCTGCCACATACTTGAATGAGTTTGTACCATACTTTGTTGTTCTCTGCTGCCACATACTTGAATGAGTTTGTACCGTACTTTGTTGTTCTCTGCTGCCACATACCTGAATGAGTTTGTACCATACTTTGTTGTTCTCTGCTGCCACATACTTGAATGAGTTTGTACCATACTTTGTTGTTCTCTGCTGCCACATACTTGAATGAGTTTGTACCGTACTTTGTTGTTCTCTGCTGCCACATACTTGAATGAGTTTGTACCATACTTTGTTGTTCTCTGCTGCCACATACTTGAATGAGTTTGTACCATACTTTGTTGTTCTCTGCTGCCACATACTTGAATGAGTTTGTACCATACTTTGTTGTTCTCTGCTGCCACATACCTGAATGAGTTTGTACCATACTTTGTTGTTCTCTGCTGCCACATACCTGAATGAGTTTGTACCATACTTTGTTGTTCTCTGCTGCCACATACTTGAATGAGTTTGTACTGTACTTTGTTGTTCTCTGCTGCCACATACCTGAATGAGTTTGTACCATACTTTGTTGTTCTCTGCTGCCACATACTTGAATGAGTTTGTACTGTACTTTGTTGTTATCTGCTGCCACATACTTGAATGAGTTTGTACCATACTTTGTTGTTCTCTGCTGCCACATACTTGAATGAGTTTGTACTGTACTTTGTTGTTCTCTGCTGCCACATACTTGAATGAGTTTGTACCATACTTTGTTGTTCTCTGCTGCCACATACTTGAATGAGTTTGTACCATACTTTGTTGTTCTCTGCTGCCACATACTTGAATGAGTTTGTACCATACTTTGTTGTTCTCTGCTGCCACATACTTGAATGAGTTTGTACTGCACTTTGTTGTTCTCTGCTGCCACATACCTGAATGAGTTTGTACCATACTTTGTTGTTCTCTGCTGCCACATACTTGAATGAGTTTGTACTGTACTTTGTTGTTCTCTGCTGCCACATACTTGAATGAGTTTGTACCATACTTTGTTGTTCTCTGCTGCCACATACCTGAATGAGTTTGTACCATACTTTGTTGTTCTCTGCTGCCACATACTTGAATGAGTTTGTACTGTACTTTGTTGTTCTCTGCTGCCACATACCTGAATGAGTTTGTACCATACTTTGTTGTTCTCTGCTGCCACATACTTGAATGAGTTTGTACTGTACTTTGTTGTTATCTGCTGCCACATACTTGAATGAGTTTGTACCATACTTTGTTGTTCTCTGCTGCCACATACTTGAATGAGTTTGTACTGTACTTTGTTGTTCTCTGCTGCCACATACTTGAATGAGTTTGTACCATACTTTGTTGTTCTCTGCTGCCACATACTTGAATGAGTTTGTACTGTACTTTGTTGTTCTCTGCTGCCACATACCTGAATGAGTTTGTACCATACTTTGTTGTTCTCTGCTGCCACATACTTGAATGAGTTTGTACTGTACTTTGTTGTTCTCTGCTGCCACATACTTGAATGAATTTGTACCATACTTTGTTGTTATCTGCTGCCACATACTTGAATGAGTTTGTACCGTACTTTGTTGTTCTATGCTGCCACATACTTGAATGAGTTTGTACCATACTTTGTTGTTCTCTGCTGCCACATACTTGAATGAGTTTGTACTGTACTTTGTTGTTCTCTGCTGCCACATACTTGAATGAGTTTGTACCATACTTTGTTGTTCTCTGCTGCCACATACTTGAATGAGTTTGTACCATACTTTGTTGTTCTCTGCTGCCACATACTTGAATGAGTTTGTACCATACTTTGTTGTTCTCTGCTGCCACATACTTGAATGAGTTTGTACCGTACTTTGTTGTTCTCTGCTGCCACATACCTGAATGAGTTTGTACCATACTTTGTTGTTCTCTGCTGCCACATACTTGAATGAGTTTGTACCATACTTTGTTGTTCTCTGCTGCCACATACTTGAATGAGTTTGTACCGTACTTTGTTGTTCTCTGCTGCCACATACTTGAATGAGTTTGTACCATACTTTGTTGTTCTCTGCAGCCACATACTTGAATGAGTTTGTACCATACTTTATTGTTCTCTTCTGCCACATACTTGAATGAGTTTGTACCATACTTTGTTGTTCTCTGCTGCCACATACCTGAATGAGTTTGTACCATACTTTGTTGTTCTCTGCTGCCACATACTTGAATGAGTTTGTACCATACTTTGTTGTTCTCTGCTGCCACATACTTGAATGAGTTTGTACCGTACTTTGTTGTTCTCTGCTGCCACATACTTGAATGAGTTTGTACCATACTTTGTTGTTCTCTGCTGCCACATACTTGAATGAGTTTGTACTGTACTTTGTTGTTCTCTGCTGCCACATACTTGAATGAGTTTGTACTGTACTTTGTTGTTCTCTGCTGCCACATACTTGAATGAGTTTGTACTGTACTTTGTTGTTCTCTGCTGCCACATACTTGAATGAGTTTGTACCATACTTTGTTCTCTGCTGCCACATACTTGAATGAGTTTGTACTGTACTTTGTTGTTCTCTGCTGCCACATACCTGAATGAGTTTGTACCATACTTTGTTGTTCTCTGCTGCCACATACTTGAATGAGTTTGTACCATACTTTGTTGTTCTCTGCTGCCACATACTTGAATGAGTTTGTACCATACTTTGTTGTTCTCTGCTGCCACATACTTGAATGAGTTTGTACCATACTTTGTTGTTCTCTGCTGCCACATACTTGAATGAGTTTGTACCGTACTTTGTTGTTCTCTGCTGCCACATACCTGAATGAGTTTGTACCATACTTTGTTGTTCTCTGCTGCCACATACTTGAATGAGTTTGTACCATACTTTGTTGTTCTCTGCTGCCACATACTTGAATGAGTTTGTACCGTACTTTGTTGTTCTCTGCTGCCACATACTTGAATGAGTTTGTACCATACTTTGTTGTTCTCTGCAGCCACATACTTGAATGAGTTTGTACCATACTTTATTGTTCTCTTCTGCCACATACTTGAATGAGTTTGTACCATACTTTGTTGTTCTCTGCTGCCACATACCTGAATGAGTTTGTACCATACTTTGTTGTTCTCTGCTGCCACATACTTGAATGAGTTTGTACCATACTTTGTTGTTCTCTGCTGCCACATACTTGAATGAGTTTGTACCGTACTTTGTTGTTCTCTGCTGCCACATACTTGAATGAGTTTGTACCATACTTTGTTGTTCTCTGCTGCCACATACTTGAATGAGTTTGTACTGTACTTTGTTGTTCTCTGCTGCCACATACTTGAATGAGTTTGTACTGTACTTTGTTGTTCTCTGCTGCCACATACTTGAATGAGTTTGTACTGTACTTTGTTGTTCTCTGCTGCCACATACTTGAATGAGTTTGTACCATACTTTGTTCTCTGCTGCCACATACTTGAATGAGTTTGTACTGTACTTTGTTGTTCTCTGCTGCCACATACCTGAATGAGTTTGTACCCTACTTTGTTGTTCTCTGCTGCCACATACCTGAATGAGTTTGTACCATACTTTGTTGTTCTCTGCTGCCACATACTTGAATGAGTTTGTACTGTACTTTGTTGTTCTCTGCTGCCACATACTTGAATGAGTTTGTACCATACTTTGTTGTTCTCTGCTGCCACATACTTGAATGAGTTTGTACCATACTTTGTTGTTCTCTGCTGCCACATACTTGAATGAGTTTGTACCATACTTTGTTGTTCTCTGCTGCCACATACTTGAATGAGTTTGTACTGTACTTTGTTGTTCTCTGCTGCCACATACTTGAATGAGTTTGTACCATACTTTGTTGTTCTCTGCTGCCACATACTTGAATGAGTTTGTACTGTACTTTGTTGTTCTCTGCTGCCACATACTTGAATGAGTTTGTACCATACTTTGTTGTTCTCTGCTGCCACATACTTGAATGAGTTTGTACCATACTTTGTTGTTCTCTGCTGCCACATACTTGAATGAGTTTGTACCGTACTTTGTTGTTCTCTGCTGCCACATACCTGAATGAGTTTGTACCATACTTTGTTGTTCTCTGCTGCCACATACTTGAATGAGTTTGTACCATACTTTGTTGTTCTCTGCTGCCACATACTTGAATGAGTTTGTACCGTACTTTGTTGTTCTCTGCTGCCACATACTTGAATGAGTTTGTACCATACTTTGTTGTTCTCTGCTGCCACATACTTGAATGAGTTTGTACCATACTTTGTTGTTCTCTGCTGCCACATACTTGAATGAGTTTGTACCATACTTTGTTGTTCTCTGCTGCCACATACCTGAATGAGTTTGTACCATACTTTGTTGTTCTCTGCTGCCACATACTTGAATGAGTTTGTACCATACTTTGTTGTTCTCTGCTGCCACATACTTGAATGAGTTTGTACCGTACTTTGTTGTTCTCTGCTGCCACATACTTGAATGAGTTTGTACCATACTTTGTTGTTCTCTGCTGCCACATACTTGAATGAGTTTGTACTGTACTTTGTTGTTCTCTGCTGCCACATACTTGAATGAGTTTGTACTGTACTTTGTTGTTCTCTGCTGCCACATACTTGAATGAGTTTGTACTGTACTTTGTTGTTCTCTGCTGCCACATACTTGAATGAGTTTGTACCATACTTTGTTCTCTGCTGCCACATACTTGAATGAGTTTGTACTGTACTTTGTTGTTCTCTGCTGCCACATACCTGAATGAGTTTGTACCCTACTTTGTTGTTCTCTGCTGCCACATACCTGAATGAGTTTGTACCATACTTTGTTGTTCTCTGCTGCCACATACTTGAATGAGTTTGTACTGTACTTTGTTGTTCTCTGCTGCCACATACTTGAATGAGTTTGTACCATACTTTGTTGTTCTCTGCTGCCACATACTTGAATGAGTTTGTACCATACTTTGTTGTTCTCTGCTGCCACATACTTGAATGAGTTTGTACCATACTTTGTTGTTCTCTGCTGCCACATACTTGAATGAGTTTGTACTGTACTTTGTTGTTCTCTGCTGCCACATACTTGAATGAGTTTGTACCATACTTTGTTGTTCTCTGCTGCCACATACTTGAATGAGTTTGTACTGTACTTTGTTGTTCTCTGCTGCCACATACTTGAATGAGTTTGTACCATACTTTGTTGTTCTCTGCTGCCACATACTTGAATGAGTTTGTACTGTACTTTGTTGTTCTCTGCTGCCACATACTTGAATGAGTTTGTACCATACTTTGTTGTTCTCTGCTGCCACATACTTGAATGAGTTTGTACTGTACTTTGTTGTTCTCTGCTGCCACATACTTGAATGAGTTTGTACTGTACTTTGTTGTTCTCTGCTGCCACATACTTGAATGAGTTTGTACTGTACTTTGTTGTTCTCTGCTGCCACATACTTGAATGAGTTTGTACCATACTTTGTTGTTCTCTGCTGCCACATACTTGAATGAGTTTGTACCATACTTTGTTGTTCTCTGCTGCCACATACTTGAATGAGTTTGTACTGTACTTTGTTGTTCTCTGCTGCCACATACTTGAATGAGTTTGTACCATACTTTGTTGTTCTCTGCTGCCACATACTTGAATGAGTTTGTACCATACTTTGTTGTTCTCTGCTGCCACATACTTGAATGAGTTTGTACCATACTTTGTTGTTCTCTGCTGCCACATACTTGAATGAGTTTGTACCGTACTTTGTTGTTCTCTGCTGCCACATACCTGAATGAGTTTGTACCATACTTTGTTGTTCTCTGCTGCCACATACTTGAATGAGTTTGTACTGTACTTTGTTGTTCTCTGCTGCCACATACTTGAATGAGTTTGTACCATACTTTGTTGTTCTCTGCTGCCACATACTTGAATGAGTTTGTACCATACTTTGTTGTTCTCTGCTGCCACATACTTGAATGAGTTTGTACCATACTTTGTTGTTCTCTGCTGCCACATACTTGAATGAGTTTGTACTGTACTTTGTTGTTCTCTGCTGCCACATACTTGAATGAGTTTGTACCATACTTTGTTGTTCTCTGCTGCCACATACTTGAATGAGTTTGTACTGTACTTTGTTGTTCTCTGCTGCCACATACTTGAATGAGTTTGTGCCATACTTTGTTGTTCTCTGCTACCACATACTTGAATGAGTTTGTACTGTACTTTGTTGTTCTCTGCTGCCACATACTTGAATGAGTTTGTACCATACTTTGTTGTTCTCTGCTGCCACATACTTGAATGAGTTTGTACTGTACTTTGTTGTTCTCTGCTGCCACATACTTGAATGAGTTTGTACTGTACTTTGTTGTTCTCTGCTGCCACATACTTGAATGAGTTTGTACTGTACTTTGTTGTTCTCTGCTGCCACATACTTGAATGAGTTTGTACCATACTTTGTTGTTCTCTGCTGCCACATACTTGAATGAGTTTGTACCGTACTTTGTTGTTCTCTGCTGCCACATACCTGAATGAGTTTGTACTGTACTTTGTTGTTCTCTGCTGCCACATACTTGAATGAGTTTGTACCATACTTTGTTGTTCTCTGCTGCCACATACTTGAATGAGTTTGTACCATACTTTGTTGTTCTCTGCTGCCACATACTTGAATGAGTTTGTACCGTACTTTGTTGTTCTCTGTCTAGGAATATCAACTGTACTTGTATATCTAAAATTATATATATTATTTTTATTGGTTACAAGGTCTTGTAAAAACATTGGACTTTTCTTATGTATAATTTTGAAGTTCTCCTTACTATTGTATTCATTATGAGTCATATTTAGTAATCTTAGTTAATTTTGATATCATTGCTACAAACATGACAAATATTTTGATTTGATTTTCAGTTGAACAGAGTAAAAGCAGTGGAAAAGGAGAAAGATAATTTAGAAGGACCTAGAAATGAAGCTGTACAATATTTATGTATGGAGAATGATATAGTACGACAAAAAAATAAACTTTACCAGAAATATATGTGAGTTGAGGAAAATTTATATACAACATGTAATAATATGACATAAAAAATGATTTGTGTATAATTGTATTTTTATTGCATTTATCTGAGTAGAAATGTATATGTTGTTTTGAATATTATACTATATATATGGAACCTGTTTAAACCAAAGCCTAAATTAATTGGAATCCTGAATATTCAGCAGTCCTTACAATTAGCACTGGTCCTCCAGCCTAAGACCAGTAAAACTTTGTTTGGACAAGTAACTTTTTCAGTTTTTTATTTAGATATACAGTCAAACCTGTCTATAGTGGTCACCTGGGGGAGTTTGACAAAATGACCACTATATGCAGGTGACCTTTATATGAAGGGGTTTGATTATTCGACGAAATATTCTACATTAGTTTTAAAAAAACATTTTTAATTACATGTTATGTTTATCTCAATCTGATATGATTTGAATAAAACATACAAATAAATAAAGAGAGATATTTAATAAACAAAAGTACAATTTCCAGTAACGCGATGTTGAACTGGAAACATTGTTTTCAAAATCGTCGATTGAATCTCACGTTTTCTTTAAAGAATGTTCATTATCTGGGTACGACCAACACCCTTCTCCTCGCCCACAGCCCAACAACTTTTCCCACCATCGATCGCAACGATTTATAACCCGTTGTATTAAAACCCAGCAGGGATTCTACAACGTACTCATACAGATAACTTTCACTTTGTCGTCTAATTTCAAAGCTTTCCTGTTTACGGATGTTGATGATTTTGACATGATGCACTAGATACAAAATATTTTTGGTGAGTGAATTTCTACTCTCGTCGTAATGAATAAATATCTCCAATAACCCCCAGGTATAAACTTTTCTTTATGTAATTTATTACTCACAAAATTTAATAGTGTTTGTTTATTTAGTTAATTAAATTAAGCAATATATTTTGTAACACCTCAGGATTTTTTGTACATTTGAGAAAAATACCGAACTTTCGAAATCACTTCCGGTATTATTTTAAAAATGAACTTACCGTTATACAAAGGTTTTACACTGGAAATTACTAATAAAGGGTGACCGCTGACCACATTGAACAGGTGACCGCTATATCGAATTAAAATATATAGTAAAATGCACAGGGAGAGCACTAAAGTGACCATTATACAAAGGTGACCGTTACGACAGGTTTGACTGTATATATATAAATAAATTCAAGAATTTGATTCAGACCAGTAAATTCAAATTTTCATTTCGAGCACTGCAATTTGAGTACATGATGGTGGTCTTGGATGACACGAACATATAGTAGTTGGAATAACATATACCTTTTTTTAAGTAGATTTTATCACCTGTGTCAGTCTCACAGTTTTTTGGATACGACTTTACATGATGCAGTTTGTCAGTGACTTGTGCTTCTCTCTGGGTAATATAATAAATCACTGAATGTTGAAACTGGTGTTTAACACCCATAACTCATCATAATATGACCATGAAATATTGTATTTATCCTGCAATAAAATTTGCCAAAAAAAAATGTTATTTAATTTAATAATAAATAAATTAAAAAAAAAAAGATAGTGGAAACCCCATTGATATCTCAATAGTAGTTCCGGTAAGGGGCATGGCTTAATACCTTTATTAGGCTAATGTGAAAAGTGTTATTATGACACTCATAATAAAGCACCAGTTTATTTCAACCGATCTAGTATTATGACAACAAATAATTCAATTACAGATAATAGGAAATACATGTACAATGAGTTAAAACTGACAATATATATACTATCACTTACTACTGACAATATATATACTATCACTTACTACTGACAATATATATACTATCACTTACTACTGACAATATATATATACTATCAGTTACTACTGACTATATATATACTATCACTTACTACTGACAATATATATATACTATCACTTACTACTGACAATATATATATACTATCACTTACTACTGACAATATATATATACTATCACTTACTACTGACAATATATATACTATCACTTACTACTGACAATATATATACTATCACTTACTACTGACAATATATATATACTATCAGTTACTACTGACTATATATATACTATCACTTACTACTGACAATATATATATACTATCACTTACTACTGACAATATATATACTATCACTTACTACTGACAATATATATATACTATCACTTACTACTGACAATATATATACTATCACTTACTACTGACAATATATATATACTATCACTTACTACTGACAATATATATATACTATCACTTACTACTGACAATATATATACTATCACTTACTACTGACAATATATATACTATCACTTACTACTGACAATATATATATACTATCAGTTACTACTGACTATATATATACTATCACTTACTACTGACAATATATATATACTATCACTTACTACTGACAATATATATACTATCACTTACTACTGACAATATATATATACTATCACTTACTACTGACAATATATATACTATCACTTACTACTGACAATATATATATACTATCACTTACTACTGACAATATATATACTATCACTTACTACTGACAATATATATATACTATCACTTACTACTGACAATATATATACTATCACTTACTACTGACAATATATATACTATCACTTACTACTGACAATATATATACTATCACTTACTACTGACAATATATATATACTATCACTTACTACTGACAATATATATACTATCACTTACTACTGACAATATATATACTATCACTTACTACTGACAATATATATATACTATCACTTACTACTGACAATATATATACTATCACTTACTACTGACAATATATATACTATCACTTACTACTGACAATATATATACTATCACTTACTACTGACTATATATATATACTATCACTTACTACTGACTATATATATATACTATCAGTTACTACTGACAATATATATATACTATCACTTACTACTGACTATATATATATACTATCAGTTACTACTGACTATATATATATACTATCACTTACTACTGACAATATATATATACTATCAGTTACTACTGACAATATATATACTATCACTTACTACTGACAATATATATATACTATCAGTTACTACTGACTATATATATACTATCACTTACTACTGACAATATATATATACTATCACTTACTATTGACTATATATATATACTATCACTTACTACTGACTATATATATATACTATCAGTTACTACTGACTATATATATATACTATCACTTACTACTGACAATATATATATACTATCACTTACTACTGACAATATATATGCTATCACTTACTACTGACAATATATAATCTTCAAATATTCTAGCTTTGAGTGTTCAGAAAATGAAAAGAAAGCCACTGAAGAATTTAACAAAATAAATGAAGGCATGAAAGAATTTAATGAACAAATGGCAAAGATAGCATCAGCGAAGAAAGAAAAAGACACAGCTCTCGGAAAAATATACAGGTAACTTATAAACATGTTTAAATATTATCATTGTTAAGATAGATTTGATAAGAAAACATACAGTCTGCACCAAAAACCACTAGCCATATGCCCCAGTAATGTAAAAATTGGTTAGGGCTAGTGAAAACTGCATAAAATTTGCTTAATCAAATGGAAAAAATTCTTCTTAAATGCTGTTTGGGCTAGTATGTCAAAATGTTTTTGGCACAGACTGATCACATTGTCTGTAGTACCCTTGAATTTCAAGAGTACTTCAACATACAAACAAGTTTTTGATTATAACAATATTGTATATCATATTTTCCCTTGAAACCATCAGTGTTATCCTATCATTTCACAGACAGTGCAATGGTTTCCTTTCAATCCAAAAGCTATAAACTTGGTATTTGTTGTATTAAAGACTGGTTGCCAATGTTGAATGACATGTGTATCTGTGCACTGATAAGTCAGCTTCACTGTAAAAAAAAATCCAACCCAGCATGTTGATCTAGTACAAAGCAGATATCATCATCATCTTGCCATGCTGGAACATTAAACAACATCTTACACTCAATTTCTTGGACAGTAAGTACATGTCACAAATCAGTTCCAAAAATAAAGTGTTCTTCATTCTATTGATAATTTTGATTTTGTTCAACATGATCTAGTCTTAAAAATTGTAAACAACAAGAAAGTAGAAAGATATTTGTTTTGAAATAAGATATTAATACATGGTTAATTTACTCTTCTAGATTGTGTATGTATGAATGAGTTTTTTTTATATATATAATAGATTCAAATTGTAAAAATAAAAATAAAAATCCAGTTAAAAAAGGTTTATTCTTTGAATTACTTATCTGTATTCAATATCCAAACTTTTGTGATGTATTTACATGTTTAAATTACAGTGAATATGAGGCCCAGGTTAAACATTTAGAAGAGTCAAAAGAAAAGTTTACAGAGTATGAAAAACAAGATGTTAAATGTCGGGAAGATTTAAAACATAACAAACAGAAATCAAAGAAATTAGAGAAACAACTAGAGCAAGAAAAAAAAAAAGTAAGTGATAAAGCCATCTAAAAAAAAGTAAGTGATAAGGCCATCTAAAAAAAATGTTCTGGTTCTCAGACAATGGATTTATAAAAAAATGGCAAGGTAGGTAGGGTTTTTATTTTTTGTTTAAAAACATAACGCAAACCAGTTCAATTCTACTATTTTGGCAAACAAACAACACAATAGTGTTTACTCTGTCAACAGGCAGGATAGTCCACGGAACTATTTGTTTGGAACGTAACTACATTAAAACTGACGTGTACAGTGTTTTCACTCGTAGCCATGCTGAATTTTTACTTTCGTCACCGGTACGCTTGAAAACTTAAATTTTGTAGTAAAATTCTTCAAAAATACGGCGAGCGGCAATTTTTTTTCTGTACGGCAATAAAAATGTCCCATCAGCCGAAATTTTGAGGGGGCGGCATTGTCTGAGAACCAGAACTTTTTTATTTTATTTGGCCTAACAAACAACTACAACAAGAAAAGATTGATAGATTTTATTGTGTTTAGCGCCACTTTCAGCTATATCATGGTGGTGGAAGAAGCCGGAGAAAACCACCGACCATGGGCAAGCAACTGGTAAACTTTATCACTTGCAGCTGCATGTCGAGTACACCCTTTTTGGTAATTTACATGGGTGAAATTTTGCCATATTTTTTAGGGGTGCCGGGGCCGATTTCGTGAATCGTGTAAATCTGTTGAGAAAATTTTCAAGGGGGGGTGAAACAAATTATCTTCCAGTTTTTTAAACTTGAGAAAGAACAATATTACGATTTGAAGGAAAATTATGTGAAAACGTTTTATTTTTAGTTAAATTTTATCGGAGATTTTGTGACAATGCAACAAAATACAGAATCGTTGTATTTTCATACATTTACAACAGTCAATGGGAGATAACTCTATTTATTTTACGACATACCGTAAATAAGTCATACATACAGTGACAGCATGCGTTTCCTGTCAGAAAATGACAACAGGACCGAACAAATTGATAAATGATTTAAAAAACCGTTGGCAATGGGCGTGGTTGAATGAAAAGGACAATCGAGGACGGGAATGGAGAGACTGGTGTGTTATGGTGGATGTTCCCAGTTGTTGTTTTTGCATCATATGCAAAAAAACGATAAAATATGGATACTCAGGAAAAAAGAGTTTGTGGTTGCATAGTGAAGAGACAAACCACGTTAAATGCACCCAAACTCTTAAGAAAAATACAACTTTGCCAGGGGCAACAGTTACTGTTGGTCAGAGCTCCATTGCTGACCAGGTGGCTGAGTTGCGTTGTGTTACAGCAGCTTTTTCCCTTTTCCATGTTTTATAATATTCAACATCATGGAAAATCATGAAATTTGAGGTGGACATGAGGACTTTTATTCCCAAAAACAAGGTAAATATTTTCATCTCTGGATGGTCTGGAAAACCTCAAATCTCATATTTTTCGGGAGTCTTCGCCCCCTGGACCCACTTGGGGGCCTGAAGCAGCCAACAGGACCCCTGGCCATAGTTTTCAGGATTTTCAGGAAAATTCACTTTCATCCATGAATATACAAGTCTGGCGCGAACCCATGCCATAGTGGTGATAGAGTTGTTAGGTAATCCAACTACCTAACTCATTGAGCCACCCGGACCCTAACAAGAAAAGAAAAAATAAGTGATAACAAACAATTAGAACAAAAAAAGAAAAAAGTAAGTGATAACAAGAACAGAACAAAATAAGTGATAAAGAATATTTTAAATATTTGGTTTGGAACAGCTTTGTGGTTTATTAAGTGTAAACTACCCCAAACCAGGTTATATCGTATAACCTGTTCAAAAACTTAAAATATTCCTTAAATGTTTAGAACATTGAAGTTAAGTTAAGTACAACATGATAGACAAGGAGGAAATCTTTGACCACATTTATTCCCACAACATAATGTTAGAACAAGCTTTTTTCATTTAGTGGGACTTTTTGGCATGGGGCTTATATCAAAAATTTTGGTTGATGATTTTTCTTTAGATAACCAGCATTAAGGAGAGAGAAAGAACTGAAGGTTGGTATTCAGATTAATAGGTCTTACTACGGTGATACAAACATAATTAGCTGTTTAATCTGTGAGCTAGTATTTAAGTTCCAACATTGCATTCAAGCCTAGTATAGGAAAATATCTAAAATATTTCTTGACTTCATTACAGGCTGAGGAATTGAAATTAGTACCAGCTGAAAGTGAGAAAGCTATTTCACATCATCAAGAAAAGTTAGAAAAGCTGGAAGTAAAGAAGAAAGAAGAAGAAGGAAAAATGGCAACTGTAATGGAAGGTCTTAAAACAGAAACTAAGGTAGATTTATCTAATAAAACAGAAACTAAGGTAGATTTATCTATTAAAACAGAAACTAAGGTAGATTTATCTAATAAAACAGAAACTAAGGTAGATTTATATAATAAAACAGAAACTAAGGAAGATTTATCTGATAAAACAGAAACTAAGGTAGATTTATCTAATAAAACAGAAACTAAGGTAGATTTATCTATTAAAACAGAAACTAAGGTAGATTTATCTAATAAAACAGAAACTAAGGTAGATTTATATAATAAAACAGAAACTAAGGAAGATTTATCTGATAAAACAGAAACTAAGGTAGATTTATCTAATAAAACAGAAACTAAGGCAGATTTATCTAATAAAACAGAAACTAAGGTAGTTTTATCTAATAAAACAGAAACTAAGATAGATTTATCTAATAAAACAGAAACTAAGGTCGATTTATCTATTAAAACAGAAACTAAGATTGATTTATCTATTAAAACAGAAACTAAGGTAGATTTATATAATAAAACAGAAACTAAGGTAGATTTATCTAATAAAACAGAAACTACGGTAGATTTATCTAATAAAACAGAAACTAAGATAGATTTATATAATAAAACAAACTAAGGTAGATTTATCTAATAAAACAGAAACTAAGGTAGATTTATCTGATAAAACAGAAACTAAGGTAGATTTATCTGATAAAACAGAAACTAAGGTAGATTTATCTAATAAAACAGAAACTAAGATAGATTTATCTATTAAAACAGAAACTAAGGTAGATTTATCTAATAAAACAGAAACTAAGGTAGATTTATCTAATAAAACAGAAACTAAGGTAGATTTATATAATAAAACAGAAACTAAGGAAGATTTATCTGATAAAACAGAAACTAAGGTAGATTTATCTAATAAAACAGAAACTAAGGTAGATTTATCTAATAAAACAAAACCTAAGATAGATTTGTCTAATAAAACAGAAACTAAGATAGATTTATCTAATAAAACAGAAACTAAGGTAGATTTATCTATTAAAACAGAAACTAAGGAAGATTTATATAATAAAACAGAAACTAAGTTAGATTTATCTAATAAAACAGAAACTAAGATAGATTTATATAATAAAACAGAAACTAAGGTAGATTTATCTAATAAAGCAGAAACTAAGATAAATTTATCTAATAAAACAGAAACTAAGGTTGATGTATCTAATAAAACAGAAACTAAGGTAGATTTATCTATTAAAACAGAAACTAAGATACATTTATCTAATAAAACAGAAACTAAGTTAGATTTATCTGATAAAACAGAAACTAAGGTAGATTTATCTAATAAAGCAGAAACTAAGGTAGATTTATCTAATAAAACAGAAACTAAGGTAGATTTATCTAATAAAACAGAAACTAAGGTAGATTTATCTAATAAAACAGAAACTAAGGTAGATTTATCTAATAAAACAGAAACTAAGGTAGATTTATCTGATAAAACAGAAACTAAGGCAGATTTATCTATTAAAACAGAAACTAAGGTAGATTTATCTAATAAAACAGAAACTAAGGTAGATTTATCTAATAAAACAGAAACTAAGGTAGATTTATCTAATAAAACAGAAACTAAGGTAGATTTATCTGATAAAACAGAAACTAAGGTAGATTTATCTAATGAAACAGAAACTAAGGTAGATTTATCTAATAAAACAGAAACTAAGATAGATTTATCTAATAAAACAGAAACTAAGTTAGATTTATCTAATAAAACAGAAACTAAGGTAGATTTATCTAATAAAACAGAAACTAAGGAAGGTTTATATAATAAAACAGAAACTAAGGTAGATTTATCTATTAAAACAGAAACTAAGATACATTTATCTAATAAAACAGAAACTAAGGAAGATTTATATAATAAAACAGAAACTAAGGTAGATTTATCTATTAAAACAGAAACTAAGAAAGATTTATCTAATAAAACAGAAACTAAGGTCGATTTATCTATTAAAACAGAAACTAAGATACATTTATCTAATAAAACAGAAACTAAGTTAGATTTATCTAATAAAACAGAAACTAAGGTAGATTTATCTAATAAAACAGAAACTAAGATAGATTTATCTAATAAAACAGAAACTAAGTTAGATTTATCTATTAAAACAGAAACTAAGGTAGATTTATCTAATAAAACAGAAACTAAGGTAGATTTATCTATTAAAACAGAAACTAAGGTAGATTTATCTAATAAAACAGAAACTAAGGTAGATTTATCTAATAAAACAGAAACTAAGGTAGATTTATATAATAAAACAGAAACTAAGGTAGATTTATATAATAAAACAGAAACTAAGATAGATTTATCTAATAAAACAGAAACTAAGGTCGATGTATCTATTAAAACAGAAACTAAGGTAGATTTATATAATAAAACAGAAACTAAGGTAGATTTATCTAATAAAACAGAAACTAAGGTAGATTTATCTAATAAAACAGAAACTAACATAGATTTATCTAATAAAACAGAAACTAAGGTAGATTTATCTAATAAAACAGAAACTAAGGTAGATTTATATAATAAAACAGAAACTAAGGTAGATTTATCTAATAAAACAGAAACTAAGATAGATTTATCTAATAAAACAAACTAAGGTCGATGTATCTATTAAAACAGAAACTAAGGTAGATTTATCTAATAAAACAGAAACTAAGGTAGATTTATCTAATAAAACAGAAACTAAGGTAGATTTATCTAATAAAACAGAAACTAAGGAAGATTTATCTGATAAAACAGAAACTAAGGTAGATTTATATAATAAAACAGAAACTAAGGTAGATTTATCTAATAAAACAGAAACTAAGGTAGATTTATCTAATAAAACAGAAACTAAGGTAGATTTATCTAATAAAACAGAAACTAAGGTAGATTTATCTAATAAAACAGAAACTAAGGTAGATTTATCTAATAAAACAGAAACTAAGGTAGATTTATCTGATAAAACAGAAACTAAGGTAGATTTATCTAATAAAGCAGAAACTAAGGTAGATTTATCTAATAAAACAGAAACTAAGGTAGATTTATCTAATAAAACAGAAACTAAGGAAGATTTATATAATAAAACAGAAACTAAGGTAGATTTATCTATTAAAACAGAAACTAAGATAGATTTATCTAATAAAACAGAAACTAAGGTCGATGTATCTAATAAAACAGAAACTAAGGTAGATTTATCTATTAAAACAGAAACTAAGATACATTTATCTAATAAAACAGAAACTAAGTTAGATTTATCTGATAAAACAGAAACTAAGGTAGATTTATCTAATAAAGCAGAAACTAAGGTAGATTTATCTAATAAAACAGAAACTAAGGTAGATTTATCTAATAAAACAGAAACTAAGGTAGATTTATCTAATAAAACAGAAACTAAGATACATTTATCTAATAAAACAGAAACTAAGGAAGATTTATATAATAAAACAGAAACTAAGGTAGATTTATCTAATAAAACAGAAACTAAGTTAGATTTATCTATTAAAACAGAAACTAAGGTAGATTTATCTAATAAAACAGAAACTAAGGTAGATTTATCTATTAAAACAGAAACTAAGGTAGATTTATCTAATAAAACAGAAACTAAGGTAGATTTATCTAATAAAACAGAAACTAAGGTAGATTTATATAATAAAACAGAAACTAAGGTAGATTTATATAATAAAACAGAAACTAAGATAGATTTATCTAATAAAACAGAAACTAAGGTCGATGTATCTATTAAAACAGAAACTAAGGTAGATTTATATAATAAAACAGAAACTAAGGTAGATTTATCTAATAAAACAGAAACTAAGGTAGATTTATCTAATAAAACAGAAACTAACATAGATTTATCTAATAAAACAGAAACTAAGGTAGATTTATCTAATAAAACAGAAACTAAGGTAGATTTATATAATAAAACAGAAACTAAGGTAGATTTATCTAATAAAACAGAAACTAAGATAGATTTATCTAATAAAACAGAAACTAAGGTCGATGTATCTATTAAAACAGAAACTAAGGTAGATTTATCTAATAAAACAGAAACTAAGGTAGATTTATCTAATAAAACAGAAACTAAGGTAGATTTATATAATAAAACAGAAACTAAGGAAGATTTATCTGATAAAACAGAAACTAAGGTAGATTTATATAATAAAACAGAAACTAAGGTAGATTTATCTAATAAAACAGAAACTAAGGTAGATTTATCTAATAAAACAGAAACTAAGGTAGATTTATCTAATAAAACAGAAACTAAGGTAGATTTATCTAATAAAACAGAAACTAAGGTAGATTTATCTAATAAAACAGAAACTAAGGTAGATTTATCTGATAAAACAGAAACTAAGGTAGATTTATCTAATAAAGCAGAAACTAAGGTAGATTTATCTAATAAAACAGAAACTAAGGTAGATTTATCTAATAAAACAGAAACTAAGGAAGGTTTATATAATAAAACAGAAACTAAGGTAGATTTATCTATTAAAACAGAAACTAAGATAGATTTATCTAATAAAACAGAAACTAAGGTCGATGTATCTAATAAAACAGAAACTAAGGTAGATTTATCTATTAAAACAGAAACTAAGATACATTTATCTAATAAAACAGAAACTAAGTTAGATTTATCTGATAAAACAGAAACTAAGGTAGATTTATCTAATAAAGCAGAAACTAAGGTAGATTTATCTAATAAAACAGAAACTAAGGTAGATTTATCTAATAAAACAGAAACTAAGGTAGATTTATCTAATAAAACAGAAACTAAGATACATTTATCTAATAAAACAGAAACTAAGGAAGATTTATATAATAAAACAGAAACTAAGGTAGATTTATCTATTAAAACAGAAACTAAGAAAGATTTATCTAATAAAACAGAAACTAAGGTAGATTTATCTAATAAAACAGAAACTAAGGTAGATTTATCTAATAAAACAGAAACTAAGGTAGATTTATCTAATAAAACAGAAACTAAGGTAGATTTATCTAATAAAACAGAAACTAAGGTAGATTTATCTAATAAAACAGAAACTAAGGTAGATTTATCTGATAAAACAGAAACTAAGGTAGATTTATCTAATAAAACAGAAACTAAGGTAGATTTATCTAATAAAACAGAAACTAAGATAGATTTATCTAATAAAACAGAAACTAAGGTAGATTTATCTAATAAAACAGAAACTAAGATAGATTTATCTAATAAAACAGAAACTAAGGAAGATTTATATAATAAAACAGAAACTAAGGTAGATTTTTCTATTAAAACAGAAACTAAGATACATTTATCTAATAAAACAGAAACTAAGGAAGATTTATATAATAAAACAGAAACTAAGGTAGATTTATCTATTAAAACAGAAACTAAGAAAGATTTATCTAATAAAACAGAAACTAAGTTAGATTTATCTAATAAAACAGAAACTAAGGTAGATTTATCTATTAAAACAGAAACTAAGATACATTTATCTAATAAAACAGAAACTAAGTTAGATTTATCTAATAAAACAGAAACTAAGGTAGATTTATCTAATAAAACAGAAACTAAGATAGATTTATCTAATAAAACAGAAACTAAGTTAGATTTATCTATTAAAACAGAAACTAAGGTAGATTTATCTAATAAAACAGAAACTAAGGTAGATTTATCTAATAAAACAGAAACTAAGGTAGATTTATCTAATAAAACAGAAACTAAGGTAGATTTATCTATTAAAACAGAAACTAAGGTAGATTTATCTAATAAAACAGAAACTGAGGTAGATTTATCTAATAAAATAGAAACTAAGGTAGATTTATCTAATAAAACAGAAACTAAGGTAGATTTATCTAATAAAACAGAAACTAAGGTAGATTTATCTAATAAAACAGAAACTAAGGTAGATTTATCTAATAAAACAGAAACTAAGATAGATTTATCTAATAAAACAGAAACTAAGGAGATTTATATAATAAAACAGAAACTAAGGTAGATTTTTCTATTAAAACAGAAACTAAGATACATTTATCTAATAAAACAGAAACTAAGGAAGATTATATATAATAAAACAGAAACTAAGGTAGATTTATATAATAAAACAGAAACTAAGATAGATTTATCTAATAAAACAGAAACTAAGGTCGATGTATCTATTAAAACAGAAACTAAGGTAGATTTATATAATAAAACAGAAACTGAGGTAGATTTATATATAATAAAACAGAAACTAAGGTAGATTTATCTAATAAAACAGAAACTAAGATACATTTATCTAATAAAACAGAAACTAAGGAAGATTTATATAATAAAACAGAAACTAAGGTAGATTTATCTATTAAAACAGAAACTAAGAAAGATTTATCTAATAAAACAGAAACTAAGTTAGATTTATCTAATAAAACAGAAACTAAGGTAGATTTATCTATTAAAACAGAAACTAAGATACATTTATCTAATAAAACAGAAACTAAGTTAGATTTATCTAATAAAACAGAAACTAAGGTAGATTTATCTAATAAAACAGAAACTAAGATAGATTTATCTAATAAAACAGAAACTAAGGTAGATTTATCTATTAAAACAGAAACTAAGGTAGATTTATCTAATAAAACAGAAACTAAGGTAGATTTATCTAATAAAACAGAAACTAAGGTAGATTTATCTAATAAAACAGAAACTAAGGTAGATTTATCTAATAAAACAGAAACTAAGGTAGATTTATCTAATAAAACAGAAACTAAGGATAGATTTATCTAATAAAACAGAAACTAAGGTAGATTTATCTATTAAAAACAGAAACTAAGGTAGATTTATCTAATAAAACAGAAACTAAGTAGATTTATCTAATAAAACAGAAACTAAGGTAGATTTATCTAATAAAACAGAAACTAAGGATAGATTTATCTAATAAAACAGAAACTAAGGAAGATTTATATAATAAAACAGAAACTAAGGTAGATTTTTCTATAAAACAGAAACTAAGATACATTTATCTAATAAAACA
Organism: Bathymodiolus brooksi; assembly: GCA_963680875.1. Lineage (NCBI taxonomy): Eukaryota > Metazoa > Mollusca > Bivalvia > Mytilida > Modiolidae > Bathymodiolus > Bathymodiolus brooksi. Next base: position 1,496,952 of record OY804576.1, read on the forward strand.
GAAAACTAAGGAAGATTTATATAATAAAACAGAAACTAAGGTAGATTTATCTATTAAAACAGAAACTAAGAAAGATTTATCTAATAAAACAGAAACTAAGGTAGATTTATCTAATAAAACAGAAACTAAGGTAGATTTATCTATTAAAACAGAAACTAAGATACATTTATCTAATAAAACAGAAACTAAGTTAGATTTATCTAATAAAACAGAAACTAAGGTAGATTTATCTAATAAAACAGAAACTAAGATAGATTTATCTAATAAAACAGAAACTAAGTTAGATTTATCTATTAAAACAGAAACTAAGGTAGATTTATCTAATAAAACAGAAACTAAGGTAGATATATCTAATAAAACAGAAACTAAGGTAGATTTATCTAATAAAACAGAAACTAAGGTAGATTTATCTATTAAAACAGAAACTAAGGTAGATTTATCTAATAAAACAGAAACTGAGGTAGATTTATCTAATAAAACAGAAACTAAGGTAGATTTATCTAATAAAACAGAAACTAAGGTAGATTTATCTAATAAAACAGAAACTAAGGTAGATTTATCTAATAAAACAGAAACTAAGGTAGATTTATCTAATAAAACAGAAACCTAAGTAGATTTATATAATAAAACAGAAACTAAGGTAGATTTATATAATAAAACAGAAACTAAGATAGATTTATCTAATAAAACAGAAACTAAGGTCGATGTATCTATTAAAACAGAAACTAAGGTAGATTTATATAATAAAACAGAAACTAAGGTAGATTTATCTAATAAAACAGAAACTAAGGTAGATTTATCTAATAAAACAGAAACTAAGATAGATTTATCTAATAAAACAGAAACTAAGGTAGATTTATCTAATAAAACAGAAACTAAGGTAGATTTATATAATAAAACAGAAACCAAGGTAGATTTATCTAATAAAACAGAAACTCAGGTAGATTTATCTAATAAAACAGAAACTAAGGTAGATTTATATAATAAAACAGAAACAAAGGAAGATTTATCTGATAAAACAGAAACTAAGGAAGATTTATCTGATAAAACAGAAACTAAGGAAGATTTATATAATAAAACAGAAACTAAGTTAGATTTATCTAATAAAACAGAAACTAAGATAGATTTATATAATAAAACAGAAACTAAGGTAGATTTATCTAATAAAACAGAAACTAAGATAGATTTATCTAATAAAACAGAAACTAAGGTCGATGTATCTAATAAAACAGAAACTAAGGTAGATTTATCTATTAAAACAGAAACTAAGATACATTTATCTAATAAAACAGAAACTAAGTTAGATTTATCTGATAAAACAGAAACTAAGGTAGATTTATCTAATAAAACAGAAACTAAGTTAGATTTATCTATTAAAACAGAAACTAAGGTAGATTTATCTAATAAAACAGAAACTAAGGTAGATTTATCTATTAAAACAGAAACTAAGGTAGATTTATCTAATAAAACAGAAACTAAGGTAGATTTATCTAATAAAACAGAAACTAAGGTAGATTTATATAATAAAACAGAAACTAAGGTAGATTTATATAATAAAACAGAAACTAAGATAGATTTATCTAATAAAACAGAAACTAAGGTCGATGTATCTATTAAAACAGAAACTAAGGTAGATTTATATAATAAAACAAACTAAGGTAGATTTATCTAATAAAACAGAAACTAAGGTAGATTTATCTAATAAAACAGAAACTAACATAGATTTATCTAATAAAACAGAAACTAAGGTAGATTTATCTAATAAAACAGAAACTAAGGTAGATTTATATAATAAAACAGAAACTAAGGTAGATTTATCTAATAAAACAGAAACTAAGATAGATTTATCTAATAAAACAGAAACTAAGGTCGATGTATCTATTAAAACAGAAACTAAGGTAGATTTATCTAATAAAACAGAAACTAAGGTAGATTTATCTAATAAAACAGAAACTAAGGTAGATTTATATAATAAAACAGAAACTAAGGAAGATTTATCTGATAAAACAGAAACTAAGGTAGATTTATATAATAAAACAGAAACTAAGGTAGATTTATCTAATAAAACAGAAACTAAGGTAGATTTATCTAATAAAACAGAAACTAAGGTAGATTTATCTAATAAAACAGAAACTAAGGTAGATTTATCTAATAAAACAGAAACTAAGGTAGATTTATCTAATAAAACAGAAACTAAGGTAGATTTATCTGATAAAACAGAAACTAAGGTAGATTTATCTAATAAAGCAGAAACTAAGGTAGATTTATCTAATAAAACAGAAACTAAGGTAGATTTATCTAATAAAACAGAAACTAAGGAAGATTTATATAATAAAACAGAAACTAAGGTAGATTTATCTATTAAAACAGAAACTAAGATAGATTTATCTAATAAAACAGAAACTAAGGTCGATGTATCTAATAAAACAGAAACTAAGGTAGATTTATCTATTAAAACAGAAACTAAGATACATTTATCTAATAAAACAGAAACTAAGTTAGATTTATCTGATAAAACAGAAACTAAGGTAGATTTATCTAATAAAGCAGAAACTAAGGTAGATTTATCTAATAAAACAGAAACTAAGGTAGATTTATCTAATAAAACAGAAACTAAGGTAGATTTATCTAATAAAACAGAAACTAAGATACATTTATCTAATAAAACAGAAACTAAGGAAGATTTATATAATAAAACAGAAACTAAGGTAGATTTATCTATTAAAACAGAAACTAAGAAAGATTTATCTAATAAAACAGAAACTAAGGTAGATTTATCTAATAAAACAGAAACTAAGGTAGATTTATCTAATAAAACAGAAACTAAGGTAGATTTATCTAATAAAACAGAAACTAAGGTAGATTTATCTAATAAAACAGAAACTAAGGTAGATTTATCTAATAAAACAGAAACTAAGGTAGATTTATCTGATAAAACAGAAACTAAGGTAGATTTATCTAATAAAACAGAAACTAAGGTAGATTTATCTAATAAAACAGAAACTAAGATAGATTTATCTAATAAAACAGAAACTAAGGTAGATTTATCTAATAAAACAGAAACTAAGATAGATTTATCTAATAAAACAGAAACTAAGGAAGATTTATATAATAAAACAGAAACTAAGGTAGATTTTTCTATTAAAACAGAAACTAAGATACATTTATCTAATAAAACAGAAACTAAGGAAGATTTATATAATAAAACAGAAACTAAGGTAGATTTATCTATTAAAACAGAAACTAAGAAAGATTTATCTAATAAAACAGAAACTAAGTTAGATTTATCTAATAAAACAGAAACTAAGGTAGATTTATCTATTAAAACAGAAACTAAGATACATTTATCTAATAAAACAGAAACTAAGTTAGATTTATCTAATAAAACAGAAACTAAGGTAGATTTATCTAATAAAACAGAAACTAAGATAGATTTATCTAATAAAACAGAAACTAAGTTAGATTTATCTATTAAAACAGAAACTAAGGTAGATTTATCTAATAAAACAGAAACTAAGGTAGATTTATCTAATAAAACAGAAACTAAGGTAGATTTATCTAATAAAACAGAAACTAAGGTAGATTTATCTATTAAAACAGAAACTAAGGTAGATTTATCTAATAAAACAGAAACTGAGGTAGATTTATCTAATAAAATAGAAACTAAGGTAGATTTATCTAATAAAACAGAAACTAAGGTAGATTTATCTAATAAAACAGAAACTAAGGTAGATTTATCTAATAAAACAGAAACTAAGGTAGATTTATCTAATAAAACAGAAACTAAGATAGATTTATCTAATAAAACAGAAACTAAGGAAGATTTATATAATAAAACAGAAACTAAGGTAGATTTTTCTATTAAAACAGAAACTAAGATACATTTATCTAATAAAACAGAAACTAAGGAAGATTTATATAATAAAACAGAAACTAAGGTAGATTTATATAATAAAACAGAAACTAAGATAGATTTATCTAATAAAACAGAAACTAAGGTCGATGTATCTATTAAAACAGAAACTAAGGTAGATTTATATAATAAAACAGAAACTGAGGTAGATTTATATAATAAAACAGAAACTAAGGTAGATTTATCTAATAAAACAGAAACTAAGATACATTTATCTAATAAAACAGAAACTAAGGAAGATTTATATAATAAAACAGAAACTAAGGTAGATTTATCTATTAAAACAGAAACTAAGAAAGATTTATCTAATAAAACAGAAACTAAGTTAGATTTATCTAATAAAACAGAAACTAAGGTAGATTTATCTATTAAAACAGAAACTAAGATACATTTATCTATTAAAACAGAAACTAAGATACATTTATCTAATAAAACAGAAACTAAGGTAGATTTATCTAATAAAACAGAAACTAAGATAGATTTATCTAATAAAACAGAAACTAAGTTAGATTTATCTATTAAAACAGAAACTAAGGTAGATTTATCTAATAAAACAGAAACTAAGGTAGATTTATCTAATAAAACAGAAACTAAGGTAGATTTATCTAATAAAACAGAAACTAAGGTAGATTTATCTATTAAAACAGAAACTAAGGTAGATTTATCTAATAAAACAGAAACTGAGGTAGATTTATCTAATAAAATAGAAACTAAGGTAGATTTATCTAATAAAACAGAAACTAAGGTAGATTTATCTAATAAAACAGAAACTAAGGTAGATTTATCTAATAAAACAGAAACTAAGGTAGATTTATCTAATAAAACAGAAACTAAGATAGATTTATCTAATAAAACAGAAACTAAGGAAGATTTATATAATAAAACAGAAACTAAGGTAGATTTTTCTATTAAAACAGAAACTAAGATACATTTATCTAATAAAACAGAAACTAAGGAAGATTTATATAATAAAACAGAAACTAAGGTAGATTTATCTATTAAAACAGAAACTAAGAAAGATTTATCTAATAAAACAGAAACTAAGGTAGATTTATCTAATAAAACAGAAACTAAGGTAGATTTATCTATTAAAACAGAAACTAAGATACATTTATCTAATAAAACAGAAACTAAGTTAGATTTATCTAATAAAACAGAAACTAAGGTAGATTTATCTAATAAAACAGAAACTAAGATAGATTTATCTAATAAAACAGAAACTAAGTTAGATTTATCTATTAAAACAGAAACTAAGGTAGATTTATCTAATAAAACAGAAACTAAGGTAGATATATCTAATAAAACAGAAACTAAGGTAGATTTATCTAATAAAACAGAAACTAAGGTAGATTTATCTATTAAAACAGAAACTAAGGTAGATTTATCTAATAAAACAGAAACTGAGGTAGATTTATCTAATAAAACAGAAACTAAGGTAGATTTATCTAATAAAACAGAAACTAAGGTAGATTTATCTAATAAAACAGAAACTAAGGTAGATTTATCTAATAAAACAGAAACTAAGGTAGATTTATCTAATAAAACAGAAACTAAGGTAGATTTATATAATAAAACAGAAACTAAGGTAGATTTATATAATAAAACAGAAACTAAGATAGATTTATCTAATAAAACAGAAACTAAGGTCGATGTATCTATTAAAACAGAAACTAAGGTAGATTTATATAATAAAACAGAAACTAAGGTAGATTTATCTAATAAAACAGAAACTAAGGTAGATTTATCTAATAAAACAGAAACTAAGATAGATTTATCTAATAAAACAGAAACTAAGGTAGATTTATCTAATAAAACAGAAACTAAGGTAGATTTATATAATAAAACAGAAACCAAGGTAGATTTATCTAATAAAACAGAAACTCAGGTAGATTTATCTAATAAAACAGAAACTAAGGTAGATTTATATAATAAAACAGAAACAAAGGAAGATTTATCTGATAAAACAGAAACTAAGGAAGATTTATATAATAAAACAGAAACTAAGTTAGATTTATCTAATAAAACAGAAACTAAGATAGATTTATATAATAAAACAGAAACTAAGGTAGATTTATCTAATACAACAGAAACTAAGATAGATTTATCTAATAAAACAGAAACTAAGGTCGATGTATCTAATAAAACAGAAACTAAGGTAGATTTATCTATTAAAACAGAAACTAAGATACATTTATCTAATAAAACAGAAACTAAGTTAGATTTATCTGATAAAACAGAAACTAAGGTAGATTTATCTAATAAAGCAGAAACTAAGGTAGATTTATCTAATAAAACAGAAACTAAGGTAGATTTATCTAATAAAACAGAAACTAAGGTAGATTTATCTAATAAAACAGAAACTAAGGTAGATTTATCTGATAAAACAGAAACTAAGGTAGATTTATCTATTAAAACAGAAACTAAGGTAGATTTATCTAATAAAACAGAAACTAAGGTAGATTTATCTAATAAAACAGAAACTAAGGTAGATTTATCTAATAAAACAGAAACTAAGGTAGATTTATCTGATAAAACAAACTAAGGTAGATTTATCTAATAAAACAGAAACTAAGGTAGATTTATCTAATAAAACAGAAACTAAGATAGATTTATCTAATAAAACAGAAACTAAGGTAGATTTATCTAATAAAACAGAAACTAAGGTAGATTTATCTAATAAAACAGAAACTAAGGAAGATTTATATAATAAAACAGAAACTAAGGTAGATTTATCTATTAAAACAGAAACTAAGATACATTTATCTAATAAAACAGAAACTAAGGAAGATTTATATAATAAAACAGAAACTAAGGTAGATTTATCTATTAAAACAGAAACTAAGAAAGATTTATCTAATAAAACAGAAACTAAGGTAGATTTATCTAATAAAACAGAAACTAAGGTAGATTTATCTAATAAAACAGAAACTAAGGTAGATTTATCTAATAAAACAGAAACTAAGGTAGATTTATCTAATAAAACAGAAACTAAGGTAGATTTATCTGATAAAACAGAAACTAAGGTAGATTTATCTAATAAAACAGAAACTAAGATAGATTTATCTAATAAAACAGAAACTAAGGTAGATTTATCTAATAAAACAGAAACTAAGATAGATTTATCTAATAAAACAGAAACTAAGGAAGATTTATATAATAAAACAGAAACTAAGGTAGATTTTTCTATTAAAACAGAAACTAAGATACATTTATCTAATAAAACAGAAACTAAGGAAGATTTATATAATAAAACAGAAACTAAGGTAGATTTATCTATTAAAACAGAAACTAAGAAAGATTTATCTAATAAAACAGAAACTAAGTTAGATTTATCTAATAAAACAGAAACTAAGGTAGATTTATCTAATAAAACAGAAACTAAGGTAGATTTATCTAATAAAACAGAAACTAAGATAGATTTATCTAATAAAACAGAAACTAAGGTAGATTTATCTAATAAAACAGAAACTAAGGTAGATTTATCTAATAAAACAGAAACTAAGGTAGATTTATCTAATAAAACAGAAACTAAGGTAGATTTATCTAATAAAACAGAAACTAAGGTAGATTTATCTATTAAAACAGAAACTAAGGTAGATTTATCTAATAAAACAGAAACTGAGGTAGATTTATCTAATAAAACAGAAACTAAGGTAGATTTATCTAATAAAACAGAAACTAAGGTAGATTTATCTAATAAAACAGAAACTAAGGTAGATTTATCTAATAAAACAGAAACTAAGGTAGATTTATCTAATAAAACAGAAACTAAGGTAGATTTATATAATAAAACAGAAACTAAGGTAGATTTATATAATAAAACAGAAACTAAGATAGATTTATCTAATAAAACAGAAACTAAGGTCGATGTATCTATTAAAACAGAAACTAAGGTAGATTTATATAATAAAACAGAAACTGAGGTAGATTTATATAATAAAACAGAAACTAAGGTAGATTTATCTAATAAAACAGAAACTAAGGTAGATTTATCTAATAAAACAGAAACTAAGATAGATTTATCTAATAAAACAGAAACTAAGGTAGATTTATCTAATAAAACAGAAACTAAGGTAGATTTATATAATAAAACAGAAACCAAGGTAGATTTATCTAATAAAACAGAAACTAAGGTAGATTTATCTAATAAAACAGAAACTAAGGTAGATTTATATAATAAAACAGAAACTAAGGAAGATTTATCTGATAAAACAGAAACTAAGGAAGATTTATATAATAAAACAGAAACTAAGTTAGATTTATCTAATAAAACAGAAACTAAGATAGATTTATATAATAAAACAGAAACTAAGGTAGATTTATCTAATAAAGCAGAAACTAAGGTAGATTTATCTAATAAAACAGAAACTAAGGTAGATTTATCTAATAAAACAGAAACTAAGGTAGATTTATCTAATAAAACAGAAACTAAGGTAGATTTATCTATTAAAACAGAAACTAAGGTAGATTTATCTAATAAAACAGAAACTAAGGTAGATTTATCTAATAAAACAGAAACTAAGGTAGATTTATCTAATAAAACAGAAACTAAGGTAGATTTATCTGATAAAACAGAAACTAAGGTAGATTTATCTATTAATACAGAAACTAAGGTAGATTTATCTAATAAAACAGAAACTAAGGTAGATTTATCTAATAAAACAGAAACTAAGGTAGATTTATCTAATAATAAAACAGAAACTAAGATAGATTTATCTAATAAAACAGAAACTAAGGTAGATTTATCTAATAAAACAGAAACTAAGATAGATTTATCTAATAAAACAGAAACTAAGGTAGATTTATCTAATAAAACAGAAACTAAGGTAGATTTATCTAATAAAACAGAAACTAAGGAAGATTTATATAATAAAACAGAAACTAAGGTAGATTTATCTATTAAAACAGAAACTAAGATACATTTATCTAATAAAACAGAAACTAAGGAAGATTTATCTAATAAAACAGAAACTAAGGTAGATTTATCTATTAAAACAGAAACTAAGAAAGATTTATCTAATAAAACAGAAACTAAGTTAGATTTATCTAATAAAACAGAAACTAAGGTAGATTTATCTATTAAAACAGAAACTAAGATACATTTATCTAATAAAACAGAAACTAAGTTAGATTTATCTAATAAAACAGAAACTAAGGTAGATTTATCTAATAAAACAGAAACTAAGATAGATTTATCTAATAAAACAGAAACTAAGTTAGATTTATCTATTAAAACAGAAACTAAGGTAGATTTATCTAATAAAACAGAAACTAAGGTAGATTTATCTAATAAAACAGAAACTAAGGTCGATTTATCTAATAAAGCAGAAACTAAGGTAGATTTATCTAATAAAACAGAAACTAAGGTAGATTTATCTAATAAAACAGAAACTAAGGTAGATTTATCTATTAAAACAGAAACTAAGGTAGATTTATCTAATAAAACAGAAACTGAGGTAGATTTATCTAATAAAACAGAAACTAAGGTAGATTTATCTAATAAAACAGAAACTAAGGTAGATTTATCTAATAAAACAGAAACTAAGGTAGATTTATCTGATAAAACAAACTAAGATAGATTTATCTAATAAAACAGAAACTAAGGTAGATTTATCTAATAAAACAGAAACTAAGATAGATTTATCTAATAAAACAGAAACTAAGGTAGATTTATCTAATAAAACAGAAACTAAGGAAGATTTATATAATAAAACAGAAACTAAGGTAGATTTATCTATTAAAACAGAAACTAAGATACATTTATCTAATAAAACAGAAACTAAGGAAGATTTATATAATAAAACAGAAACTAAGGTAGATTTATCTATTAAAACAGAAACTAAGAAAGATTTATCTAATAAAACAGAAACTAAGTTAGATTTATCTAATAAAACAGAAACTAAGGTAGATTTATCTATTAAAACAGAAACTAAGATACATTTATCTAATAAAACAGAAACTAAGTTAGATGTATCTAATAAAACAGAAACTAAGATAGATTTATCTAATAAAACAGAAACTAAGATAGATTTATCTAATAAAACAGAAACTAAGTTAGATTTATCTATTAAAACAGAAACTAAGGTAGATTTATCTAATAAAACAGAAACTAAGGTAGATTTATCTAATAAAACAGAAACTAAGGTAGATTTATCTAATAAAGCAGAAACTAAGGTCGATTTATCTAATAAAACAGAAACTAAGGTAGATTTATCTAATAAAACAGAAACTAAGGTAGATTTATCTAATAAAACAGAAACTGAGGTAGATTTATCTAATAAAACAGAAACTAAGGTAGATTTATCTAATAAAACAGAAACTAAGGTAGATTTATCTAATAAAACAGAAACTAAGGTAGATTTATCTAATAAAACAGAAACTAAGGTAGATTTATCTAATAAAACAGAAACTAAGGTAGATTTATATAATAAAACAGAAACTAAGGTAGATTTATATAATAAAACAGAAACTAAGATAGATTTATCTAATAAAACAGAAACTAAGGTAGATTTATCTATTAAAACAGAAACTAAGGTAAATTTATCTAATAAAACAGAAACTGAGGTAGATTTATCTAATAAAACAGAAACTAAGGTAGATTTATCTAATAAAACAGAAACTGAGGTAGATTTATCTAATAAAACAGAAACTAAGGTAGATTTATCTAATAAAACAGAAACTAAGGTAGATTTATATAATAAAACAGAAACTAAGGTAGATTTATCTAATAAAACAGAAACTAAGGTAGATTTATCTAATAAAACAGAAACTAAGGTAGATTTATCTAATAAAACAGAAACTAAGGTAGATTTATCTAATAAAACAGAAACTAAGGTAGATTTATATAATAAAACAGAAACTAAGATAGATTTATATAATAAAACAGAAACTAAGGTCGATTTATCTAATAAAACAGAAACTAAGGTAGATTTATATAATAAAACAGAAACTAAGGTAGATTTATATAATAAAACAGAAACTAAGATAGATTTATCTAATAAAACAGAAACTAAGGTCGATGTATCTATTAAAACAGAAACTAAGGTAGATTTATATAATAAAACAGAAACTGAGGTAGATTTATATAATAAAACAGAAACTAAGGTAGATTTATCTAATAAAACAGAAACTAAGGTAGATTTATCTAATAAAACAGAAACTAAGATAGATTTATCTAATAAAACAGAAACTAAGGTAGATTTATCTAATAAAACAGAAACTAAGGTAGATTTATATAATAAAACAGAAACTAAGGAAGATTTATCTGATAAAACAGAAACTAAGGAAGATTTATATAATAAAACAGAAACTAAGTTAGATTTATCTAATAAAACAGAAACTAAGATAGATTTATATAATAAAACAGAAACTAAGGTAGATTTATCTAATAAAGCAGAAACTAAGATAGATTTATCTAATAAAACAGAAACTAAGGTCGATGTATCTAATAAAACAGAAACTAAGGTAGATTTATCTAATAAAACAGAAACTAAGATACATTTATCTAATAAAACAGAAACTAAGTTAGATTTATCTGATAAAACAGAAACTAAGGTAGATTTATCTAATAAAGCAGAAACTAAGGTAGATTTATCTAATAAAACAGAAACTAAGGTAGATTTATCTAATAAAACAGAAACTAAGGTAGATTTATCTAATAAAACAGAAACTAAGGTAGATTTATCTAATAAAACAGAAACTAAGGTAGATTTATCTGATAAAACAGAAACTAAGGTAGATTTATCTATTAAAACAGAAACTAAGGTAGATTTATCTAATAAAACAGAAACTAAGGTAGATTTATCTAATAAAACAGAAACTAAGTTAGATTTATCTAATAAAACAGAAACTAAGGTAGATTTATCTGATAAAACAGAAACTAAGGTAGATTTATCTAATAAAACAGAAACTAAGGTAGATTTATCTAATAAAACAGAAACTAAGATAGATTTATCTAATAAATCAGAAACTAAGGTAGATTTATCTAATAAAACAGAAACTAAGGTAGATTTATCTAATAAAACAGAAACTAAGGAAGATTTATATAATAAAACAGAAACTAAGGTAGATTTATCTATTAAAACAGAAACTAAGATACATTTATCTAATAAAACAGAAACTAAGGAAGATTTATCTAATAAAACAGAAACTAAGGTAGATTTATCTATTAAAACAGAAACTAAGAAAGATTTATCTAATAAAACAGAAACTAAGTTAGATTTATCTAATAAAACAGAAACTAAGGTAGATTTATCTATTAAAACAGAAACTAAGATACATTTATCTAATAAAACAGAAACTAAGTTAGATTTATCTAATAAAACAGAAACTAAGGTAGATTTATCTAATAAAACAGAAACTAAGATAGATTTATCTAATAAAACAGAAACTAAGTTAGATTTATCTATTAAAACAGAAACTAAGGTAGATTTATCTAATAAAACAGAAACTAAGGTAGATTTATCTAATAAAACAGAAACTAAGGTCGATTTATCTAATAAAGCAGAAACTAAGGTAGATTTATCTAATAAAACAGAAACTAAGGTAGATTTATCTAATAAAACAGAAACTAAGGTAGATTTATCTATTAAAACAGAAACTAAGGTAGATTTATCTAATAAAACAGAAACTGAGGTAGATTTATCTAATAAAACAGAAACTAAGGTAGATTTATCTAATAAAACAGAAACTAAGGTAGATTTATCTAATAAAACAGAAACTAAGGTAGATTTATCTAATAAAACAGAAACTAAGGTAGATTTATCTGATAAAACAGAAACTAAGGTAGATTTATATAATAAAACAGAAACTAAGATTGATTTATCTAATAAAACAGAAACTAAGGTCGATGTATCTATTAAAACAGAAACTAAGGTAGATTTATATAATAAAACAGAAACTGAGGTAGATTTATATAATAAAACAGAAACTAAGGTAGATTTATCTAATAAAACAGAAACTAAGGTAGATTTATCTAATAAAACAGAAACTAAGATAGATTTATCTAATAAAACAGAAACTAAGGTAGATTTATCTAATAAAACAGAAACTAAGGTAGATTTATATAATAAAACAGAAACTAAGGTAGATTTATCTAATAAAACAGAAACTAAGGTAGATTTATCTAATAAAACAGAAACTAAGGTAGATTTATATAATAAAACAGAAACTAAGGAAAATTTATCTGATAAAACAGAAACTAAGGTAGATTTATATAATAAAACAGAAACTAAGGTAGCTTTATCTAATAAAACAAAACCTAAGATAGATTTGTCTAATAAAACAGAAACTAAGATAGATTTATCTAAGAAAACAGAAACTAAGGTAGATTTATCTAATAAAACAGAAACTAAGGAAGATTTATATAATAAAACAGAAACTAAGTTAGATTTATCTAATAAAACAGAAACTAAGATAGATTTATATAATAAAACAGAAACTAAGGTAGATTTATCTAATAAAGCAGAAACTAAGGTCGATGTATCTAATAAAACAGAAACTAAGGTAGATTTATCTATTAAAACAGAAACTAAGATACATTTATCTAATAAAACAGAAACTAAGTTAGATTTATCTGATAAAACAGAAACTAAGGTAGATTTATCTAATAAAGCAGAAACTAAGGTAGATTTATCTAATAAAACAGAAACTAAGGTAGATTTATCTAATAAAACAGAAACTAAGGTAGATTTATCTAATAAAACAGAAACTAAGATACATTTGTCTAATAAAACAGAAACTAAGGAAGATTTATATAATAAAACAGAAACTAAGGTAGATTTATCTATTAAAACAGAAACTAAGGTAGATTTATCTAATAAAACAGAAACTAAGTTAGATTTATCTAATAAAACAGAAACTAAGTTAGATTTATCTGATAAAACAGAAACTAAGGTAGATTTATCTAATAAAGCAGAAACTAAGGTAGATTTATCTAATAAAACAGAAACTAAGGTAGATTTATCTAATAAAACAGAAACTAAGGTAGATTTATCTAATAAAACAGAAACTAAGGTAGATTTATCTAATAAAACAGAAACTAAGATAGATTTATCTAATAAAACAGAAACTAAGGTAGATTTATCTAATAAAACAGAAACTAAGGTAGATTTATCTAATAAAACAGAAACTAAGGTAGATTTATCTGATAAAACAGAAACTAAGGTAGATTTATCTAATAAAACAGAAACTAAGGTAGATTTATCTAATAAAACAGAAACTAAGATAGATTTATCTAATAAAACAGAAACTAAGGTAGATTTATCTAATAAAACAGAAACTAAGATAGATTTATCTAATAAAACAGAAACTAAGGTAGATTTATCTAATAAAACAGAAACTAAGGAAGATTTATATAATAAAACAGAAACTAAGGTAGATTTTTCTATTAAAACAGAAACTAAGATACATTTATCTAATAAAATAGAAACTAAGGAAGATTTATATAATAAAACAGAAACTAAGGTAGATTTATCTATTAAAACAGAAACTAAGAAAGATTTATCTAATAAAACAGAAACTAAGTTAGATTTATCTAATAAAACAGAAACTAAGGTAGATTTATCTATTAAAACAGAAACTAAGATACATTTATCTAATAAAACAGAAACTAACTTAGATTTATCTAATAAAACAGAAACTAAGGTAGATTTATCTAATAAAACAGAAACTAAGATAGATTTATCTAATAAAACAGAAACTAAGTTAGATTTATCTAATAAAACAGAAACTAAGGTAGATTTATCTAATAAAACAGAAACTAAGGTAGATTTATCTGATAAAACAGAAACTAAGGTAGATTTATCTATTAAAACAGAAACTAAGGTAGATTTATCTAATAAAACAGAAACTAAGGTAGATTTATCTAATAAAACAGAAACTAAGGTAGATTTATCTAATAAAACAGAAACTAAGGTAGATTTATCTGATAAAACAGAAACTAAGGTAGATTTATCTAATAAAACAGAAACTAAGATAGATTTATCTAATAAAACAGAAACTAAGGTAGATTTATCTAATAAAACAGAAACTAAGGTAGATTTATCTAATAAAACAGAAACTAAGGTAGATTTATCTGATAAAACAGAAACTAAGGTAGATTTATCTAATAAAACAGAAACTAAGGTAGATTTATCTAATAAAACAGAAACTAAGATAGATTTATCTAATAAAACAGAAACTAAGGTAGATTTATCTAATAAAACAGAAACTAAGATAGAATTATCTAATAAAACAGAAACTAAGGTAGATTTATCTAATAAAACAGAAACTAAGGAAGATTTATATAATAAAACAGAAACTAAGGTAGATTTTTCTATTAAAACAGAAACTAAGATACATTTATCTAATAAAATAGAAACTAAGGAAGATTTATATAATAAAACAGAAACTAAGGTAGATTTATCTATTAAAACAGAAACTAAGAAAGATTTATCTAATAAAACAGAAACTAAGTTAGATTTATCTAATAAAACAGAAACTAAGGTAGATTTATCTATTAAAACAGAAACTAAGATACATTTATCTAATAAAACAGAAACTAAGTTAGATTTATCTAATAAAACAGAAACTAAGGTAGATTTATCTAATAAAACAGAAACTAAGATAGATTTATCTAATAAAACAGAAACTAAGTTAGATTTATCTAATAAAACAGAAACTAAGGTAGATTTATCTAATAAAACAGAAACTAAGGTAGATTTATCTGATAAAACAGAAACTAAGGTAGATTTATCTATTAAAACAGAAACTAAGGTAGATTTATTTTTCTAATAAAACAGAAACTAAGGTAGATTTATCTAATAAAACAGAAACTAAGGTAGATTTATCTAATAAAACAGAAACTAAGGTAGATTTATCTGATAAAACAGAAACTAAGGTAGATTTATCTAATAAAACAGAAACTAAGGTAGATTTATCTAATAAAACAGAAACTAAGATAGATTTATCTAATAAAACAGAAACTAAGGTAGATTTATCTAATAAAACAGAAACTAAGGTAGATTTATCTAATAAAACAGAAACTAAGGAAGATTTATATAATAAAACAGAAACTAAGGTAGATTTATATAATAAAACAGAAACTAAGATAGATTTATCTAATAAAACAGAAACTAAGGTAGATTTATATAATAAAACAGAAACTAAGGAAGATTTATCTGATAAAACAGAAACTAAGGTAGATTTATATAATAAAACAGAAACTAAGGTAGATTTATCTAATAAAACAAAACCTAAGGTAGATTTGTCTAATAAAACAGAAACTAAGATAGATTTATCTAATAAAACAGAAACTAAGGTAGATTTATCTAATAAAACAGAAACTAAGGAAGATTTATATAATAAAACAGAAACTAAGTTAGATTTATCTAATAAAACAGAAACTAAGATAGATTTATCTAATAAAACAGAAACTAAGGTAGATTTATCTAATAAAGCAGAAACTAAGATAGATTTATCTAATAAAACAGAAACTAAGGTCGATGTATCTAATAAAACAGAAACTAAGGTAGATTTATCTATTAAAACAGAAACTAAGATACATTTATCTAATAAAACAGAAACTAAGTTAGATTTATCTGATAAAACAGAAACTAAGGTAGATTTATCTAATAAAGCAGATACTAAGGTAGATTTATCTAATAAAACAGAAACTAAGGTAGATTTATCTAATAAAACAGAAACTAAGGTAGATTTATCTAATAAAACAGAAACTAAGGTCGATTTATCTAATAAAACAGAAACTAAGGTAGATTTATCTGATAAAACAGAAACTAAGGTAGATTTATCTATTAAAACAGAAACTAAGGTAGATTTATCTGATAAAACAGAAACTAAGGTAGATTTATCTAATAAAACAGAAACTAAGGTAGATTTATCTAATAAAACAGAAACTAAGATAGATTTATCTAATAAAACAGAAACTAAGGTAGATTTATATAATAAAACAGAAACTAAGGTAGATTTATCTAATAAAACAGAAACTAAGGAAGATTTATATAATAAAACAGAAACTAAGGTAGATTTATCTATTAAAACAGAAACTAAGAAAGATTTTTCTAATAAAACAGAAACTAAGTTAGATTTATCTAATAAAACAGAAACTAAGGTAGATTTATCTATTAAAACAGAAACTAAGATACATTTATCTAATAAAACAGAAACTAAGTTAGATTTATCTAATAAAACAGAAACTAAGGTAGATTTATCTAATAAAACAGAAACTAAGATAGATTTATCTAATAAAACAGAAACTAAGTTAGATTTATCTATTAAAACAGAAACTAAGGTAGATTTATCTAATAAAACAGAAACTAAGGTAGATTTATCTAATAAAACAGAAACTAAGGTAGATTTATCTATTAAAACAGAAACTAAGATACATTTATCTAATAAAACAGAAACTAAGTTAGATTTATCTGATAAAACAGAAACTAAGGTAGATTTATCTAATAAAGCAGAAACTAAGGTAGATTTATCTAATAAAACAGAAACTAAGGTAGATTTATCTAATAAAACAGAAACTAAGGTAGATTTATCTAATAAAACAGAAACTAAGGTAGATTTATCTAATAAAACAGAAACTAAGGTAGATTTATCTGATAAAACAGAAACTAAGGTAGATTTATCTATTAAAACAGAAACTAAGGTAGATTTATCTAATAAAACAGAAACTAAGGTAGATTTATCTAATAAAACAGAAACTAAGGTAGATTTATCTAATAAAACAGAAACTAAGGTAGATTTATCTGATAAAACAGAAACTAAGGTAGATTTATCTAATAAAACAGAAACTAAGGTAGATTTATCTAATAAAACAGAAACTAAGATAGATTTATCTAATAAAACAGAAACTAAGGTAGATTTATCTAATAAAACAGAAACTAAGGTAGATTTATCTAATAAAACAGAAACTAAGGAAGATTTATATAATAAAACAGAAACTAAGGTAGATTTATCTATTAAAACAGAAACTAAGATACATTTATCTAATAAAACAGAAACTAAGAACGATTTATCTAATAAAACAGAAACTAAGTTAGATTTATCTAATAAAACAGAAACTAAGGTAGATTTATCTAATAAAACAGAAACTAAGATAGATTTATCTAATAAAACAGAAACTAAGTTAGATTTATCTATTAAAACAGAAACTAAGGTAGATTTATCTAATAAAACAGAAACTAAGGTAGATTTATCTAATAAAACAGAAACTAAGGAAGATTTATATAATAAAACAGAAACTAAGGTAGATTTATCTATTAAAACAGAAACTAAGATACATTTATCTAATAAAACAGAAACTAAGGTAGATTTATCTATTAAAACAGAAACTAAGGTAGATTTATCTAATAAAACAGAAACTGAGGTAGATTTATCTAATAAAACAGAAACTAAGGTAGATTTATCTAATAAAACAGAAACTAAGGTAGATTTATCTAATAAAACAGAAACTAAGGTAGATTTATCTAATAAAACAGAAACTAAGGTAGATTTATATAATAAAACAGAAACTAAGGTAGATTTATATAATAAAACAGAAACTAAGGTAGATTTATATAATAAAACAGAAACTAAGATAGATTTATCTAATAAAACAGAAACTAAGGTCGATGTATCTATTAAAACAGAAACTAAGGTAGATTTATATAATAAAACAGAAACTGAGGTAGATTTATATAATAAAACAGAAACTAAGGTAGATTTATCTAATAAAACAGAAACTAAGGTAGATTTATCTAATAAAACAGAAACTAAGATAGATTTGTCTAATAAAACAGAAACTAAGGTAGATTTATCTAATAAAACAGAAACTAAGGTAGATTTATATAATAAAACAGAAACTAAGGTAGATTTATCTGATAAAACAGAAACTAAGGTAGATTTATCTAATAAAACAGAAACTAAGGTAGATTTATCTAATAAAACAGAAACTAAGGTCGATTTATCTAATAAAACAGAAACTAAGGTAGATTTATCTAATAAAACAGAAACTAAGATAGATTTATCTAATAAAACAGAAACTAAGTTAGATTTATCTAATAAAACACAAGATTTCACAAGATTTTATTGATAACACTCAGACACATAAATGTGTTACATGAGGACATAACATATATACAGTGTTACATGGCGAAATGATCATATATTATCAAAAACATTAAAACATACCAGCAATTTTCTTTATGAACAATGATAACCTTTTATAAACTTCTACATTACAAAAAGATAGGAGACCATTCATTTTAACAATACTAGGATAAGTAACATAATACCTAGGTAAATATATACGTCTCATGTTTACTAAATATTCATTACAACAAACAAATAACAAGTGGAACTCATCACCAATTGATTGTCCACACAAAGTACAAAACCTCTCATCTTTAGGAATATTATACCACCGCCCAGTTTCTATTGGAATTCGTAAATTTGACGCCCTTAATTTTGTCATCCAAATTCTAGTTTTCTCGTTTAATCTCACTAAATAATTTTCTAATCCAAGTCTTTTTTGAAAGAGCCATAAAATTGTCCTCGAGATGAATTTTCAATGTCATTATACCATGAACTGACAAACTGATCTGTTAAAATTTGGTTAAGATATGCTTTATCACAATATCCAACCTGATTTATAACAATATATCCTAAGCCAGCTCTATTTAATATAGATTCTATATAATTAATCCACTTGAAATTATTCTGACCCTGATTTTTTAAACATAACATCAACCTGTATAAGGAACTACTCAATTTTGTTTCGTTATTCACAAGTTTACACCAATATGAAATCATACGAAGTTTTACTCGAATTTCCAAAGGAAATCTACCTAATTCCCCATAAACGATAAAATTTGGAGTAGTATTTCTAACTTTTAAAATTCGTTTACAAAATTTAAGATGAATCTGTTCTAATATTTTTAAATTCTCATATCCCCAAACTTCAGAACCATATAAAAGTATTGGTTCAATCATAGAATCAAACAATTTTAATTGTAAGTCGACAGGTATGCTTTCGTTCCTGATAGTCTTATAAATAAAATGTAGGGACCTTTGAGCCTGATCTACAAGTTTCTTTTTTGTATCAAAAAAGGTACCATTATATTTAAAAATAATACCTAGATATGAAAATTTTTCTACAACTTCTAACTGTTTGTCTTGTAATATAAATGAATAATTAAGATTCTTCTTTTTGCTAAAAACCATAACCTTTGTTTTGTTAATATTTACATCCAATTTCCACAAATCACAATACAACTGAAAGATATTTAGCGATTGTTGCATACCCTCCTTTGTTTCAGACATTAAAACAGTGTCATCAGCATATAATATGATAAATAATTCAAACAACATATGCAATTCATTATAAAACCGTTCTTTTAGCTTTTCTAAAGGAACACCATCTAAAGTCTTAAAGTAGTCTTCTAAATCATTTAGAAAAACTGAGAATAAAAAAGGGGATAAATTTTCACCTTGTCTTACACCTGTAAGACAAGGGAAAAAATCAGACTGATATTCTTTATACTTAACACAAGATTTAATACCCTGGTACATATTAAATATTACTTTAAAACACTTTCCTTTAATATTACTAAATTGAAGTTTTTTCCACAGATCAGGTCTACTGACCGTATCAAAAGCCTTCCGAAAGTCTATGAAGGTACAAAATAGTTTCTTTCGAACGAAAAATACAACTCTATGAGGACATGTAGTACAAAAATATTGTCTATTGTAGAGTATCCTTTTCGAAAGCCCGCTTGATTTTCGTGTATAAGTGTGACCTCATTTGCAAAAAAATTGAGTCTAGTGTTAACAATGGATGTAAACAATTTACCTAAGCAACTAATTAACGTTATAGCTCTAAAATTGTCTGGATCTGTTGGACATCCTTTGTTTTTATAAACTGGTATAATTATTCCAGTTGTCCAAGTTTCTGGTATAATACCTGTATCAAGAACAACATTAAACAATTTGGTATAAATAGATACTAAAAACGGCGGAGAATTTAAAAAAAATTCATTAATTAATTTGTCACTACCCGGCGCTTTATTATTTTTCAAACCTTTTATTGCATCTAAAACCTCCTTTTCTGTAATTATCCCATTCAACATTTCGTTATACATAGGGTCATTACAGACTTCGTCAATATTGATATCACTATATTCCTCTTCACAAAAATTTAAATTCTTAAAATATTCAAAGAATGTATCAATATCAACAGGTGGGGTTTCTTTTCTATTACCAGAATATTTTTTCAAAGTCTTCCAGAATCCTTTCGTATCATTGTTTGACAGTGCTCTCAGTTCAGATGCACATTTTTCTTTATATTTTTGATAACTTGTATTTAAAGTCTTACGGTATTCTTTTGCTTTTATATTCATTGTATTTTTATTTGCACCTGATTTCACTCTATTATATGAGAGTCTTGCCATATTAAACTGATTTCGTTTTTCTTTACATAGTTTATCATACCACGGTTTCTGATCACAGTTTGGAGCAACATTCTTTATTTTACCCTTGCCCTGTAATTTCTGGGCAGTATCTAAAAGTACATGACCTAGGTCAGTAACTAGACCGTTCAACTGATCAGTTGTAATTGTGTTTTTATCAATATCACTTAATTGACCGTCAATGTGTTGTAGTGTGTTGTCATTGGATAATATATAGACAAAATCGTCTGTTTTACGGTAATCCCATCTAATGTGAGTATCTTGATTTTTCAATTTGTTATTGTCGTTGTGAATACTATTACACTTATTAGGTGTATTAAATAACAATGTAAAACTAAGTCTACAGTGGACATCTGAAAACATAGGGTTAAAGTCTTCAACTTTAAAATAACTAATGAAATCAAACATGCTAGGATGTACAATTAAATAATCAACTAGACTAGAGTCTTTACATGTATTACGACCAATAGATCTATCTGTAAATATTCTACCATTACAAATAAAAAGACCACATCTTTTACAACATTCTAATAAAAGATTACCATATTTATTGACTCTACCTTTATCACAACTATACCTTTGCAAAGGAATATTTTTTTTTTCTAATATAAGATAAGCAAAAATATTTTCCTGACTGATATCATCATCAACTTGCAAAATTTCAAGTAAATTTTCGTCTGGTATAACGAAATCAGTTCCTATAGAAGTTCTGGAATTAAAATCTCCAATAAGAGCGACATTTTTAGAGAAATTTGAATGTGTGATAAGTTCATCTTCTAACTGTAAGAAGGCTTCATCAGAAGAATATGGGGAAAACTCTGGGGGAATGTAAACACATCCCAATATAACATTTTTACTTTTATCCGAGATATCATTTAATATTTCTACCCATTGTACAAATTCAGAATCAGATTGAATAAATTTCAAAAAATTTGACAATATTTTTTTATAAATAATAATAATGCCACCCGATTTCTTTTTAAATTTTTTTCTATGCTTTGCATAACATGCATATTCATTTGGAAGTTTGATATTGTCGTATTCGTCAGTTTTTGTTTCAACTAGTACAAGTATATCATAGTTATTTATTAATGTTTCAAAATCTGGATTTAGTAATTTTGAACTGATACCACAAACATTAAGGTAAGTTATATTAAGTTTATTTACATTTAAATTTGAATGTCTACGATTGTCTGATGTGTTGTCCTAGCTATGCCTGGCGTTTGCTGGATTTGGACGCTCAACACGGGTTTCATCGTACGGACGACCATTTACAAAAATCTGGTCATATACCAATGATGCGCGCATACCACGTCTCTGGAGCTCCTTCATTTTCGGATAAAGGTTTTGTCGCCGATTTATAATTTCCGTCGGATACTGCTGGTTAACTGTATAACGAGTCTTTTCCTTAAGTTTCACGGGAACAACTTTCCTTACACGTTCGTGGTCTTTGTAGTGCGTAAAGCGGGCAATAATATTGCGGGGTTTGCCATCATTCCTTTTCCTTAAACGGTGCACGTTTTGGAAGTTAATTTGATCTGCATCAGGTATCTCAAGTTCAGTTTTAATAAACTCCTTTAAAACAGCTTCAGTTTCTTCCTCATAATCAAGTGCTGTCTGCTCTATTCCACCAAAAATTAAATTATACTTCATAGTATGAGTTTGCATTTTCAAGTGATCCTCTCTTATTTGGTTTTTTTCTGTTTCAATATTTTGGGCGTAATTTTCAAGTAAAGTCATCCTGTCGGCAATTTCATGATGATGTGTTTCTTCTTTGTCTAAAATTTCAGAGTGCACTTTTTGGGTAGTTTTTACATTTTCAATTTCTTGATAAATGTTTGTTATACTTTTCTCGATTTTATCAAACCTTTCATCAATTTTTTGGTCAAGTTTTGAGAGTTTTTCACAAACTACAACATCAATGCGTTCCAACCTTTGGTTAATAATGTTTATTGTGGAAACAAGCATCTCCATAGAAATATTTGGACGAGGATTATCATGTGGGTAAGGATACGTAGGTAACGTAGGTAAAGGAGCAGACTGTGACGGCAGAGGTTGATATCCAGGGGGATGAAGTACTGGAACAGGAACAGATACAGGACTAGTGTTAGAGTTAAGAATCGGTGGTGCCTGTGGGTTCAAAACTGGATTGATACAATCAAATGTCTGATTCATATTATTCATAGGATTTTGTTGATAAGGCCCTGCTAACGGTAATCTCTGACATGTGTTCATTGGAGTACTAGTATATAAAGTTTCATGAGCTTGGTTTAACAAATTTGAAAAACTTTGTTGTTGTTGTTGTTGTTGATTGGGCGACGCCATATTTGCTATTGTTTTGGTCGGTGGAGTCAAACCTGTTGTACTGTTATTACTCCTATTCCTCTTATTATTTTTCCCCATTTAACTGTTGAATATGAAAAATGTTCTTTTCCGTAACAATATTCACAAAAGTTCAAGCACATTTTCATCTAAAACATACTTAAATTGAGAATTCCTTAGGACCTACACAAACACTGTCTTACTCATTCCGCCATCTTTCTTTAATAAAACAGAAACTAAGGTAGATTTATCTTATGTTTATATTGGAAATAACAACAGGGAATTCAATCCACATGTCTTATTTCCTATTTACAGATCACAGAATAGTTACATGCTGATTTTTGACATAAGATGTACATGTAATATAAAACTTCTGCAGGGGTTGAAAATTATTTTTTAAAGTGAAAGGTCCTGGACAATGGCAGTTCCTTTTGAAAAAAATCATTTAAGTATTTGTCATTGATGCCGTTAAAATATAATTTCTAATGAAGATTTTTAACGAAATCAGCAGATTTAATACAATTGATGCTTAAAGAGTTTATTAAACCTTGCAAAAGTTACTGATACTTCAAACAAAAATCTGAAGGTCTGCAGGCACACAATGTAAAAGTCTGAATTCAGTAGCGAACGGTCACAGACCTCGGACCTACATAAATTTGAACCCCTGTGGGTCTGAATCAGCTTGCTCAAGATTACAAATAGTCCTATCACTCTCTGGAGCTTTTATGTCTTCACAGTAGGTCATCTGAAGTTAAAATAGTCCTATCACTCTCTGGAGCTTTTATGTCTTCACAGTAGGTCATCTGAAGTTAAAATAGTCCTATCACTCTCTGGAGCTTTTATGTCTTCACAGTAGGTCATCTGAAGTTAACAAATCTTTGTCATTATCATCAATATTAAGTCAAAAATGAAATAGGATTCTTTTAATTTAGAGTCAAGATATCAAGTCACATGTAAGGGTAAAATAAATAGTTGTGAATGAAATAGGGTTCTTTGAATTTAGAGTCAAGATATTTAGTCAAATGTAAACTATTCTTTGAATTTATTACGACAAACTATTTAGTTAATAATGAAATACAGTTACATTGCAATATAGAGACCAAATATTTTAATCAGTTTTGAAATAGTCAAAAATTACATAGGAATCTTTGTATTTATAGTCAGATATTAAATAGGGTTCTTTTTATTCATAGTCAGCTTTAAAATAGGGTTTTTCGTATTTATAGTCAAATATTAAATAGGGTTCTTTGTATTTATAGTCAAAAATTATATAGGAATCTTTGTATATAAGGACAAAAGTATTTATATTAATGTGAGAGGATTCAATTTTAATTTAGAAACAAAATATTATAGGGTCTTCAAGCAGAGAAAGAAAAAAAGGAAAAAGAGCTACTTGAACAACAGAAATTTGTTAATGAAATTAGATCAAAGGTAAGAAGTTTTATCAGTTATATATTTATAATACCTATTTCAAATGATCCACTGACCTTTGACTTGTTTTTGTTCAGTCAACCTAGCAATTGTTAAAAAGTTTAAGGATGAAAAAGAGTACAAAAGTTTGTTTTAAATTTGTGAGAAATCACACCTACATACAGTTGAATCTTGTTGTGTTGAAGTTCACAGGACCATTGCAAAATTTGAGTTGTCTGAAATTTGACTTAAGGGAAGTAAGGGATTAAGTAAGATAGACAACTCTTGTCAGGTAAGTTTGACAAATGTGGATGCAAACTGTTGTCGGTCATTTACAATATATCAATCTTCATATTTTTACTCTCTGATGTGTTATTATCTGAATTTTACCAGGTATAGATTCAATAATTGTCTGGAAGCTTAGAGAGAAAAAA
The DNA here is from genome assembly GCA_963680875.1 of Bathymodiolus brooksi. Taxonomy (NCBI): domain Eukaryota; kingdom Metazoa; phylum Mollusca; class Bivalvia; order Mytilida; family Modiolidae; genus Bathymodiolus; species Bathymodiolus brooksi. The sequence goes on from OY804576.1 coordinate 1,522,478, forward strand.
GAAACATGCATCTGATTACAGGGTTACATCAATACACAATTGGTTATTTAAAAATTACAAAACTTAACAAAATGCACTGTCGTAGAAATCTAAAAATACCATGTAATTGATAATGATCTTATAGGTGTCTAATTTAATAATAAATTTGGTCAAGCCACGATATATCTGAGATATTGCTAAAGTTGGCATTAAACACCAATCAATCAATCAATCAATCAACCATGTAATTGAACACTACTAATAAAACATATATTTCTTTAATCTGTTGTAATAGCTGATCGGCAGCCTGCTATTCTGAACAGTGCGTTCAACATTTAAATGAGTATTGTTAAATATAAAATGTGTGATATATCTGTACACAGTGGGCTGTTTCATGGCCTCGAAGTTTTCGCTACACTCGTATTGTCACGACATCAAGTGCTTTGAAAGTTATCATTAAATAATATTTCATTCATATGATTATCTCTTCAATTAAGAAATCTAATTGTTTTCTTTACAAATGATAATTAATATTTTTCAAAATAAATCTCACATGACGTGGTAAGCATCGGAGTCCATGCTGTTTGTTAATTGATTTAATTGATAATTTCAACATAACAAACATAATTTGAATGGATATGTATCTTAGAGGGTAAAAAACTACTTCGAGAAACCGGAAATTTCGACATATCGAAATTTGAGATAAGAGGAGTAAATAAAGTTGAACAGCACTAAGTTTAAAACGGGACTTCAGACAAATTTCGACTTAACTGAAATTTTGAGTAAACCGAGTTTAATGATAGAACAAGATTCAACTGTACATATATTGAATTCAATAGTACTTTGATATTAAAATATTTTGTGCTGTGAAACTGTATAAGATTTTAATGTTTTCTGTAGATATACTGACTTCTAACACACAAAACACTGGATTAAGTTTAACACACAAACCAGGTTATTGTTTTGTCATACAAACTAAGTACATTTTTGTAATAAGTTAACTTTATATCATTGTGGATTAAGTTTGTGTTAATAATGCTATACTTTTTTACAATCTGATATTTTATAAATAAATTGTGCATTTGACTTTTTTGTGACATTGTGGTTTATGTATCTCTTTGCAGCTAAATATAGCACAGTCAGAATTAGATATTTATTTAAGTAATCAACAAAGTGAAACCAATAAATTGAAGGAAATGGAGAAAAATCTAGAGAAAGCCAAAAGTACTCTGGAAGACAGAACTAAGTGAGTAATAGTAAAATAAAATCTAGAGAAAGCCAAAAGTACTCTGGAAGACAGAACTAAGTGAGTAATAGAGAAAAATCTAGAGAAAACCAAAAGTACTCTGGAAGACAGAACTAAGTGAGTAATAGTAAAATAAAATCTAGAGAAAACCAAAAGTACTCTGGAAGACAGAACTAAGTGAGTAATAGAGAAAAATCTAGAGAAAACCAAAAGTACTCTGGAAGATAGAACTAAGTAAGTAATAGAGAAAACCAAAAGTACTCTGGAAGATAGAACTAAGTAAGTAATAGAGAAAACCAAAAGTACTAAGGAGGTCACTTATCAATGTAAGACAGTCCATGTGATGCTGTCAACATAATAAATATGATGTTTTTCACAACTAAAAAAAAGAACAATAAAGTTTTTTTTCTCATTATTTTTATTCCAATTACAGATTGTACTTTAAAATTTTCAATATTTTATTACCGTTTATCTCAAATTGAAACCACTTGTAGCAGAGTTGCAGATTAAAAAAAATTTCCTGTCAGACATTGGGTCCTGCAAGTAAGAGAGTTTGCCAGACCTACTTATTTTTTAGAAATTTTTTAATAGTTCACTTTCAATACATTATGATTAAAGGGACATCTTAAAGCCTCACAGTTAACGACTACTACGACCAGATTAAGGATATTACCAAAAGGGTTAGTGAGTGAGACCACATTCAATTTAGATAGCCCTGCAACATCAAATAATCAATACTTCATATTATTAAGATCTCATATTCCGACCTTTTGGCTTTTTTATTCTCTAGATAAATCGATAGGTAGTGGGAGCTTTTTTCCAGGTTTAGACCCCTCCGTAATAGCCCTGTGACCAGAGTAAGATTTTTAAAGATTTAATCGTCAGAAATACTATACGGCTACATTATATACCATTCGATTCGTCAGAGTATGTACTTTCATAATATGGATGTCGTCAAAATCAAATGTGGTAACAGTTTTCCAGAAAATGAGGTCGAAGGTCATCAACCAATTTAACAGTATTTCACACCGTAAAGACAGAAAGCAAAATTGCAGTCTTTTCTTGATTTTTTTTACTAGGTATCAATATTTCCTGTTGAATAATGATATATTTGTCCGAAAACTAAAATCTATTTACAGAACGTATTATGACGTTTAAAGAAACGTGGGAAAAGTTACAACATTTTTTTACTTTTGAATTATATTATCAACTTTATCAGTAACTTTACTGTTGAAATGTTATTGAAATACATTGGTATACAAATGGATTTGTATCCAATAATTAAAAAAAATAGCATGTTTTACTTAACGTTAGCTGAGTAATGATAAAGGGACAAAATGAAACATCTTGACTAAAACATCAAACATTGTGTGAAATCCATTCAACTGAAGTATTCTTGAGTGAATTTAACTCTTTACCCTATAACTGTATTTTTAGCCACAGTAGAATTACTGATAACATAGTCAGTCTCCACAGCTGATAAGAAAATCAGCTGCATCATTTCCATAGAGAATTTCAACAAAATAGATATCAACCAAGGGTACACTCAGATTATCTTAATATGTGGATTAATTAATTTAAAAAACCATAATAAAGTATACATGTATATATTTATTTTTGTTATAAAATTACAGGGTTCGTACGGGTCATGGAATCCTGGAAAAGTCATGGATTTTTATTTTGTAAAATAAAGGCCTTTAAAAGTCATGGAAAACTGTATTTTATCGAAAAGTCCTTGAATAGTCATGGAAAATTATTATTTGAGCTGTAATCTTTATTAAATGTATTCAAACATCTAAAATTAAGAGATTCTCCCGATTTCTGTCGTAACTGTTTCCTTTAGACGTACTTGAAACAAGGCACCAGTTGCAGTAAATGTAAAATAAGGATTTTAAGTTCATTTCTCTAAAATTATTTGTAAACATATGCAACCGGATGTATAGACTGGTTTCCTAATGTACTACAGTTTCCTGCATTAAATGGTGTTGCAGTAGGAAACCAGATATTGGAAAACGTACTTTTGGCTTTTAAAATGTCAGGCAACTGCCATTTTCAGATCAAGTGGTTAGACAACCCTGAATATAAAAAGTTTGTTGGATATGGGAAGTAGTGAGAGCAAAGCAAAAGGCTCATTTGGTCAAAAGGAATTTTATTTTTCGAATATGGGTGAAACTGCCCTTGAAGAAGAGCCCAGAGGAACACTAAACATTATGATTTTTCTAAAAATAAATCATCTACCAATTTTATAATATAGCTCGCTTATGAGGTGTGTATTTCCATATTCTAAAAATGACAGCTTCCACATACAAATACAGCATGTTGTAGTTTTTGCTACAAAATGGCTGGAAACTCTTCTTTTAAAATTAAATGGCTTGAAAAGCCAGAATATAAGTGTCTGTCTCAAATACAGAACAAATTTAAAGCTGCATCATGTAATGTGTGTATAAAGGATATTAACATCAGTAATATAGGGGGAAGAGTGGACTTAAAAGTCACATTTAGTCAACAAAACACTCTGAACATATAAAAAAAAACAGTTTGAGACTGTCAGTGTGAGTTAATAATCAAGTGGAACCAGCCAGTGTCCAGCCTACAAAAAAATTATTGGAGGAGTCTGTGGCAACAACAGATTTCATAAAAATGGAGATATAATTTTGACATTAAACATGGTAAAAAACCCACTCTTCCTTTGTCCTAAAGGTGACCTCTTAATACAGGTTTGATTGTATTATCATCTAGGGCCAATTGATGTACTGGTTTTACTGGAAACATATTTACACAGAATTAATAGATGGAAATCTCATAAACATACATTGTACAGGTTTTTCAGAGTATGTTCTCAGATGATATGATGGCAAACAAATGGCCCTTGGAGAACCGAATCATGCTCTTTGGCAGTCTTTGGAATCCGTCCATATTTGATAGAATCAATAAAAAAAAAGATAAAAAAGAAGATATATATGTTCTCTTATTTGATGAATCTCCAAGCTATACTAGAATTAAGTTATAAATTTAAATAGAAAACTGAAAGGGTTGTAATTGTCTCATTGTCCAACGGGCCACTTCCATTTTGATGGTAACTCAGGTCACGTTGGCATAAATGACTACCAAGTGTGCTGTTTATGATGGATAATTTCTTATATACTCATATACATGTACAAAGGTTAGAACATGATAAATAATGTGATTACTCAAAAAAAAGTCATGGAATTTTCTCACAAAAGAGGTGTATGAACCCTGAAATTACCTTTCCAATGGTATACAAAATTCCAATTAAATATTTGCTATATTTCCTCCAGTCTCATCCAAATAATAAAATTTCCAGATGATATTATGAAAAAATGTATTTTAAGAATAAATATTTTGCAATTTATGTACTTTGTTGTCAATTATTTTGTTCCCTATGATAAGTGAAGTGGCATCCATCCTTGCACAGGTGAACATCACATGTTTTGCACCCATAAACAGTCTCCTTTCTCACTTTATTGTTCAGGTGAATACGACATCTACGTTTTGATTTCATGTGGACAGATTCATGTCCTGAAAAGTTTTGCTCTTCGAATTGTATGCCGTTGTTCAGCCCCTTTCCTTTTCCTCCCACAGAAGCCTGCAATAAGTTCATGGGCTAGTTCTATTCTAAAGTCCAGATGAGTGAATCTTTTTTTTTCCGCATTTTGTCGTCTGGATGAGTTAGAAAATATAATAAAAGCATTCACAATTGAGCAATTCATGACAAACCAAAAGATATATTTCCACGATTTTTCCCCATCCCTTCCTAGACTGTATGTCATCCTTAGCTGATGATGGCGGTCAACTCCATTCATTTTCTGATTATATACAGTTGCACAATGCAGCTGAATCATATTTAGTACATTGCGGCCAACTCTCCTTGTGACATTAATTTGTTCATTCAGGTTACTAAGAGTACTTAAAAAAGCAACTTGTTTTTTATCCTGCCACACTGCAGCAACTATATTTCCTTTTTGCAACTCTCGACTCCCCACGTCTCATCTTCAGTTTTTTTAATTCGTCTGGAAAGCCATGCCGATTCATTCGAATTGTTCCACAGAAATGAATATCATTGGCTAGGAGATCCTCCGCTAGTTTCAAACCAGTAAAGTAGTTATAAAAGATATGATGGAATTTTCCATGAAGATCATTTGTTAAAGTTGTAACAACTTCATATCCTAACCCATGCTCACTTTGGTGAGTTCCATGTCCCAGATATATGTTAAAATCAGAAAGAAAGGCGGTGTTTGCGTCACAACTCATCCACACTTGTATCCCCCTTTTTATTGGTTTAGCAGGTAAATACTGCTTGAATGAAAGTCTGCCAGTCCACTTAATCATTGCCTCTTTAATAGAAATGTTTTTATAAAGTTTGTATTTTGTTGAAAAACTTTGTTTGGTCATATCTAGGACTGGTCTCACTTTGTAAAGTTTGTCATAGTTCTCATCACCCCTGTTCAACTCGTTTGCCCGGTCACTGACATGTAGATATTCAGTTAGTTTCTCATATTGACGTATTGTAAATGTTGATTTAATCCCATCATTTCCTATAAAAAAATTTCCTGGACCAGTAATCCTTATAGCCAGGCAATTCGTTAATTCCCATGAAGATATTTACTCAAAAATACGCACAAAGTTCATTGTCAGTAATTTCATACCATAATGGATCCTCCTCTCCTTTCGGGTCCATTTTCCAACGTGCATAATTATTTGTGTTTCGCACTATGTTTCCAATCATGTCTGGATTAAACATTAAGTCAAAGTAATCCTTTGGAGAAGCAGTTTCCACATTAAAACCGTCTGGAAACACTGGTTCTGTGAAGTCGTGAACTTCCACATCTCGAAATCGTCATTTTCCGACTCACTGTTATCACCTCCTTGTTCATCCTCACTGCTATCCAGAGCATTAGGGATGTCTACATCTGATCCCACTTCAGAAAACCCTTCAAAATCGCTATCGTCATCATCAGATTGAAAATATCTATCCAGTATTTGATCGTTTGTTGGCAATGCCACCATGTTAGTTTACTATATCAACCACGCGGTATTTTTCATTCATAAAACAAAGAACATTCCAATTTCTGACGTAATTTTGGTTTTCCTGGATTGTCCAATGATATTTCTTTCATGATAGGATTCCCTATCATGTACCTCGTTTCACTACACACTAAAAATAGAGGGTCGTCTAGAGGCGCTTATGCAGAAATGTAAACAAAGCATCCATAGTCGCTTGTGTGGAAATGATATGGAGACGTCGAGAGGCGCTTCTGCGGAAATACGGGGAAGGCGTCCAGAGACGCTTATGTGTGGGAAAGAGTTAATGCACTATATCGTTATCTCATTTATTACATGAAGTAAAATATAAAAAATGAAGTGAAAATGAAGAACGACAATTATAGAGACAACGTCAATACAAGACACAACGAGACGAAGGAAGACAAACAAATGAAAACATTACACAGAACATTAAAAGCAAATGAGCAACACCTAACCAAAACATAAGATTGCTTGCAGGGGTTAAAAAATCTTGGACCACCTCACTAGCCCAGGGCTAGCATACTCCCAAATATTACTAGCCCGAATCTATGAACCACTAGTCCTGATCAATACCGTGATTTCATGAATCCGACTTGCAGACTTGAACCCTTGTATAACATGTACAATGTATATTAGTTTTAACTATCTTTCTTTTCAGATCTGGTATTGCATTTTATTTTCACTTATTTTCCACAGTTCAGGTCACTGTAAGGCCAAAAAAAAATATGTGTGTTTATGGTCACATGACAAAAAAATCTAGGGTCGGTTGGCATTAAAAAATTAATTTTTTTTTACTATCGGCAAAACCGGAAATAGTCGTTCCTGTAATCCGATTCCGGTATTTCATTTTCGAAATTTCCGTAAAGCCGTCATTTGTTGAAGCTGTTTTATGACGAGAATACGCAGTTTTTCTACCTTCTTTGCTCTCAATTTCGACAAAAAGCTAGCGGTTGAATAAATAAAGCATTGCTGCTGATTAAACAACATATAACATATATGAATATAAGTAGATACGCGAATATTGACAAGTTTGTCAATATCCGATATATATTTTTACTAGCCCGTCGGGCATACAGCTGATTATTTCAGCTAGCCCAAATGTGGAAATTACTAGCCCCGGGCGTCGGGCTAGGGGATTTTTTAACCCCTGGCTTGTGTATAAAGCCACACTGAAAGGGTAAACAGTTCCTGCATATTGTAAGACGATTTTTGTACCGGGGCAATCGCAAACTAACAAACATGGATACATGTAGTTTGAACAGGAGGCATACATGAATAGTACTAGTATACTATTTTCCGAGATGGGTCTTTGTATCTGTCTTACATAGCCACCTAAAAACAAGTTTGCTTCAAATTAAATAAACATAAGAGTAGCATCAATATGTTCCAAGAAACGTTTATTGGTCAGTTAGCTGACTTGTGTCCTCTCTCAGTGTATGTGTTTGTGCACAATTCTGACCCTTGGCAGAAGCATTATCTGTACATGCAAAGTTTTACTCGATGCAAACACGTGATTTTTGCATGGTAATTTTCCCTTACATGAACATACAAGATCTTGCAAAAAGTCTGCTGACATCGGTCCTTCAAGGTATACTGGTTGTAGAGAACCCTTTCCTCTTTGCAATCTGTATTCTAATATTGATGGAATATTGGGTTTTGCTACATGTGAGGCTGTCCAGATTTGGATCTGAAGGAATACTCGATGACTATGCTGTTTCAGTGCTGCTTCAGAGGGGGGATAATCTGACTAAACTTGAATCTTGACTAGTAGCAACTTTTAGTAAGACTGATGGTCACTAAGCATTCAGTTAGCTCCAAGCATTTTCTCGAGCCATTTGTTTGCATTGCATCTGACATTTCCGAATTTTCTTCAGAACCTAATCCGATATTTTATCATGTTATGCTTGCTAGTGTACAACTTACAGCAACTTCTGTGATAAACCATTTGGATATCACCAGCTTGTATTTGATCCAAAGATCCATCTATAAATTTATTGCAAATTTCATCTGAGCTCAGAAAGCCTTGACTTGTTGCTATGAGTGAATATATTAACTTCCTCATCACAATTTCTCTGACAAATTATACATGTCTCGAAGTAAAGCCACAGTTTAGGATACTTTGAACAACTGGGACAGAGTTTTAATGGACTTCCCCAGTCGGACATTTCCGAATTTTCTTCAGAACCTAATCCGATATTTTATCGTGTTTCAAAAATTATACACACCTATGATTATAACTATCTTTAAACTTAATCTAATCTTTCATTTATTTACAATTTAAAATCTCAAAACTTCACGGAAAACCCACAAAAACCAATTCACATCGAATATACAGACAAATGAAAATATAAAAGAGATATTAAGCAAGGTAAATTCGACACTCAAGCTATATATAGTGACAGTAAGTTACGGATCGAATCGGGGCGGTAAAGAGATTCTGGAAGAAGTCTAAAATCCAAGATTTTGTAGTGTATGTTTTGATCGTCTCCGATAATCATTTTAATGGTGGTAATAACGTTTTAATGTTTATAAGTATTGAGATAATATATTAAAAGATATAGTATGTCAATTTTTTTAACAATTTGATAGATAATTTTGTATTAATTAGAATTGAAACCTAGTCGGAACTAAAAAATAAAGCGACATTTCACGTTTTCTTTTGATATAATTTTCTAACAAAGTATTAAAATTTTTATTTTTCATTCATTATGAATAATATAGGGTTTATAGAATTTGCATACGGTAAAATAAGATATATTTTCAACGCAGTATCAAAATGCGAATCAATTTATCTAGCACATGTTCTGTTCTATTTCATATGAAATTTCATAACTAAAAGTCTAAAAGTCGAATTCCCAAAAATGGCGCCATACGAATTTTTGACGACAAGCTAAAATTGCAAGAGGATGCATTTAGCATTCGGAGTTCGGTAATTTTGTTATTACCCTTAGCTATTCATATACCAATTTTCTGCCGTATAGTATGAAGTGAAATTAAACTCTGTTAATATGCGACTTTTTCTCACTTTGTCACTGCACTATAAACTTAATTGGCCATGCAGCCATAACGGAAATGATCAATTTACAACGATTACTGATAGGATACGAAAGAAAAATCCGGAATGGGAATTGCTTCCTGAAATTTAGCATAAACAGAAAGGAACAGAAATTTTTACAGATTTGTTTACAACTTTTGACTTTATTAACAATAATCAAAGATCCTTCGCTTAGAGGCCTAAGAGGTAACCAGGACCGACAGAAATTTAATTTTTGACAGCCCCAAGCAGTAAAAATGTTTGCGGGTCATTAGGTCTGACACAAAGACGTCATTTGCCGGACACGCTAAATTTCTGCACCCTAGGTCTGACAGGACCAATGATTAGATGCATCTCTGTTGTAGTCGTGTCACAAGATCAATCCTGACCCGGGGCAAATGTACAGTTAACTTATACATAATTGAATTGTTTAAAGAAAGGTGTTGAAAGGTGATTAAATATGTTTATTGAAGGATGTTATAATTTAATAGACAAATGTTTAAGCAACACCTAGAAGTGTGTCACTGATAGTGTATGGTTTTGAAGTAAATTTTATTTCTATAACCAGAAATTATTAAAAAATCTTTTCGCGAATAAGCATTTCTGTCATTTTTACACATGCATTCAAAATCAAATCATTCACAAACTTATTCATGTGGATATAGCCCATTAAAAGGTATGCTCATACTAATTTCGTCATTAAAATTGTCAATTACACCCTATGCAGCTGGTCCAGAAAGTTGAGGACAGTATATGGCTATATATCAATATCAAACTGCTTCCCAAGTTTCATTGTTTGTTGGATTCTTAATTTCGTGGATCAGCCTAGCCACGAAAATTGGTACCCCACGAATAAAAGTGAGGTGACAGTATACCGCTACATTGTATCTCAAGAAATTAAGACGGCCAACATCTATTTGTTGACTTACTTTTTATTCAATATTTAACAGGGAACTGGGTAACATTCAAAAGAGATTACCAGAATCAGAAAATATAATAGAAAAGGCAAAGAAAGACTTTCAACAAGCTGTTAATGCAGAAGAGAAATCATCCAATGAGGTAATATGTGTGAGGAGGTATATAAAATAAACAAAAATGAGGTGGGGAGATATATAAAATAAACAAAAATGAGGTGGGGAGGTATATAAAATAAACAAAAATGAGGTGGGGAGGTATATAAAATAAACAAAAATGAGGTAGAGAGATATATAAAATAAACAAAAATGAGGTGGGGAGGTATATAAAATAAACAAAAATGAGATGGGGAGGTATATAAAATAAACAAAAATGAGATGGGGAGGTATATAAAATAAACAAAAATGAGATGGGGAGGTATATAAAATAAACAAAAATGAGATGGGGAGGTATATAAAATAAACAAATATGAGATGGGGAGATATATAAAATAAACAAAAATGAGGTGGGGAGATATATAAAATAAACAAAAATGAGATGGGGAGGTATATAAAATAAACAAATATGACATGGGGAGGTATATAAAATAAACAAAAATGAGATGGGGAGGTATATAAAATAAACAAATATGAGGTGGGGAGGTATATAAAATAAACAAAAATGAGATGGGGAGGTATATAAAATAAACAAAAATGAGGTGGGGAGGTATATAAAATAAACAAAAATGAGGTGGGGAGGTATATAAAATAAACAAAAATGAGATGGGGAGGTATATAGAATAAGCAAAAATGAGATGGGGAGGTATATAAAATAAACAAATATGACATGGGGAGGTATATAAAATAAACAAAAATGAGGTGGGGAGGTATATAAAATAAACAAATATGACATGGGGAGGTATATAAAATAAACAAAAATGAGGTGGGGAGATATTTAAAATAAACGAAAATGAGGTGGGGAGGTATATAAAATAAACAAAAATGAGATGGGGAGGTATATAAAATAAACAAAAATGAGATGGGAAGGTATATAAAATAAACAAAAATGAGGTGGGGAAATATATAAAATAAACAAATATGAGGTGGGGAGGTATATAAAATAAACAAAAATGAGATGGGGAGGTATATACAATAAACAAAATGAGGTGGGGAGGTATATAAAATAAACAAAAATGAGGTGGGGAGGTATATAAAATAAACAAAAATGAGGTGGGGAGGTATATAGAATAAACAAATATCTAACTTGTTTAAGTTTAACCTTGATGTTTGTACATTATAAATGTTTAAAAATAAAATTTTCCTGTTCACCATTTCTCTGGTCAAGTTAATTACAAAGCTTGTTTTCAGTCATTATTATAACATTAGGTGTGATGTCAAATTTTATACAAAGAACCTGATGCTGGAAAAATATGCTAAAAAAATTTGAATAACCCTAATATAAATTTGGTAGAGGTGATTTTGATGGAACAGTGGGGTAACAGTAAGTAAACAATTATTTATGAATGTCCTGAGTAGGTCAAAAACATATTTGTAGTTGGTTACTTATGATGTTTTAAATGTTGGAGTGACACTGGTAATATGTTACTAATTTTTAGATATAACTTTGCAATGATTATTGAAATACTTATGACTATTGTTTGTTTTGTAGCTTAGAGTTATGAGAAGTAAAGTAGAGGAGGCTAGAAGCTCAATGCAGGCAGCTAAGAGTAAAGGAAAGGTTATAGATGCTCTCATGCAGATGAAGAAAAATGGTCAACTGCCTGGAGTATATGGAAGATTGGTAATACATAATACACAACTTATTTTTAATGACTGTTACATGTATTTGGTATTTCTAATATTATAGGTCAAGACTTGTCTACTTTTTATAGTCTATGGAGATTTTGGCAATTAAGAAAAAAAACATTAATGCACAGAGAAACTAGCTGTTTGTACTGTTTCTGTAAACCAGGGGATTTTCTTGGTGGTTAAAAATAGATGCAATTACAATCACCGGTGCCTTTCAATATAGAAACAACAGAACTCAACATACTTGTTGAAAAGAGTGTGACTTAATTATCTTTGAGAGGACTTAAGGATTAAGTGATAGAAAATCTTGGAGACTTTCATAGAGTTTCTGATTATATTATTGTTCCTTTCCCTGCTGCCACATGTCCCCTGCTGAATGTTAACTGTATTTAATTGTATATTTATAGGGTGATCTGAGTGCTATAGATCAACAGTTTGATGTTGCTATGTATATTTATAGGGTGATCTGGGTGCTATAGATCAACAGTTTGATGTTGCTATATCAACGGCCTGTGGAGCTCTAGATCACATTGTTGTAGATACAATTAACACAGCACAGAAGTGTGTAGAATACTTGAAGAAAAATAACATAGGTTCTGCTACATTCATTGGTCTTGAAAAGATGGCGAGATGGAAAGAACACACTCAGAGAAAGATAAACACGTAAGATTTATATTTATAGATAGGATTTCTGAAACCAATCATATTTCCTATTAAAGCAAACAGCTTGCTCAGACCCAGTCAATTCATGTATGTTAATGTATAAGATATAAATATTAACATAGAAAAAACAGTGATTTACCTTGCTTGTATTGGTAAACAATAAGTGCAAATTTATAATTATGAAAGTAAAGTTTAAACATGGATGGTCATCAATTCCATCAATATCAACAAAACGAACAATCACCTCTCATCTTAACTGAACTTGTACACAAAAAGATATGACTTGTGACTTTGGTAATCCAGGTCCTGGCTTGGGACAGGCACAACAATGTGGTGGGGTTAATTCAAGTTAATGTGATTTACCAGATTCATGTGGTCAGTATAACTGGTGACCATGTCTGTTGTCTGTAAGTTATGATTTTATCTTATTTACATTGTAATTCTAATAAGATTTGATGATAAACTTGTAGCTATATAGTATTGTATAATGTGGTAATTCTGTTTCTATCACACTTTATCTGTGTATTAAAGGGTCCGGGTGGCTCAATGAGTTAGGTAGTTGGATTACCTAACAACTCATACAAGCCTATCACCAATATGGCGTGGGTTCGCAGCCGCAAGTGATAAAGTATCAGTTGCTTGCCCATGGTCAGTGGTTCTCTCCGGATACTCCGGCTTCTTCCACCACTAAAACTGGTCGCCATGATATAGCTGAAATATTGCTGAAAGTGACATTAAACACAATAAAATCAATCAATCAATCTGTGTGTTAAAGCTTTCTGATATTATTTTTTTTATATTTATAGACCAGAAAATGTCCATAGATTATTTGATCTTGTAAAGACAAAAGATGCCATTATACTACCAGCTTTTTACTTTGCTTTGAGAGATACATTAATTGCTAATGACCTAGACCAGGCTACCAGAATAGCTTATGGTAAAACTAGATACAGAGTGGTTACCTTACAGGGAGCACTTATAGACCAGTCAGGTAACATGTCTCTTTATTTTTTTATTGATAATCTTAGGTAGTTTTACTGTTATTTGTCGTACCTAACCACTATTAGAAAGGTTTGAATCTCTGATTGTTTTATATCGATCAGGGCGAGGTTTGCAACATTATGTGATCAAGTTTGTCAGTGACTTGCGACAGGTTTGTGGTTTTCTCCATGTCCTACGGTTTCCTCCACCAATAAAACTGAACGCCACGATATAACTGAAATATTGTTGAAAGTTATTAACCGGCCAATTTTTTTTACCTGGAGTTATTCAAGGAAACCACTTTTCTAAGTTTGTGTTTTGACTGAAATATGCTTTGTATACATATTTGTGATTGACTATTATTTATACTGGAATTGAATGTTGATGCTGCTATGACTGATGTTTTGACAGGTACAATGAGTGGTGGTGGTAAATCTGTATGTAAAGGTAGAATGGGAACAGCTTTAGTGGCTGAAATAGATCCTAAACAACTGGCTAATATGGAAAATATGCTGGAGAAGGTATTTATAAAGATAATAGGTTTAGACCATCCAGATGTTGTTAGGTTTGTTTAAGTAGGACACCAAACCTGCCTCAACCCAAACTATTTATATACATTTTTATTTTACTATTTGCAGCCATTTTATTTTACTAAAGTTTTATTTTTCAAATATTTGAGAGAGAAAAATAATTGACCAGTCCACTAGAGAAACTACAAGTCAGGTACAACTAGCTTGAATATTTGTCAGGATGTTTTGAACATAAGTAGAATGAATAAGAATTGTAATAAGATTAAAGGTATACAATTCTTTTCTTCTTAATCAAGATGAATCAGATATTTATAGAGTTTTATTAACTTTTTAATTACAGATGACGTTAGAGGCTCAACAGAGTAGACTAAACAAAGAAAGACTAGAAGATGTTATCAGAAGAGAAGAGAAAGATCTGTCACATATGAAACATTCATTTGACAAGTGTAAAATGGATATTGAGGTAGGTATTATTATAAATCATGTTTTAACACATTCAGGTATTTCTTAAGCATACATATGATGTATATTGTTTTGTCTAAAAGGTTTCATAGCAATGTAAACACAATCAGATCTTTAATTTTACCGAAGCAAGTGGCCGTGATCGTATGGTAGTTGGAGTTACAACTACCTATGCAATCAGTGTACTCGATATGTGATAAAGTTTGTCAGTGACTTTTGACAGGTTAGTGGTTTTCTCTGGGTACTCCGATTTCCTTCACCAATAAAGCTGACCACCACAATATAGCTGGAATATTGTTGAAAGTGGTGTTAAATACCATAAACCAACCATTTGATTTGATTTATATGTATAATATATCTATACAGTAATTTATTTGATTTGATTTTGTAATATGTAGTTACTAACTCCTTTCAAAAATGTAATTTATTTTGTTCAGTATATATTTTTATAGGCAAGCAAAGAACAGCAGTCAAGATTGGCATCACAAATAAAAGAACAAGAAGTCAGAGTCAAGGCTGCTGCTCCTGATGAAAAGGAGTTAAAACAGCTGGAGAAAAAAGTGGGAGAATACAAAAAAGGTGTGTTGGAGTCGTAGGTTTGGTTTATGATTTATAGAGTTTAATGCCACTTTCAGCAATATTTCAGTTATATCATGACAGTCAGTTTAATTGGTGGAGGGACCCGGAGAAAACCACTGACATGTCACAAGTGACTGACAAACGTTATCACATAATGTTGTGGACCTCTTTATGAACGAGGTTCGAACTCACAACTTTAGTGGTGATAGGTACTGATTGCACAGGTAGTTGTAATCCAACTACCATACGACCACGACATCCATGTGGAGTTGTAGGAAATTCACAATTATAATACATGTATGAATACAAAAATGATAGAAAGGTAACCAGTTGACAATGCTTACTTTCTGAGGTATTATGAAAGGTAACCAGTTGACAATGCTTACTTTCTGAGGTATTATGAAAGGTAACCAGTTGACAATGCTTACTTTCTGAGGTATTATGAAAGGTAACCAGTTGACAATGCTTACTTTCAGAGGTATTATTTTGTTCCTTGGCATTGTTAATATATATACAGCCAACCTAAAAAAAAACAACAAAGCTGTAGCCTGAAGCGAATAATTTAAAAGTTATGTTTGGAGTTTTGGGTAGTTTCAGTTATTGTAGGTTGGTTGAGTTTCAGTAAAATTTATGGATGACCTACTATAAGATAATAAGAAAAATTTATTTTGATTCGGCATAAAATCAAATATACAGCACAAGCTCTGAAGAGCTTTTGACCGAATATAAAAACATATACATAACATAAAACAACACAAGATAACAACATGCATTACTAATTTAAAACATACATAGATCAGCTATAGCATGCAGTAAAAATTTGGCAACAAATTAGAATGAATTAAAATTCCTTAAAACTATAGCATATGTTTAAGATTATAAAAATTTCAAAAAGAATGAAATAATATCAACTTGTATTGATTACCCAATTACTGGAATGATGTGCAAATAATGCAATTTGAAATTGAAATAAGATTCATGCAGAAATCAAACATAAAAATACAGCAATAACAGTCCAATAGCAACAAAAAGCAAGAGTAAATGAAAAGCAACTAAAACAAATGTGTTATCTGCAAGCAGAACAGCGACATTTCGAACCACTCCAGGACTGGATCAGACTTTTATAATGTGGAAAAATATTTTCAGTCCTGAAATGGTTTGGAAGGCTGTTCCATAATGTTGCGGCAGCAAACTTGAAAGATTTTTTACCGTAATGAGTTGACTTAACCCCGGGGCATGTCCAGAACATTTACATACCTGAAAGAATATTTAGAATTTTTACACTGACCAAATTTTGTAAGCACACAGGAGCTATTTTGTTCACAATTTTAAAAGTTTCTAGAGCCATTGTTCTTATCCATCTGATCTGCAAGGAAGGCACCTTAGCTTTATGTAGGAGCTGTTGTAATCCTCATAAACAAAACGGAGTTCTCTTTCCTGCACCTTTTCTAGCTTTTTTGAATTTTTCTCAGTACAGAAGTGCCATGCCAAAGGGAAAAGTTAAAATTACTAAAAATAAAAGTATGAAAAATAGTTAGTTTACTTAGTCTGTTCAAAAGAGAGCCCAAACGTTTTAAAACATTTAATTGCTGTGAAGCCTTCCTGCAGATCGAACTGACATGAGCATCAAAATTTAACTGATAATCAATTTCAATACCTAATAATTTAACTGTTTTTTCCCAAGTAAGATCAGAATTTTGAATATGTATAGAAGGGTTTTTAATCATAAGTCTTTTTGCCAACAGCCAAAACTTGAAACTTGTCTGGATTTGCTTGCATTTTATTCACCCGGAACCACTCAATAAGTATTTTTGACTCGGATTCCAGAGTTGAAATTAATAAATCAAAATCAGGACTGCAGAAAGACAGTATTGTCATCTGCATAGTTATTTAGACTTCAATTTTTTATAAAAAAAGAAAAATATCATTTATAAATACATTGAACAACAACGGCCTTAGTATAGAACCCTGCGGTACGCCTTTATGGATGTCAGCCCAACCACTCGGAACATTGTTGACTTTTATTTGTTGTTTTTGATTTGATGAATAGGACTTTAGAAGAGCAACTGAATGGGAGGATACACCATATGCTGATAATTTATCTAGCAAGATATTGTGAGGCAGGCAGTCAAAAGCCTCAGAAAGATCCATAACATCGACAGAAATTAACTTTTATAGGCAGTAGCCATCTGGGCCCCTAAATTTAAAAAACTGGTAGCCTAGGTCTAAATGTAGGGGCACAAGTATCACCGATGGGGACCGCAAAGCGATCCGAACATGCTAGGGAGGTTGTTTACTCTTATTTTTATAAAAAGTGGTTTGAATCTGAATATGACCTACATCTAATCCTTTTGACAAAGTTTGATCTTTCAATCAGTAATACATTAAATCAAATACACAATGGAAAAATCTCATTTAGAAGACATGAACTACACACTGATGCTTCTGAATACTGTCTAATTTATAAGAGACACAACCACTGATAAATTGGTTCATGACAGTCTTGTCGCCATGAGCTTGACAAGTCGGGCATACCATACCATCGTCGGTGAGTTTAAGCCACGGTCTATCTTTTTCCCATTCTGTAGAATAACTCCTCACCCTTTTAGAAGACTCATATTCACTGTAGTATAGAGTTTTATCTTCAGTTTTTCTTTTTTTAATAGGAGGATTCACACCTTTTATAAAGTTCCACATTTTGATGAAACTTTCCGGAAATTCATAAATTTTATTAATTGTCCATTAACGGAGAAGGTATGGGAAAATTCTGTATATGGTACATTTAATTTATAATTACCATGTGCTTTTTTCAGTGCTTGTGTCTTATTTATATAAATTAGACAATATTTAGAGGAGGAAAAGACTAGAGAAAAGCTAGCCGCAGTTGCGAATTTCATCGATGCAACAGGCCGTTAGCGCTTTGAATAACCTCAACCTCGATCAAAGTACATGTAGCGCATTCAAGTACCTAGAGTATAATACGTAGTGACAATATTCCATACAAGAGATAGTTTAACAGCACCAAGAGACAAATTTGTGCCATAGGCCGTTGATTGAGGATTGAGGAGAAGTACCTATTTTGTAAAACACCCAAAATTAAAGGCCTTCTTTCAATGAATCTGAAAAATTGGTCAAGAAATTTAAGAAATGAAATCATCACTTTACTATTTTCCATACTGGTTCCCAGGAATTATTACGCAAATTAACAGTAGACAAAAAGTAGAAAGAACCAGTGAAATGTTTGTTATATTTTTCACAATACGTAAACAACTCGCTTCAAACGTCAAACTTGCGACAGGGAAATATAAAATTATTAGTCGCCAGCTGGGCTCCTTTGAGGTATTATTTTAATCGCCCAGCTGAAGGTTCAGTCGCCGTGGGTGACCGTTAATTTCTGTTCCTGCATAAGTACCGCTGCAATGTACTGATTTTTGTCATGGGCTTCACGCCAGTCTTCCAACAATCCGAGTAGTGTGGTCTGACATCCATGTCCACGTCTGAAAGCACATAAAAATGGGTTAAATATTTTATCAAAGTATTCAGATAATTGAATTTCATACACTTTTTCAAAATGTTTTGAAAAAATAGGTAAGACACTTACTGGTCTGTAGTTTGTCTTCATTAATGGGTCACTCTTTTTAAAAATAGGAGTCACTTGGGCTTCTTTTAGTTTATCAGGGAAACAATTATTTTCAATTGACAAATTTACAAGAGCAGTAAGCTGAGGTGCAATACAAGATTTACAATTGTTGCTGGAATACCATCAGCTCCTGTAGCCTTCTTGATGTTTATTTTATTCAAAATTTTATCAACATTTTCATTTGTTACCTTATTAAACTCAAAATCAGGAACTTGTTCTCTATTATTCAATATTTCTTTAATACTTGGATGGTTTGAGGAGTCATATAGCCAGCTGGGCTCCTTTGAGGTATTATTTTAATCGCCCAGCTGAAGGTTCAGTCGCCATGGGCGACCGTTAATATCTGTCCCTGCATAAGTACCGCTGCAATGTACTGATTTTTGTCAAGGGCTTCACGCCAGTCTTCCAACAATCCGAGTAGTGTGGTCTGACATACATGTCCACGTCTGAAAGCACATTAAAATGGGTTAAATATTTTATCAAAGTATTCAGATAATTGAATTTCATACACTTTTTCAAAATTTTTAGAAAAAATAGGTAAGACACTCACTGGTCTGTAGTTTGTCTTCATTAATGGGTCACTCTTTTTAAAAAATAGGAGTCACTTGGGCTTCTTTTAGTTTATCAGGGAAACAATTATTTTCAATTGACAAATTTACAAGAGCAGTAAGCTGAGGTGCAATACAAGATTTACAATTGTTGCTGGAATACCATCAGCTCCTGTAGCCTTCTTGATGTTTATTTCATTCAAAATTTTATCAACATTTTCATTTGTTACCTTATTAAACTCAAAATCAGGAACTTGTTCTCTATTATTCAATATTTCTTTAATACTTGGATGGTTTGAGGAGTCATATACCACATCTATTCCAATTTTGTCTGCTACTGTGGAGAAAAAAATATTAGAATGATTTGAGACTTCATTTGATTTACAATTTTGTCATTTTCAAATAATACAATTTTTTGTTCTCCGCAGTTACAATTTTTTGAGAAAGATAGTTTGACTGTTTTCCAAAATTCGCATGATTTTGATCCACCAGAGCAACGTTCTAAAAAGTATACTCATCAACAACATTTGTTATTTTATCAAGTTAAAAAGTTTGCTTCCAAGTCAGCAAAGAATGAAAGTTGTATTTTGCTTAAAAGAGTATTGATACAATTCTAACAAATTACCTTCTTATTAGCATAGTCTCGCCATGATATAGCTGAAAATTTGCGGAATTGGTATTAAACAACAATCACTCACTTTAACGTAGTCAGCGCTTTGATGTTTTTACAGAAAAATTTGTCAAATTTGGTGTGAATTGTTACCAAGCAAAAATCAAGATATATGAGGCCATAATTTATAGAAATACCTGTAGTTTGTAAACATTGATTGTATCTTTTACAGAATATGAAAAAATTGACGAGGTTGCTTCGAAGATAGAAGCTGAAGTTCAAAGGTAATATTTATATCATTAGCTCGACTTTTCGAAGAAAAAAAGTCGAGCTATTGTCGTCACTTCGACGTCTGGGTCGGTTAAGTTTTTTGTCAGAGTCCATTTCTCAAAAACTATCAAAGGTATCCATTTGAAACTTGGAATACTTGTTCACTATCAAAAGAGGAACCAATTACAACAAGGCAGATGACCCAGTGATTTTGTCCACATATAGTCCGCACCGCATTATAAGCCGCCCGCCATTTTGATTGTGTATGTCACATGGGGGTTGTTTACAAACGAATACCTGTGGGTTGTGTACCATCAGTACACGTGTTTATAATGTCATTAATGGGTGTATTTGTGATGAAATTTAATAAAGAATATATTATTTGTTATCTGTTAGTGTTATTTTTTTAATTAAAGAAATAATTAGATCTATTTAGTGTTTTGTTTGCCAAATTTAACTTCCTTTGCAGTTGGGACATCAGCGTCTGCTCAGCTTGGGTAGGTATCTTTGTTGTCATTTATAACAGGATGTAGGCCAACACTGATTGTTTATTTGTGAGGCCATAAAGTATTTAAAATATTTACATTACCTGAGTGTGTGGAAATAAATCCATTTTAATGACAATAATGTGTAACACGTTTTGTTCTGAAACTACAAATGTAGGTCATTCATGAATATTCAAATTAGTGTCCAAATAGATTTTCTCATGGGGCACTTACAGGAAATAAAAGTTAGAATTGTAAAATTGAATTATTAAAGAGTTGTTTTAGAGGTGGTCAATAAAACATGATTGTTAGCTTATGGGGTTCATAATTTTCGTAATTAAGAAAGTATATAAAATTTACTGCATTAAAATTTTATAAGCTTGGGGGGGGGGGGGTTTGACTTGTGTTCATGTTTAATTGGTTTTTTTTAGACATAAGTTAACACTTTTAGCCAATGGGGAAAAAACCCATTGATATTGTAATAGTGCTTAGTTCTATAAACTTTCACCAGTGCTTTTTAACATTGACATTGTAATAGTGGCTATTTGTTATTGCTGTTGTTATAATTATGTTGAAAACATGTATGGCTTATTAAAGATGAATTCTACTTACGTTTTATTTCAAGTGGTATGGTACTGCATTTCAAATAATTAAGACTATGAGCTTATTATTTTAAATAATATAATTTAGATTATCTTAACTGATCAAAAAATAAATGCAAATATTTAATAATCAGCTCATAATGGCTTAATTATTTTTGCAATGCTACTATAATTTCCCTTCATGGACCCCCAGTCAATACGATAATTATCTCCACTTCTTTGACCTAGAAATTGTGCCGACACTTGGATAACATTGAAATGCATCTAAATAAACATGAAAAAGGAATCAAACACACAACAATACTTTATACTTTATTTAACATTCTTTATTATGATCATAAAATAGACAAAAACAAGTACAAGAATGAAAACAGGTCGGTCCAATCTATCACTCTCGTGTTTCATGTCCAATTTTTTTTCTGTTGATACCTGAAATTCAGAAAAAATACATATATTAGCCGCACCACAGTATAAGCCACGGGCTGACTTTCACAAAAAAAAAGTCGCGGCTTATTTTCCGATTTTTACGGTACTTAAACATCTTACAAATTTTTTATTTTTTAAGCTTTTAGAGCAATAATTAAGTTAAATTTAACAGTCTTGGTTATGGAATGAATTTGCTTCCTTCATTTTATATTGATTATATTTGATGATAGAGATGGTGATATACATGTATATTTTAGACGAACTGCATCAGTGGTTAATGGTTAGCGTGCTCGCTTCAAGTGCGTTATATTGTGGGTTCAAGCCCCGGTCAGGTCAAACCAAAGACTATAAAATTGGTATTGGTTGCTTCTCCTTTAAGCACGTGGCATTAAGGAGAAAGAGCAAAGACTGGTTGGCTCGTAATCAGGATAATGTGTCCGAGTGGAGTGACATGTCTATATGCAGACTGTTGTTTCAGTGAGCTAGCATTATAAATATCCAACTCAGCATGTTGGTCTAGTACAAAGCGGACCTTATTATCATTTCATTGAAAATTAACTTGTTCTCACCATGATATAGCTGTAATATTGCTGAATTGGTGTTAAACAACAATCACTCACTATATTTTAGATTACATAAACAGATTATGGAGATTGGAGGATCTAAGATGAAGGCAGCTCAACATAGATTGGATGTCATTAGTGGACAGATTGATGAAGTTATGGGTCAAATTACAAAGTTGCAAGTAGCCATCAAAACTTCACAGAGGTAATGTAGGACATGGGTCAAATTACAAAGTTACAAGTGGCCATCAAAACTTCACAGGGGTAATGTGGAACTCATAAATCCCCTTGAATGTTTTAAACTTCCAGATAATATGGTGGGGGTCCGGGCACACAAATTCCATGCCTTGGTACATTATCAAATTCAATGCTGAGTGCAAAACAAAGATAAGCAAAAACATATACAGTCAAACCAGTCATGTGACCTTCCAAGGGAACATTGAAATAGGGTCACTTAATACAGGTAGTCAAACCAGTCATGTGACCTTCCAAGGGAACATTGAAATAGGGTCACATGAGACAGGTTTAATTGATATGAAATACACCTTGAGGGGAAAAAAGATGGTGACTAAAACAGGTTTGACTGTATAACAGTTTCAACACACAAGAGACAAGAATCTGTTAAAGTATGAGAAGTTGGCAGTAAAGAATTAAATTTGTAAATCACTTTCTCTTTAGATTTCTGTTTAGATTATCTTTGCCTTTAGAAAGACAGTTATTAAAATCTGGCGACATATTCTTGAACTTGTTCAATGATTCCTTATCCTGTTTTAAACCTGATATTGTACAATGACATATATAAAATTGTAAATTGTTAGAATCATAATTGTGATGCGAAGATTCAGGGTTGTACAAATTGAGGTGGCAGTGTATATGGAGTTCTAATCGGTATGTTCTAAAGATAAAATTAGGCTACAATGGGAAAAAACAATTAAAATGTCTATAAGAACCAGAAATGGAAATGCAATTGTATTTTGGTATGAAACTCCAAAGTAAAGATAAATTCTAATTCAATTTGTTTGTATCGATGGATTTGATTGGCTAACATTCTTTGTAAAATTCTCAATCTACCAGTCGTAACTAAGGGGTTCAGCTGGAAGGATCTGCCATCTTAAAAACGTGAAATCCTTCATGTCATATTTACAACAATACACAAGAATAATTAAAATGCCTACCTTGCAAACTTATTTTAGTTAAATTTTTATCAAAAATTGATACACGAAGCCAAATAACATCTGATCTTTACGTTTTAAACTGGAAGTCTTCAAATGACGTCATGTTGTTTGTGTGCCAAAGTCGTCTACAACATTTCGCAGAATTTTAATTTGTGTGATTTTTAGATCCAGGGATATGGAAGAATACATTTTCATGTTTAGTATTGCATTAGAATAGAGATAACTGTATTGTATTTTAAGCTTTGCAGATGTAAATCTTGGTTTTACAGTCACAAATATCTGTTTAACTCAATTTGCGACCATAAAACCAATGATTTACGTCTGCAAAGCTTAAAATACAATACAGTTATCTCCAAAGTTTAATGTACACAGATATCTGTAATACTCTGATACATCACAGAGTTTTAATTTGTGTACTTTATACTTTGACACAGTAAACATCAACTGTACTTCAACAGTGTTATGAACAGGATGACCACATCTAAATATCCGGTACATTTTATTTTCAGAAACTTGAAGAAAGCAGAAGACAAAGTGACTTCAGTACAAGAAGAAATAGAGGAAAACAAAAACAAAATATCAGAGCTTGATACATTATTTAAAACTCTGGAGGATGAAGCTACACAAGTGTTAGAATCTTACCAACAGTCCCAGGTAAGTTTACAATCCTATCAACAGTCCCAGCAAAGTTTAAAATATTATCAAAAGTTCCAGGTAAATTTAAGATCTAAGCAGATAGCTCCTCTTCTGAATTCATTTCCCAACAAATTACTGTAAACCAACTTTTGTTCGTGTGCTATAAAGTTTATATCCGCGAACAAGTCGGTCTAAAGTGTGTAAGAAACAAGAACATATATAGCCTAGCAAACACCATATTATATATATAGCGTAATGTATTTCTGGTATAGATCGATATCCGTTAGACAACACAAAGTCATGTATACGTAGTGAAATTTGGGGGGTCATGTAAATTAACATAATTAATTTTCAAAAGAACTTTATTTGTAAGATACTGACAATTAATTTAATACAGAGTACTAGTAAGTGTTAGACTTCATTATATATGGTATATACAGGATTTCGTTCCACAGTATTACAATTTTTCTGCATTAAAATTTATAAAGTTACGCGTTGGCAAATATAATTATAAGTGAAGAAAGTTATCGAAATGTGTTCAAAACAGGTTTTGTAATTATACATGTATATTGTAGTATAAAGTGCTGTGAGCATAATGTTGACAGGTAATTAAAAGCGTTTGATTGTAATTATCAGCTGGGATTATAAAATCAATAATTTCTGTCACCTGTATGTTGATAATTGAAACTATTAATCAACGAGGATAATCCGATAATCATTGGAAAAAGAAACGAGAGCAACTACAACATTATGACATCTTGGTCTGTCATGTTCTACAATATAAACTTTTTTTTGTTTTTTTTTTGAGAAAATAGCACACAGGTGGCAAATTTATTATAATTATATGATGACAAAAACTGGACAAAAATATACACACTTAATTATGGAGTTGGCGTAAAACAACAATCAATCAATTAAAAGGTACTGGATTGTTGTAGGTTATAATAATGCTGTATTGATGACTGACAATTAAAACATGTAGAAATGTTGAAGATATTTAAAAAGGAAAACTCTAGTACATATGTGTTCACGAAATCAATGGGGTATGTCAATCGAACGATCAATAATATATTACGAAAGACAACTCTTTTTATTAAAAAAACAACCGATGTCGGTGGCGATGCAGACCAAAGTCATACAGCGAAAAATCTGAACTTTCAGCATTTTGGTTATCGCGAAATTAAATCTCCGCGAAACCGTCTTGAAGCAGGAAAACGCGAAACATAATAGCTGTGAAAATAAATTGGTTTACAGTAGATAAAAAATAATTTATATTTTCACTGTCATGACTGTCATTGGTAGTTATTTATAGATAAAAAAATGGCAATGGAAGACTTGGCAACTTATTTAGAATTGATGTCTTATAAATGCAGTATTAAATCAGGGTTTAAATGAGATTCTTCAAAAAAAAGTTTTGGTTATGGTGTTTAACACCACTTTCAACAATATTTCAGTTATATCGTTGCAGTCAGTTTTATTGGTGGAGGAAACCGGAGAAAGCCACAGCGGCAAGTCACTAACAAGCTTTATCACATAATGTTGTATCGAGTACACCTCGCCTGAGTGGGATTCGAACTCCCAACGTTAGTGGTGATAGGCAGTTGTAAATCCAACTACCATACGATCACGATATTAATATACATTGGAACACACCAAGGGACCAGGGAAATGTGTTGGATTGTACAGGATATCATAATACTCAGGTTTTATTTAGTTAACAGAAATACGTTGGGACCATAAATTTTTGTCCAAAGTTGGAAAACTCAGGTGTCGGATTGCACAAGTTCCACTAGTTTCATTTGGTATAAACGTATTGTATACATTTTTGTCATAGGAAAAAATGAAAGATGCAGAAACTGTCCTGAATGAAATGAAAAGGGAGGTTGCCAGACTTGAGGAAGAGGAAAATAAACTTCAGAAGGAAGTAGTAGATGTCAAACATGAACTGGAGAAATTTGAGAACATCATGAAAACAAACCAACAGAAAATAAAACATTGGAAAAAAGAGGTTTGTATTGACTGATTTATCCCGTCAAAGACGAGACATATTATGTATACCTTCATCTGTGAACCTACATGACCAACAATACAATTGTAGAAAACATGATTGTTGAAATACTTCTGTTAAATATAAAATATAAGTTATAACTTTTTTTTAGCTCACTTTGCCAAAGGCAAAGCGAGCTTTTGCCATCACTTGGCGTCCGTCATCTGTTAACTTTTCACATTTTAATCTTCTCCTCTGAAACCCCTCAGCCAAATGAAGTGAAACTTGGTAGGAAGCATCTATGGAAGGTCCTCTATGAAATTGCTCATTTTGTCCCGATCCATTAACAAATATGGCCGCCACAGGCAATTCTTGTTTCTGATTGGCCTATTTTAAAAAATCTCCTCCTCTGAAACCGCTTGGCCAAATGAACCAAAACTTGGTAGGAAACATCTATGGAAGGTCCTCTATAAAGATTGCTAATTTCATCCCGTTCCGTTAACAAACATGGCCACCACAGGTGACTTGTTTCTGATTGGCTGATTTAAAAAATTCTTCTCTTCTGAAACCGCTTGACTAAATGAACCGAAACTTGGTAGGAAGCATCAATGGGCGGTCCTCTATAAAGAGTGTTCATTTAGTTCTGATCCATTTACAAACATGGCCACTGGCAATTCTTGTTTCTGATTGGTCGATTTCTAAAAATCTTCTCCTCTAAAACCGCTTAGCCAAATGGTCCAAAACTTGGTAGGAAGCATCTATGGAAGATCCTCTATAAAGATTGCTCATTCCGTCCCGATCCATTAACAAATATGGCCACCACAGGCGATTCTTGTTTCTGATTGGCTGATTTTTAAAATTCTTCTTCTCTGAAACCACTTGGCCAAATGATCCGAAACTTGGTAGGAAGCATCTATGGGCGGTCCTCTATCAAGAGTACTCATTTCGTTCCGATTCCATTAAAAAACATGGCCACCACAGGTGATTCTTGTTTCTGATTGCTCTATTTCTAGAAATCTTCTCCTCTGAAACCACATGGCCAAATGATCCGAAACTTGTTAGGAAGCATCTATGGAAGGTTCTCTATAAAGAATGCTCATTCCGTACCAATCCATTAACAAACATGGCCACCACAGGTGATTTTTGTTTCTGATTGGTCTATTTCTAAAAATCTTCTCTGAAACCGCATGGCCAAATGATCCGAAACTTGGTAGGAAGCATCTATGGAAAGTCCTCTTATAAAGATTGCTCATTTTGTCCCAATCTGTTCACAGACAATTCTTGTTTCTGATTGGTTGATTTCTAAAAAATCTTCTCCTCTGAAACCGCTTTGCCAAATGAACCAAAACTTAATAGGAAGCATCTATGGTAGGTTCTCTATAAAGATTGCTCATTTTGTCCCGATCCATTAACTCATGGCCGCCACAGGCAATTCTTGTTTCTGATTGGTCAATTTCTAAAAATCTTCTACTCTGACACAGCTTGTCCAAATAGACCGAAACTTGGTAGGAAACATCTATGGAAGGTCCTCTATAAAGATTGCTCATTCCGTTTTGATCCGTTAACAAATATGTCCGTCATAGACAATTTTTGTTTCTTATTGTTCGATTTCTAAAACAGAATTTTCTCTGAAACCGCTTGGCCAAATGATATGAAACTTGGTAAGAAGTATCTATGGAAGGTCCTCTATAGAGATTGCTCATTTCGTTTTGATCCATTAACAGACATGGCTGCCACAGGCAATTCTTGTTTTAGATTGGTCGCTCATACCTGTTAACCCTCCCCCTTTTCGCGGGAGTCCCCCGCGTAAGAGCCTTATCTGCCGCATGGACTGGGTCTCATGCGTGGGAGACATTAATCTCCCGCACACACCTTTTCCTCCTGCACGATATCCCCCCAACAAAAAAATCAAGTACAATAAAATCTTGACCTACATTTTGCGATCAATATTTCTGGAAATTCCCCATTTGGAACTCCTGCGCTGATGAAAAACGCCGAGAGATACGAATGTAAATGATATCCGGTTATTGATCTGTTTGACACCTTTACAGGTAAATTGGGTCATGGTGATTAATTAAGGTGTTGATGATTATACAACAATTATCCACTGATTGACAGTTAATTGGGGATAAGGAAGTGGGTTTGTGGCACACGCTTAGATGATTAGAAGTGTGATAGCGGCAATTAAAAATAGTTATAAACCGTTGTGCAAACAGGAGTCGGACAACTTTTGATGCCGAGGAAAACTTCTTATTTCGATCAAACGTGCAATGAATTCATCTCGGATTGAGTTGTTATGGTTTGTTTGGGACCAAAGCCGATCAAAGTATTATTTAAGGACTAAGTTCCAGGATGGAATTGATAAACCACAAAAATGCCAAAACGTATGCTATCACCCAACGGACCAGCAGCAAAGTGACTTTTTAATTTTAGTGCTCTATGACTTTATTGTTCAGAGCATTCTGTCTTCATTTTTATTGCTTTGTTATAACCTTATGATTATGAATAAATTATAAATACAGTTTTTATCCTTCATTCATCATATGAAACACTACTAATAAGACAGAATTGTAAACAATATATATTGAAATGGGATGCAGTTGGTTCAATACTGAAACAAACAAAAAGAAAACATCAATTAACAATAAAAACATGCACCTGAAATACATCGATAAAAAATCTCCAGTTATGAGACCAAATCTCCAGCCAAATATTTACAAATCTCCAGTTGTAGCATAGCAACTCTATCACATGTATGCAACTACAAGGTACAATTTTGTAAATTCTTCTCTGAAACTGATTTGCCAAAACGAACCGAAATTTGGTGGGAAGCACCTATAGGCTATGGAAGGTTCTGTAGTAAGTTTCCTCAGAGTAGAATGAAAGGTGAGTGACACAGGCTCAGCTCAATGCTGAACCTCTAGTTCTTTTACCCAAGAATATTTTATTCCTTATATTCATGATTTTATTAATTATCATCAGTATGGACTTCTATTAACTTAGACTTTAACTAAATAAACAAAATTTGTTGCTAGTATTTCCATGTGTCTAACATTGTACATGAAATAGACTAGTCCAAATATGTCTATTGACTGAATGCAGCTGAAAAATTGCTCGCTGGACATTAAACACCAATCAATCAATCAATCTGAATGCCTGAAGACAGGAATAAAACTGCACGATGTTTCTATAGACTAGAACAAGAAGTAGATTAATAATAGACTAGACCAGGAAGAAGAATAAAACTGCAAGATGTTTCTATACTAGGCCAGGAAGTAGAATAAAACTGCTAGATGTTTCTAGACTAGACCAGGAAGTAGAATAAAACTGTAAGATGTTTCTGATGACAAAAATGAAGAATAAAGTTACACATATTAACACTAGGAATTGGAATCGACAGCAGGGCTTATTAATTGATCATTGGATCAGATGTTGACATCTAACTGATTAGTTGATATTTCTGATGATTGTTGTACAACTATGTGGGTCAAATGTGTCCAATTTCTTTAACTTAGAACGAGGTTGTCGCCAAGGAGATCCCCCTTTCTCCTTATTTATTTATAATAGGGATAGAGTTACTTTCTTTAAACATCAAGTCTAATCCACAAATTATAGGAGTTCTTATAAATGAAACAGAGCCATTGACAAGTCAGTATGCTGATGACACTTTTCTTTTGCTTGATGGAAGTGAACTTTCATTAAAAGAGACCCTTAATTGTTTTGACAAATTCCATAAAGTTTCTGGTTTAAAAATGAATACATCAAAAACAAAGGTTGTATGGGTGGGGAATAAAAGGTACTCAGATTTAATTCTTTGTCCAGATTTTAATCTTGACTGGTCATACTCAAATTTTAAACTTCTTGGAATTGAATTTTCTCTAGATCTCTATACCATGCCAGATTTGAATTTTAGGGAAAAAAAATATATAGATATTTCAAAAATATTAAAAAAGTTAGCAACATAGAAAACTCACATTACTTGGAAAGGTTACTGTGATCAAAACACTAGCTCTTCCAAAACTGATACACCTATTTACGTCATTACCAAATTTGAAACAATCTATGCTAAATGAATTAAATAAAAAAAAAATCAATTTCATTTGGGATGGAAAAACAGAAAAAAATTAAACGTAATACGCTAATTGGGGATATTCAAGAGGGAAGGTTGAAAATGATCCATTTGCAATCCTTTATTACTTATTTAAAAATAAGTTGGATAAAATGATTTTTTTTTAACTTAAATGGAGACTGGCAAAATATTCTTTTAACTAATTTGAAAGATTATGGGGTTGTTAGAACATTTTCTTTTCAGAA
This sequence comes from Bathymodiolus brooksi, assembly GCA_963680875.1. Lineage (NCBI taxonomy): Eukaryota > Metazoa > Mollusca > Bivalvia > Mytilida > Modiolidae > Bathymodiolus > Bathymodiolus brooksi. Next base: position 1,552,956 of record OY804576.1, read on the forward strand.
AGAAAAACTTATTGAAGTTTCAAGCAAAATTAGTAATCCTTTCTGGAAAGATATCTTCAGTAGTCTGCACTTGGCAAAACCATATACCTTAATAAATATGAATGAATGTCTTTCTCTTGATATATTAAATTTTGTACACATTGAAAATTACTCCTTTTATATCAAATGAGAAAATGTTGGTGTGTCAAACTTATCTCATCTTATTGACCATCAAAGAAAAGATTTTTATACTTTTGAACAGATTAGACAAAAAGTTAAAACTAAAAATTTCATGCAGTACCACTCAATCCTATCAAGTATTCCAAAGCATATAAAGAAGCATATAAGAGAAAATTTGACTGATTATTTTAATACTTTCAACCCAGAAGATATCTTCCTAGAAAGAATAAAAAATAATAAAGATATAAAATTTGTTTATATTAGTTTAGTAAACAACATTGTTCATATTCCAATGCAAAAGTTCTTGAAATGGGAAGAGAAACTCCAATGTGATATTCCAAATTGGTTCATATATTTCAATATTCTTAGGAAGTGCTGTAAAAATGTATATTTAATTAATTTTCAATATAAATTTTTGCATAGAGTGATTCCTACAAATACCTTTTTGTTCAAAATTCATGTCAAAGATAGTAAATCTTGTTCATTTTGCAATGTAGAAGATGAAACCATTGAACATTTATTTTTTGACTGTCCTTGTACTTAACAGTTTTGGAGAGTTTTCTTTGAATTCCTGAAGAGATATTTTAACAATATTGAATTAAACAAAAAAAATCTTTTACTTGGATTTCAAACACTTCAGGATAACCAATTATTATCCCCTCGCCAACGAAGTTGTGAGGGGATATAGTAACGCTACCGTCCTTCCATCCGTCCGTCACAATCCTTGTGAACACTAGGATCAACATCCTTCAATGGATTTTGACCAAACTTGGTACATATTTAGTCCTTAAGAGAATCTGGAACCCTATTGATTTTCAAGGTCACAGGGTCTAATTTTTAGGCGAGGGGATACGCCACGCTTTGCGTTGCCCTTGTTGAATTTACTCACAAGAATTACAAAAAACTATAAATGTAAATTTAAAGACAAAATTCCAAATATTTTGGAATTAAAATTTAAAATAAAAAATTACTATTCTCTTGAATTATACATTGCTAGAAAAAAACAATAAACTGGCAGCTTTTGAAAAATTCTGGGACCCTTTAAAATATGTTTTTCCTGATTTATAACTTTAATTGTCATTATTTGTTTGTTATCATCAGTATCAATAGGAGCAAGTGTACAAAGTGAGAAAATTGAGTGGAGGAGTGAAAAGAATGTGTGTGTGTTGTTGAAAACTCACTATTTACGCTTCAAACATTTCATTATAACTATTACTGATGATCCCAGTCAGAGCTCCAGATAAGCTGCGTATTTGCGTTTTTTACGCTATGAAAACGAGTAAAAACACATATATTATCAGATCAGAGTGTACATTTACGCATACATATTGCTGTGTAAGCAAACTTTCCAAATTCGGAGCGTACTTGTATGCTGTTGACGATAATACATCGTGTACATAAACAATACATTTTTGACTTTGAGAAATTCCCCGTAATTACTTCTCTTTATACTTTTCGAAAGAGAAAGTGTATACATCCGAGGGGTACCGAATGTTTGCCTTTCTAAGCATCGATGTCAAAAGAGATCTGATTGGATGTTTAGGATAAATCATCCAATCGCGGTCAATATTACAAATAAATGCGGTTTAGTTAAGAACTAAAACGAAAGTGAATTTGGGAACACGTTGTTCGTTGAAAATGAGCAAGAACATGAATAAGCGCGCTACGGAAAATTAAATACTTTTTTAAAAGTTCCTGACAGTTTCATCTGTGTCTAGTGACAGTATAGTTAAAGGAATCATTGATGACATTATCAACACGGCTGTGAAAACTGCCGAAGTCGACGAGCAAAAAACAAAATATTTACAACATTTTATTAATAAACATGACACAATCGTGTCAAATTAAACAGAGATATACATTTCACTTGCATCCTGTGTTTATTGAATAACACTTGTGTCCAACATAATTGTAAAAGTGTACATGTAAGCAATCTTTTCTGAAGTAGAGAGTACAACAGTGCAAAGGAAATATGCAAATACGCATCATTTTCAAAAGTAGGGGGTAATTACCCTTTGGACTTGAAAATTATCTGGAGCTCTGATCCCAGTCCTTGTTAAATCGGTTTAGCTGAGAAATATATGCTTTTCAAAGGTAGCAACAACCTTGTTCAAATTTATCGATTGTTTTCCATAACCGGAAACTACGGAAGGCGGAGCTTTTCTAAATATGGTATTTCTTTCTACATGCTGATGTAAACATTCACGCCTCAAATTGCCAAATATGGTATCGACATCCAAATAGTGAGGCCGGAAATGACGAAATTCAAAATGTTCAGAGAGAAAGTAAAGATGAATTTTTATTTTGTGGGAATTACATTCTAAAATACTGGTAGGTGATAAAAACTTGTTATAATAATGGACAAAAGGAAAGGTTATGTCTTATTATTGATAAATGCAGGCGTCAGAAACTCTGTAAGCGAGCGCAAAAAATCTTGGCGGCTGCTCCATTACGTGTAATGGCATCCCGTTATAACCCTTGCGAGTAAGCGAGCATTTAGGGTTTTATTATTAGAACTAGCGCAACTCCTACTAAACTGCTTATTGAATTTTATGAAACTTTACACAACCTGCAGATGTGCATGAAGGAATACCGTTGCTGTCTAAAATTTAGAAGGAGAGATAATTCAACTGATGAAACTGTATTGGTTTTAAACAATCCCACTTTGTTGAAGACCTTGTGGCGACCCCTAGATGTATGTTCTTGGTTAGTTTATTTTGGAGATGGGATGTTGTCTCCTTGACATAGCTCCATATCCATTCATTTTTCATAGATAACTTGCTAATATACCTATATTCCAAAGTTTGAACATCATAGTACTGCAAGTGGGGGGGTATCACTCAGTGAGGTCACTCACAGTTCTAGTTCTATTACAGTTTATACATGAAGTTTGGATTGTTTTTATTGCTATCGGTCATGATTTTTTTTAAACTCTTTGAAACACATGGCATCTACAGTAAGCTTCAAAAATATTTTATTGACCAGATGTATACAAATACAGTTAGAATCAGAAACTGCTATTTGTTTATTTTACTGGTTTTGTCGATTCAACAAAAATATATATATATTTGTAATATCTAAAAAAGAAAAAAAAAAAAAAAATGCAGTCAGCGACGATTTTGGTCAATCAGTCTGGCAAGGGAAAACAAACTTGCGAAGCTAGTCAACAGAAGCATTGTTTTCTATTTCACAAAATATAATGGTATACTGCATAATCTAAAGCTCTTATTGTTTTTTCTTCAGATTAAGCATTTACAGTTGGCTGCGATAGACGGACAGGAGATTGGAGAAATATCTTCAATTCCCAATGAAGAACTGAAAGAAATCGACAAAGAAGGAATACAGTATGAAATAACTGTATTGGAAGAAAAATTAGCTCAGATGAAACCTAACATGACAGCTATCGCTGAATATAGGAAAAAAGTAAGTTGTTTCATAATCAGAATGTATTGAACAGTTGGATTAAAAGTTTCCATTTTGTACTCGATTTTGGTTTGGTGAATTCTTACTTGTAAACACTATGACATCTTGATTCCTTAACAGATTCAAACCATCATATTCATCAAGAATTTGAAGAGTTATGTCCCTTGAAGGTGTAAGAAAGTGTGAAATTTTTTTTTTATAGAGCACTAGCCAAATAATTTCCTCAACCCCTTCAAACCAGAGTACTAGCCAAATAATTTCCCCAACCCCTTCAAACCAGAACACTAGCCAAATAATTTCCCCAACCCCTTCAAACCAGAACACTAGCCAAATAATTTCCCCAACCCCTTCAAACCAGAACACTAGCCAAATAATTTCCCCAACCCCTTCAAACCAGAGCATTAGCCAAATGATTTCCTCAACCCCTTCAAACCAGAACACTAGCCAAATGATTTCCCCAACCCCTTCAAACCAGAACACTAGCCAAATAATTTCCCCAACCCCTTCAAACCAGAACACTAGCCAAATAATTTCCCCAACCCCTTCAAACCAGAGCATCAGCCAAATAATTTCCTCAACCCCTTTAAACCAGAACACTAGCCAAATAATTTCCCCAACCCCTTCAAACCAGAACACTAGCCAAATAATGTCCTCAACCCCTTCAAACCAATGTGATACACCAGCTATATTTGGGGTAAAAAAATGTCAGTCAAATTAGAAAACTATGTTTTACGTCATGAATTTTAAGAGTTATTCCCCTTTAATATGTTTAAAAGTATGAAAATGTTATTGTTAGGGCACTTGTACAAATAGTTTAACAGATTTATACCCAAGCTATACATCTCTATTGAGGTTCAGTTCTATAAAGAGTTTTAATGATATAATGCTTGTGCATCTGAGATTCTTTGTCAATTTTTGTCTCATATTTCAAATTCTATGCCACACTTTCCAGTTGTATTTTTACAAATTGTGATGCATTTTAGCTAGATTATCAACAATTTTTTCATGGCTGTGGTGAAAGGTACCTAATCCCAGTCAGTTCAATGTGCTATAAAGTACCAGGTACCTAATCCCAGTCAGTTCAATGTACTATAAAGTACCAGGTACCTAATCCCAGTCAGTTCAATGTACTATAAAGTACCAGGTACCTAATCCCAGTCAGTTCAATGTACTATAAAGTACCAGGTACCTAATCCCAGTCAGTTCAATGTACTATAAAGTACCAGGTACCTAATCCCAGTCAGTTCAATGTACTATAAAGTACCAGGTACCTAATCCCAGTCAATTCAATGTACTATAAAGTACCAGGTACCTAATCCCAGTCAGTTCAATGTACTATAAAGTACCAGGTACCTAATCCCAGTCAGTTCAATGTACTATAAAGTACCAGGTACCTAATCCCAGTCAATTCAATGTACTATAAAGTACCAGGTACCTATTCCCAGTCAGTTCAATGTACTATAAAGTACCAGGTACCTAATCCCAGTCAATTCAATGTACTATAAAGTACCAGGTACCTAATCCCAGTCAGTTCAATGTACTATAAAGTACCAGGTACCTAATCCCAGTCAGTTCAATGTACTATAAAGTACCAGGTACCTAATCCCAGTCAGTTCAATGTACTATAATGTACCAGGTACCTAATCCCAGTCAGTTCAATGTACTATAAAGTACCAGGTACCTAATCCCAGTCAATTCAATGTACTATAAAGTACCAGGTACCTAATCCCAGTCAGTTCAATGTACTATAAAGTACCAGGTACCTAATCCCAGTCAATTCAATGTACTATAAAGTACCAAGTACCTAATCCCAGTCAGTTCAATGTACTATAAAAGTACCAGGTACCTAATCCCAGTCAGTTCAATGTACTATAAAAGTACCAGGTACCTTATCCCAGTCAGTTCAATGTACTATAAAGTACCAGGTACCTAATCCCAGTCAGTTCAATGTACTATAAAAGTACCAGGTACCTAATCCCAGTCAGTTCAATGTACTATAAAAGTACCAGGTACCTAATCCCAGTCAGTTCAATGTACTATAAAGTACCAGGTATCTAATCCCAGTCAATTCAATGTACTATAAAGTACCAGGTACCTAATCCCAGTCAGTTCAATGTACTATAAAGTACCAGGTACCTAATCCCAGTCAATTCAATGTACTATAAAGTACCAGGTACCTAATCCCAGTCAGTTCAATGTACTATAAAAGTACCAGGTACTTAATCCCAATCAGTTCAATGTACTATAAAGTACCAGGTACCTAATCCCAATCAATTCAATGTACTATAAAGTACCAGGTACCTAATCCCAGTCAGTTCAATGTACTATAAAGTACCAGGTACCTAATCCCAGTCAGTTCAATGTACTATAAAAGTACCAGGTACCTAATCCCAGTCAGTTCAATGTACTATAAAAGTACCAGGTACTTAATCCCAATCAGTTCAATGTACTATAAAGTACCAGGTACCTAATCCCAGTCAATTCAATGTACTATAAAGTACCAGGTACCTAATCCCAGTCAGTTCAATGTACTATAAAAGTACCAGGTACCTAATCCCAGTCAGTTCAATGTACTATAAAAGTACCAGGTACCTTATCCCAGTCAGTTCAATGTACTATAAAGTACCAGGTACCTAATCCCAGTCAGTTCAATGTACTATAAAGTACCAGGTACCTAATCCCAGTCAATTCAATGTACTATAAAGTACCAGGTACCTAATCCCAGTCAGTTCAATGTACTATAAAAGTACCAGGTACTTAATCCCAATCAGTTCAATGTACTATAAAGTACCAGGTACCTAATCCCAATCAATTCAATGTACTATAAAGTACCAGGTACCTAATCCCAGTCAGTTCAATGTACTATAAAGTACCAGGTACCTAATCCCAGTCAGTTCAATGTACTATAAAAGTACCAGGTACCTAATCACAGTCAATTCAATGTACTATAAAGTACCAGGTACCTAATCCCAGTCAGTTCAATGTACTATAAAGTACCAGGTACCTAATCCCAGTCAATTCAATGTACTATAAAGTACCAGGTACCTAATCCCAGTCAGTTCAATGTACTATAAAAGTACCAGGTACCTTATCCCAGTCAGTTCAATGTACTATAAAGTACCAGGTACCTAATCCCAGTCAGTTCAATGTACTATAAAAGTACCAGGTACCTAATCCCAGTCAGTTCAATGTGCTATAAAGTACCAGGTACCTAATCCCAGTCAGTTCAATGTACTATAAAGTACCAGGTACCTAATCCCAGTCAATTCAATGTACTATAAAGTACCAGGTACCTAATCCCAGTCAGTTCAATGTACTATAAAAGTACCAGGTACTTGATCCCAATCAGTTCAATGTACTATAAAGTACCAGGTACCTAATCCCAATCAATTCAATGTACTATAAAGTACCAGGTACCTAATCCCAGTCAGTTCAATGTACTATAAAGTACCAGGTACCTAATCCCAGTCAGTTCAATGTACTATAAAAGTACCAGGTACCTAATCCCAGTCAGTTCAATGTACTATAAAGTACCAGGTACCTAATCCCAGTCAATTCAATGTACTATAAAGTACCAGGTACCTAATCCCAGTCAGTTCAATGTACTATAAAGTACCAGGTACCTAATCCCAGTCAGTTCAATGTACTATAAAGTACCAGGTACCTAATCCCAGTCCGTTCAATGTACTATAAAGTACCAGGTACCTAATCCCAGTCAGTTCAATGTACTATAAAGTACCAGGTACCTAATCCCAGTCAGTTCAATGTACTATAAAGTACCAGGTACCTAATCCCAGTCAGTTCAATGTACTATAAAGTACCAGGTACCTAATCCCAGTCAGTTCAATGTACTATAAAGTACCAGGTACCTAATCCCAGTCAATTCAATGTACTATAAAGTACCAGGTACCTAATCCCAGTCAATTCAGTGTACTATAAAGTACCAGGTACCTAATCCCAGTCAGTTCAATGTACTATAAAGTACCAGGTACCTAATCCCAGTCAATTCAGCATCTTATTTTATATTTAATAACATTTCAGGAAGAACTTTATTTACAAAGAGTTGGTGAATTAGATAAAATCACAGATCTGAGAGACTCACAACGTAAATACTTTGATGACTTACGTAAACAACGTTTAGACGAGTTCATGGCAGGGTTCAGTGTGATTACTAATAAACTGAAGGAGATGTACCAGATGATCACACTAGGTGGCGACGCTGAATTAGAACTTGTCGATTCATTAGATCCATTCTCAGAAGGAATTGTATTTAGGTATGGTATCTAGGCAGAATTTATCAAAATAAACAATATCATTCTTAGAAGGAATTATATTTAGGTATGATTTCTCAGATATCACTGAAATTTTGTTGAAAGTGGCATTAAACACCATAAACCAACCACTAAACCAACTAGAATTTATCAAACTAAACAGATCATTTAAACATTTCTTTGAAATTTTTACTTCTATGTTCACTTAAATAAAAAAAATCTCAACTATTGTTCTACCAGATTTTCTTTGTATATATATATTTACTTATACACACACATTTTGTGAAAATGAAATGACAATATATATGAATTTCACCTGAATTATTAAAGCAAACATGGAAATACTTCCATTTGAATATTAGGTATTTAAGTACAAATAGTGTGAAATTCACAAATTAATTTGGCCTAACATACTATAAAAATTAGGAAATTGGATGATGATAACTCCCTCAATATGAGTGTGACATAGTTTTACTGTTACTTGGTATAACTACTTTAACTGTAAGGGAACCCCTGAGTATAGAAATAGGACATAGTTTTACTGTTACTTGGTATAACTACTTTAACTGTAAGGGAACCCCTGAGTATAGAAATAGGACATAGTTTTACTGTTACTTGGTATAACTACTTTAACTGTAAGGGAACCCCCCTGAGTATAGAAATAGGACATAGTTTTACTGTTACTTGGTATAACTACTTTAACTGTAAGGGAACCCCTGAGTATAGAAATAGGACATAGTTTTACTGTTGCTTGGTATAACTACTTTAACTGTAAGGGAACCCCTGAGTATAGAAATAGGACATAGTTTTACTGTTGCTTGGTATAACTACTTTAACTGTAAGGGAACCCCCCTGAGTATAGAAATAGGACATAGTTTTACTGTTACTTGGTATAACTACTTTTTAACTGTAAGGGAACCCCTGAGTATAGAAATAGGACATAGTTTTACTGTTACTTGGTATAACTACTTTAACTGTAAGGGAACCCCTGAGTATAGAAATAGGACATAGTTTTACTGTTACTTGGTATAACTACTTTAACTGTAAGGGAACCCCTGAGTATAGAAATAGGACATAGTTTTACTGTTACTTGGTATAACTACTTTAACTGTAAGGGAACCCCTGAGTATAGAAATAGGACATAGTTTTACTGTTACTTGGTATAACTACTTTAACTGTAAGGGAACCCCCCTGAGTATAGAAATAGGACATAGTTTTACTGTTACTTGGTATAACTACTTTAACTGTAAGGGAACCCCTGAGTATAGAAATAGGACATAGTTTTACTGTTACTTGGTATAACTACTTTAACTGTAAGGGAACCCCTGAGTATAGAAATAGGACATAGTTTTACTGTTACTTGGTATAACTACTTTAACTGTAAGGGAACCCCTGAGTATAGAAATAGGACATAGTTTTACTGTTTCTTGGTATAACTACTTTAACTGTAAGGGAACCCCTGAGTATAGAAATAGGACATAGTTTTACTGTTTCTTGGTATAACTACTTTAACTGTAAGGGCACCCCTGAGTATAGAAATAGGACATAGTTTTACTGTTTCTTGGTATAACTACTTTAACTGTAAGGGAACCCCTGAGTATAGAAATAGGACATAGTTTTACTGTTACTTGGTATAACTACTTTAACTGTAAGGGAACCCCCCTGAGTATAGAAATAGGACATAGTTTTACTGTTTCTTGGTATAACTACTTTAACTGTAAGGGAACCCCAGAGTATAGAAATAGGACATAGTTTTACTGTTACTTGGTATAACTACTTTAACTGTAAGGGAACCCCTGAGTATAGAAATAGGATATAGTTTTACTGTTACTTGGTATAACTACTTTAACTGTAAGGGAACCCCCCTGAGTATAGAAATAGGACATAGTTTTACTGTTACTTGGTATAACTACTTTAACTGTAAGGGAACCCCTGAGTATAGAAATAGGACATAGTTTTACTGTTACTTGGTATAACTACTTTAACTGTAAGGGAACCCCCCTGAGTATAGAAATAGGACATAGTTTTACTGTTACTTGGTATAACTACTTTAACTGTAAGGGAACCCCTGAGTATAGAAATAGGACATAGTTTTACTGTTTCTTGGTATAACTACTTTAACTGTAAGGGAACCCCTGAGTATAGAAATAGGACATAGTTTTACTGTTACTTGGTATAACTACTTTAACTGTAAGGGAACCCCTGAGTATAGAAATAGGACATAGTTTTACTGTTACTTGGTATAACTACTTTAACTGTAAGGGAACCAACCCCTGAGTATAGAAATAGGACATAGTTTTACTGTTACTTGGTATAACTACTTTAACTGTAAGGGAACCCCTGAGTATAGAAATAGGACATAGTTTTACTGTTACTTGGTATAACTACTTTAACTGTAAGGGAACCCCTGAGTATAGAAATAGGACATAGTTTTACTGTTACTTGGTATAACTACTTTAACTGTAAGGGAACCCCTGAGTATAGAAATAGGACATAGTTTTACTGTTTCTTGGTATAACTACTTTAACTGTAAGGGAACCCCTGAGTATAGAAATAGGACATAGTTTTACTGTTTCTTGGTATAACTACTTTAACTGTAAGGGCACCCCTGAGTATAGAAATAGGACATAGTTTTACTGTTTCTTGGTATAACTACTTTAACTGTAAGGGAACCCCTGAGTATAGAAATAGGACATAGTTTTACTGTTTCTTGGTATAACTACTTTAACTGTAAGGGAACCCCTGAGTATAGAAATAGGACATAGTTTTACTGTTACTTGGTATAACTACTTTAACTGTAAGGGAACCCCTGAGTATAGAAATAGGACATAGTTTTACTGTTACTTGGTATAACTACTTTAACTGTAAGGGAACCCCCCTGAGTATAGAAATAGGACATAGTTTTACTGTTACTTGGTATAACTACTTTAACTGTAAGGGAACCCCTGAGTATAGAAATAGGACATAGTTTTACTGTTACTTGGTATAACTACTTTAACTGTAAGGGAACCCCTGAGTATAGAAATAGGACATAGTTTTACTGTTTCTTGGTATAACTACCCCCCTGAGTATAGAAATAGGACATAGTTTTACTGTTTCTTGGTATAACTACTTTAAATGTAAGGGAACCCCCCTGAGTATAGAAATAGGACATAGTTTTACTGTTACTTGGTATAACTACTTTAACTGTAAGGGAACCTCTTGAGTATAGAAATAGGACATAGTTTTACTGTTACTTGGTATAACTACTTTAACTGTAAGGGAACCCCTGAGTATAGAAATAGGACATAGTTTTACTGTTACTTGGTATAACTACTTTAACTGTAAGGGAACCCCTGAGTATAGAAATAGGACATAGTTTTACTGTTACTTGGTATAACTACTTTAACTGTAAGGGAACCCCTGAGTATAGAAATAGGACATAGTTTTACTGTTACTTGGTATAACTACTTTAACTGTAAGGGAACCCCTGAGTATAGAAATAGGACATAGTTTTACTGTTTCTTGGTATAACTACTTTAACTGTAAGGGAACCCCTGAGTATAGAAATAGGACATAGTTTTACTGTTTCTTGGTATAACTACTTTAACTGTAAGGGAACCCCTGAGTATAGAAATAGGACATAGTTTTACTGTTACTTGGTATAACTACTTTAACTGTAAGGGAACCCCTGAGTATAGAAATAGGACATAGTTTTACTGTTACTTGGTATAACTACTTTAACTGTAAGGGAACCCCTGAGTATAGAAATAGGACATAGTTTTACTGTTACTTGGTATAACTACTTTAACTGTAAGGGAACCCCCCTGAGTATAGAAATAGGACATAGTTTTACTGTTAATTGGTATAACTACTTTAACTGTAAGGGAACCCCTGAGTATAGAAATAGGACATAGTTTTACTGTTACTTGGTATAACTACTTTAACTGTAAGGGAACCCCTGAGTATAGAAATAGGACATAGTTTTACTGTTACATGGTATAACTACTTTAACTGTAAGGGAACCCCTGAGTATAGAAATAGGACATAGTTTTACTGTTACTTGGTATAACTACTTTAACTGTAAGGGAACCCCCCTGAGTATAGAAATAGGACATAGTTTTACTGTTACTTGGTATAACTACTTTAACTGTAAGGGAACCCCTGAGTATAGAAATAGGACATAGTTTTACTGTTACTTGGTATAACTACTTTAACTGTAAGGGAACCCCTGAGTATAGAAATAGGACATAGTTTTACTGTTTCTTGGTATAACTACTTTAACTGTAAGGGAACCCCCCTGAGTATAGAAATAGGACATAGTTTTACTGTTTCTTGGTATAACTACTTTAACTGTAAGGGAACCCCCCTGAGTATAGAAATAGGACATAGTTTTACTGTTATTTGGTATAACTACTTTAACTGTAAGGGAACCTCTGAGTATAGAAATAGGACATAGTTTTACTGTTACTTGGTATAACTACTTTAACTGTAAAGGAACCCCTGAGTATAGAAATAGGACATAGTTTTACTGTTACTTGGTATAACTACTTTAACTGTAAGGGAACCCCTGAGTATAGAAATAGGACATAGTTTTACTGTTTCTTGGTATAACTACTTTAACTGTAAGGGAACCCCTGAGTATAGAAATAGGACATAGTTTTACTGTTTCTTGGTATAACTACTTTAACTGTAAGGGAACCCCTGAGTATAGAAATAAGACATAGTTTTACTGTTACTTGGTATAACTACTTTAACTGTAAGGGAACCCCTGAGTATAGAAATAGGACATAGTTTTACTGTTACTTGGTATAACTACTTTAACTGTAAGGGAACCAACCCCTGAGTATAGAAATAGGACATAGTTTTACTGTTACTTGGTATAACTACTTTAACTGTAAGGGAACCAACCCCTGAGTATAGAAATAGGACATAGTTTTACTGTTTCTTGGTATAACTACTTTAACTGTAAGGGAACCCCTGAGTATAGAAATAGGACATAGTTTTACTGTTACTTGGTATAACTACTTTTTAACTGTAAGGGAACCCCTGAGTATAGAAATAGGACATAGTTTTACTGTTACTTGGTATAACTACTTTAACTGTAAGGGAACCCCTGAGTATAGAAATAGGACATAGTTTTACTGTTACTTGGTATAACTACTTTAACTGTAAGGGAACCCCTGAGTATAGAAATAGGACATAGTTTTACTGTTACTTGGTATAACTACTTTAACTGTAAGGGAACCCCTGAGTATAGAAATAGGACATAGTTTTACTGTTACTTGGTATAACTACTTTAACTGTAAGGGAACCCCCCTGAGTATAGAAATAGGACATAGTTTTACTGTTACTTGGTATAACTACTTTAACTGTAAGGGAACCCCTGAGTATAGAAATAGGACATAGTTTTACTGTTACTTGGTATAACTACTTTAACTGTAAGGGAACCCCTGAGTATAGAAATAGGACATAGTTTTACTGTTACTTGGTATAACTACTTTAACTGTAAGGGAACCCCTGAGTATAGAAATAGGACATAGTTTTACTGTTTCTTGGTATAACTACTTTAACTGTAAGGGAACCCCTGAGTATAGAAATAGGACATAGTTTTACTGTTTCTTGGTATAACTACTTTAACTGTAAGGGCACCCCTGAGTATAGAAATAGGACATAGTTTTACTGTTTCTTGGTATAACTACTTTAACTGTAAGGGAACCCCTGAGTATAGAAATAGGACATAGTTTTACTGTTACTTGGTATAACTACTTTAACTGTAAGGGAACCCCCCTGAGTATAGAAATAGGACATAGTTTTACTGTTACTTGGTATAACTACTTTAACTGTAAGGGAACCCCTGAGTATAGAAATAGGACATAGTTTTACTGTTACTTGGTATAACTACTTTAACTGTAAGGGAACCCCTGAGTATAGAAATATGACATAGTTTTACTGTTTCTTGGTATAACTACTTTAACTGTAAGGGAACCCCAGAGTATAGAAATAGGACATAGTTTTACTGTTACTTGGTATAACTACTTTAACTGTAAGGGAACCCCTGAGTATAGAAATAGGATATAGTTTTACTGTTACTTGGTATAACTACTTTAACTGTAAGGGAACCCCCCTGAGTATAGAAATAGGACATAGTTTTACTGTTACTTGGTATAACTACTTTAACTGTAAGGGAACCCCTGAGTATAGAAATAGGACATAGTTTTACTGTTACTTGGTATAACTACTTTAACTGTAAGGGAACCCCCCTGAGTATAGAAATAGGACATAGTTTTACTGTTACTTGGTATAACTACTTTAACTGTAAGGGAACCCCTGAGTATAGAAATAGGACATAGTTTTACTGTTACTTGGTATAACTACTTTAACTGTAAGGGAACCCCTGAGTATAGAAATAGGACATAGTTTTACTGTTTCTTGGTATAACTACTTTAACTGTAAGGGAACCCCTGAGTATAGAAATAGGACATAGTTTTACTGTTACTTGGTATAACTACTTTAACTGTAAGGGAACCCCTGAGTATAGAAATAGGACATAGTTTTACTGTTACTTGGTATAACTACTTTAACTGTAAGGGAACCAACCCCTGAGTATAGAAATAGGACATAGTTTTACTGTTACTTGGTATAACTACTTTAACTGTAAGGGAACCCCTGAGTATAGAAATAGGACATAGTTTTACTGTTACTTGGTATAACTACTTTAACTGTAAGGGAACCCCTGAGTATAGAAATAGGACATAGTTTTATTGTTTCTTGGTATAACTACTTTAACTGTAAGGGAACCCCTGAGTATAGAAATAGGACATAGTTTTACTGTTTCTTGGTATAACTACTTTAACTGTAAGGGCACCCCTGAGTATAGAAATAGGACATAGTTTTACTGTTTCTTGGTATAACTACTTTAACTGTAAGGGAACCCCTGAGTATAGAAATAGGACATAGTTTTACTGTTTCTTGGTATAACTACTTTAACTGTAAGGGAACCCCTGAGTATAGAAATAGGACATAGTTTTACTGTTACTTGGTATAACTACTTTAACTGTAAGGGAACCCCTGAGTATAGAAATAGGACATAGTTTTACTGTTACTTGGTATAACTACTTTAACTGTAAGGGAACCCCCCTGAGTATAGAAATAGGACATAGTTTTACTGTTACTTGGTATAACTACTTTAACTGTAAGGGAACCCCTGAGTATAGAAATAGGACATAGTTTTACTGTTACTTGGTATAACTACTTTAACTGTAAGGGAACCCCTGAGTATAGAAATAGGACATAGTTTTACTGTTTCTTGGTATAACTACCCCCCTGAGTATAGAAATAGGACATAGTTTTACTGTTTCTTGGTATAACTACTTTAACTGTAAGGGAACCTCTGAGTATAGAAATAGGACATAGTTTTACTGTTACTTGGTATAACTACTTTAACTGTAAGGGAACCCCTGAGTATAGAAATAGGACATAGTTTTACTGTTTCTTGGTATAACTACTTTAACTGTAAGGGAACCCCTGAGTATAGAAATAGGACATAGTTTTACTGTTACTTGGTATAACTACTTTAACTGTAAGGGAACCCCTGAGTATAGAAATAGGACATAGTTTTACTGTTACTTGGTATAACTACTTTAACTGTAAGGGAACCAACCCCTGAGTATAGAAATAGGACATAGTTTTACTGTTACTTGGTATAACTACTTTAACTGTAAGGGAACCCCTGAGTATAGAAATAGGACATAGTTTTACTGTTACTTGGTATAACTACTTTAACTGTAAGGGAACCCCTGAGTATAGAAATAGGACATAGTTTTACTGTTACTTGGTATAACTACTTTAACTGTAAGGGAACCCCCCCTGAGTATAGAAATAGGACATAGTTTTACTGTTAATTGGTATAACTACTTTAACTGTAAGGGAACCCCTGAGTATAGAAATAGGACATAGTTTTACTGTTACTTGGTATAACTACTTTAACTGTAAGGGAACCCCTGAGTATAGAAATAGGACATAGTTTTACTGTTACTTGGTATAACTACTTTAACTGTAAGGGAACCCCTGAGTATAGAAATAGGACATAGTTTTACTGTTACTTGGTATAACTACTTTAACTGTAAGGGAACCCCCCTGAGTATAGAAATAGGACATAGTTTTACTGTTACTTGGTATAACTACTTTAACTGTAAGGGAACCCCTGAGTATAGAAATAGGACATAGTTTTACTGTTACTTGGTATAACTACTTTAACTGTAAGGGAACCCCTGAGTATAGAAATAGGACATAGTTTTACTGTTTCTTGGTATAACTACTTTAACTGTAAGGGAACCCCCCTGAGTATAGAAATAGGACATAGTTTTACTGTTTCTTGGTATAACTACTTTAACTGTAAGGGAACCCCCCTGAGTATAGAAATAGGACATAGTTTTACTGTTATTTGGTATAACTACTTTAACTGTAAGGGAACCTCTGAGTATAGAAATAGGACATAGTTTTACTGTTACTTGGTATAACTACTTTAACTGTAAAGGAACCCCTGAGTATAGAAATAGGACATAGTTTTACTGTTACTTGGTATAACTACTTTAACTGTAAGGGAACCCCTGAGTATAGAAATAGGACATAGTTTTACTGTTTCTTGGTATAACTACTTTAACTGTAAGGGAACCCCTGAGTATAGAAATAGGACATAGTTTTACTGTTTCTTGGTATAACTACTTTAACTGTAAGGGAACCCCTGAGTATAGAAATAGGACATAGTTTTACTGTTACTTGGTATAACTACTTTAACTGTAAGGGAACCCCTGAGTATAGAAATAGGACATAGTTTTACTGTTACTTGGTATAACTACTTTAACTGTAAGGGAACCAACCCCTGAGTATAGAAATAGGACATAGTTTTACTGTTACTTGGTATAACTACTTTAACTGTAAGGGAACCAACCCCTGAGTATAGAAATAGGACATAGTTTTACTGTTTCTTGGTATAACTACTTTAACTGTAAGGGAACCCCTGAGTATAGAAATAGGACATAGTTTTACTGTTACTTGGTATAACTACTTTAACTGTAAGGGAACCCCTGAGTATAGAAATAGGACATAGTTTTACTGTTACTTGGTATAACCCTTCTGAAAGGGGCATCAGCTAGTTGTGTGTGACAAATCAAGCACAAAACTCACTGTTAGGACCTGATGTAAATGAGTGTCTTGTATTTGAAGAATGTCATAAGACAACTTTCAGCATCTATAAATCAACGTTAATTTGTTAGACATGGTTTTTGGTTGGTCCATTTCAAGACTTAATTTTGTTACCCTCATTTGATTATGTCCTGTTTTCTGTGGCAATCATAATAACTGTGGAGGCCATTTGTATACATGATTATTCTCTGTATAAATTGATGTAAAGGTTTATCTTATCTCACTTAAAGGTCAAGGTTAAATGGTCTCATTTGAATTTCAGCCTACATTTGTAATGGCCTAATGTGAGAAAATATTCTGTACATTTCTATGGAATACAAAGGTAGCCAAAATTACATTCAATTGTCATTGATTTACTTATATGTAATGTTTTATCAAACTTTATTTATAGTGTTTGTCCTCCCAATCAGGGGTTCAAAATTATGAAGGTCTGTGACCTTTCACTACTGACTTTCGTCTGAAATGTCATTATCTTTTGATCAATTTAGTAAGCTTGTTAAATTTCTATTGTATTAAATTGTAGATCTGCTCATTTTATTTGCAAAAGGAACAGCCCTTGTTGTTATTCACTTACGGAAAACAAACAAAAAAGTGGGAAATATAAACCATGTAAGTCGATCCTGATTTAACTACGCCAATCACAGTATACCGGCACTCATAACCAAAGAGGGGTTATTTATTTGATGAAATAGTTATATAGTCAAATCTTCAGGCATATTGGGCAGTCAATCTAGTGTATAATGATTAAGATCAAAGAAACCAACTGTTAAACATTTTGGCCTGACAAAACATTTCCTTTCACTTAAAGAAAAATAGTATTCAACTCTTGTCAAATCTTGGAAGAATATACTAAACTTGTCAGGTACATTACATTTGCATTGATTTACTAATTCATAATGGGCTATCATACTTTATTTTATTTTTTTAGTGTTCGTCCTCCCAAAAAATCGTGGAAGAATATATCAAACTTGTCAGGTGGTGAAAAGACCCTCAGTTCGTTGGCTTTAGTGTTTGCACTCCATCATTACAGACCAACACCGTTGTATGTCATGGATGAAATTGATGCTGCTTTAGATTTTAAGAATGTTTCTATCGTTGCTAACTACATAAAGGTTTGTATTGAGGGTATGACTTAAGATGCTGCTTTAGATTTTAAGGATGTTTCTATCGTTGCTAACTACATAAAGGTTTGTATTGAGGGTATGACTTAAGATGCTGCTTTAGATTTTAAGAATGTTTCTATCGTTGCTAACTACATAAAGGTTTGTATTGAGGGTATGACTTAAGATGCTGCTTTAGATTTTAAGAATGTTTCTATCGTTGCTAACTACATAAAGGTTTGTATTGAGGGTATGACTTAAGATGCTGCTTTAGATTTTAAGAATGTTTCTATCGTTGCTAACTACATAAAGGTTTGTATTGAGGGTATGACTTAAGATGCTGCTTTAGATTTTAAGGATATTTCTATCGTTGCTAACTACATAAAGGTTTGTATTGAGGGTATGACTTAAGATGCTGCTTTAGATTTTAAGAATGTTTCTATCGTTGCTAACTACATAAAGGTTTGTATTGAGGGTATGACTTAAGATCTTGCTTTAGATTTTAAGAATGTTTCTATCGTTGCTAACTACATAAAGGTTTGTATTGAGGGTATGACTTAAGATGCTGCTTTAGATTTTAAGGATGTTTCTATCGTTGCTAACTACATAAAGGTTTGTATTGAGGGTATGACTTAAGATGCTGCTTTAGATTTTAAGAATGTTTCTATCGTTGCTAACTACATAAAGGTTTGTATTGAGGGTATGACTTAAGATGCTGCTTTAGATTTTAAGGAAGTTTCTATCATTGCTAACAACATAAAGGTTTGTATTGAGGGTATGACTTAAGATGCTGCTTTAGATTTTAAGGATGTTTCTATCATTGCTAACAACATAAAGGTTTGTATTGAGAGTATGACTTAAGATGCTGCTTTAGATTTTAAGGATATTTCTATCATTGCTAACTACATAAAGGTTTGTATTGAGGGTATGACTTAAGATGCTGCTTTAGATTTTAAGAATGTTTCTATCGTTGCTAACTACATAAAGGTTTGTATTGAGGGTATGACTTAAGATGCTGCTTTAGATTTTAAGAATGTTTCTATCGTTGCTAACTACATAAAGGTTTGTATTGAGGGTATGACTTAAGATGCTGCTTTAGATTTTAAGGAAGTTTCTATCATTGCTAACAACATAAAGGTTTGTATTGAGGGTATGACTTAAGATGCTGCTTTAGATTTTAAGGATGTTTCTATCATTGCTAACAACATAAAGGTTTGTATTGAGGGTATGACTTAAGATGCTGCTTTAGATTTTAAGGATATTTCTATCGTTGCTAACTACATAAAGGTTTGTATTGAGGGTATGACTTAAGATGCTGCTTTAGATTTTAAGGAAGTTTCTATCGTTGCTAACAACATAAAGGTTTGTATTGAGGGTATGACTTAAGATGCTGCTTTAGATTTTAAGAATGTTTCTATCGTTGCTAACTACATAAAGGTTTGTATTGAGGGTATGACTTAAGATGCTGCTTTAGATTTTAAGGATATTTCTATCGTTGCTAACTACATAAAGGTTTGTATTGAGGGTATGACTTAAGATGCTGCTTTAGATTTTAAGGAAGTTTCTATCGTTGCTAACAACATAAAGGTTTGTATTGAGGGTATGACTTAAGATGCTGCTTTAGATTTTAAGAATATTTCTATCGTTGCTAACTACATAAAGGTTTGTATTGAGGGTATGACTTAAGATGCTGCTTTAGATTTTAAGGATGTTTCTATCGTTGCTAACAACATAAAGGTTTGTATTGAGGGTATGACTTAAGATGCTGCTTTAGATTTTAAGGAAGTTTCTATCGTTGCTAACAACATAAAGGTTTGTATTGAGGGTATGACTTAAGATGCTGCTTTAGATTTTAAGAATGTTTCTATCGTTGCTAACAACATAAAGGTTTGTATTGAGGGTATGACTTAAGATGCTGCTTTAGATTTTAAGGATGTTTCTATCATTGCTAACAACATAAAGGTTTGTATTGAGGGTATGACTTAAGATGCTGCTTTAGATTTTAAGGATGTTTCTATCATTGCTAACAACATAGTCCACTTTACCTCAATTATTTGTTGGATCTTTTTACCAGGTGATCTGTAAACATCTAAAGACATTTGATATCAGGTCCAAGTCAAAGGTCACAGTTCAACCGCAAGCCTATGAAATGTTAATTTATTGAATAGTATAGAGGTTTCAACTGTTACCTGACATAGAATGTTGTTAGATGTTTGTGGATGGTCAAATAAAAGCATATAGAAGAAATGAGTGATTTACTGTTCATGTGAATAGTTAGTCTGACTATTTTATCAATGAGAAGTAAATTTGTGCTAAAATAATGAAGAAATGAGTTTGACTTTCAGTGATGGCATTTATTAGTGCTTAATGATGATTGGTAGATTGGGTTCTACATTAAATCCCAGTTTAAAATGGTTTCTATTATAAAGCTGGAAAACTGCTGAAAGTAGTGCAACCTTTAAATTAATCTGATTATTTCACTTCAAATTTAGATAAGTAACATTGACAGAACGGTGCCGTCATGATCGTATCGTATGGTAGTTGGATTTACAACTACCTGTGCAATCAGCGCCTATCACCACTAATGTTGTGAGTTCGAACCCCGTTCATGGCAAGGTGTGCTTGATACAACATTGTGATTAAGTTTGTCAGTGATTTTCTCTGGTTACTCTGGTTTCCTCCGCCAAGAAAACTGACTGACATGATATAACTGAAATATTGTTGAAAGTGGTGTTAACCACCATGAGCCAAATCAAAATCGTTGACAGAACAGTGTTAATTTGTCTGTAAGGAGTATTCTTCTTGGAAACTTGTGTTTGTCTGAAAGAATTTCACAAACCTGTTAAATAAAGTTCAAGATTTATAAATTTTGTTTTGAAGTCAATTTAATTACTGATACATTTCATACTTTTCTATGTATTATGCAAAACTAGTTTTTTGTAATAATTTCTATTTTTTTTATTTTTCAGGAGAGAACAAGAAATGCTCAGTTTATCATCATATCACTGAGAAACAACATGTTTGAGTTGGCCGACCGACTAGTGGGGATTTATAAAACTGACAATTGTACAAAGTCTGTGACAATAAACCCAACAAAACTTTCTGTGCCACTTCAGGAGCAACAAATAAATACACAACAACCCGTTGTCACTTCATAAAATACACAACAACCAGTTGTCACTTCATGAAATACACACTTATCAAAAAAAGTTGTATATTTCAAGGAAGACTGCAAAAATGTGTTCAGTACATGATTCAAAATATAGAAACCTGATATCAACAAAAAATGGATGTTGCATCAACTCAGTCAAGATTGTAATATAATAATAAGATAGAACTCAATAAAATACATCATGAAATAGACATCTATAATGTTTGATTTCATTCATTTTAACAGAGGATTGTCAACAGCCAATGGCTACTAGTTGTTTCTTTGTCATGTTTAATAAACCAATCATAAACATGAAAGTGAGAAAAGTGGTCAAGTAAAAGAGGATTTACATTATTTTGTGGTCAAAGAAAAATATATTGTACCTTCTATCAAATTTACAGATAAGTTGCTCATGGCTAGAATGATATAAATATTTTGTTATTAGTTATTGGTCAAGGGTACAATCTTGTAGGATTAATATGGCTATGATTATTATTGTTAGACGTTTTAATCTATGATAAATATATCTACTATATCATGTCAATGGTGAAATACTAACGTTTATCTGTTTGTGGTGAACTTGATATAACTTTCTGTGATGTAAGTGACTTGTGTCAGGTCAGTGTTTGACCCCCCTCCCTTTGTGATGACGTTTATAAGTGACTTGTGTCAGGTCAGTGTTTGACCCCCACCCCCTCCCTTTGTGATGACATTTGTAAGTGACTTGTTACAGGTCAGCGTTTGTAAGTGACTTGTGTCAGGTCAGCGTTTGACTCCCCCTCCCTTTGTGATGACGTTTGTAAGTGACTTGTTACAGGTCAGCGTTTGACCCCCCCCCTCCCTTTGTGATGACGTTTGTAAGTGACTTGTGTCAGGTCAGCGTTTAACCCCCCCCCCCCCCCCCCCCTCCCTTTGTGATGACGTTTGTAAGTGACTTGTGTCAGGTCAGTGTTTGACTCCCCCTCCCTTTGTAAGTGACTTGTGTCAGGTCGGTGTTTGACCCCCCTCCCTCCCTTTGTGATGACGTTTGTAAGTGACTTGTGTCAGGTCAGTGTTTGACCCCCCTCCCTTTGTGATGACGTTTGTAAGTGACTTGTGTCAGGTCAGTGATAGACCCCCCCCTCCCTTTGTGATGACGTTTGTAAGTAACTTGTGTCAGGTCAGTGTTTGACTCCCCCTCCCTTTGCGATGACGTTTGTAAGTGACTTGTGTCAGGTCAGTGTTTGATCCCCCCTCCCTTTGTGATGACGTTTGTAAGTGACTTGTGTCAGGTCAGTGTTTGACTCCCCCTCCCTTTGTAATGACGTTTGTAAGTGACTTGTGTCAGGTCAGTGTTTGACTCCCCCTCCCTTTGTAATGACGTTTGTAAGTGACTTGTGTCAGGTCAGTGTTTGACCCCCCCCTCCTCCCTTGGTTCTCTTCTTTCTTCCACAAATTGATATATTGTTTAATGGCATTAGAATACAATGAACCAAGACATGTAGAATTCATGTTTTATGTTGATATTTACAATTATTTCATATTTTTTATTTCTCCTACATGTATGTATATCAATCTTCTATACATACTGAACTGTTCTGTACAGTGTCATCTTGATCCAATCATTTATATATAGATATAGACCTGTATATTGTTTGTTTATATAAAGATATAAACTTATATGGTGTTTGTTTTTATACCCCCACTCAAAAGGCAACTGTGAACTCAGTGTTACTCTATTGAAAAGAAGGTTTAAATAATGGTGATTAACAATTCTATCAACGCAACGAACAAACATCTTCTTGCCTCACCGCATCAATGGCGTAATGGTTAACATGCTCGCCACATACACACCATGAATGTTTCCCTAAGACCACCTGCATATCATTAGAAAATATTATGTTATTCTTGTATTGTCAAGTGTAGTCTATTTCGGCACGTGACCATCGAATTCGCACACGATTTTTTCTCTCTCCATTTTTCAACGAATTTGTCAGTGTTTTCGTAACAATTCTTCCGTGAAACTGAAAGGCATTTTTACTCAATCGTCTTTGAATTGACCGTTTACAAATCGGAACTGGGCCAGACTGATCATAAATTAGTCATCCAATCGCGTAAGCTTCTTCTACGATCCTGTTTTACAACCTTATAAATGTACGCTCACCATGCTTGTTCGTAGATCTGATTATCTGGGTCGATCTGTTCGCGGCTTGTTTTCTATATTTTTCCGTTGACCAAATCTGTTCAGAAATTTAGACACTGCAGATCGACTAAATCCAATTATCTTTCCGATTTCTTTCTTTTTCATTCCATCCTGGTGTAGCCGTAATACCTGCCGTTTTTAGTCAGAGATCGTCTCCCTTGTTTTTCTAGCCATGTTGGAAACTCCGTTTGTAGCGTTTACGTTAAATTATGCACGCATGTAGAAATTACGTCACTTAATTAAACGTCATATTTAGGAAAATATCGTGTCTAAATTTAGCAACATAACGATCAATGTCAATAAAGTTATAAGCAACCGAAGTAAATTCTTATCTTGTAGTGTGACGTTCAATCGTAACTACTCGGCCATTCTCGCTACCCTGCAAATAACCTCGTATGCATTAGGCGTATAAATCGCACTACTTTTCACATGTCAGTTACATGAAAGTTTGATAAAGTTATATTTTAAACAATTTTCTATATTTCAATTAAAGTTTTAATTAGTTTTGCATGATTAGATTTTACTTAGTATGTCTTCCATATTGGATTTTCGTGGGCTATATTTTTGTGCGGCTTAACTTAACTTAACTTCCGGCAAACAATTTAAGAAGAATTTCTAATATGTACGTACGAGGTTATTTGCAGGGTAGCGAGAATGGCCGAGTAGTTACGATTGGTGTGACGTTGTGCACACAAATCGTGAAATACTTTGTCACCTAGGTGTATGTGATTTAGCTATGCTAAGGAGGTTCCTTTCATTTGAAAAGAAACATTACGGTTATAAAGTATAAAATACTGACAATAACATATTTTTTCATCTTGTTTGTTTGAGTATCTGTATCAGGGGGAGGGGGACGCCCCCCCCCCCCCTAAAATTGGAAAAAATATGATTTTTTGGCGTAAAATCGTGATTTTTCACACGAAATGCCCAAAAATATTTCGCGCCTCCCTCCGCTTGGCGCAATTTTTTTAAGTCCGCCCCCCCCTAACTTGAAATCCTGGATCCGCCCCTGTGTATGCATATATAATATTATACAATAATTCTTTCTATAGACATCCCCAACTCTATAGTCCATTCTAGCATTTCAAGAAAAAAAAATACTTGAGACAATCTACGTAAAGGAATAATAAAGACAACATACTTAGCCTGGGATGGTAGACATATGCACACGGAGAAGGGGTGTACTTCTAATATCGACAACGCATATGTTGTATCATCTTCGCTAGCCAAGGGTTACGTTTCGGGTCCCCCTTCTCTCCACCCTTGGCGGATCTAGAATATATTTTGAGGATTCGCGCTTTAATATTTCATTGGTTACGGCTACCAGTACACGTATCCAATCAGAAGATGTTTTACACGGAGCACATGTTATCGACGAATTGTAAGCAAAGATGCCACTTCCCGTTTTGGTTTCAATGAAAACATCTTTCCCGTCTGCCAAAGCTTTGAAACTTTTCACTTGGTTGACAGTAAGTGCTTCCAAATTAAATTTATCACAAATAAGTTTTTCTTCATTGGGCGCTGCCATTTTCAACTCTCCAACATACGTATAACAAAACGATTCTGATTGGCTGGCGATGACCACTATCTAAGGGGCGCAACTTCGATAAACCACCAGGTGGCATTGCGCGCGAATTTCAAAATGTATTCTAGATCCGCCAAGGGTGGAGAGAAGGGGGACCCGAATCGTAACCCTTGGCTAGCGAAGATGATGTTGTATAGCATTTAATTTATCAGAATACATATAATGACTAGAAAAAGTTTTAAGATACCAAAGACAATACAATGGACAAAGGAAAACGACAAAAGGACAAGCAATGATTCACAAATTAATACACAATAAAACTGACGATTGAGCAACACGACCCTCCCCCCCCCAAACAAAATTCCGGGTGAATTGTGAATTCATGTGCTCTCGGAAAGGTTGTAAAATTTCTGCTCCACTAGTGACACCCGTCGTCTTTCTCACGTTACATATCCGGTGATATATCATGAAAGAGGAAAGGAGGATAGGTTTGTGACTATGACAAACGAATCGGGACCAAATGAGCAATATCTATGTAATAGAAGACCTTCCATAGATGCTTCCTACTAAGTGTCGGTTCATTTGGCTTAACGGTTTCATAGGAGAAGATTAAAATGTGAAAAGTTAACGGACGACAGATGACGGACACCAAGTGTTATTTTATCAAATTGGTTTAATTCGATTCAATTTTGGTTAAGTTGCATGGAAGAATACATAGAGTTGAAATTGAAATCCTCGTCTTCACATTGCAATGTTTCAGCTGATGTCAACCCATGATCTATCAACGACCCTCTTGTTTCCTAATATATGTTAACGATATAACTGAAGGATTTAACTCGTTTCTACATGCATATTCTTTGCAGATAATAAGTTCAGCTATTCCATTCATAATGAAAGCTGTAGTTGATCATGACTTGGAGGAGCTGGACGAATGGTCAAATAAATGGTGAATGTGATTTAATCCTAACATCATGACTACATTGTATGTAATAACCTTCTGTGTTGACTTTATCAAATGCTTGAGACGTAAAAAAAAATAAAAACAAACAAACAAAAATAAATACAACAACAAACAAACAAAACAAAAAAACACAACCCATTTACCATTTACCTAGTGGGTTTAGATAAACAGCCTACCATTCAGAAACATATGGGTTCACGTAAAAGTTCGCTCTTAAGTAGTTCTCACTGTCAATTTCTATGTGTATGTCAATGCATGAAGCAGAACTAGATGTATCTGTGATTTCCTGTCCTTTATTTCAAGTTCAATGTGATAAATACGATCAACATAGTCACTAAATGTTTTTGTGAAATGATATCATCTATATAGTGGAAAGTGAAATAATTAAAGGCCCGATCTAGCTTCTGTTATTTTTTAGTTAGAAGCCCCTTCATGAAGTCTGCTTCATACGAATTAAGGAAGAGGAGGGGCACAGTTTGTACCCATATGAATGTTGAAAAACACGTCCACCAAACATAATAAATATGCTGTCAATAGCAAATAGAGCATTTGTTTTTTTGATGGTGTTTAACGCCACTTTCGACAATATTTAAGTTATATCGTGGCGGTCAGTTTTATTGGTGGTGTGCACCAATGTATCCGGAGAAAACCACCGACCTGTCGGAAGTCACTGACAAACTTTATACCTTGTTACCTTGTCGTCAAGATCTATTATAGGCTCAGCCTCTATGATCCATCTCAAGTGAGTTTCCGCTTATCCCAGCTTCCGGTCCATAAAAGTCGGGAACAAATTTCAACAGATAGTCTCTCCAATGTCTATTTATTGAACTTTTAAGACTATTTACACTACTGGCTTTAACTACTTTATCTGGTGATGAGTTCCAATGGTCCACAACTACTTTATCTGGTGATGAGTTCCAATGGTCCACAACTACTTTATCTGGTAATGAGTTCCAATGGTCCACAACTACTTTATCTGGTGATGAGTTCCAATGGTCCACAACTACTTTATCTGGTAATGAGTTCCAATGGTCCACAACTACTTTATCTGGTGATGAGTTCCAATGGTCCACAACTACTTTATCTGGTAATGAGTTCCAATGGTCCACAACTACTTTATCTGGTGATGAGTTCCAATGGTCCACAACTACTTTATCTGGTGATGAGTTCCAATGGTCCACAACTACTTTATCTGGTGATGAGTTCCAATGGTCCACAACTACTTTATCTGGTAATGAGTTCCAATGGTCCACAACTACTTTATCTGGTGATGAGTTCCAATGGTCCACAACTACTTTATCTGGTAATGAGTTCCAATGGTCCACAACTACTTTATCTGGTGATGAGTTCCAATGGTCCACAACTACTTTATCTGGTAATGAGTTCCAATGGTCCACAACTACTTTATCTGGTGATGAGTTCCAATGGTCCACAACTACTTTATCTGGTGATGAGTTCCAATGGTCCACAACTACTTTATCTGGTGATGAGTTCCAATGGTCCACAACTACTTTATCTGGTAATGAGTTCCAATGGTCCACAACTACTTTATCTGGTGATGAGTTCCAATGGTCCACAACTACTTTATCTGGTAATGAGTTCCAATGGTCCACAACTACTTTATCTGGTAATGAGTTCCAATGGTCCACAACTACTTTATCTGGTGATGAGTTCCAATGGTCCACAACTACTTTATCTGGTAATGAGTTCCAATGGTCCACAACTACTTTATCTGGTGATGAGTTCCAATGGTCCACAACTACTTTATCTGGTGATGAGTTCCAATGGTCCACGACTCTTTGTGAAAAACTGTATTTCCTCCTTATTTGTTCTACAGTGTTTTTTAAATATTTTATGTTTTATGACCTCTAGTATTTGTTTTTCTGATTAGAAATATGTTGATACAGTCTACCTTGTCGACATTGTTGATGATTTTGTAAGTTTCAACTAGGTCAGCTCTAATCCTTCTGTACTGAAGAGTTGGAAGGCCCAAGTTTCTTAGTCTATCTCCATAGCTCTAGTGTTGTATCTCTTTAACAAGTCTAGTGGCTCTCCTTTGTACATTTTCTGTTAGTATTGCCTCTTTTTTATTTATGACTGACCAAACCAGATAATTCCTAATTTTGTATTTGCTTTCTTAACTTGAATATTGATATGTTGTTGAAAGTTGAGCTTGCTGTCTATAGTGATGCCTAGGTCTTTTTCGTCGTTGGATAGTTCTATGGTGTCATCGGGCATTGAGTAACTTGTGCCTGTTTCTGGTCCCAAATGAGTGTGCTTACATTTTGACTTGTTAAATTTTAATAGCCATGTATCTGATCTGACCAGTTCATCAACCTGTCTATGTCACTCTAGGCCGTCCTGTGCAGTCATCTCCACACGACTAGGCCGCCCTGCGCAGTCATCTCCACACGGCTAGGCCGCCCTGTGCAGTCATCTCCACACGACTAGGCCGCCCTGTGCAGTCATCTCCACACGGCTAGGCCTCCCTGTGCAGTAATCTCCACAATGCTAGGCCGCCCTGTATGCCATCAGCTACACGGCTAGGTTTTTTATTCACAAATATATCAAATAAATTCAAGAATTATATTCGCACCAGTAAATTCAAATTTTCATTCTGAGAACTGTATTAATGGCATTGTTTCACAGAATGAACTTCGTGTGTAGACAGTAAGACATTTTCACATACTATAGCTAATGAGGAAATGGACCTCTCATTTACATACATTGAAGTAATTTTATTGCAAATTCTGTAAATAAACTAGAATAGCTATTTGAAAATATTTTAGCAGGGTATCTCAAGCTTTGGGGGCCCTAGACTGCAGCTTACATTAGCCTATAGGATAATCTGGCCCGGAGTTAATGGAAGGGAATACGAATATACTCAGACTAGGGGAATCAAACTAGCAGGAATATTGAAAGAGCTATTGAGTGATGAAGAGTGAAGAGATTTATATAAGCAAAGGACAGGAGAGGAGAGAGGTGTATATTATTTTCTTTTACTTTTTTTAATCTAATCTTCGGTATTTTGATTCACCATAGTTGAATTATTTATATTCCCAGCCATATAAGGTACTGTTATTGTTTATTACGTGATAAAGTTTAACAGTTACTTGCCGATGGTCGGTAGTTATTTATATTGCCAGCCATATAAGGTACTGTTATTGTTTATTACGAGATAAAGTTTAACAGTTACTTGCTACTGTTATTGTTTATTACGAGATAAAGTTTAACAGTTGCTTGGTACTGTTATTGTTTATTACGAGATAAAGTTTAACAGTTACTTGCCGATGGTCGGTGGTTAAATATTTTCCCACAGATCATTTTGGATTTTACTCTGATTTCAAAAATTCATAGAAGGGATGACGTCAGATTAAAATAACACATAGCCCCACCCCTTAAAAGGTAAATGGCTGTTCACTAAGGAGTCTTACAATAATGAAGCAGGTCCGTTCCTTCCATCATATAGCGTCTGAAATCCAAACGGAACCATCTAAAGAACACCTTTTTGGGAAAATTATTTATTTTAGGGAAATTGGTAAAAATATGAAAAAGAATATACAGTTATAGTTTTAAATTCTCTCGTACATTTATTCTAAAACAAATTTAAACCAAAACCTTATTTTTCGGTCAATAATATAAAAAATGTTTTTGTATGTATTCAATTTTACATAATATACATTGTATGTAAGAAAATGTTCTTGAATCATTTGCAAAATATTATTCATGTCAAAGTGTAGGGATGCTGATAAGAAGTGGTAAACTGTTGATGGATAATGAACCATAACAAATTTCAGAAATTTGAGATCTCCTTAAAATTAGGATGAATTTTGGCGTTCGACCACATAGTAGGTTGTAGGTTGTTAAACAACATATTAATAATATGAAGTAAAAAAATCCACACTTGCCTTTTGGACAGCACATTTCTGTGTCCACACTTGCCCTCAGGTAACACTTGTTGTGATAGAAAAAAAACCAATATGACAGTTAACATTTAATTAAGCGCGAAAATGGAATGGAAATAAGATTTTGATTCATTTGATGAGTGTGTGTCACATGGTGCATACGCTTATTTTTACGTTTTATATTTTAATTTTTATAGTTTGAAACAACAAAATTTCATTGATGCATGTTACATCTTTGTGGTCTTCAGACGTATCAATCGTGAGTTCGGGATTACAAATCCAGTGTTTAGTATATAACTTCGAAGAAGGAAGTTGATAATTTTCTGCAGCATGACAACAGTTTGACGAATATTTCATATCATTCAATATTCACACCCATTATGAAGATAAACAAGTCAATATTTTGTTTACAATTACAACTGAGTATATTTATATCTGGAATTAGTAGTCTACATATAAAAGGAACATGGCAAACAAAAAGTTATTATATTTTTCTCGCCAAGTTTGGAATTCAGAAAACTGACGCAAAAGATAAAGACAACACCGAAGGATTTATTTATGGTAACATAACAACAAAAAACAAGTCTGTCCAACATCCATTAACTTTTGTATTTGTTGACAGTGAATACTTTCTTGAATACCATGGAAACAGTACATCAAGTTCGCCAGGGACTTGTAATGCGATGTTTAACAAAATTGATAAAATTGCATTTGATCGCCGTTGTAAACCAAATGGAAAAGAGGATTTCTTAAGACATATACCTTGTCCAGAGGGGAAGCTATGTCAGGATGAAGATGAACCTTCAAATGTGATGCCAGGTTATCAGTTTACCTACAGAGTTCTAGATTTAAAATATCCCAGGTAAGGAGAGGATCTGTATCTGGTATGCTATAGAACCCAACTATGGTTTTTATACAATGGGTAGAGAGAGCGCCGATGGCGGTCTTTATTGGCGCTGATTCCTTAGAGCGGTCTTAAATGCTTCTAAGGAATTTGCATGCACGACGCTGTTTGGCAGATGGTTCCAATGAATCAGAAGGTCTAAAACGCGAAAGTGGGAAATCACGGAAGAAAGCCCAAAATGGGTACTTGAAAGGTCATATCTTGAAAAGTACTTGACCTAGGATAAAAATCTAAATGGATTCTAAAAGCTATTGTTAAGATTTATCTTTTAAAGAAATAAATAATAAAATATTTTATTATTTAGGTACTTAAAAGTTGACCGAAGTGTCAAAAATGATAACGGGCAATGGACAAAATTTGGACTTTGATCTCAAATGTATCAAAATTCAAACACCAAGGTCAAAAACCATTTAGATATTCTTAAAGACAATTTTATACTCTATCAGACGATATAAAAATCTTTTTGTTAAAATATTAGATAAAAGCACAATCTTGACCGGAAGCCTACCTTTTCAGAGTTAGCCATCGACTAATTTTCAACTTTGATCTCAAATTTCTCACAATTCAATGAACCCGGTCAAAAACCGTTTAAATATTCTTAAAGACAATTTTATACTCTATCAGATGATATAAATATGATTTTATGGAAATATTGGTGGAAAACACAATCTTGACCGGAAGTCTACCTTTTCAGAGTTGGCCAACGGTCAAGATTGTGTTTTCCACCAATATTTCCATAAAATCATATTTATATCACCTGATAGAGTATAAAGTTGTCTTTAAGAATATAAAATATTATTTCTTTAAAATATAGATCTTAACAATAGCTTTTAGAATTCGTTTAGATTTTTCTCCTAGGTTGAGTACTTTTCAAGATATGACCTTTCAAGTACCCATTTTGGGCTTACTTCTGTGTTTTCCCACTTCCGCGTTTTAGACCTTCCCCCAAAGAATTACGTTGTCCACAAAGAAAGAATGTTGGTACTGCTGTTTCTTGTAGTCTGGTAATTCAAGTCCTTTTGTATTATTGCATGTACGTTTCACTACTATATTTGATGTTATACAATCTTTAAAATGTTTTGCTTTGATATTCCTTTTCGGTCTAGCTAATTTGACGAAATTATCTGTTGGTAGTGCTGGTACCAACCCCTCAACCACCTTGTACATTAGGATCAGACGTAGACTAAGTGTCTCCAGGGTAACGGGTCAAAACGCCCCCACTTTTTTGTTGTTGAAAAAACGGCATATGTAATAATTTTTTCTACTCAAAGGATGATATTAAAAAAATAGTGTCACTGTTATATAATAGAGAAGGCTTCCATATAAAAGATAAAAGTTTTATATTTATTCGGAACACTCGGACTTCATCGTCTATTAACGAAAACTCTGAATTTTTTTAAAAAATTTGAAAATTTCAGAATTATATTTTTTTTTTAAAGTTATAATTTCAAAATTTTCATAAAATTTTAAAATTTCAAAATGTTCACAAGACTTGTTTGTAGTCACCATGCAAATTTATATTGAAGTCTACTTTCTCAAAAGAATCATTATGAATGATGGGAAATAGCATAAAAATGTCCATGAGACAATATTCAGATTTATAATGCAAAATACTGGCAAAAGATGCGTGATTTTATTGGTCTTTATCATTTTGAGGTGTTCATTCAATTATTCTAATTTATTCTATTTTAAATGTAATCAGTCGTGAAAACAAACTAAAGTACCTCAAGATTTCTCAACATGATTTTTATTTCTACATCACTTTTTATTTACATGTACATTTACATGTATACACATTTATTTTTATAAATATTGGAAACATTCTACATGCTGTTGCAGTTTGACTATTCATACTATTGGAACAAATTCGTGGATTTCAATAAACTTTTTTTTACAAGAATTCATATTAATAGCATGTTAATTGAAATAATTTAGATTGTTTTTTTTATTGATGATTAGAAGATATGCAATTAAGTAGTACATGTACTGGTAATTATAATGTTTCTGGTTGTATGTATGCATGAACCATCATTAATAATAGTTTAATACTGATGTACAAATGTATATATATATGAATTAAGGAGATTTTGTCTTTCTGGCAGCCATCTTGTATGGTTTTAATAAGTTTTTGATTTAAAATTTCCTAATATTGGAACTTGAATATTTTGATTCAATCTCATTAATAAATGTTTATATTAATATTTTGAACAATGCAGGATGTTACATGTGAAGTACTGACAAATCCTATTTAATATTAATTGATATTACCATCATAGCCATCTGGATTATAAAGTATTTATCATGTTAACATGCATGTAGATCAATACAATTTACAATTTAAATGGGGATGTCACATGATGATCGTGGTCGTGATTGTATGGTAGTTGGATTTACAACTACATTTGTATCTGTGCAATCAGTGCCTATTACATGTACCACTAAGGTTGTGAATCTGAATCCCGCTCATCGCAAGGTGTACTTGATGCAACATTATATGATAAAGTTTGTCAGTGACAATGACATGCGACAGATCAGTGGTTTTCTCTGGGTACTCTGGATTCCTCCACCGATAAAACTGTCCGCCAAGATATAACTGAGATACTGTTGAAAGTGGCGATAAACACCTACAATTTAGAATTATTTTTAAGGTCATATTGATTCCCAACCACAAGACACAAGTGTAAAAAGTTTCCAGATATATAGCCAGGAGGAGGGGGTGTTTCCACATTCAGTTGGTTATCTTTACAGTCCCCCAATAATAATCTTAGTAATCATGATATAGAATATGTAGCTGAAAATTTTATAGTTTTCTTTCAGATACATTGAAACCTGTATAATACAAACCCTGAATAAACAGAAATCCTGAATAAACCAAGCTTAAAATAAAGTCCACACCTGTTTAGACCAAATACCTGTCTATTCTGAATACAAAAGCTGGCTTATTTTATATAGGTTTCACTGTATTCACTAAATTGTTACATCTTTCCAGTTACATTCATGTAGACAAACTTAATTTGGGTTAAATTATTTTACACATTTATTCAACATATCTATGTCTTTTGATTTCAGATTTTGGTATTTAAGTATGGTTGCTTGTTATAGAAATATAACTAACAACTGTTCCTGGGTTCGTTCATCTCAGGATTTAGAAATAGATTACGACATATGGCTTGTTAATGGCGATCCTTCATCGAAACATCAGAATCCATTTGAACATCAGTTTTCGTTTGAAGACCACGACCTGGTGGAAAGTTATGCTGTATTTTTTCTGTTATATATAATAATTATTCCAGTATGGTTTTATGCCTATATTAAACAAAAACATGCAATTACTAAAATTTTGACCGCTAGTATTTGTTTAGAATTTATAGGAATATCTTTAAACTTACTTCATTGGATAATATTTTCTGTCAATGGTGTAGGATTTTATGTGATAAGTGTGATAGGAAACGCTCTAGATATGATATCAGAATGTCTCTTCATGCTAACATTGTTACTTATTGCCAAAGGATGGACGATAACGAAGATGGAAATCACAGGAAAACTAATTGTCTTTTCAATATGGGGACTATATACAATTCTTAATTGTGTATTATTTTTGTGGAATTTGGTAAGTACATTTATATCATTTAAGTTATTATACCCCCCAGAACGAAGTTGTAGGGGGCCCCCAGAACGAAGTTGTAGGGGGGTATACTGGTTTCACCATGTCCGTCCGTCTGTCTGGCCGTCTGTCCGTCCGTCTGTAGACAAATCCTATGTCGTACGATAACTTGAGTTGTGTTTCTTAGAATCTTTTAAAATTTTATCAGCTGCTTACTGGTGAAGAGAGGAGGATCCCTTTCTTTTTTGACGATTTTCACTTTTGCCGTTCCAGAGTTATTGGACTTGATATGACGGAAAATAGGATTTTTACCCTATGTCGTATGATAACTTGAGTAGTGTTTCTCAGAATGTTTTGAAATTTTATCAGCAGCTTACTGGTGAAGAGAGGAGGGCCCCTTTCATTTTTAGTCGTAACAATCAGTAATGTTTTGGTTATGGAAATAGGTTGGACAGATGGGGGGAGCGAGGGTATATCTTAGTGAGCTGTGCTCACAGTAATACTAGTTTTAAAAAAATGACTGCAGTGGTTGCAAGCGATCATATGGAAGTTGGATTTTAAAAAAAATGTAAAACTTTATTCTTTGAAACAACTCTGTGCTGATGTAATTTGAAGCCATTTGTCACCAGTACTTCTAGTAACATATACATGTACTACATTTTTTGTATATATCCATGATAGTCTGTAATCTCAGATCACCATTATATTTAATTTTATGTGTCTATGGATATATTTAAAGTCACTAGAAACTATAACTATGAATTAAGCAAATATTTGAACTATCAGAATAAAACTCAGCCTATCATGAATCACAACATTTTGTCATATATTAAATATATTTCATGAAGGATTTACTTACTTTCTATAAATTGTTATATTTCACAATGAAATATATAAGATATGTCATGATATCATATTAACACTGACTGTTACCAGTTTTGTACATTATAAGATGGGCCATATATTAACTACCAGTAGTAACATACCGTACATAGAGGCTATACAAGTAAATGTCTGCAATGATAATGAATTTTACCAGTTCTACGAAATACACAAAAATTACACTAAATAGAATTTGATTTAATTGTATGTTGTGGCATTTAATTAATCAGAGAAAATTATAGATTTTTTTGCTTTTATAAAGAATTATTTGGATTTTGCAATCCAGTAATTATAATTGTATAGTTAAACAGAAGTTTACCAATGGTATATATGGTGTACAATTACTTCTTTGTAAATTACTGGTTTACTGCTAAAGAATAATAGAATTAGATTAAAGAAAATTAATGCCACATTTAGACATAATAATGTGGCTAGGAAAATTGATTATAGTTAAATGTCTTTTATAGGTCAGTCAATATTAATTATCCTTAATACACACATCATGAGGCTTTTCAGAGTTTAAGTAGAATATTTAAATATTTGAAAGTAGATCACATACATTTTTTATATATGATAATTGCATGCATGGTGCATTTTACACTAGCTAAAGGATATTTATTGGGTTTTCTGATGTTACATACATGTACAAATGTATAGTAACCCCTTTTTATCTTGCACCGATTCTATTTGAGCAGTCAAATTGGATTGACTGGACAATTTTTTGTTATATATGGTCACTGACCAAGATATAGTACTCCTAGTACCTGGATGGCTGATTTATGTTGAACAACGTTAAGACACTGTAACAGTATAAACACGAACTTCATAGAGGACACCATCAACAACTATAAGAACTTCATAGAGGACACCATCAACTATGAGAACTTCATAGAGGACACCATCAACAACTATGAGAACTTCATAGAGGACACCATCAACAACTAAAAGAACTTCATAGAGGACACCATCAACAACTATGAGAACTTCATAGAGAACACCATCAACAACTATGAGAACTTCATACAGGACACCATCAACAACTATGAGAACTTCATAGAGGACACCATCAACAACTATGAGAACTTCATAGAGGACACCATCAACAACTATGAGAACTTCATAGAGGACACCATCAACAACTATAAGAACTTCATAGAGGACACCATTAACAACTATGAGAACTTCATAGAGGACACCATCAACAACTATGAGAACTTCATAGAGGACACCATCAACAACTATGAGAACTTCATAGAGGACACCATCAACAACTATAAGAACTTCATAGAGGACACCATCAACAACTATAAGAACTTCATAGAGGACACCATCAACAACTATAAGAACTTCATAGAGGACACCATCAACAACTATGAGAACTTCATAGAGGACACCATCAACAACTATGAGAAATTCATAGAGGACACCATCAACAACTAAAAGAACTTCATAGAGGACACCATCAACAACTATGAGAACTTCATAGAGAACACCATCAACAACTATGAGAACTTCATACAGGACACCATCAACAACTATGAGAACTTCATAGAGGACACCATCAACAACTATGAGAACTTCATAGAGGACACCATCAACAACTATGAGAACTTCATAGAGGACACCATCAACAACTATGAGAACTTCATAGAGGACACCATCAACAACTATGAGAACTTCATAGAGGACACCATCAACAACTATGAGAACTTCATAGAGGACACCATCAACAACTATGAGAACTTCATAGAGGACACCATCAACAACTATAAGAACTTCATAGAGGACACCATTAACAACTATGAGAACTTCATAGAGGACACCATCAACAACTATGAGAACTTCATAGAGGACACCAACAACTATGAGAACTTCATAGAGGACACCATCAACAACTATGAGAACTTCATAGAGGACACCATCAACAACTATGAGAACTTCATAGAGAACACCATCAACAACTATGAGAACTTCATAGAGGACACCATCAACAACTATGAGAACTTCATAGAGGACACCATCAACAACTATAAGAACTTCATAGAGGACACCATTAACAACTATGAGAACTTCATAGAGGACACCATCAACAACTATGAGAACTTCATAGAGGACACCATCAACAACTATGAGAACTTCATAGAGGACACCATCAACAACTATAAGAACTTCATAGAGGACACCATCAACAACTATAAGAACTTCATAGAGGACACCATCAACAACTATAAGAACTTCATAGAGGACACCATCAACAACTATGAGAACTTCATAGAGGACACCATCAACAACTATGAGAACTTCATAGAGGACACCATCAACAACTATAAGAACTTCATAGAGGACACCATCAACAACTATGAGAACTTCATAGAGGACACCATCAACAACTATAAGAACTTCATAGAGGACACCATCAACAACTATAAGAACTTCATAGAGGACACCATCAACAACTATAAGAACTTCATAGAGGACACCATCAACAACTATGAGAACTTCATAGAGGACACCATCAACAACTATGAGAACTTCATAGAGGACACCATCAACAACTATAAGAACTTCATAGAGGACACCATCAACAACTATGAGAACTTCATAGAGGACACCATCAACAACTATGAGAACTTCATAGAGGACACCATCAACAACTATGAGAACTTCATAGAGGACACCATCAACAACTATGAGAACTTCATAGAGGACACCATCAACAACTATGAGAACTTCATAGAGGACACCATCAACAACTATGAGAACTTCATAGAGGACACCATCAACAACTATGAGAACTTCATAGAGGACACCATCAACAACTATGAGAACTTCATAGAGGACACCATCAACAACTATGAGAACTTCATAGAGGACACCATCAACAACTATGAGAACTTCATAGAGGACACCATCAACAACTATGAGAACTTCATTGAGAACACCATCAACAACTGAGAACTTCATAGAGGACACCATCAACAACTATGAGAACTTCATAGACGACACCATCAACAACTATGAGAACTTCATAGAGGACACCATCAACAACTATGAGAACTTCATAGAGGACACCATCAACAACTATAAGAACTTCATAGAGGACACCATTAACAACTATGAGAACTTCATAGAGGACACCATCAACAACTATGAGAACTTCATAGAGGACACCATCAACAACTATGAGAACTTCATAGAGGACACCATCAACAACTATAAGAACTTCATAGAGGACACCATCAACAACTATGAGAACTTCATAGAGGACACCATCAACAACAATGAGAACTTCATAGAGGACACCATCAACAACTGAGAACTTCATAGAGGACACCATCAACAACTATGAGAACTTCATAGAGGACACCATCAACAACTATAAGAACTTCATAGAGGACACCATTAACAACTGAGAACTTCATAGAGGACACCATCAACAACTATGAGAACTTCATAGAGGACACCATCAACAACTATGAGAACTTCATAGAGGACACCATCAACAACTATAAGAACTTCATAGAGGACACCATCAACAACTATGAGAACTTCATAGAGGACACCATCAACAACTATAAGAACTTCATAGAGGACACCATCAACAACTATAAGAACTTCATAGAGGACACCATCAACAACTATAAGAACTTCATAGAGGACACCATCAACAACTATGAGAACTTCATAGAGGATACCATCAACAACTATGAGAACTTCATAGAGGACACCATCAACAACTATAAGAACTTCATAGAGGACACCATCAACAACTATGAGAACTTCATAGAGGACACCATCAACAACTATAACTTCATAGAGGACACCATCAACAACTATGAGAACTTCATAGAGGACACCATCAACAACTATGAGAACTTCATAGAGGACACCATCAACAACTATGAGAACTTCATAGAGGACACCATCAACAACTATGAGAACTTCATAGAGGACACCATCAACAACTATGAGAACTTCATAGAGGACACCATCAACAACTATGAGAACTTCATAGAGGACACCATCAACAACTATGAGAACTTCATTGAGAACACCATCAACAACTATGAGAACTTCATAGAGGACACCATCAACAACTATGAGAACTTCATAGACGACACCATCAACAACTATGAGAACTTCATAGAGGACACCATCAACAACTATGAGAACTTCATAGAGGACACCATCAACAACTATAAGAACTTCATAGAGGACACCATTAACAACTATGAGAACTTCATAGAGGACACCATCAACAACTATGAGAACTTCATAGAGGACACCATCAACAACTATGAGAACTTCATAGAGGACACCATCAACAACTATAAGAACTTCATAGAGGACACCATCAACAACTATGAGAACTTCATAGAGGACACCATCAACAACTATAAGAACTTCATAGAGGACACCATCAACAACTATGAGAACTTCATAGAGGACACCATCAACAACTATGAGAACTTCATAGAGGACACCATCAACAACTATAAGAACTTCATAGAGGACACCATCAACAACTATGAGAACTTCATAGAGGACACCATCAACAACTATAAGAACTTCATAGAGGACACCATCAACAACTATAAGAACTTCATAGAGGACACCATCAACAACTATAAGAACTTCATAGAGGACACCATCAACAACTATGAGAACTTCATAGAGGACACCATCAACAACTATGAGAACTTCATAGAGGACACCATCAACAACTATAAGAACTTCATAGAGGACACCATCAACAACTATGAGAACTTCATAGAGGACACCATCAACAACTGAGAACTTCATAGAGGACACCATCAACAACTATGAGAACTTCATAGAGGACACCATCAACAACTATGAGAACTTCATAGAGGACACCATCAACAACTATGAGAACTTCATAGAGGACACCATCAACAACTATGAAAACTTCATAGAGGACACCATCAACAACTATGAGAACTTCATAGAGGACACCATCAACAACTGAGAACTTCATAGAGGACACCATCAACAACTATGAGAACTTCATAGAGGACACCATCAACAACTATGAGAACTTCATAGAGGACACCATCAACAACTATGAGAACTTCATTGAGAACACCATCAACAACTATGAGAACTTCATAGAGGACACCATCAACAACTATGAGAACTTCATAGACGACACCATCAACAACTATGAGAACTTCATAGAGGACACCATCAACAACTATGAAAACTTCATAGAGGACACCATCAACAACTATGAGAACTTCATAGAGGACACCATCAACAACTATGAGAACTTCATAGAGGACACCATCAACAACTATGAGAACTTCATAGAGGACACCATCAACAACTATAAGAACTTCATAGAGGACACCATCAACAACTATGAGAACTTCATAGAGGACACCATCAACAACTATGAGAACTTCATAGAGGACACCATCAACAACTATGAGAACTTCATAGAGGACACCATCAACAACTATGAGAACTTCATAGAGGACACCATCAACAACTATGAGAACTTCATAGAGGACACCATCAACAACTATGAGAACTTCATAGAGGACACCATCAACAACTATGAGAACTTCATAGAGGACACCATCAACAACTATGAGAACTTCATAGAGGACACCATCAACAACTATGAGAACTTCATAGAGGACACCATCAACAACTATGATAACTTCATAGAGGACACCATCAACAACTATGAGAATTTATAGAGGACACCATCAACAACTATGAGAACTTCATAGAGGACACCATCAACAACTATGAGAACTTCATAGAGGACACCATCAACAACTATGAGAACTTCATAGAGGACACCATCAACAACT
Source organism: Bathymodiolus brooksi (assembly GCA_963680875.1). Classification (NCBI taxonomy): domain Eukaryota; kingdom Metazoa; phylum Mollusca; class Bivalvia; order Mytilida; family Modiolidae; genus Bathymodiolus; species Bathymodiolus brooksi. Next base: position 1,594,052 of record OY804576.1, read on the forward strand.
ATGAGAACTTCATAGAGGACACCATCAACAACTATGAGAACTTCATAGAGGACACCATCAACAACTATGAGAACTTCATAGAGGACACCATCAACAACTATGAGAACTTCATAGAGGACACCATCAACAACTATGAGAACTTCATAGAGGACACCATCAACAACCATGAGAACTTCATAGAGGACACCATCAACAACCATGAGAACTTCATAGAGGACACCATCAACAACTATGAGAACTTCATAGAGGACACCATCAACAACTATGAGAACTTCATAGAGGACACCATCAACAACTATGAGAACTTCATAGAGGACACCATCAACTATGAGAACTTCATAGAGGACACCATCAACTATGAGAACTTCATAGAGGACACCATCAACAACTATGAGAACTTCATAGAGGACACCATCAACAACTATGAGAACTTCATAGAGGACACCATCAACAACTATGAGAACTTCATAGAGGACACCATCAACAACTATGAGAACTTCATAGACGACACCATCAACAACTATGAGAACTTCATACAGGACACCATCAACAACTATGAGAACTTCATACAGGACACCATCAACAACTATGAGAACTTCATAGAGGACACCATCAACAACTATGAGAACTTCATAGAGGACACCATCAACAACTATGAGAACTTCATACAGGACACCATCAACAACTATGAGAACTTCATAGAGGACACCATCAACAACTATGAGAACTTCATAGAGGACACCATCAACAACTATGAGAACTTCATAGAGGACACCATCAACAACTATGAGAACTTCATAGAGGACACCATCAACAACTATGAGAACTTCATAGAGGACACCATCAACAACTGAGAACTCCATAGAGGACACCATCAACAACTATGAGAACTTCATAGAGGACACCCTCAACAACTATAAGAACTTCATAGAGGACACCATTAACAACTATGAGAACTTCATAGAGGACACCATCAACAACTATGAGAACTTCATAGAGGACACCATCAACAACTATGAGAACTTCATAGAGAACACCATCAACAACTATGAGAACTTCATAGAGGACACCATCAACAACTATGAGAACTTCATAGAGGACACCATCAACAACTATGAGAACTTCATAGAGGACACCATCAACAACTATGAGAACTTCATAGAGGACACCATCAACAACTATGAGAACTTCATAGAGGACATCATCAACAACTATGAGAACTTCATAGAGGACACCATCAACAACTATGAGAACTTCATAGAGGACACCATCAACAACTATGAGAACTTCATAGAGGACACCATCAACAACTATGAGAACTTCATAGAGGACACCATCAACAACTATGAGAACTTCATAGAGGTCACCATCAACAACTATGAGAACTTCATAGAGGACACCATCAACAACTATGAGAACTTCATAGAGGACACCATCAACAACTATGAGAACTTCATAGAGGACACCATCAACAACTATGAGAACTTCATAGAGGACACCATCAACAACTATGAGAACTTCATAGAGGACACCATCAACAACTATGAGAACTTCATAGAGGACACCATCAACAACTATGAGAACTTCATAGAGGACACCATCAACAACTATGAGAACTTCATAGAGGACACCATCAACAACTATGAGAACTTCATAGAGGACACCATCAACAACTATGAGAACTTCATACAGGACACCATCAACAACTATGAGAACTTCATACAGGACACCATCAACAACTATGAGAACTTCATACAGGACACCATCAACAACTATGAGAACTTCATAGAGGACACCATCAACAACTATGAGAACTTCATAGAGGACACCATCAACAACTATGAGAACTTCATACAGGACACCATCAACAACTATGAGAACTTCATACAGGACACCATCAACAACTATGAGAACTTCATAGAGGACACCATCAACAACTATGAGAACTTCATAGAGGACACCATCAACAACTATGAGAACTTCATAGAGGACACCATCAACAACTATAAGAACTTCATAGAGGACACCATCAACAACTATGAGAACTTCATAGAGGACACCATCAACAACTATAAGAACTTCATACAGGATACCATCAACAACTATGAGAACTTCATAGAGGACACCATCAACAACTATGAGAACTTCATAGAGAACACCATCAACAACTATGAGAACGACGCTTGTCTCTGCTCTTTATATAGACATTTTGGCAGTTGTTTTGATATTTTTAACATTGCAGGATAAACACAATACATTTTTTTTGTATATGTACATTGTCAGAAATTATCAAATTAATTTGCACTCGCTGCGAAACAGGACAGAGAAGCTCAACAAAGGCTTGTTTTTCTACCTGTTTCTAAAGCTCGTACAAATAAATTATATATTTTCCGACAACGTACATATATACATTTGTACTGTATTTATTCTGTTAAGGATATCTTGTCTTATTAAAATGGTCAAGATATGATATCTCATACAAACTAATATTTGTATGATGTATACAGTACTGTCTGAGACATAGTGTGACAAACCACTGTGATAAACCTATACATATTACTCTTTTTAGTGATACTTAGAGATCCAGATGAGTCCTGGACTCGCCATCAACATGATGATCTGTTTTATACTAGATCAACATGATGATCTGTTTTATACTAGATCAACATGATGATCTGTTTTATACTAGATCAACATGATGATCTGTTTTATACTAGATCAACATGATGATCTGTTTTATACTAGATCAACATGATGATCTGTTTTATACTAGATCAACATGATGATCTGTTTTTATACTAGATCAACATGATATCTGTTTTATACTAGATCAACATGATGATCTGTTTTTATACTAGATCAACATGATATCTGTTTTATACTAGATCAACATGATGATCTGTTTTATACTAGATCAACATGATATCTGTTTTATACTAGATCAACATGATGATCTGTTTTTATACTAGATCAACACGATGATCTGTTTTATACTAGATCAACATGATATCTGTTTTATACTAGATCAACATGATGATCTGTTTTATACTAGATCAACACGATGATCTGTTTTATACTAGATCAACACGATGATCTGTTTTATACTAGATCAACATGATGATCTGTTTTATACTAGATCAACACGATGATCTGTTTTATACTAGATCAACACGATGATCTGTTTTATACTAGATCAACACGATGATCTGTTTTATACTAGATCAACACGATGATCTGTTTTATACTAGATCAACACGATGATCTGTTTTATACTAGATCAACACGATGATCTGTTTTATACTAGATCAACACGATGATCTGTTTTATACTAGATCAACACGATGATCTGTTTTATACTAGATCAACACGATGATCTGTTTTATACTAGATCAACACGATGATCTGTTTTATACTAGATCAACACGATGATCTGTTTTATACTAGATCAACATGATGATCTGTTTTATACTAGATCAACATGATATCTGTGTTATACTAGATCAACATGATGATCTGTTTTTATACTAGATCAACATGATGATCTGTTTTATACTAGATCAACACGATGATCTGTTTTATACTAGATCAACATGATATCTGTTTTATACTAGATCAACATGATGATCTGTTTTATACTAGATCAACATGATGATCTGTTTTATACTAGATCAACATGATGATCTGTTTTATACTAGATCAACACGATGATCTGTTTTATACTAGATCAACATGATGATCTGTTTTATACTAGATCAACACGATGATCTGTTTTATACTAGATCAACACGATGATCTGTTTTATACTAGATCAACACGATGATCTGTTTTATACTAGATTAACATGATGATCTGTTTTATACTAGATCAACATGATGATCTGTTTTATACTAGATCAACATGATGATCTGTTTTATACTAGATCAACATGATATCTGTTTTATACTAGATCAACATGATGATCTGTTTTTATACTAGATCAACATGATGGTCTGTTTTATACTAGATCAACATGATGATCTGTTTTATACTAGATCAACACGATGATCTGTTTTATACTAGATCAACATGATGATCTGTTTTTATACTAGATCAACATGATGATCTGTTTTATACTAGATCAACATGATGATCTGTTTTTATACTAGATCAACATGATGATCTGTTTTATACTAGATCAACATGATGATCTGTTTTATACTAGATCAACATGATGATCTGTTTTATACTAGATCAACATGATGATCTGTTTTATACTAGATCAACATGATGATCTGTTTTTATACTAGATCAACATGATGATCTGTTTTATACTAGATCAACATGATGATCTGTTTTATACTAGATCGACATGATGATCTGTTTTATACTAGATCAACATGATGATCTGTTTTTATACTAGATCAACATGATGATCTGTTTTATACTAGATCAACATGATGATCTGTTTTTATACTAGATCAACATGATGATCTGTTTTTATACTAGATCAACATGATGATCTGTTTTATACTAGATCAACATGATGATCTGTTTTATACTAGATCAACATGATGATCTGTTTTATACTAGATCAACATGATGATCTGTTTTATACTAGATCAACATGATGATCTGTTTTATACTAGATCAACATGATGATCTGTTTTATACTAGATCAACATGATGATCTGTTTTATACTAGATCAACATGATGATCTGTTTTATACTAGATCAACATGATGATCTGTTTTATACTAGATCAACATGATGATCTGTTTTATACTAGATCAACATGATGATCTGTTTTATACTAGATCAACATGATGATCTGTTTTATACTAGATCAACATGATATCTGTTTTATACTAGATCAACATGATGATCTGTTTTATACTAGATCAACATGATGATCTGTTTTATACTAGATCAACATGATATCTGTTTTATACTAGATCAACATGATGATCTGTTTTATACTAGATCAACACGATGATCTGTTTTTATACTAGATCATGATGATCTGTTTTATACTAGATCAACATGATGATCTGTTTTTATACTAGATCAACATGATGATCTGTTTTATACTAGATCAACATGATATCTGTTTTATACTAGATCAACATGATATCTGTTTTATACTAGATCAACATGATATCTGTTTTATACTAGATCAACATGATGATCTGTTTTTATACTAGATCATGATGATCTGTTTTATACTAGATCAACATGATGATCTTTTTTTATACTAGATCAACATGATGATCTGTTTTATACTAGATCAACATGATATCTGTTTTATACTAGATCAACATGATATCTGTTTTATACTAGATCAACATGATGATCTGTTTTATACTAGATTGACATGATGATCTGTTTTATACTAGATCGACATGATGATCTGTTTTATACTAGATCGACATGATGATCTGTTTTATACTAGATCGACATGATGATCTGTTTTATACTAGATCGACATTATGATCTGTTTTATACTAGATCAACATGGCAGAGGTTGATATGTATCTCAATGAAACCACTGGTAGACCTTACAGATAGTTTACATGATGTAATTAAGAATACATTCTGTACATTTAACTATGTTAACATTATATGTACCGTACATGTATCATGTGTCTATGCCAGTCTTCGGGCTATCCCACTTGCCTGAAGCCTGGGACAAGTAAAACTGGTTTCAGACAAGTGAAAATTATGAAAGAATTTGTTTGAATAAATATAATTATGTCTCCCCTTCGAATGAAGGGAGACATATTGTTTTAGTCTGATTTGTTCTTCCGCTTCCGCTTCTTCTGCTTCTTCTAAGCGAAGCTTGTCTGGACCATATCTTTTTTGTCTTTCCAGATAGGTCAATTATATTTGGTATGTGGGTGCATGACCATAAGGCAGTGTGTTGCATACCGTAATGACCTTTGACCTCAAGGTCAAATAATTGTTTTTTAAATAGTATCATTCAACTCATAATGTGTAACTTATTGTTGTACAGATGGCCGCATTAAATGGAGACATAAGTTTTAGGTATCTAAAAGTTCTTCCTAGTTTTTTTTTCTAAATTTGGCTTTCGGGCAAGTACATTTTGTAGGTGAATAAAATTAAGGCAGAGACTATGTTCTTGGGTATGGATGTATAATTATCATTATTATACATTTGTATCACAATTCTTATGGTTGCCTATTGTTAGTAGATATTAGCAACAAATATTTTTTTGTGAAAGTGATGTTGTACATTTTGACAGGAGTCCTAGTTTTCATTAATAAATAATATATTTGTATTTTCATGGTGGGACATTATATTTACATAAATCATAAAACTTTTGAAAAGTGGTTACTGCTTTCTTCTACCTTATGTACATGTATACTACAAGTATTCAGTAACTTCTACCTTATGTACATGTATACTACAAGTATTCAGTAACTTCTACCTTATGTACATGTATACTACAAGTATTCAGTAACTTCTACCTTATGTACATGTATACTACAAGTATTCAGTAACTTCTACCTTATGTACATGTATACTACAAGTATTCAGTAACTTCTACCTTATGTACATGTATACTACAAGTATTCAGTAACTTCTACCTTATGTACATGTATACTACAAGTATTCAGTAACTTCTACCTTATGTACATGTATACTACAAGTATTCAGTAACTTCTACCTTATGTACATGTATACTACAAGTATTCAGTAACTTCTACCTTATGTACATGTATACTACAAGTATTCAGTAACTTCTACCTTATGTACATGTATACTACAAGTATTCAGTAACTTCTACCTTATGTACATGTATACTACAAGTATTCAGTAACTTCTACCTTATGTACATGTATACTACAAGTATTCAGTAACTTCTACCTTATGTACATGTATACTACAAGTATTCAGTAACTTCTACCTTATGTACATGTATACTACAAGTATTCAGTAACTTCTACCTTATGTACATGTATACTACAAGTATTCAGTAACTTCTACCTTATGTACATGTATACTACAAGTATTCAGTAACTTCTACCTTATGTACATGTATACTACAAGTATTCAGTAACTTCTACCTTATGTACATGTATACTACAAGTATTCAGTAACTTCTACCTTATGTACATGTATACTACAAGTATTCAGTAACTTCTACCTTATGTACATGTATACTACAAGTATTCAGTAACAATGTTTTTTATCTATTTGTAGACAGAGATAGATGTGATTTCAAACATAGATGAATGGCAGACATGGCCAGGTTATATTACATTGGGTTTTAGACTTGTCATCATGGTGTGGTTCATCGTAGAATTACGTCAGATTGTACAGCACAGTAAACATCCAGATCGGCTCCTCTTCCTTCAACAATTTGGTGCTTATTTTCTTGTGTGGTTCATATATCTGCCTTTCTTGGCAATTATAAGTACACAGTTTTCAGCCTTGTGGAAGCATAAAATTATTCTAAGTAAGTTAAATATATATTTCACTTTTTCTTGTTGTGATTGAACTTTAAAGTAAGTTTTCCAGCCATTATGAATGTGCAATAATAGAGGCATGATTTCAAGCTTAAGTGAAATGGTGAAACATTATATTGTGATAATCTCATATTAATTTATATTGTGATAATCTCATATTAATTTATATTGTGATAATCTCATATTAATTTATATTGTGATAATCTCATATTAATTTACATTGTGATAATCTCATATTAATTTATATTGTGATATTCTCATATTAATTTATATTGTGATAATCTCATATTAATTTATATTGTGATAATCTCATATTAATTTATATTGTGATAATCTCATATTAATTTATATTGTGATATCTCATATTAATTTATATTGTGATAATCTCATATTAATTTATATTTGATAATCGATACATGTAACTTGTAAGCAGAAAAAAAGCCCCAAATTTACAATTAAGCATTTTTATATTACAAAAATCAGTGACAACACATTACTGTGTGCAGACTTATTAACATGATTAATGATAATTATAGACCTAGGGCTTTTCAATGACTGCCATCATTTAGTATGTAATTATAGATATTACAATTACATTATAACTATTACAATCAGTGTCTATCCCCATTAAGGCATGTTAAGTTTGCAAGTTTGAATCCTGTATTTGAAGAAGTGTACTCCATACAACCCTCAGGACCTTACATGATAAATTTGACTGTGGCTTAATGAAGGTCTATGTTTTTTCTGTCTTCTTTGGTTTCTGCCACCAGTATAAGTTTCTCCCAATATAACTGAAATATTGTTGAGAGTGGTGTTAAACACCATCACCATAACCATAATGAGACAATTCAAGCTTTCTATCTTATTAGAAGATTATACAACCTGTCTAAACCAAACCCCTTTGGGACTGAAGAATTTGTTCAGTTATACAGGTGTTTGGTTTACACAGGTTCAAATTACATAGATATTTAGTAGATGGGACTGTAAACATCTGTCTGGTTTAGGCAGGTTTTTGGTTTATTCAGGGTTCAGTTTAGGCAGGTTTTACTGTAGATAGGACTGTAAACATCTGTCTGGTTTAGACAGGTTTTACTGTAGATGGGACTGTAAACATCTGTCTGGTTTAGGCAGGTTTTACTGTAGATAGGACTGTAAACATCTGTCTGGTTTAGGCAGGTTTTTGGTTTATTCAGGGTTCAGTTTTGGCAGGTTTTACTGTAGATAGGACTGTAAGCATCTGTCTGGTTTAGCAGGTTTTTGGTTTATTCAGGGTTCAGTTTAGACAGGTTTTACTGTAGATAGGACTGTAAACATCTGTCTGGTTTAGGCAGGTTTTACTGTAGATAGGACTGTAACATCTGTCTGGTTTAGGCAGGTTTTACTGTAGATAGGACTGTAAACATCTGTCTGGTTTAGACAGGTTTTACTGTAGATAGGACTGTAAACATCAGTCTGGTTTAGGCAGGTTTTTGGTTTATTCAGGGTTCAGTTTAGGCAGGTTTTACTGTAGATAGGACTGTAAACATCTGTCTGGTTTAGACAGGTTTTTGGTTTATTCAGGGTTCAGTTTAGACAGGTTTTACTGTAGATAGGACTGTAAACATATGTCTGGTTTAGGCAGGTTTTACTGTAGATAGGACTGTAAACATCTGTCTGGTTTAGACAGGTTTTACTGTAGATAGGACTGTAAACATCTGTCTGGTTTAGGCAGGTTTTTGGTTTATTCAGGGTTCAGTTTAGGCAGGTTTTACTGTAGATAGGACTGTAAACATCTGTCTGGTTTAGACAGGTTTTACTGTAGATAGGACTGTAAACATCTGTCTGGTTTAGGCAGGTTTTTGGTTTATTCAGGGTTCAGTTTAGGCAGGTTTTACTGTAGATAGGACTGTAAACATCTGTCTGGTTTAGACAGGTTTTTGGTTTATTCAGGGTTCAGTTTAGACAGGTTTTACTGTAGATAGGACTGTAACATCTGTCTGGTTTAGACAGGTTTTACTGTAGATAGGACTGTAAACATCTGTCTGGTTTAGGCAGGTTTTACTGTAGATAGGACTGTAAACATCTGTCTGGTTTACACAGGTTTTTGGTTTATTCAGGGTTCAGTTTAGGCAGGTTTTACTGTAGATAGGACTGTAAACATCTTTCTGGTTTAGACAGGTTTTTGGTTTATTCAGGGTTCAGTTTAGACAGGTTTCACTGTATATCAATTAACATTGTGAACAACCTGAAATAGATTAATTTAACTGGAACTCTAGAATGTACATGAAACTGCAAAAAATGAATGACATATAACATATAGATATACACCATACACATAGTTAACAGTTAACAGATCACTGACATATAACATATAGATATACACCATACACATAGTTAACAGTTAACAGATCACTGACATATAACATATAGATATACACCATACACATAGTTAACAGTTAACAGATCACGGTTGAAACAGAAGTAGCAATGTAACTTGTGAAAAATGACTTTTCATTAATTACTTTGTTTCTGCTGTCACAATATTTCTCCTCACCTGTGCAGGTGTGATATCTGTCAATACATGTAGCTAGAGAACTAGCTATAGAAATACAGTGATAATTACAATGTAGTTATTGAGCATCATACATGTTTGTATATGGTGATACACCATACATGATACATGCAGAGTGTGAAAATTTGTTCAAATGAAAAACAGTTTAAATACATGGTTAAATCTAAAGGGGTACAGCCATACTAAATTATCAATATAGGTTGGAACTATTATATAAAATATTAAAGTAGTTTAAAACCAGATGGGTATTACTAGTTATAGGGAACCTCTTGTTTTCAAGAAGCAAAACATATTAAAGGAAATCGCCATGGTCTTAACAGGTTAGCGTGAAAATTTAAATGACAGTAAATAAAAGACATTTGTGCTAATGAATGTTAAAAATAGTATACCGTAAGGTAGAATTTGGTGATTGAAGTTGCCTGTAGCACCAGATAATGGGGATCACCATTTTTCAAAACTCTTCAATGTGGAGGAGACAAAAGGCATAATCCATTCTCGGATTTATCCTGCCCGTGACGTCATACAATCGGTATGGTATAATATATCAGCATTGATCAGGTGCAATTTTATCATTAAAAATTATGTAAATCGTAAAATAACGTCGTATATATTTATCTTTTGATATTTACAATATCATTATGGCTTCATGTCAAGCATTTTATTACACTAAAGCACGAACAGGGAAAGTGTGAGAAGATTTTTTTTTTGTAATTAGCGGTCAGGACTATCCTTGTCAACACATCGACCAATGACCACAAAAAACACGGGAAAGTACGATAACATTGGCGACAAAAAAGAAAAAAAGCATGTGTAAGCATAAAATAAGTTAAAACTGACAGTTATTTAACCTTCGGACATTCACGTAAAACATGAAATTATATGTAGATACCCCCCCCCCCCCCCCAACTACCATAATAAACTCATTTGTTTTATGAAAATGTAACATGGGATGGGAATTTTAAGGAAAAAATTAGGATGATACACAATTGTAAACATTGTATTGCAATTGATCTGATATTAAAACATAACCAAAAGGGCACGATGTTTGGAAGTCAGATAGATTATTTATTCAAATAATGGGAACGGACTGTGTGACGTCACATGAAGAGGTGTCATGGCCGCTTACACTACGACAGGAAATTCCAAATATTCATATTTTTAATTAGGCATATTAATGTTATTAGTTAATAAAGGTGTTTTTTGTTTAATAATTAGTTATTTACAAATAAAAAAAAAGTTACAATGTATTGAATTATAACAATTGTTCAACTGACTGGCCTTTTCCTTTAAATAAAAAACTGTTTTCAGTTGCTCAAATTGACAACAATGAATCTTTCTTTGAACATTATGTTGTAATAGTTAAGTAAAACAACAGTGCACTAAAAGGTATTACACCTTCATCCATCTCCAGGTAGTAGAAAGGTGACATGATGTAATTAATGTCCTTGTATATACCTAGACTATATCTACATACACTTGTTGAATGTTTAAAATGTTGAAGTACAAGGTGGTTTTTTTGTCTTTTCCTTCATTAATATATGTTGTGTACTTAAAAATGAGAAGAATAAAATTGCTTTTTTTTTTAAACCAGTTAGTTCAGACACATATATTATACATGTACATGTACATTTTTTTTGTATGTATAGGTCTACAATGTACATGTATATCATTATAACATGATCAAACTCTAAATGAAACAAAATAAACATATCTTTATTCATCACATAGTCCTGGTCACAATTATATTGTACATTTAGTTACATAGATACAATTATTGCCTTATTAGAATTAAAGTTGTCAGTTTGATTTCCACTCCATGGTCAGATGTGCTCAATACAACTATATGTAACAAACTTTGTCTCGGACTTTTAATGGCAGGTCTCTGGGAACTCTGATTTTCTCAACTAATAAAACTTACCACTAATTATTGAAAGTTGCCGTAAACACCTATAACCTATGGATAGAAATGAAGATGTCTTATTTACTGTCATACAGCATCAGAAATTATGAAAATGTTTGTATTAGAAAAAAAAATGACCAGAGTCGTATTTTTATTGTGAAACCCCAACATTTCATTCTTGAAATAGACAAAAGGCCATTCATTCTTTGATGTTAGGTATATTATAATGAAATCATAAAAAGAGTACAACTACATCCATGTATGAATGTCATAACTGTATACATTTATATGTGCCAGTATGTATAATAAATGATTATGATAATATATAGTGTACATGTAAATATCCCTTTCAAACAAAAATAGGACATTTACTTGAATGAATTGAATATATTACATATAATTACAGAAAAATGTTACATTAAAATACAAAAAAGTCTTAAGTGTTTCTAGTACTACTTATACAATCTGATGAAGTTTTTATTGCATGTTAAATTATGAAGATCAAATTATAGATTGTGTCAAGAAATCTAGTGATATATTTGAGGGTTATTTAGTAAAGTTTTGTTTTGCCTTACAAAGAAATACATGAATCTTTATTGCAAAGAAATACATGTATCTTTATACATTAATATAATTGGTAGTATTCAGATTTCGCAATTCATCAAATATTCTTGTAGAAATTTAATATTAAACAATTATTAATCTTTTTATTTTAATATCCATATTTATCTGACAATTATTTATTCTTATTACAGATATTTTAGAATGTAATATGTGTCATTTTAAAGGTTAAGTCTATAATGTGTGGGTGCACCATTTTTAATATTGAACTTAATAAAGCGTCAGATTCAGGGGCTATATTGTATGCCGATGGAGGGGAATAAAGAAAATGATTATTATTGCTCACAAGGGGAGAAAGGTTCTTCTGTCATCTTATTTGTGTATACCTACAAAGGCTATATAAAGAGTAAGACATATCTAATGATGGATAGAATATATAAAGTTGAAAATGATGTAGCTATGCCATGATTTGATTCTTTAGACAGAAATGAAAGTTTTCCTCTCATCAACAGATTTCCTCATTTTTTTTAGCAAAATATTCTAAAAAGAACATGTCTCAAATTTGGTCCCAACTGCTAGAAAATGAAGATGTAACACTGTATAAGGGGTTTCCTCTTTATTTTTTCATTAGGGAGCACTTTCATCTCCGTTAAAAGATAATTGTAAATATTTTATGGATATTTCTAAATCTCTTTTTGTTGTACAATAGAGAAGTTAATACCACCATATGTTTAAAGTATAAATTAAGTTAATATACTATAAGCTCCTTTTATCCCTCATTTTGATATCTTAATACTGTTTAAAATGTCAATTGATCATGTTAATATCAGATTTGTTATGGAGATGTAAAGAAATATTATACTGAAATCAATGGTAGTAATAAATGAACAAAAGTGGAGAAAGATAGGAAAATGAGATTTGGATATGTATACAGGGGGGGGGGATCCAGGATTTCAGGGGGGGATGCATATAAAAAAATTGCGCCGAGCGGAGGGAGGCACAAAAATATTTGGTGTATTTCGTGTGAAAAATCACGATTTTACGCCAAAAAATCATATTTTTTCCAATTTTAGGGGGGGGGGCGTGCACCGGGTACGCCCCCCTCTGAATCCGCCCCTGGTTATTTTAGTTCAGAAAATATTTTTTCTGTTTTTGGTGTTCACAAACAATGTCTGTCATGTGTCTGTAGGCAATAATTAAATGTTTCAATTACATGCAGTGCATGAACATAACAAAACCATAAATTTATCAATGAAGTGGTTGATTAAATGTAGCAATTGGAAATTTCACAATACAAATGATTATGAATTGATGAATTGTATCTGTAGTTCATTTTGTCACTTTTTACAGATTTTTCAGCCATTAAAATCATTGCCAATATTTGATATATTATTTTGCAACAGAAAGCATGTCATAACATATTTTTAAACAGGATTGTGGTGTAAAATCTTACATAGCTAGAGATTTTTTAGTGTACGGTTTGAAGATAAAGGACATGTAGCAGTCATTGTAACAGCTCTTGTTAATCCAATCATTCCATTGGTTGATGATCACAGATGAATTGCAAAAAACATTTTATGTAGTGCTATATCTTGATAAAATAGACAAATTACAATTGATTATCTGCCCTTTGATCCTTAATCTACCCTGTAAAGGGGGGGGGGGGGGAGGGGGGGGGGGGAACAAAGACTTAAATTTAGTAGCAAATCAGTTAAAAGTAAATATTATCATCCAGCTTACTTTCTCCATTCAGATTTGAGTTGTGCTCATTAAAGTCATATCTCTATCACTTGCTCCTCTTTACTGATATGTCACGGTGTGGGAGATCTGAGAAAACCAAATGAATATGGTAATTGCAAGAATATGAAAATTTTACTAGATTGTTTTGCCTGCAATGAACAATCCGAATGGCCAATAAAATATATACTAGTATATCATTATATATTCAATTTCTTGACATAAGGTCACTTACATGTGACTCATAATGTGGTTTTCTCAGATCTCCTACTCCGCAACATATCAATAAAATGTAGAAAGTGAGAGATCTAGGATGTTAATCAGATTGAGTACCACGCCGATCACAGCACTATTCCTTTCTTATACCTATAACAAGGATGTTCTATAAATGTATGTCTTTTTCCCTATTTGTAAAATCTATTTGTGTATATTTTTCAGACATTACTGATGGAGCTGACTTTTTGTCATATGCTGTACTGATACATTTACTGTGGCCTTCTAGATCTATACTGTATCTCATCAAAGGAGAATCTCCTTTACCTACATTTGAATTAGAAATAACAGGTATATTATAATAGGTTTTGTTTACCTTTTATAACACATTTTTATCTAGCTGCCTACATGTACAAGGGGTGATCGTATGGTACTTGGATTTACAACTACCTATGCAATCAGTGCCTATGAGCACTGAAGGTTTTAGTTTAAATCCCACTTATGGTGAGGTGTACTCAATACAACATTATAAAGTTTCTAAGTCACTTAGTCAGGGGTTTGGTTCACCAATAAAACTGACCACCATGTCAGATATAACTGATGGTGAGGTGTACTCAATACAACATGATAAAGTTTCTAAGTGACTTAGTCAGTGGTTTGGTTCACCAATAAAACTAACCACCATGTCAGATATAACTTATGGTGAGGTGTACTCAATACAACATTATAAAGTTTCTAAGTCACTTAGTCAGTGGTTTGGTTCACCAATAAAACTAACCACCATGTCAGATATAACTTATGGTGAGGTGTACTCAATACAACATGATAAAGTTTCTAAGTGACTTAGTCAGTGGTTTGGTTCACCAATAAAACTGACCACCATGTCAGATATAACTTATGGTGAGGTGTACTCAATACAACATTATAAAGTTTCTAAGTGACTTAGTCAGTGGTTTGGTTCACCAATAAAACTGACCACCATGTCAGATATAACTTATGGTGAGGTGTACTCAATACAACATTATAAAGTTTTTAAGTCACTTAGTCAGTGGTTTGGTTCACCAATAAAACTGACCACCATGTCAGATATAACTTATGGTGAGGTGTACTCAATACAACATTATAAAGTTTCTAAGTGACTTAGTCAGTGGTTTGGTTCACCAATAAAACTGACCACCATGTCAGATATAACTTATGGTGAGGTGTACTCAATACAACATTATAAAGTTTTTAAGTCACTTAGTCAGTGGTTTGGTTCACCAATAAAACTGACCACCATGTCAGATATAACTTATGGTGAGGTGTACTCAATACAACATTATAAAGTTTCTAAGTGACTTAGTCAGTGGTTTGGTTCACCAATAAAACTGACCACCATGTCAGATATAACTTATGGTGAGGTGTACTCAATACAACATTATAAAGTTTTTAAGTCACTTAGTCAGTGGTTTGGTTCACCAATAAAACTAACCACCATGTCAGGTATAACTTATGGTGAGGTGTACTCAATACAACATTATAAAGTTTCTAAGTCACTTAGTCAGTGGTTTGGTTCACCAATAAAACTGACCACCATGTCAGATATAACTTATGGTGAGGTGTACTCAATACAACATTATAAAGTTTCTAAGTGACTTAGTCAGTGGTTTGGTTCACCAATAAAACTGACCACCATGTCAGATATAACTTATGGTGAGGTGTACTCAATACAACATGATAAAGTTTCTAAGTGACTTAGTCAGTGGTTTGGTTCACCAATAAAACTGACCACCATGTCAGATATAACTGAAATATTGCTGAAAGAGGAGTTACAAAAACGTCTGGTTATTATATCTAAAGACAATACTAAAATGTTGAATTCATTAATATTGGCTGTATGGATACCAGTATTAATGTTTTCATGCATGGGTTCCACCAAAGTAAGAAATTACCATTTAGGTGATGAACAAGTTATACATAGCCAATTTACATTGATTTGAAAGTGTTTACATCATCACATAGGTTGAAATTTGTGAATATGGGCTAGCTGGTAATTTGTGTCTTTACAGTATGCCCTAAAGATAGTTTGTGTCTTTACTTCATGCCCTAAAGATAGTTTGTGTCTTTACATCATGCCCTAAAGATAGTTTGTGTCTTTACTTCATGCCCTAAAGATAGTTTGTGTCTTTACATCATGCCCTAAAGATAGTTTGTGTCTTTACATCATGTCCTAAAGATAGTTTGTGTCTTTACATCATGCCCTAAAGATAGTTTGTGTCTTTACATCATGTCCTAAAGATAGTTTGTGTCTTTACATCATGCCCTAAAGATAGTTTGTGTCTTTACAGCATGTCCTAAAGATAGTTTGTGTCTTTACATCATGTCCTAAAGATAGTTTGTGTCTTTACATCATGCCCTAAAGATAGTTTGTGTCTTTACATCATGCCCTAAAGATAGTTTGTGTCTTTACATCATGTCCTAAAGATAGTTTGTGTCTTTACAGCATGTCCTAAAGATAGTTTGTGTCTTTACAGCATGTCCTAAAGATAGTTTGTGTCTTTACATCATGTCCTAAAGATAGTTTGTGTCTTTACCTCATGCCCTAAAGATAGTTTGTGTCTTTACATCATGTCCTAGATATAGTTTGTGTCTTTACATCATGCCCTAAAGATAGTTTGTGTCTTTACATCATGCCCTAAAGATAGTTTGTGTCTTTACATCATGTCCTAAAGATAGTTTGTGTCTTTACAGCATGTCCTAAAGATAGTTTGTGTCTTTACAGCATGCCCTAAAGATAGTTTGTGTCTTTACATCATGTCCTAAAGATAGTTTGTGTCTTTACATCATGCCCTAAAGATAGTTTGTGTCTTTACATCATGTCCTAAAGATAGTTTGTGTCTTTACATCATGCCCTAAAGATAGTTTGTGTCTTTACATCATGTCCTAAAGATAGTTTGTGTCTTTACATCATGCCCTAAAGATAGTTTGTGTCTTTACATCATGTCCTAAAGATAGTTTGTGTCTTTACATCATGTCCTAAAGATAGTTTGTGTCTTTACATCATGCCCTAAAGATAGTTTGTGTCTTTACATCATGTCCTAAAGATAGTTTGTGTCTTTACATCATGTCCTAAAGATAGTTTGTGTCTTTACATCATGCCCTAAAGATAGTTTGTGTCTTTACAGCATGTCCTAAAGATAGTTTGTGTCTTTACATCATGTCCTAAAGATAGTTTGTGTCTTTACATCATGTCCTAGATATAGTTTGTGTCTTTACATCATGCCCTAAAGATAGTTTGTGTCTTTACATCATGTCCTAGAGATAGTTTGTGTCTTTACAGCATGTCCTAGAGATAGTTTGTGTCTTTACATCATGTCCTAAAGATAGTTTGTGTCTTTACATCATGTCCTAAAGATGGTTTGTGTCTTTACAGCATGTCCTAAAGATAGTTTGTGTCTTTACATCATGTCCTATAGATAGTTTGTGTCTTTACATCATGCCCTAAAGATAGTTTGTGTCTTTACATCATGTCCTATAGATAGTTTGTGTCTTTACATCATGTCCTATAGATAGTTTGTGTCTTTACATCATGTCCTAAAGATAGTTTGTGTCTTTACATCATGCCCTAAAGATAGTTTGTGTCTTTACATCATGTCCTAAAGATAGTTTGTGTCTTTACATCATGTCCTAAAGATAGTTTGTGTCTTTACATCATGTCCTAAAGATAGTTTGTGTCTTTACATCATGCCCTAAAGATAGTTTGTGTCTTTACAGCATGTCCTAAAGATAGTTTGTGTCTTTACATCATGTCTTAAAGATAGTTTGTGTCTTTACAGCATGTCCTAAAGATAGTTTGTGTCTTTACATCATGTCCTAAAGATAGTTTGTGTCTTTACATCATGTCCTAAAGATAGTTTGTGTCTTTACATCATGTCCTAAAGATAGTTTGTGTCTTTACATCATGTCCTAAAGATAGTTTGTGTCTTTACATCATGCCCTAAAGATAGTTTGTGTCTTTACAGCATGTCCTAAAGATAGTTTGTGTCTTTACATCATGTCCTAAAGATAGTTTGTGTCTTTACAGCATGCCCTAAAGATAGTTTGTGTCTTTACAGCATGCCCTAAAGATAGTTTGTGTCTTTACAGCATGCCCTAAAGATAGTTTGTGTCTTTACATCATGCCCTAAAGATAGTTTGTGTCTTTACATCATGTCCTAAAGATAGTTTGTGTCTTTACATCATGTCCTAAAGATAGTTTGTGTC
This sequence comes from Bathymodiolus brooksi, assembly GCA_963680875.1. Taxonomy (NCBI): domain Eukaryota; kingdom Metazoa; phylum Mollusca; class Bivalvia; order Mytilida; family Modiolidae; genus Bathymodiolus; species Bathymodiolus brooksi. The sequence goes on from OY804576.1 coordinate 1,612,722, forward strand.
TTTACATCATGTCCTAAAGATAGTTTGTGTCTTTACATCATGCCCTAAAGATAGTTTGTGTCTTTACATCATGTCCTAAAGATAGTTTGTGTCTTTACATCATGCCCTAAAGATAGTTTGTGTCTTTACATCATGTCCTAAAGATAGTTTGTGTCTTTACATCATGTCCTAAAGATAGTTTGTGTCTTTACATCATGCCCTAAAAATAGTTTGTGTCTTTACATCATGCCCTAAAGATAGTTTGTGTCTTTACAGCATGCCCTAAAGATAGTTTGTGTCTTTACATCATGTCCTAAAGATAGTTTGTGTCTTTACATCATGTCCTAAAGATAGTTTGTGTCTTTACATCATGTCCTAAAGATAGTTTGTGTCTTTACATCATGTCCTAAAGATAGTTTGTGTCTTTACATCATGTCCTAAAGATAGTTTGTGTCTTTACATCATGTCCTAAAGATAGTTTGTGTCTTTACATCATGCCCTATAGATAGTTTGTGTCTTTATATCATGCCCTAAAGATAGTTTGTGTCTTTACATCATGCCCTAAAGACAGTTTGTGTCTTTACATCATGCCCTAAAGATAGTTTGTGTCTTTACATCATGTCCTAAAGATAGTTTGTGTATTTACATCATGCCCTAAAGATAGTTTGTGTCTTTACACCATGTCCTAAAGATAGTTTGTGTCTTTACATCATGCCCTAAAGATAGTTTGTGTCTTTATAGCATGTCCTAAAGATAGTTTGTGTCTTTACATCATGTCCTAAAGATAGTTTGTGTCTTTACATCATGCCCTAAAGATAGTTTGTGTCTTTACATCATGTCCTAAAGATAGTTTGTGTCTTTACATCATGCCCTAAAGATAGTTTGTGTCTTTACATCATGTCCTAAAGATAGTTTGTGTCTTTACATCATGCCCTAAAGATAGTTTGTGTCTTTACATCATGTCCTAAAGATAGTTTGTGTCTTTACATCATGTCCTAAAGATAGTTTGTGTCTTTACATCATGTCCTAAAGATAGTTTGTGTCTTTACAGCATGCCCTAAAGATAGTTTGTGTCTTTACATCATGTCCTAAAGATAGTTTGTGTCTTTACATCATGCCCTAAAGATAGTTTGTGTCTTTACATCATGTCCTAAAGATAGTTTGTGTCTTTACATCATGCCCTAAAGATAGTTTGTGTCTTTACATCATGCCCTAAAGATAGTTTGTGTCTTTACATCATGCCCTAAAGATAGTTTGTGTCTTTACATCATGTCCTAAAGATAGGTTGTGTCTTTACAGCATGTCCTAAAGATAGTTTGTGTCTTTACATCATGCCCTAAAGATAGTTTGTGTCTTTACATCATGCCCTAAAGATAGTTTGTGTCTTTACATCATGCCCTAAAGATAGTTTGTGTCTTTACATCATGCCCTAAAGATAGTTTGTGTCTTTACATCATGTCCTAAAGATAGTTTGTGTCTTTACATCATGTCCTAAAGATAGTTTGTGTCTTTACATCATGCCCTAAAGATAGTTTGTGTCTTTACATCATGTCCTAAAGATAGTTTGTGTCTTTACATCATGCCCTAAAGATAGTTTGTGTCTTTACATCATGTCCTAAAGATAGTTTGTGTCTTTACATCATGTCCTAAAGATAGTTTGTGTCTTTACATCATGTCCTAAAGATAGTTTGTGTCTTTACAGCATGCCCTAAAGATAGTTTGTGTCTTTACATCATGCCCTATAGATAGTTTGTGTCTTTATATCATGCCCTAAAGATAGTTTGTGTCTTTACATCATGCCCTAAAGACAGTTTGTGTCTTTACATCATGCCCTAAAGATAGTTTGTGTCTTTACATCATGTCCTAAAGATAGTTTGTGTATTTACATCATGCCCTAAAGATAGTTTGTGTCTTTACACCATGTCCTAAAGATAGTTTGTGTCTTTACATCATGCCCTAAAGATAGTTTGTGTCTTTATAGCATGTCCTAAAGATAGTTTGTGTCTTTACATCATGTCCTAAAGATAGTTTGTGTCTTTACATCATGCCCTAAAGATAGGTTGTGTCTTTACATCATGTCCTAAAGATAGTTTGTGTCTTTACATCATGCCCTAAAGATAGTTTGTGTCTTTACATCATGTCCTAAAGATAGTTTGTGTCTTTACATCATGCCCTAAAGATAGTTTGTGTCTTTACATCATGTCCTAAAGATAGTTTGTGTCTTTACATCATGTCCTAAAGATAGTTTGTGTCTTTACATCATGTCCTAAAGATAGTTTGTGTCTTTACAGCATGCCCTAAAGATAGTTTGTGTCTTTACATCATGTCCTAAAGATAGTTTGTGTCTTTACATCATGCCCTAAAGATAGTTTGTGTCTTTACATCATGTCCTAAAGATAGTTTGTGTCTTTACATCATGCCCTAAAGATAGTTTGTGTCTTTACATCATGCCCTAAAGATAGTTTGTGTCTTTACATCATGCCCTAAAGATAGTTTGTGTCTTTACATCATGTCCTAAAGATAGGTTGTGTCTTTACAGCATGTCCTAAAGATAGTTTGTGTCTTTACAGCATGCCCTAAAGATAGTTTGTGTCTTTACATCATGCCCTAAAGATAGTTTGTGTCTTTACATCATGCCCTAAAGATAGTTTGTGTCTTTACATCATGCCCTAAAGATAGTTTGTGTCTTTACATCATGTCCTAAAGATAGTTTGTGTCTTTACATCATGTCCTAAAGATAGTTTGTGTCTTTACATCATGCCCTAAAGATAGTTTGTGTCTTTACATCATGTCCTAAAGATAGTTTGTGTCTTTACATCATGCCCTAAAGATAGTTTGTGTCTTTACATCATGTCCTAAAGATAGTTTGTGTCTTTACATCATGTCCTAAAGATAGTTTGTGTCTTTACATCATGTCCTAAAGATAGTTTGTGTCTTTACAGCATGCCCTAAAGATAGTTTGTGTCTTTACATCATGTCCTAAAGATAGTTTGTGTCTTTACATCATGCCCTAAAGATAGTTTGTGTCTTTACATCATGTCCTAAAGATAGTTTGTGTCTTTACATCATGCCCTAAAGATAGTTTGTGTCTTTACATCATGCCCTAAAGATAGTTTGTGTCTTTACATCATGCCCTAAAGATAGTTTGTGTCTTTACATCATGTCCTAAAGATAGTTTGTGTCTTTACAGCATGTCCTAAAGATAGTTTGTGTCTTTACAGCATGCCCTAAAGATAGTTTTTGTCTTTACATCATGTCCTAAAGATAGTTTGTGTCTTTACATCATGCCCTAAAGATAGTTTGTGTCTTTACATCATGTCCTATAGATAGTTTGTGTCTTTACATCATGTCCTAAAGATAGTTTGTGTCTTTACATCATGTCCTAAAGATAGTTTGTGTCTTTACATCATGTCCTAAAGATAGTTTGTGTCTTTACATCATGTCCTAAAGATAGTTTGTGTCTTTACATCATGTCCTAAAGATAGTTTGCGTCTTTACAGCATGTCCTAAAGATAGTTTGTGTCTTTACATCATGTCCTAAAGATAGTTTGTGTCTTTACATCATGCCCTAAAGATAGTTTGTGTCTTTACATCATGCCCTAAAGATAGTTTGTGTCTTTACATCATGTCCTAAAGATAGTTTGTGTCTTTACATCATGTCTTAAAGATAGTTTGTGTCTTTACATCATGTCCTAGAGATAGTTTGTGTCTTTACAGCATGCCCTAAAGATAGTTTGTGTCTTTACATCATGTCCTAAAGATAGTTTGTGTCTTTACATCATGCCCTAAAGATAGTTTGTGTCTTTACATCATGTCCTAAAGATAGTTTGTGTCTTTACATCATGCCCTAAAGATAGTTTGTGTCTTTACATCATGCCCTAAAGATAGTTTGTGTCTTTACATCATGCCCTAAAGATAGTTTGTGTCTTTACATCATGTCCTAAAGATAGTTTGTGTCTTTACAGCATGTCCTAAAGATAGTTTGTGTCTTTACAGCATGCCCTAAAGATAGTTTGTGTCTTTACATCATGCCCTAAAGATAGTTTGTGTCTTTACATCATGTCCTAAAGATAGTTTGTGTCTTTACATCATGTCCTAAAGATAGTTTGTGTCTTTACATCATGCCCTAAAGATAGTTTGTGTCTTTACATCATGTCCTAAAGATAGTTTGTGTCTTTACATCATGCCCTAAAGATAGTTTGTGTCTTTACATCATGCCCTAAAGATAGTTTGTGTCTTTACATCATGTCCTAAAGATAGTTTGTGTCTTTACAGCATGTCCTAAAGATAGTTTGTGTCTTTACAGCATGCCCTAAAGATAGTTTGTGTCTTTACAGCATGTCCTAAAGCTAGTTTGTGTCTTTACAGCATGCCCTAAAGATAGTTTGTGTCTTTACATCATGTCCTAAAGATAGTTTGTGTCTTTACATCATGCCCTAAAGATAGTTTGTGTCTTTACATCATGTCCTAAAGATAGTTTGTGTCTTTACATCATGTCCTAAAGATAGTTTGTGTCTTTACATCATGTCCTAAAGATAGTTTGTGTCTTTACATCATGCCCTAAAGATAGTTTGTGTCTTTACATCATGTCCTAAAGATAGTTTGTGTCTTTACAGCATGTCCTAAAGATAGTTTGTGTCTTTACATCATGTCCTAAAGATAGTTTGTGTCTTTACATCATGCCCTAAAGATAGTTTGTGTCTTTACATCATGCCCTAAAGATAGTTTGTGTCTTTACATCATGTCCTAAAGATAGTTTGTGTCTTTACAGCATGTCCTAAAGATAGTTTGTGTCTTTACAGCATGCCCTAAAGATAGTTTGTGTCTTTACAGCATGTCCTAAAGATAGTTTGTGTCTTTACATCATGCCCTAAAGATAGTTTGTGTCTTTACATCATGTCCTAAAGATAGTTTGTGTCTTTACATCATGTCCTAAAGATAGTTTGTGTCTTTACATCATGCCCTAAAGATGGTTTGTGTCTTTACATCATGCCCTAAAGATAGTTTGTGTCTTTACATCATGTCCTAAAGATAGTTTGTGTCTTTACAGCATGTCCTAAAGATAGTTTGTGTCTTTACAGCATGCCCTAAAGATAGTTTGTGTCTTTACAGCATGTCCTAAAGATAGTTTGTGTCTTTACATCATGCCCTAAAGATAGTTTGTGTCTTTACATCATGTCCTAAAGATAGTTTGTGTCTTTACAGCATGTCCTAAAGATAGTTTGTGTCTTTACATCATGCCCTAAAGATAGTTTGTGTCTTTACATCATGTCCTATAGATAGTTTTGTGTCTTTACATCATGTCCTAAAGATAGTGTGTGTCTTTACATCATGCCCTAAAGATAGTTTGTGTCTTTACATCATGTCCTAAAGATAGTTTGTGTCTTTACATCATGCCCTATAGATAGTTTGTGTCTTTACATCATGTCCTAGATATAGTTTGTGTCTTTACATCATGCCCTAAAGATAGTTTGTGTCTTTACATCATGTCCTAAAGATAGTTTGTGTCTTTACATCATGTCCTAAAGATAGTTTGTGTCTTTACATCATGTCCTAAAGATAGTTTGTGTCTTTACATCATGCCCTAAAGATAGTTTGTGTCTTTACATCATGCCCTAAAGATAGTTTGTGTCTTTACATCATGTCCTAAAGATAGTTTGTGTCTTTACATCATGTCCTAAAGATAGTTTGTGTCTTTACATCATGCCCTAAAGATAGTTTGTGTCTTTACATCATGTCCTAAAGATAGTTTGTGTCTTTACAGCATGTCCTAAAGATAGTTTGTGTCTTTACATCATGCCCTAAAGATAGTTTGTGTCTTTACATCATGCCCTAAAGATAGTTTGTGTCTTTACAGCATGTCCTAAAGATAGTTTGTGTCTTTACATCATGTCTTAAAGATAGTTTGTGTCTTTACATCATGTCCTAGAGATAGTTTGTGTCTTTACAGCATGCCCTAAAGATAGTTTGTGTCTTTACATCATGTCCTAAAGATAGTTTGTGTCTTTACATCATGCCCTAAAGATAGTTTGTGTCTTTACATCATGTCCTAAAGATAGTTTGTGTCTTTACATCATGTCCTAAAGATAGTTTGTGTCTTTACATCATGCCCTAAAGATAGTTTGTGTCTTTACATCATGCCCTAAAGATAGTTTGTGTCTTTACATCATGTCCTAAAGATAGTTTGTGTCTTTACAGCATGTCCTAAAGATAGTTTGTGTCTTTACAGCATGCCCTAAAGATAGTTTGTGTCTTTACAGCATGTCCTAAAGATAGTTTGTGTCTTTACATCATGCCCTAAAGATAGTTTGTGTCTTTACATCATGTCCTAAAGATAGTTTGTGTCTTTACATCATGTCCTAAAGATAGTTTGTGTCTTTACATCATGTCCTAAAGATAGTTTGCGTCTTTACAGCATGCCCTAAAGATAGTTTGTGTCTTTACATCATGCCCTAAAGATAGTTTGTGTCTTTACATCATGCCCTATAGATAGTTTGTGTCTTTACATCATGCCCTATAGATAGTTTGTTTCTTTACATCATGTCCTAAAGATAGTTTGTGTCTTTACAGCATGCCCTAAAGATAGTTCGTGTCTTTACATCATGTCCTAAAGATAGTTTGTGTCTTTACATCATGCCCTAAAGATAGTTTGTGTCTTTACATCATGTCCTAAAGATAGTTTGTGTCTTTACATCATGCCCTAAAGATAGTTTGTGTCTTTACATCATGTCCTAAAGATAGTTTGTGTCTTTACATCATGTCCTAAAGATAGTGTGTGTCTTTACATCATGCCCTAAAGATAGTTTGTGTCTTTACATCATGTCCTAAAGATAGTTTGTGTCTTTACATCATGCCCTAAAGATAGTTTGTGTCTTTACATCATGTCCTAGATATAGTTTGTGTCTTTACATCATGCCCTAAAGATAGTTTGTGTCTTTCAATCATGTCCTAAAGATAGTTTGTGTCTTTACAGCATGTCCTAAAGATAGTTTGTGTCTTTACATCATGCCCTAAAGATAGTTTGTGTCTTTACATCATGCCCTAAAGATAGTTTGTGTCTTTACATCATGTCCTAAAGATAGTTTGTGTCTTTACAGCATGTCCTAAAGATAGTTTGTGTCTTTACAGCATGCCCTAAAGATAGTTTGTGTCTTTACAGCATGTCCTAAAGATAGTTTGTGTCTTTACATCATGCCCTAAAGATAGTTTGTGTCTTTACATCATGTCCTATAGATAGTTTGTGTCTTTACATCATGCCCTAAAGATAGTTTGTGTCTTTACAGCATGTCCTAAAGATAGTTTGTGTCTTTACATCATGCCCTAAAGATAGTTTGTGTCTTTACATCATGTCCTAAAGATAGTTTGTGTCTTTACATCATGTCCTAAAGATAGTTTGTGTCTTTACATCATGCCCTAAAGATAGTTTTTGTCTTTACATCATGCCCTATAGATAGTTTGTGTCTTTACATCATGCCCTATAGATAGTTTGTGTCTTTACATCATGTCCTAAAGATAGTTTGTGTCTTTACATCATGTCCTAAAGATAGTTTGCGTCTTTACATCATGTCCTAGATATAGTTTGTGTCTTTACATCATGCCCTAAAGATAGTTTGTGTCTTTACATCATGTCCTAAAGATAGTTTGTGTCTTTACATCATGTCCTAAAGATAGTTTGCGTCTTTACAGCATGCCCTAAAGATAGTTTGTGTCTTTACATCATGTCCTAAAGATAGTTTGTGTCTTTACAGCATGCCCTAAAGATAGTTTGTGTCTTTACATCATGTCCTAAAGATAGTTTGTGTCTTTACATCATGTCCTAAAGATAGTTTGTGTCTTTACATCATGTCCTAAAGATAGTTTGCGTCTTTACAGCATGCCCTAAAGATAGTTTGTGTCTTTACATCATGTCCTAAAGATAGTTTGCGTCTTTACAGCATGCCCTAAAGATAGTTTGTGTCTTTACATCATGCCCTAAAGATAGTTTGTGTCGTTACATCATGCCCTATAGATAGTTTGTGTCTTTACATCATGCCCTATAGATAGTTTGTGTCTTTACATCATGCCCTAAAGATAGTTTGTGTCTTTACAGCATGTCCTAAAGATAGTTTGTGTCTTTACATCATGCCCTAAAGATAGTTTGTGTCTTTACATCATGTCCTAAAGATAGTTTGTGTCTTTACATCATGTCCTAAAGATAGTTTGTGTCTTTACATCATGCCCTAAAGATAGTTTTTGTCTTTACATCATGCCCTATAGATAGTTTGTGTCTTTACATCATGCCCTATAGATAGTTTGTGTCTTTACAGCATGTCCTAAAGATAGTTTGTGTCTTTACATCATGTCCTAAAGATAGTTTGCGTCTTTACATCATGTCCTAGATATAGTTTGTGTCTTTACATCATGCCCTAAAGATAGTTTGTGTCTTTACATCATGTCCTAAAGATAGTTTGTGTCTTTACATCATGTCCTAAAGATAGTTTGCGTCTTTACAGCATGCCCTAAAGATAGTTTGTGTCTTTACATCATGTCCTAAAGATAGTTTGTGTCTTTACAGCATGCCCTAAAGATAGTTTGTGTCTTTACATCATGTCCTAAAGATAGTTTGTGTCTTTACATCATGTCCTAAAGATAGTTTGTGTCTTTACATCATGTCCTAAAGATAGTTTGCGTCTTTACAGCATGCCCTAAAGATAGTTTGTGTCTTTACATCATGTCCTAAAGATAGTTTGCGTCTTTACAGCATGCCCTAAAGATAGTTTGTGTCTTTACATCATGCCCTAAAGATAGTTTGTGTCGTTACATCATGCCCTATAGATAGTTTGTGTCTTTACATCATGCCCTATAGATAGTTTGTGTCTTTACAGCATGTCCTAAAGATAGTTTGTGTCTTTACATCATGTCCTAAAGATAGTTTGTGTCTTTACATCATGTCCTAAAGATAGTTTGTGTCTTTACATCATGCCCTAAAGATAGTTTGTGTCTTTACATCATGCCCTAAAGATAGTTTGTGTCTTTACATCATGTCCTAAAGATAGTTTGTGTCTTTACAGCATGTCCTAAAGATAGTTTGTGTCTTTACAGCATGTCCTAAAGATAGTTTGTGTCTTTACAGCATGTCCTAAAGCTAGTTTGTGTCTTTACATCATGCCCTAAAGATAGTTTGTGTCTTTACATCATGTCCTAAAGATAGTTTGTGTCTTTACATCATGCCCTAAAGATAGTTTGTGTCTTTACATCATATCCTATAGATAGTTTTGTGTCTTTACATCATGTCCTAAAGATAGTGTGTGTCTTTACATCATGCCCTAAAGATAGTTTGTGTCTTTACATCATGTCCTAAAGATAGTTTGTGTCTTTACATCATGCCCTAAAGATAGTTTGTGTCTTTACATCATGTCCTAGATATAGTTTGTGTCTTTACATCATGCCCAAAGATAGTTTGTGTCTTTACATCATGTCCTAAAGATAGTTTGTGTCTTTACATCATGTCCTAAAGATAGTTTGTGTCTTTACATCATGTCCTAAAGATAGTTTGTGTCTTTACATCATGCCCTAAAGATAGTTTGTGTCTTTACATCATGTCCTAAAGATAGTTTGTGTCTTTACAGCATGTCCTAAAGATAGTTTGTGTCTTTACATCATGTCCTAAAGATAGTTTGTGTCTTTACATCATGCCCTAAAGATAGTTTGTGTCTTTACATCATGCCCTAAAGATAGTTTGTGTCTTTACATCATGTCCTAAAGATAGTTTGTGTCTTTACATCATGTCTTAAAGATAGTTTGTGTCTTTACATCATGTCCTAGAGATAGTTTGTGTCTTTACAGCATGCCCTAAAGATAGTTTGTGTCTTTACATCATGTCCTAAAGATAGTTTGTGTCTTTACATCATGCCCTAAAGATAGTTTGTGTCTTTACATCATGTCCTAAAGATAGTTTGTGTCTTTACATCATGCCCTAAAGATAGTTTGTGTCTTTACATCATGCCCTAAAGATAGTTTGTGTCTTTACATCATGCCCTAAAGATAGTTTGTGTCTTTACATCATGTCCTAAAGATAGTTTGTGTCTTTACAGCATGTCCTAAAGATAGTTTGTGTCTTTACAGCATGCCCTAAAGATAGTTTGTGTCTTTACAGCATGTCCTAAAGATAGTTTGTGTCTTTACATCATGCCCTAAAGATAGTTTGTGTCTTTACATCATGTCCTAAAGATAGTTTGTGTCTTTACATCATGTCCTAGATATAGTTTGTGTCTTTACATCATGCCCTAAAGATAGTTTGTGTCTTTACAGCATGTCCTAAAGATAGTTTGTGTCTTTACATCATGCCCTAAAGATAGTTTGTGTCTTTACATCATGTCCTAAAGATAGTTTGTGTCTTTACATCATGTCCTAAAGATAGTTTGTGTCTTTACATCATGCCCTAAAGATAGTTTGTGTCTTTACATCATGCCCTATAGATAGTTTGTGTCTTTACATCATGCCCTATAGATAGTTTGTGTCTTTACAGCATGTCCTAAAGATAGTTTGTGTCTTTACAGCATGCCCTAAAGATAGTTCGTGTCTTTACAGCATGTCCTAAAGATAGTTTGTGTCTTTACATCATGCCCTATAGATAGTTTGTGTCTTTACATCATGCCCTATAGATAGTTTGTGTCTTTACATCATGCCCTAAAGATAGTTTGTGTCTTTACTTCATGCCCTATAGATAGTTTGTGTCTTTACAGCATGTCCTAAAGATAGTTTGTGTCTTTACATCATGCCCTAAAGATAGTTTGTGTCTTTACAGCATGTCCTAAAGATAGTTTGTGTCTTTACATCATGCCCTAAAGATAGTTTGTGTCTTTACATCATGTCCTAAAGATAGTTTGTGTCTTTACATCATGTCCTAAAGATAGTTTGTGTCTTTACATCATGCCCTAAAGATAGTTTGTGTCTTTACATCATGTCCTAAAGATAGATTGTGTCTTTACATCATGCCCTAAAGATAGTTTGTGTCTTTACATCATGTCCTAGATATAGTTTGTGTCTTTACATCATGCCCTAAAGATAGTTTGTGTCTTTACATCATGTCCTAAAGATAGTTTGTGTCTTTACATCATGTCCTAGATATAGTTTGTGTCTTTACATCATGCCCTAAATATAGTTTGTGTCGTTACATCATGTCCTAAAGATAGTTTGTGTCTTTACAGCATGTCCTAAAGATAGTTTGTGTCTTTACATCATGTCCTAAAGATAGTTTGTGTCTTTACATCATGTCCTAAAGATAGTTTGCGTCTTTACAGCATGCCCTAAAGATAGTTTGTGTCTTTACATCATGCCCTAAAGATAGTTTGTGTCTTTACATCATGCCCTATAGATAGTTTGTGTCTTTACATCATGCCTTATAGATAGTTTGTGTCTTTACAGCATGTCCTAAAGATAGTTTGTGTCTTTACAGCATGCCCTAAAGATAGTTCGTGTCTTTACAGCATGTCCTAAAGATAGTTTGTGTCTTTACATCATGCCCTAAAGATAGTTTGTGTCTTTACATCATGTCCTAAAGATAGTTTGTGTCTTTACATCATGCCCTAAAGATAGTTTGTGTCTTTACATCATGTCCTATAGATAGTTTGTGTCTTTACATCATGTCCTAAAGATAGTGTGTGTCTTTACATCATGCCCTAAAGATAGTTTGTGTCTTTACATCATGCCCTAAAGATAGTTTGTGTCTTTACATCATGTCCTAGATATAGTTTGTGTCTTTACATCATGCCCTAAAGATAGTTTGTGTCTTTACATCATGTCCTAAAGATAGTTTGTGTCTTTACAGCATGTCCTAAAGATAGTTTGTGTCTTTACATCATGCCCTAAAGATAGTTTGTGTCTTTACATCATGCCCTAAAGATAGTTTGTGTCTTTACATCATGTTCTAAAGATAGTTTGTGTCTTTACAGCATGTCCTAAAGATAGTTTGTGTCTTTACAGCATGCCCTAAAGATAGTTTGTGTCTTTACAGCATGTCCTAAAGATAGTTTGTGTCTTTACATCATGCCCTAAAGATAGTTTGTGTCTTTACATCATGTCCTATAGATAGTTTGTGTCTTTACATCATGCCCTAAAGATAGTTTGTGTCTTTACAGCATGTCCTAAAGATAGTTTGTGTCTTTACATCATGCCCTAAAGATAGTTTGTGTCTTTACATCATGTCCTAAAGATAGTTTGTGTCTTTACATCATGTCCTAAAGATAGTTTGTGTCTTTACATCATGCCCTAAAGATAGTTTGTGTCTTTACATCATGCCCTATAGATAGTTTGTGTCTTTACATCATGCCCTATAGATAGTTTGTGTCTTTACAGCATGTCCTAAAGATAGTTTGTGTCTTTACATCATGCCCTAAAGATAGTTTGTGTCTTTACTTCATGCCCTATAGATAGTTTGTGTCTTTACAGCATGTCCTAAAGATAGTTTGTGTCTTTACATCATGCCCTAAAGATAGTTTGTGTCTTTACATCATGCCCTAAAGATAGTTTGTGTCTTTACATCATGTCCTAAAGATAGTTTGTGTCTTTACATCATGCCCTAAAGATAGTTTGTGTCTTACATCATGCCCTAAAGATAGTTTGTGTCTTTACATCATGTCCTAAAGATAGTTTGTGTCTTTACATCATGCCCTAAAGATAGTTTGTGTCTTTACATCATGTCCTAGATATAGTTTGTGTCTTTACATCATGCCCTAAAGATAGTTTGTGTCTTTACATCATGCCCTAAAGATAGTTTGTGTCTTTACATCATGTCCTAGATATAGTTTGTGTCTTTACATCATGTCCTAAAGATAGTTTGTGTCTTTACAGCATGTCCTAAAGATAGTTTGTGTCTTTACATCATGTCCTAAAGATAGTTTGTGTCTTTACATCATGTCCTAAAGATAGTTTGCGTCTTTACAGCATGCCCTAAAGATAGTTTGTGTCTTTACATCATGTCCTAAAGATAGTTTGTGTCTTTACATCATGTCCTAAAGATAGTTTGTGTCTTTACATCATGTCCTAAAGATAGTTTGCGTCTTTACAGCATGCCCTAAAGATAGTTTGTGTCTTTACATCATGTCCTAAAGATAGTTTGTGTCTTTACATCATGTCCTAGATATAGTTTGTGTCTTTACATCATGCCCTAAAGATAGTTTGTGTCGTTACATCATGTCCTAAAGATAGTTTGTGTCTTTACAGCATGTCCTAAAGATAGTTTGTGTCTTTACATCATGTCCTAAAGATAGTTTGTGTCTTTGCATCATGTCCTAAAGATAGTTTGCGTCTTTACAGCATGCCCTAAAGATAGTTTGTGTCTTTACATCATGCCCTAAAGATAGTTTGTGTCTTTACATCATGCCCTATAGATAGTTTGTGTCTTTACATCATGCCCTATAGATAGTTTTTGTCTTTACAGCATGTCCTAAAGATAGTTTGTGTCTTTACATCATGTCCTAAAGATAGTTTGTGTCTTTACATCATGTCCTAAAGATAGTTTGTGTCTTTACATCATGCCCTAAAGATAGTTTGTGTCTTTACATCATGCCCTAAAGATAGTTTGTGTCTTTACATCATGTCCTAAAGATAGTTTGTGTCTTTACAGCATGTCCTAAAGATAGTTTGTGTCTTTACAGCATGCCCTATATATAGTTTGTGTCTTTACAGCATGTCCTAAAGCTAGTTTGTGTCTTTACATCATGCCCTAAAGATAGTTTGTGTCTTTACATCATGTCCTAAAGATAGTTTGTGTCTTTACATCATGCCCTAAAGATAGTTTGTGTCTTTACATCATGTCCTAAAGATAGTTTGTGTCTTTACATCATGTCCTAAAGATAGTTTGTGTCTTTACATCATGTCCTATAGATAGTTTGTGTCTTTACATCATGCCCTAAAGATAGTTTGTGTCTTTACATCATGCCCTAAAGATAGTTTGTGTCTTTACATCATGTCCTAAAGATAGTTCGTGTCTTTACATCATGTCCTAAAGATAGTTTGTGTCTTTACATCATGCCCTAAAGATAGTTTTGTGTCTTTACATCATGTCCTAAAGATAGTGTGTGTCTTTACATCATGCCCTAAAGATAGTTTGTGTCTATACATCATGTCCTAAAGATAGTTTGTGTCTTTACATCATGCCCTAAAGATAGTTTGTGTCTTTACATCATGTCCTAGATATAGTTTGTGTCTTTACATCATGCCCTAAAGATAGTTTGTGTCTTTACATCATGTCCTAAAGATAGTTTGTGTCTTTACATCATGTCCTAAAGATAGTTTGTGTCTTTACATCATGTCCTAAAGATAGTTTGTGTCTTTACATCATGCCCTAAAGATAGTTTGTGTCTTTACATCATGTCCTAAAGATAGTTTGTGTCTTTACATCATGTCCTAAAGATAGTTTGTGTCTTTACATCATGTCCTAAAGATAGTTTGTGTCTTTACATCACGCCCTAAAGATAGTTTGTGTCTTTACATCATGCCCTAAAGATAGTTTGTGTCTTTACATCATGTCCTAAAGATAGTTTGTGTCTTTACATCATGTCTTAAAGATAGTTTGTGTCTTTACATCATGTCCTAGAGATAGTTTGTGTCTTTACAGCATGCCCTAAAGATAGTTTGTGTCTTTACATCATGTCCTAAAGATAGTTTGTGTCTTTACATCATGCCCTAAAGATAGTTTGTGTCTTTACATCATGTCCTAAAGATAGTTTGTGTCTTTACATCATGCCCTAAAGATAGTTTGTGTCTTTACATCATGCCCTAAAGATAGTTTGTGTCTTTACATCATGCCCTAAAGATAGTTTGTGTCTTTATATCATGTCCTAAAGATAGTTTGTGTCTTTACAGCATGTCTTAAAGATAGTTTGTGTCTTTACAGCATGCCCTAAAGATAGTTTGTGTCTTTACAGCATGTCCTAAAGATAGTTTGTGTCTTTACATCATGCCCTAAAGATAGTTTGTGTCTTTACATCATGTCCTAAAGATAGTTTGTGTCTTTACATCATGCCCTAAAGATAGTTTGTGTCTTTACATCATGTCCTATAGATAGTTTGTGTCTTTACATCATGCCCTAAAGATAGTTTGTGTCTTTACAGCATGTCCTAAAGATAGTTTGTGTCTTTACATCATGTCCTAAAGATAGTTTGTGTCTTTACATCATGTCCTAAAGATAGTTTGTGTCTTTACATCATGCCCTAAAGATAGTTTGTGTCTTTACATCATGTCCTAAAGATAGTTTGTGTCTTTACATCATGTCCTAAAGATAGTTTGTGTCTTTACATCATGCCCTAAAGATAGTTTGTGTCTTTACATCATGCCCTATAGATAGTTTGTGTCTTTACATGATGCCCTATAGATAGTTTGTGTCTTTACAGCATGTCCTAAAGATAGTTTGTGTCTTTACAGCATGCCCTAAAGATAGTTCGTGTCTTTACAGCATGTCCTAAAGATAGTTTGTGTCTTTACATCATGCCCTATAGATAGTTTGTGTCTTTACATCATGCCCTATAGATAGTTTGTGTCTTTACATCATGCCCTAAAGATAGTTTGTGTCTTTACTTCATGCCCTATAGATAGTTTGTGTCTTTACAGCATGTCCTAAAGATAGTTTGTGTCTTTACATCATGCCCTAAAGATAGTTTGTGTCTTTACAGCATGTCCTAAAGATAGTTTGTGTCTTTACATCATGCCCTAAAGATAGTTTGTGTCTTTACATCATGTCCTAAAGATAGTTTGTGTCTTTACATCATGTCCTAAAGATAGTTTGTGTCTTTACATCATGCCCTAAAGATAGTTTGTGTCTTTACATCATGCCCTAAAGATAGTTTGTGTCTTTACATCATGTCCTAGATATAGTTTGTGTCTTTACATCATGCCCTAAAGATAGTTTGTGTCTTTACATCATGTCCTAAAGATAGTTTGTGTCTTTACATCATGTCCTAGATATAGTTTGTGTCTTTACATCATGCCCTAAAGATAGTTTGTGTCGTTACATCATGTCCTAAAGATAGTTTGTGTCTTTACAGCATGTCCTAAAGATAGTTTGTGTCCTTACATCATGTCCTAAAGATAGTTTGTGTCTTTACATCATGTCCTAAAGATAGTTTGCGTCTTTACAGCATGCCCTAAAGATAGTTTGTGTCTTTACATCATGCCCTAAAGATAGTTTGTGTCTTTACATCATGCCCTATAGATAGTTTGTGTCTTTACATCATGCCCTATAGATAGTTTGTGTCTTTACAGCATGTCCTAAAGATAGTTTGTGTCTTTACAGCATGCCCTAAAGATAGTTCGTGTCTTTACAGCATGTCCTAAAGATAGTTTGTGTCTTTACATCATGCCCTAAAGATAGTTTGTGTCTTTACATCATGTCCTAAAGATAGTTTGTGTCTTTACATCATGCCCTAAAGATAGTTTGTGTCTTTACATCATGTCCTATAGATAGTTTGTGTCTTTACATCATGTCCTAAAGATAGTGTGTGTCTTTACATCATGCCCTAAAGATAGTTTGTGTCTTTACATCATGTCCTAAAGATAGTTTGTGTCTTTACATCATGCCCTAAAGATAGTTTGTGTCTTTACATCATGTCCTAGATATAGTTTGTGTCTTTACATCATGCCCTAAAGATAGTTTGTGTCTTTACAGCATGTCCTAAAGATAGTTTGTGTCTTTACAGCATGTCCTAAAGATAGTTTGTGTCTTTACAGCATGTCCTAAAGCTAGTTTGTGTCTTTACATCATGCCCTAAAGATAGTTTGTGTCTTTACATCATGTCCTAAAGATAGTTTGTGTCTTTACATCATGCCCTAAAGATAGTTTGTGTCTTTACAGCATGCCCTAAAGATAGTTTGTGTCTTTACAGCATGTCCTAAAGATAGTTTGTGTCTTTACATCATGCCCTAAAGATAGTTTGTGTCTTTACATCATGTCCTAAAGATAGTTTGTGTCTTTACATCATGCCCTAAAGATAGTTTGTGTCTTTACATCATGTCCTAAAGATAGTTTGTGTCTTTACATCATGCCCTAAAGATAGTTTGTGTCTTTACATCATGCCCTAAAGATAGTTTGTGTCTTTACATCATGCCCTATAGATAGTTTGTGTCTTTACAGCATGTCCTAAAGATAGTTTGTGTCTTTACATCATGCCCTAAAGATAGTTTGTGTCTTTACATCATGTCCTAAAGATAGTTTGTGTCTTTACATCATGTCCTAAAGATAGTTTGTGTCTTTACATCATGCCCTAAAGATAGTTTGTGTCTTTACATCATGCCCTAAAGATAGTTTGTGTCTTTATATCATGCCCTAAAGATAGTTTGTGTCTTTACATCATGCCCTAAAGATAGTTTGTGTCTTTATATCATGCCCTAAAGATAGTTTGTGTCTTTACATCATGTCCTAAAGATAGTTTGTGTCTTTACATCATGTCCTAAAGATAGTTTGTGTCTTTACATCATGTCTTAAAGATAGTTTGTGTCTTTACATCATGTCCTAGAGATAGTTTGTGTCTTTACAGCATGCCCTAAAGATAGTTTGTGTCTTTACATCATGTCCTAAAGATAGTTTGTGTCTTTACATCATGCCCTAAAGATAGTTTGTGTCTTTACATCATGTCCTAAAGATAGTTTGTGTCTTTACATCATGCCCTAAAGATAGTTTGTGTCTTTACATCATGCCCTAAAGATAGTTTGTGTCTTTACATCATGCCCTAAAGATAGTTTGTGTCTTTACATCATGTCCTAAAGATAGTTTGTGTCTTTACAGGATGTCTTAAAGATAGTTTGTGTCTTTACAGCATGCCCTAAAGATAGTTTGTGTCTTTACAGCATGTCCTAAAGATAGTTTGTGTCTTTACATCATGCCCTAAAGATAGTTTGTGTCTTTACATCATGTCCTAAAGATAGTTTGTGTCTTTACATCATGCCCTAAAGATAGTTTGTGTCTTTACATCATGTCCTAAAGATAGTTTGTGTCTTTACATCATGCCCTAAAGATAGTTTGTGTCTTTACAGCATGTCCTAAAGATAGTTTGTTTCTTTACATCATGCCCTAAAGATAGTTTGTGTCTTTACAGCATGCCCTATAGATAGTTTGTGTCTTTACATCATGCCCTATAGATAGTTTGTGTCTTTACATCATGTCCTAAAGATAGTTTGTGTCTTTACATCATGTCCTAGATATAGTTTGTGTCTTTACATCATGCCCTAAAGATAGTTTGTGTCGTTACATCATGTCCTAAAGATAGTTTGTGTCTTTACAGCATGTCCTAAAGATAGTTTGTGTCCTTTCATCATGTCCTAAAGATAGTTTGTGTCTTTACATCATGTCCTAAAGATAGTTTGCGTCTTTACAGCATGCCCTAAAGATAGTTTGTGTCTTTACATCATGCCCTAAAGATAGTTTGTGTCTTTACATCATGCCCTATAGATAGTTTGTGTCTTTACATCATGCCCTATAGATAGTTTGTGTCTTTACAGCATGTCCTAAAGATAGTTTGTGTCTTTACAGCATGCCCTAAAGATAGTTCGTGTCTTTACAGCATGTCCTAAAGATAGTTTGTGTCTTTACATCATGCCCTAAAGATAGTTTGTGTCTTTACATCATGTCCTAAAGATAGTTTGTGTCTTTACATCATGCCCTAAAGATAGTTTGTGTCTTTACATCATGTCCTATAGATAGTTTGTGTCTTTACATCATGTCCTAAAGATAGTGTGTGTCTTTACATCATGCCCTAAAGATAGTTTGTGTCTTTACATCATGTCCTAAAGATAGTTTGTGTCTTTACATCATGCCCTAAAGATAGTTTGTGTCTTTACATCATGTCCTAGATATAGTTTGTGTCTTTACATCATGCCCTAAAGATAGTTTGTGTCTTTACAGCATGTCCTAAAGATAGTTTGTGTCTTTACAGCATGTCCTAAAGATAGTTTGTGTCTTTACAGCATGTCCTAAAGCTAGTTTGTGTCTTTACATCATGCCCTAAAGATAGTTTGTGTCTTTACATCATGTCCTAAAGATAGTTTGTGTCTTTACATCATGCCCTAAAGATAGTTTGTGTCTTTACAGCATGCCCTAAAGATAGTTTGTGTCTTTACAGCATGTCCTAAAGATAGTTTGTGTCTTTACATCATGCCCTAAAGATAGTTTGTGTCTTTACATCATGTCCTAAAGATAGTTTGTGTCTTTACATCATGCCCTAAAGATAGTTTGTGTCTTTACATCATGTCCTAAAGATAGTTTGTGTCTTTACATCATGCCCTAAAGATAGTTTGTGTCTTTACATCATGCCCTAAAGATAGTTTGTGTCTTTACATCATGCCCTATAGATAGTTTGTGTCTTTACAGCATGTCCTAAAGATAGTTTGTGTCTTTACATCATGCCCTAAAGATAGTTTGTGTCTTTACATCATGTCCTAAAGATAGTTTGTGTCTTTACATCATGTCCTAAAGATAGTTTGTGTCTTTACATCATGCCCTAAAGATAGTTTGTGTCTTTACATCATGCCCTAAAGATAGTTTGTGTCTTTATATCATGCCCTAAAGATAGTTTGTGTCTTTACATCATGCCCTAAAGATAGTTTGTGTCTTTATATCATGCCCTAAAGATAGTTTGTGTCTTTACATCATGTCCTAAAGATAGTTTGTGTCTTTACATCATGTCCTAAAGATAGTTTGTGTCTTTACATCATGTCTTAAAGATAGTTTGTGTCTTTACATCATGTCCTAGAGATAGTTTGTGTCTTTACAGCATGCCCTAAAGATAGTTTGTGTCTTTACATCATGTCCTAAAGATAGTTTGTGTCTTTACATCATGCCCTAAAGATAGTTTGTGTCTTTACATCATGTCCTAAAGATAGTTTGTGTCTTTACATCATGCCCTAAAGATAGTTTGTGTCTTTACATCATGCCCTAAAGATAGTTTGTGTCTTTACATCATGCCCTAAAGATAGTTTGTGTCTTTACATCATGTCCTAAAGATAGTTTGTGTCTTTACAGCATGTCTTAAAGATAGTTTGTGTCTTTACAGCATGCCCTAAAGATAGTTTGTGTCTTTACAGCATGTCCTAAAGATAGTTTGTGTCTTTACATCATGCCCTAAAGATAGTTTGTGTCTTTACATCATGTCCTAAAGATAGTTTGTGTCTTTACATCATGCCCTAAAGATAGTTTGTGTCTTTACATCATGTCCTAAAGATAGTTTGTGTCTTTACATCATGCCCTAAAGATAGTTTGTGTCTTTACAGCATGTCCTAAAGATAGTTTGTTTCTTTACATCATGCCCTAAAGATAGTTTGTGTCTTTACAGCATGCCCTATAGATAGTTTGTGTCTTTACATCATGCCCTATAGATAGTTTGTGTCTTTACATCATGTCCTAAAGATAGTTTGTGTCTTTACATCATGTCCTAAAGATAGATTGTGTCTTTACATCATGCCCTAAAGATAGTTTGTGTCTTTACAGCATGTCCTAGATATAGTTTGTTTCTTTACATCATGCCCTAAAGATAGTTTGTGTCTTTACATCATGTCCTAAAGATAGTTTGTGTCTTTACATCATGCCCTAAAGATAGTTTGTGTCTTTACAGCATGTCCTAAAGATAGTTTGTGTCTTTACATCATGTCCTAAAGATAGTTTGTGTCTTTACATCATGCCCTAAAGATAGTTTGTGTCTTTACATCATGCCCTAAAGATAGTTTGTGTCTTTACATCATGTCCTAAAGATAGTTTGTGTCTTTACATCATGTCCTAAAGATAGTTTGTGTCTTTACATCATGCCCTAAAGATAGTTTGTGTCTTTACATCATGTCCTAAAGATAGTTTGTGTCTTTACATCATGCCCTAAAGATAGTTTGTGTCTTTACATCATGTCCTAAAGATAGTTTGTGTCTTTACATCATGCCCTAAAGATAGTTTGTGTCTTTACAGCATGCCCTAAAGATAGTTTGTGTCTTTACATCATGTCCTAAAGATAGTTTGTGTCTTTACATCATGTCCTAAAGATAGTTTGTGTCTTTACATCATGTCCTAAAGATAGTTTGTTTCTTTACATCATGTCCTAAAGATAGTTTGTGTCTTTACATCATGTCCTAAAGATAGTTTGTGTCTTTACATCATGCCCTAAAGATAGTTTGTGTCTTTACAGCATGCCCTAAAGATAGTTTGTGTCTTTACAGCATGTCCTAAAGCTAGTTTGTGTCTTTACAGCATGTCCTAAAGATAGTTTATTTCTTTACATCATGCCCTAAAGATAGTTTGTGTCTTTACATCATGCCCTAAAGATAGTTTGTGTCTTTACATCATGTCCTAAAGATAGTTTGTGTCTTTACATCATGCCCTAAAGATAGTTTGTGTCTTTACAGCATGCCCTAAAGATAGTTTGTGTCTTTACATCATGTCCTAAAGATAGTTTGTGTCTTTACATCATGTCCTAAAGATAGTTTGTGTCTTTACAGCATGTCCTAAAGATAGTTTGTGTCTTTACATCATGCCCTAAAGATAGTTTGTGTCTTTACATCAAGTCCTAGATATAGTTTGTGTCTTTACATCATGCCCTAAAGATAGTTTGTGTCTTTACATCATGTCCTAAAGATAGTTTGTGTCTTTACATCATGTCCTAGATATAGTTTGTGTCTTTACATCATGCCCTAAAGATAGTTTGTGTCGTTACATCATGTCCTAAAGATAGTTTGTGTCTTTACAGCATGTCCTAAAGATAGTTTGTGTCTTTACATCATGTCCTAAAGATAGTTTGTGTCTTTACATCATGTCCTAAAGATAGTTTGTGTCTTTACAGCATGCCCTAAAGATAGTTTGTGTCTTTACATCATGCCCTAAAGATAGTTTGTGTCTTTACATCATGCCCTAAAGATAGTTTGTGTCTTTACATCATGTCCTAAAGATAGTTTGTGTCTTTACATCATGTCCTAGATATAGTTTGTGTCTTTACATCATGCCCTAAAGATAGTTTGTGTCTTTACATCATGTCCTAAAGATAGTTTGTGTCTTTACAGCATGTCCTAAAGATAGTTTGTGTCTTTACATCATGCCCTAAAGATAGTTTGTGTCTTTACATCATGCCCTAAAGATAGTTTGTGTCTTTACATCATGTCCTAAAGATAGTTTGTTTCTTTACAGCATGTCCTAAAGATAGTTTGTGTCTTTACAGCATGCCCTAAAGATAGTTTGTGTCTTTACAGCATGTCCTAAAGATAGTTTGTGTCTTTACATCATGCCCTAAAGATAGTTTGTGTCTTTACAGCATGTCCTAAAGATAGTTTGTGTCTTTACATCATGCCCTAAAGATAGTTTGTGTCTTTACATCATGTCCTAAAGATAGTTTGTGTCTTTACATCATGTCCTAAAGATAGTTTGTGTCTTTACATCTTGCCCTAAAGATAGTTTGTGTCTTTACATCATGCCCTATTGATAGTTTGTGTCTTTACATCATGTCCTAAAGATAGTTTGTGTCTTTACATCATGTCCTAAAGATAGTTTGTGTCTTTACATCATGCCCTAAAGATAGTTTGTGTCTTTACATCATGCCCTATAGATAGTTTGTGTCTTTACATCATGCCCTATAGATAGTTTGTGTCTTTACAGCATGTCCTAAAGATAGTTTGTGTCTTTACATCATGCCCTAAAGATAGTTCGTGTCTTTACAGCATGTCCTAAAGATAGTTTGTGTCTTTACATCATGCCCTATAGATAGTTTGTGTCTTTACATCATGCCCTATAGATAGTTTGTGTCTTTACATCATGCCCTAAAGATAGTTTGTGTCTTTACTTCATGCCCTATAGATAGTTTGTGTCTTTACATCATGTCCTAAAGATAGTTTGTGTCTTTACATCATGTCCTAGATATAGTTTGTGTCTTTACATCATGCCCTAAAGATAGTTTGTGTCGTTACATCATGTCCTAAAGATAGTTTGTGTCTTTACAGCATGTCCTAAAGATAGTTTGTGTCTTTACATCATGTCCTAAAGATAGTTTGTGTCTTTACATCATGTCCTAAAGATAGTTTGCGTCTTTACAGCATGCCCTAAAGATAGTTTGTGTCTTTACATCATGCCCTAAAGATAGTTTGTGTCTTTACATCATGCCCTATAGATAGTTTGTGTCTTTACATCATGCCCTATAGATAGTTTTTGTCTTTACAGCATGTCATAAAGATAGTTTGTGTCTTTACATCATGTCCTAAAGATAGTTTGTGTCTTTACATCATGTCCTAAAGATAGTTTGTGTCTTTACATCATGCCCTAAAGATAGTTTGTGTCTTTACATCATGCCCTAAAGATAGTTTGTGTCTTTACATCATGTCCTAAAGATAGTTTGTGTCTTTACAGCATGTCCTAAAGATAGTTTGTGTCTTTACAGCATGCCCTATAGATAGTTTGTGTCTTTACAGCATGTCCTAAAGCTAGTTTGTGTCTTTACATCATGCCCTAAAGATAGTTTGTGTCTTTACATCATGTCCTAAAGATAGTTTGTGTCTTTACATCATGCCCTAAAGATAGTTTGTGTCTTTACATCATGTCCTATAGATAGTTTTGTGTCTTTACATCATGTCCTAAAGATAGTGTGTGTCTTTACATCATGCCCTAAAGATAGTTTGTGTCTTTACATCATGTCCTAAAGATAGTTTGTGTCTTTACATCATGCCCTAAAGATAGTTTGTGTCTTTACATCATGTCCTAGATATAGTTTGTGTCTTTACATCATGCCCTAAAGATAGTTTGTGTCTTTACATCATGTCCTAAAGATAGTTTGTGTCTTTACATCATGTCCTAAAGATAGTTTGTGTCTTTACATCATGTCCTAAAGATAGTTTGTGTCTTTACATCATGCCCTAAAGATAGTTTGTGTCTTTACATCATGTCCTAAAGATAGTTTGTGTCTTTACATCATGTCCTAAAGATAGTTTGTGTCTTTACATCATGTCCTAAAGATAGTGTGTGTCTTTACATCATGCCCTAAAGATAGTTTGTGTCTTTACATCATGCCCTAAAGATAGTTTGTGTCTTTACATCATGTCCTAAAGATAGTTTGTGTCTTTACATCATGTCTTAAAGATAGTTTGTGTCTTTACATCATGTCCTAGAGATAGTTTGTGTCTTTACAGCATGCCCTAAAGATAGTTTGTGTCTTTACATCATGTCCTAAAGATAGTTTGTGTCTTTACATCATGCCCTAAAGATAGTTTGTGTCTTTACATCATGTCCTAAAGATAGTTTGTGTCTTTACATCATGCCCTAAAGATAGTTTGTGTCTTTACATCATGCCCTAAAGATAGTTTGTGTCTTTACATCATGCCCTAAAGATAGTTTGTGTCTTTACATCATGTCCTAAAGATAGTTTGTGTCTTTACAGCATGTCTTAAAGATAGTTTGTGTCTTTACAGCATGCCCTAAAGATAGTTTGTGTCTTTACAGCATGTCCTAAAGATAGTTTGTGTCTTTACATCATGCCCTAAAGATAGTTTGTGTCTTTACATCATGTCCTAAAGATAGTTTGTGTCTTTACATCATGCCCTAAAGATAGTTTGTGTCTTTACATCATGTCCTATAGATAGTTTGTGTCTTTACATCATGCCCTAAAGATAGTTTGTGTCTTTACAGCATGTCCTAAAGATAGTTTGTGTCTTTACATCATGCCCTAAAGATAGTTTGTGTCTTTACATCATGTCCTAAAGATAGTTTGTGTCTTTACATCATGTCCTAAAGATAGTTTGTGTCTTTACATCATGCCCTAAAGATAGTTTGTGTCTTTACATCATGCCCTATAGATAGTTTGTGTCTTTACATCATGCCCTAAAGATAGTTTGTGTCTTTACAGCATGTCCTAAAGATAGTTTGTGTCTTTACAGCATGCCCTAAAGATAGTTCGTGTCTTTACAGCATGTCCTAAAGATAGTTTGTGTCTTTACATCATGCCCTATAGATAGTTTGTGTCTTTACATCATGCCCTATAGATAGTTTGTGTCTTTACATCATGCCCTAAAGATAGTTTGTGTCTTTACTTCATGCCCTATAGATAGTTTGTGTCTTTACAGCATGTCCTAAAGATAGTTTGTGTCTTTACATCATGCCCTAAAGATAGTTTGTGTCTTTACAGCATGTCCTAAAGATAGTTTGTGTCTTTACATCATGCCCTAAAGATAGTTTGTGTCTTTACATCATGTCCTAAAGATAGTTTGTGTCTTTACATCATGTCCTAAAGATAGTTTGTGTCTTTACATCATGCCCTAAAGATAGTTTGTGTCTTTACATCATGTCCTAAAGATAGTTTGTGTCTTTACATCATGCCCTAAAGATAGTTTGTGTCTTTACATCATGTCCTAGATATAGTTTGTGTCTTTACATCATGCCCTAAAGATAGTTTGTGTCTTTACATCATGTCCTAAAGATAGTTTGTGTCTTTACATCATGTCCTAGATATAGTTTGTGTCTTTACATCATGCCCTAAAGATAGTTTGTGTCGTTACATCATGTCCTAAAGATAGTTTGTGTCTTTACAGCATGTCCTAAAGATAGTTTGTGTCCTTATATCATGTCCTAAAGATAGTTTGTGTCTTTACATCATGTCCTAAAGATAGTTTGCGTCTTTACAGCATGCCCTAAAGATAGTTTGTGTCTTTACATCATGCCCTAAAGATAGTTTGTGTCTTTACATCATGCCCTATAGATAGTTTGTGTATTTACATCATGCCCTATAGATAGTTTGTGTCTTTACAGCATGTCCTAAAGATAGTTTGTGTCTTTACAGCATGCCCTAAAGATAGTTCGTGTCTTTACAGCATGTCCTAAAGATAGTTTGTGTCTTTACATCATGCCCTAAAGATAGTTTGTGTCTTTACATCATGCCCTAAAGATAGTTTGTGTCTTTACATCATGTCCTATAGATAGTTTGTGTCTTTACATCATGTCCTAAAGATAGTCTGTGTCTTTACATCATGCCCTAAAGATAGTTTGTGTCTTTACATCATGTCCTAAAGATAGTTTGTGTCTTTACATCATGCCCTAAAGATAGTTTGTGTCTTTACATCATGCCCTAGATATAGTTTGTGTCTTTACATCATGCCCTAAAGATAGTTTGTGTCTTTACATCATGTCCTAAAGATAGTTTGTGTCTTTACAGCATGTCCTAAAGATAGTTTGTGTCTTTACATCATGCCCTAAAGATAGTTTGTGTCTTTACATCATGCCCTAAAGATAGTTTGTGTCTTTACATCATGTCCTAAAGATAGTTTGTGTCTTTACAGCATGTCCTAAAGATAGTTTGTGTCTTTACAGCATGCCCTAAAGATAGTTTGTGTCTTTACAGCATGTCCTAAAGATAGTTTGTGTCTTTACATCATGCCCTAAAGATAGTTTGTGTCTTTACAGCATGTCCTAAAGATAGTTTGTGTCTTTACATCATGCCCTAAAGATAGTTTGTGTCTTTACATCATGTCCTAAAGATAGTTTGTGTCTTTACATCATGTCCTAAAGATAGTTTGTGTCTTTACATCATGCCCTAAAGATAGTTTGTGTCTTTACATCATGCCCTATAGATAGTTTGTGTCTTTACATCATGTCCTAAAGATAGTTTGTGTCTTTACATCATGTCCTAAAGATAGTTTGTGTCTTTACATCATGCCCTAAAGATAGTTTGTGTCTTTACATCATGCCCTATAGATAGTTTGTGTCTTTACATCATGCCCTATAGATAGTTTGTGTCTTTACAGCATGTCCTAAAGATAGTTTGTGTCTTTACATCATGCCCTAAAGATAGTTCGTGTCTTTACAGCATGTCCTAAAGATAGTTTGTGTCTTTACATCATGCCCTATAGATAGTTTGTGTCTTTACATCATGCCCTATAGATAGTTTGTGTCTTTACATTATGCCCTAAAGATAGTTTGTGTCTTTACTTCATGCCCTATAGATAGTTTGTGTCTTTACAGCATGTCCTAAAGATAGTTTGTGTCTTTACATCATGCCCTAAAGATAGTTTGTGTCTTTACAGCATGTCCTAAAGATAGTTTGTGTCTTTACATCATGCCCTAAAGATAGTTTGTGTCTTTACATCATGTCCTAAAGATAGTTTTTGTCTTTACATCATGCCCTAAAGATAGTTTGTGTCTTTACATCATGTCCTAGATATAGTTTGTGTCTTTACATCATGCCCTAAAGATAGTTTGTGTCTTTACATCATGCCCTAAAGATAGTTTGTGTCTTTACATCATGTCCTAGATATAGTTTGTGTCTTTACATCATGCCCTAAAGATAGTTTGTGTCTTTACAGCATGTCCTAAAGATAGTTTGTGTCTTTACAGCATGCCCTATAGATAGTTTGTGTCTTTACTGCATGTCCTAAAGCTAGTTTGTGTCTTTACATCATGCCCTAAAGATAGTTTGTGTCTTTACATCATGTCCTAAAGATAGTTTGTGTCTTTACATCATGCCCTAAAGATAGTTTGTGTCTTTACATCATGTCCTATAGATAGTTTTGTGTCTTTACATCATGTCCTAAAGATAGTGTGTGTCTTTACATCATGCCCTAAAGATAGTTTGTGTCTTTACATCATGTCCTAAAGATAGTTTGTGTCTTTACATCATGCCCTAAAGATAGTTTGTGTCTTTACATCATGTCCTAGATATAGTTTGTGTCTTTACATCATGCCCTAAAGATAGTTTGTGTCTTTACATCATGTCCTAAAGATAGTTTGTGTCTTTACATCATGTCCTAAAGATAGTTTGTGTCTTTACATCATGCCCTAAAGATAGTTTGTGTCTTTACATCATGTCCTAAAGATAGTTTGTGTCTTTACATCATGTCCTAAAGATAGTTTGTGTCTTTACATCATGTCCTAAAGATAGTTTGTGTCTTTACATCATGCCCTAAAGATAGTTTGTGTCTTTACATCATGCCCTAAAGATAGTTTGTGTCTTTACATCATGCCCTAAAGATAGTTTGTGTCTTTACATCATGCCCTAGATATAGTTTGTGTCTTTACATCATGCCCTAAAGATAGTTTGTGTCTTTACATCATGTCCTAAAGATAGTTTGTGTCTTTACAGCATGTCCTAAAGATAGTTTGTGTCTTTACATCATGTCCTAAAGATAGTTTGTGTCTTTACATCATGCCCTAAAGATAGTTTGTGTCTTTACATCATGCCCTAAAGATAGTTTGTGTCTTTACATCATGTCCTAAAGATAGTTTGTGTCTTTACATCATGTCTTAAAGATAGTTTGTGTCTTTACATCATGTCCTAGAGATAGTTTGTGTCTTTACAGCATGCCCTAAAGATAGTTTGTGTCTTTACATCATGTCCTAAAGATAGTTTGTGTCTTTACATCATGCCCTAAAGATAGTTTGTGTCTTTACATCATGTCCTAAAGATAGTTTGTGTCTTTACATCATGCCCTAAAGATAGTTTGTGTCTTTACATCATGCCCTAAAGATAGTTTGTGTCTTTACATCATGCCCTAAAGATAGTTTGTGTCTTTACATCATGTCCTAAAGATAGTTTGTGTCTTTACAGCATGTCCTAAAGATAGTTTGTGTCTTTACAGCATGCCCTAAAGATAGTTTGTGTCTTTACATCATGCCCTAAAGATAGTTTGTGTCTTTACATCATGTCCTAAAGATAGTTTGTGTCTTTACATCATGTCCTAAAGATAGTTTGTGTCTTTACATCATGCCCTAAAGATAGTTTGTGTCTTTACATCATGTCCTAAAGATAGTTTGTGTCTTTACATCATGCCCTAAAGATAGTTTGTGTCTTTACATCATGCCCTAAAGATAGTTTGTGTCTTTACATCATGTCCTAAAGATAGTTTGTGTCTTTACAGCATGTCCTAAAGATAGTTTGTGTCTTTA
Organism: Bathymodiolus brooksi; assembly: GCA_963680875.1. Classification (NCBI taxonomy): domain Eukaryota; kingdom Metazoa; phylum Mollusca; class Bivalvia; order Mytilida; family Modiolidae; genus Bathymodiolus; species Bathymodiolus brooksi. The sequence goes on from OY804576.1 coordinate 1,641,559, forward strand.
CAGCATGCCCTAAAGATAGTTTGTGTCTTTACAGCATGTCCTAAAGCTAGTTTGTGTCTTTACAGCATGCCCTAAAGATAGTTTGTGTCTTTACATCATGTCCTAAAGATAGTTTGTGTCTTTACATCATGCCCTAAAGATAGTTTGTGTCTTTACATCATGTCCTAAAGATAGTTTGTGTCTTTACATCATGTCCTAAAGATAGTTTGTGTCTTTACATCATGTCCTAAAGATAGTTTGTGTCTTTACATCATGCCCTAAAGATAGTTTGTGTCTTTACATCATGTCCTAAAGATAGTTTGTGTCTTTACAGCATGTCCTAAAGATAGTTTGTGTCTTTACATCATGTCCTAAAGATAGTTTGTGTCTTTACATCATGCCCTAAAGATAGTTTGTGTCTTTACATCATGCCCTAAAGATAGTTTGTGTCTTTACATCATGTCCTAAAGATAGTTTGTGTCTTTACAGCATGTCCTAAAGATAGTTTGTGTCTTTACAGCATGCCCTAAAGATAGTTTGTGTCTTTACAGCATGTCCTAAAGATAGTTTGTGTCTTTACATCATGCCCTAAAGATAGTTTGTGTCTTTACATCATGTCCTAAAGATAGTTTGTGTCTTTACATCATGTCCTAAAGATAGTTTGTGTCTTTACATCATGCCCTAAAGATAGTTTGTGTCTTTACATCATGCCCTAAAGATAGTTTGTGTCTTTACATCATGTCCTAAAGATAGTTTGTGTCTTTACAGCATGTCCTAAAGATAGTTTGTGTCTTTACAGCATGCCCTAAAGATAGTTTGTGTCTTTACAGCATGTCCTAAAGATAGTTTGTGTCTTTACATCATGCCCTAAAGATAGTTTGTGTCTTTACATCATGTCCTAAAGATAGTTTGTGTCTTTACAGCATGTCCTAAAGATAGTTTGTGTCTTTACATCATGCCCTAAAGATAGTTTGTGTCTTTACATCATGTCCTATAGATAGTTTTGTGTCTTTACATCATGTCCTAAAGATAGTGTGTGTCTTTACATCATGCCCTAAAGATAGTTTGTGTCTTTACATCATGTCCTAAAGATAGTTTGTGTCTTTACATCATGCCCTATAGATAGTTTGTGTCTTTACATCATGTCCTAGATATAGTTTGTGTCTTTACATCATGTCCTAAAGATAGTTTGTGTCTTTACATCATGTCCTAAAGATAGTTTGTGTCTTTACATCATGTCCTAAAGATAGTTTGTGTCTTTACATCATGCCCTAAAGATAGTTTGTGTCTTTACATCATGCCCTAAAGATAGTTTGTGTCTTTACATCATGTCCTAAAGATAGTTTGTGTCTTTACATCATGTCCTAAAGATAGTTTGTGTCTTTACATCATGCCCTAAAGATAGTTTGTGTCTTTACATCATGTCCTAAAGATAGTTTGTGTCTTTACAGCATGTCCTAAAGATAGTTTGTGTCTTTACATCATGCCCTAAAGATAGTTTGTGTCTTTACATCATGCCCTAAAGATAGTTTGTGTCTTTACAGCATGTCCTAAAGATAGTTTGTGTCTTTACATCATGTCTTAAAGATAGTTTGTGTCTTTACATCATGTCCTAGAGATAGTTTGTGTCTTTACAGCATGCCCTAAAGATAGTTTGTGTCTTTACATCATGTCCTAAAGATAGTTTGTGTCTTTACATCATGCCCTAAAGATAGTTTGTGTCTTTACATCATGTCCTAAAGATAGTTTGTGTCTTTACATCATGTCCTAAAGATAGTTTGTGTCTTTACATCATGCCCTAAAGATAGTTTGTGTCTTTACAGCATGTCCTAAAGATAGTTTGTGTCTTTACATCATGCCCTAAAGATAGTTTGTGTCTTTACATCATGTCCTAAAGATAGTTTGTGTCTTTACATCATGTCCTAAAGATAGTTTGTGTCTTTACATCATGTCCTAAAGATAGTTTGCGTCTTTACAGCATGCCCTAAAGATAGTTTGTGTCTTTACATCATGCCCTAAAGATAGTTTGTGTCTTTACATCATGCCCTATAGATAGTTTGTGTCTTTACATCATGCCCTATAGATAGTTTGTTTCTTTACATCATGTCCTAAAGATAGTTTGTGTCTTTACAGCATGCCCTAAAGATAGTTCGTGTCTTTACATCATGTCCTAAAGATAGTTTGTGTCTTTACATCATGCCCTAAAGATAGTTTGTGTCTTTACATCATGTCCTAAAGATAGTTTGTGTCTTTACATCATGCCCTAAAGATAGTTTGTGTCTTTACATCATGTCCTAAAGATAGTTTGTGTCTTTACATCATGTCCTAAAGATAGTGTGTGTCTTTACATCATGCCCTAAAGATAGTTTGTGTCTTTACATCATGTCCTAAAGATAGTTTGTGTCTTTACATCATGCCCTAAAGATAGTTTGTGTCTTTACATCATGTCCTAGATATAGTTTGTGTCTTTACATCATGCCCTAAAGATAGTTTGTGTCTTTCAATCATGTCCTAAAGATAGTTTGTGTCTTTACAGCATGTCCTAAAGATAGTTTGTGTCTTTACATCATGCCCTAAAGATAGTTTGTGTCTTTACATCATGCCCTAAAGATAGTTTGTGTCTTTACATCATGTCCTAAAGATAGTTTGTGTCTTTACAGCATGTCCTAAAGATAGTTTGTGTCTTTACAGCATGCCCTAAAGATAGTTTGTGTCTTTACAGCATGTCCTAAAGATAGTTTGTGTCTTTACATCATGCCCTAAAGATAGTTTGTGTCTTTACATCATGTCCTATAGATAGTTTGTGTCTTTACATCATGCCCTAAAGATAGTTTGTGTCTTTACAGCATGTCCTAAAGATAGTTTGTGTCTTTACATCATGCCCTAAAGATAGTTTGTGTCTTTACATCATGTCCTAAAGATAGTTTGTGTCTTTACATCATGTCCTAAAGATAGTTTGTGTCTTTACATCATGCCCTAAAGATAGTTTTTGTCTTTACATCATGCCCTATAGATAGTTTGTGTCTTTACATCATGCCCTATAGATAGTTTGTGTCTTTACAGCATGTCCTAAAGATAGTTTGTGTCTTTACATCATGTCCTAAAGATAGTTTGCGTCTTTACATCATGTCCTAGATATAGTTTGTGTCTTTACATCATGCCCTAAAGATAGTTTGTGTCTTTACATCATGTCCTAAAGATAGTTTGTGTCTTTACAGCATGCCCTAAAGATAGTTTGTGTCTTTACATCATGTCCTAAAGATAGTTTGTGTCTTTACAGCATGCCCTAAAGATAGTTTGTGTCTTTACATCATGTCCTAAAGATAGTTTGTGTCTTTACATCATGTCCTAAAGATAGTTTGTGTCTTTACATCATGTCCTAAAGATAGTTTGCGTCTTTACAGCATGCCCTAAAGATAGTTTGTGTCTTTACATCATGTCCTAAAGATAGTTTGCGTCTTTACAGCATGCCCTAAAGATAGTTTGTGTCTTTACATCATGCCCTAAAGATAGTTTGTGTCGTTACATCATGCCCTATAGATAGTTTGTGTCTTTACATCATGCCCTATAGATAGTTTGTGTCTTTACATCATGCCCTAAAGATAGTTTGTGTCTTTACAGCATGTCCTAAAGATAGTTTGTGTCTTTACATCATGCCCTAAAGATAGTTTGTGTCTTTACATCATGTCCTAAAGATAGTTTGTGTCTTTACATCATGTCCTAAAGATAGTTTGTGTCTTTACATCATGCCCTAAAGATAGTTTTTGTCTTTACATCATGCCCTATAGATAGTTTGTGTCTTTACATCATGCCCTATAGATAGTTTGTGTCTTTACAGCATGTCCTAAAGATAGTTTGTGTCTTTACATCATGTCCTAAAGATAGTTTGCGTCTTTACATCATGTCCTAGATATAGTGTGTGTCTTTACATCATGCCCTAAAGATAGTTTGTGTCTTTACATCATGTCCTAAAGATAGTTTGTGTCTTTACATCATGCCCTAAAGATAGTTTGTGTCTTTACATCATGTCCTAAAGATAGTTTGTGTCTTTACAGCATGCCCTAAAGATAGTTTGTGTCTTTACATCATGTCCTAAAGATAGTTTGTGTCTTTACATCATGTCCTAAAGATAGTTTGTGTCTTTACATCATGTCCTAAAGATAGTTTGCGTCTTTACAGCATGCCCTAAAGATAGTTTGTGTCTTTACATCATGTCCTAAAGATAGTTTGCGTCTTTACAGCATGCCCTAAAGATAGTTTGTGTCTTTACATCATGCCCTAAAGATAGTTTGTGTCGTTACATCATGCCCTATAGATAGTTTGTGTCTTTACATCATGCCCTATAGATAGTTTGTGTCTTTACAGCATGTCCTAAAGATAGTTTGTGTCTTTACATCATGTCCTAAAGATAGTTTGTGTCTTTACATCATGTCCTAAAGATAGTTTGTGTCTTTACATCATGCCCTAAAGATAGTTTGTGTCTTTACATCATGCCCTAAAGATAGTTTGTGTCTTTACATCATGTCCTAGATATAGTTTGTGTCTTTACATCATGCCCTAAAGATAGTTTGTGTCTTTACATCATGCCCTAAAGATAGTTTGTGTCTTTACATCATGTCCTAGATATAGTTTGTGTCTTTACATCATGCCCTAAAGATAGTTTGTGTCTTTACATCATGCCCTAAAGATAGTTTGTGTCTTTACATCATGTCCTAGATATAGTTTGTGTCTTTACATCATGCCCTAAAGATAGTTTGTGTCTTTACAGCATGTCCTAAAGATAGTTTGTGTCTTTACATCATGCCCTAAAGATAGTTTGTGTCTTTACATCATGTCCTAAAGATAGTTTGTGTCTTTACATCATGTCCTAAAGATAGTTTGTGTCTTTACATCATGCCCTAAAGATAGTTTTTGTCTTTACATCATGCCCTATAGATAGTTTGTGTCTTTACATCATGCCCTATAGATAGTTTGTGTCTTTACAGCATGTCCTAAAGATAGTTTGTGTCTTTACATCATGTCCTAAAGATAGTTTGCGTCTTTACATCATGTCCTAGATATAGTTTGTGTCTTTACATCATGCCCTAAAGATAGTTTGTGTCTTTACATCATGTCCTAAAGATAGTTTGTGTCTTTACAGCATGCCCTAAAGATAGTTTGTGTCTTTACATCATGTCCTAAAGATAGTTTGTGTCTTTACAGCATGCCCTAAAGATAGTTTGTGTCTTTACATCATGTCCTAAAGATAGTTTGTGTCTTTACATCATGTCCTAAAGATAGTTTGTGTCTTTACATCATGTCCTAAAGATAGTTTGCGTCTTTACAGCATGCCCTAAAGATAGTTTGTGTCTTTACATCATGTCCTAAAGATAGTTTGCGTCTTTACAGCATGCCCTAAAGATAGTTTGTGTCTTTACATCATGCCCTAAAGATAGTTTGTGTCGTTACATCATGCCCTATAGATAGTTTGTGTCTTTACATCATGCCCTATAGATAGTTTGTGTCTTTACATCATGCCCTAAAGATAGTTTGTGTCTTTACAGCATGTCCTAAAGATAGTTTGTGTCTTTACATCATGCCCTAAAGATAGTTTGTGTCTTTACATCATGTCCTAAAGATAGTTTGTGTCTTTACATCATGTCCTAAAGATAGTTTGTGTCTTTACATCATGCCCTAAAGATAGTTTTTGTCTTTACATCATGCCCTATAGATAGTTTGTGTCTTTACATCATGCCCTATAGATAGTTTGTGTCTTTACAGCATGTCCTAAAGATAGTTTGTGTCTTTACATCATGTCCTAAAGATAGTTTGCGTCTTTACATCATGTCCTAGATATAGTGTGTGTCTTTACATCATGCCCTAAAGATAGTTTGTGTCTTTACATCATGTCCTAAAGATAGTTTGTGTCTTTACATCATGCCCTAAAGATAGTTTGTGTCTTTACATCATGTCCTAAAGATAGTTTGTGTCTTTACAGCATGCCCTAAAGATAGTTTGTGTCTTTACATCATGTCCTAAAGATAGTTTGTGTCTTTACATCATGTCCTAAAGATAGTTTGTGTCTTTACATCATGTCCTAAAGATAGTTTGCGTCTTTACAGCATGCCCTAAAGATAGTTTGTGTCTTTACATCATGTCCTAAAGATAGTTTGCGTCTTTACAGCATGCCCTAAAGATAGTTTGTGTCTTTACATCATGCCCTAAAGATAGTTTGTGTCGTTACATCATGCCCTATAGATAGTTTGTGTCTTTACATCATGCCCTATAGATAGTTTGTGTCTTTACAGCATGTCCTAAAGATAGTTTGTGTCTTTACATCATGTCCTAAAGATAGTTTGTGTCTTTACATCATGTCCTAAAGATAGTTTGTGTCTTTACATCATGCCCTAAAGATAGTTTGTGTCTTTACATCATGCCCTAAAGATAGTTTGTGTCTTTACATCATGTCCTAAAGATAGTTTGTGTCTTTACAGCATGTCCTAAAGATAGTTTGTGTCTTTACAGCATGTCCTAAAGATAGTTTGTGTCTTTACAGCATGTCCTAAAGCTAGTTTGTGTCTTTACATCATGCCCTAAAGATAGTTTGTGTCTTTACATCATGTCCTAAAGATAGTTTGTGTCTTTACATCATGCCCTAAAGATAGTTTGTGTCTTTACATCATATCCTATAGATAGTTTTGTGTCTTTACATCATGTCCTAAAGATAGTGTGTGTCTTTACATCATGCCCTAAAGATAGTTTGTGTCTTTACATCATGTCCTAAAGATAGTTTGTGTCTTTACATCATGCCCTAAAGATAGTTTGTGTCTTTACATCATGTCCTAGATATAGTTTGTGTCTTTACATCATGCCCAAAGATAGTTTGTGTCTTTACATCATGTCCTAAAGATAGTTTGTGTCTTTACATCATGTCCTAAAGATAGTTTGTGTCTTTACATCATGTCCTAAAGATAGTTTGTGTCTTTACATCATGCCCTAAAGATAGTTTGTGTCTTTACATCATGTCCTAAAGATAGTTTGTGTCTTTACAGCATGTCCTAAAGATAGTTTGTGTCTTTACATCATGTCCTAAAGATAGTTTGTGTCTTTACATCATGCCCTAAAGATAGTTTGTGTCTTTACATCATGCCCTAAAGATAGTTTGTGTCTTTACATCATGTCCTAAAGATAGTTTGTGTCTTTACATCATGTCTTAAAGATAGTTTGTGTCTTTACATCATGTCCTAGAGATAGTTTGTGTCTTTACAGCATGCCCTAAAGATAGTTTGTGTCTTTACATCATGTCCTAAAGATAGTTTGTGTCTTTACATCATGCCCTAAAGATAGTTTGTGTCTTTACATCATGTCCTAAAGATAGTTTGTGTCTTTACATCATGCCCTAAAGATAGTTTGTGTCTTTACATCATGCCCTAAAGATAGTTTGTGTCTTTACATCATGCCCTAAAGATAGTTTGTGTCTTTACATCATGTCCTAAAGATAGTTTGTGTCTTTACAGCATGTCCTAAAGATAGTTTGTGTCTTTACAGCATGCCCTAAAGATAGTTTGTGTCTTTACAGCATGTCCTAAAGATAGTTTGTGTCTTTACATCATGCCCTAAAGATAGTTTGTGTCTTTACATCATGTCCTAAAGATAGTTTGTGTCTTTACATCATGTCCTAGATATAGTTTGTGTCTTTACATCATGCCCTAAAGATAGTTTGTGTCTTTACAGCATGTCCTAAAGATAGTTTGTGTCTTTACATCATGCCCTAAAGATAGTTTGTGTCTTTACATCATGTCCTAAAGATAGTTTGTGTCTTTACATCATGTCCTAAAGATAGTTTGTGTCTTTACATCATGCCCTAAAGATAGTTTGTGTCTTTACATCATGCCCTATAGATAGTTTGTGTCTTTACATCATGCCCTATAGATAGTTTGTGTCTTTACAGCATGTCCTAAAGATAGTTTGTGTCTTTACAGCATGCCCTAAAGATAGTTCGTGTCTTTACAGCATGTCCTAAAGATAGTTTGTGTCTTTACATCATGCCCTATAGATAGTTTGTGTCTTTACATCATGCCCTATAGATAGTTTGTGTCTTTACATCATGCCCTAAAGATAGTTTGTGTCTTTACTTCATGCCCTATAGATAGTTTGTGTCTTTACAGCATGTCCTAAAGATAGTTTGTGTCTTTACATCATGCCCTAAAGATAGTTTGTGTCTTTACAGCATGTCCTAAAGATAGTTTGTGTCTTTACATCATGCCCTAAAGATAGTTTGTGTCTTTACATCATGTCCTAAAGATAGTTTGTGTCTTTACATCATGTCCTAAAGATAGTTTGTGTCTTTACATCATGCCCTAAAGATAGTTTGTGTCTTTACATCATGTCCTAAAGATAGTTTGTGTCTTTACATCATGCCCTAAAGATAGTTTGTGTCTTTACATCATGTCCTAGATATAGTTTGTGTCTTTACATCATGCCCTAAAGATAGTTTGTGTCTTTACATCATGTCCTAAAGATAGTTTGTGTCTTTACATCATGTCCTAGATATAGTTTGTGTCTTTACATCATGCCCTAAAGATAGTTTGTGTCGTTACATCATGTCCTAAAGATAGTTTGTGTCTTTACAGCATGTCCTAAAGATAGTTTGTGTCTTTACATCATGTCCTAAAGATAGTTTGTGTCTTTACATCATGTCCTAAAGATAGTTTGCGTCTTTACAGCATGCCCTAAAGATAGTTTGTGTCTTTACATCATGCCCTAAAGATAGTTTGTGTCTTTACATCATGCCCTATAGATAGTTTGTGTCTTTACATCATGCCTTATAGATAGTTTGTGTCTTTACAGCATGTCCTAAAGATAGTTTGTGTCTTTACAGCATGCCCTAAAGATAGTTCGTGTCTTTACAGCATGTCCTAAAGATAGTTTGTGTCTTTACATCATGCCCTAAAGATAGTTTGTGTCTTTACATCATGTCCTAAAGATAGTTTGTGTCTTTACATCATGCCCTAAAGATAGTTTGTGTCTTTACATCATGTCCTATAGATAGTTTGTGTCTTTACATCATGTCCTAAAGATAGTGTGTGTCTTTACATCATGCCCTAAAGATAGTTTGTGTCTTTACATCATGCCCTAAAGATAGTTTGTGTCTTTACATCATGTCCTAGATATAGTTTGTGTCTTTACATCATGCCCTAAAGATAGTTTGTGTCTTTACATCATGTCCTAAAGATAGTTTGTGTCTTTACAGCATGTCCTAAAGATAGTTTGTGTCTTTACATCATGCCCTAAAGATAGTTTGTGTCTTTACATCATGCCCTAAAGATAGTTTGTGTCTTTACATCATGTTCTAAAGATAGTTTGTGTCTTTACAGCATGTCCTAAAGATAGTTTGTGTCTTTACAGCATGCCCTAAAGATAGTTTGTGTCTTTACAGCATGTCCTAAAGATAGTTTGTGTCTTTACATCATGCCCTAAAGATAGTTTGTGTCTTTACATCATGTCCTATAGATAGTTTGTGTCTTTACATCATGCCCTAAAGATAGTTTGTGTCTTTACAGCATGTCCTAAAGATAGTTTGTGTCTTTACATCATGCCCTAAAGATAGTTTGTGTCTTTACATCATGTCCTAAAGATAGTTTGTGTCTTTACATCATGTCCTAAAGATAGTTTGTGTCTTTACATCATGCCCTAAAGATAGTTTGTGTCTTTACATCATGCCCTATAGATAGTTTGTGTCTTTACATCATGCCCTATAGATAGTTTGTGTCTTTACAGCATGTCCTAAAGATAGTTTGTGTCTTTACATCATGCCCTAAAGATAGTTTGTGTCTTTACTTCATGCCCTATAGATAGTTTGTGTCTTTACAGCATGTCCTAAAGATAGTTTGTGTCTTTACATCATGCCCTAAAGATAGTTTGTGTCTTTACATCATGCCCTAAAGATAGTTTGTGTCTTTACATCATGTCCTAAAGATAGTTTGTGTCTTTACATCATGCCCTAAAGATAGTTTGTGTCTTACATCATGCCCTAAAGATAGTTTGTGTCTTTACATCATGTCCTAAAGATAGTTTGTGTCTTTACATCATGCCCTAAAGATAGTTTGTGTCTTTACATCATGTCCTAGATATAGTTTGTGTCTTTACATCATGCCCTAAAGATAGTTTGTGTCTTTACATCATGCCCTAAAGATAGTTTGTGTCTTTACATCATGTCCTAGATATAGTTTGTGTCTTTACATCATGTCCTAAAGATAGTTTGTGTCTTTACAGCATGTCCTAAAGATAGTTTGTGTCTTTACATCATGTCCTAAAGATAGTTTGTGTCTTTACATCATGTCCTAAAGATAGTTTGCGTCTTTACAGCATGCCCTAAAGATAGTTTGTGTCTTTACATCATGTCCTAAAGATAGTTTGTGTCTTTACATCATGTCCTAAAGATAGTTTGTGTCTTTACATCATGTCCTAAAGATAGTTTGCGTCTTTACAGCATGCCCTAAAGATAGTTTGTGTCTTTACATCATGTCCTAAAGATAGTTTGTGTCTTTACATCATGTCCTAGATATAGTTTGTGTCTTTACATCATGCCCTAAAGATAGTTTGTGTCGTTACATCATGTCCTAAAGATAGTTTGTGTCTTTACAGCATGTCCTAAAGATAGTTTGTGTCTTTACATCATGTCCTAAAGATAGTTTGTGTCTTTGCATCATGTCCTAAAGATAGTTTGCGTCTTTACAGCATGCCCTAAAGATAGTTTGTGTCTTTACATCATGCCCTAAAGATAGTTTGTGTCTTTACATCATGCCCTATAGATAGTTTGTGTCTTTACATCATGCCCTATAGATAGTTTTTGTCTTTACAGCATGTCCTAAAGATAGTTTGTGTCTTTACATCATGTCCTAAAGATAGTTTGTGTCTTTACATCATGTCCTAAAGATAGTTTGTGTCTTTACATCATGCCCTAAAGATAGTTTGTGTCTTTACATCATGCCCTAAAGATAGTTTGTGTCTTTACATCATGTCCTAAAGATAGTTTGTGTCTTTACAGCATGTCCTAAAGATAGTTTGTGTCTTTACAGCATGCCCTATATATAGTTTGTGTCTTTACAGCATGTCCTAAAGCTAGTTTGTGTCTTTACATCATGCCCTAAAGATAGTTTGTGTCTTTACATCATGTCCTAAAGATAGTTTGTGTCTTTACATCATGCCCTAAAGATAGTTTGTGTCTTTACATCATGTCCTAAAGATAGTTTGTGTCTTTACATCATGTCCTAAAGATAGTTTGTGTCTTTACATCATGTCCTATAGATAGTTTGTGTCTTTACATCATGCCCTAAAGATAGTTTGTGTCTTTACATCATGCCCTAAAGATAGTTTGTGTCTTTACATCATGTCCTAAAGATAGTTCGTGTCTTTACATCATGTCCTAAAGATAGTTTGTGTCTTTACATCATGCCCTAAAGATAGTTTTGTGTCTTTACATCATGTCCTAAAGATAGTGTGTGTCTTTACATCATGCCCTAAAGATAGTTTGTGTCTATACATCATGTCCTAAAGATAGTTTGTGTCTTTACATCATGCCCTAAAGATAGTTTGTGTCTTTACATCATGTCCTAGATATAGTTTGTGTCTTTACATCATGCCCTAAAGATAGTTTGTGTCTTTACATCATGTCCTAAAGATAGTTTGTGTCTTTACATCATGTCCTAAAGATAGTTTGTGTCTTTACATCATGTCCTAAAGATAGTTTGTGTCTTTACATCATGCCCTAAAGATAGTTTGTGTCTTTACATCATGTCCTAAAGATAGTTTGTGTCTTTACATCATGTCCTAAAGATAGTTTGTGTCTTTACATCATGTCCTAAAGATAGTTTGTGTCTTTACATCACGCCCTAAAGATAGTTTGTGTCTTTACATCATGCCCTAAAGATAGTTTGTGTCTTTACATCATGTCCTAAAGATAGTTTGTGTCTTTACATCATGTCTTAAAGATAGTTTGTGTCTTTACATCATGTCCTAGAGATAGTTTGTGTCTTTACAGCATGCCCTAAAGATAGTTTGTGTCTTTACATCATGTCCTAAAGATAGTTTGTGTCTTTACATCATGCCCTAAAGATAGTTTGTGTCTTTACATCATGTCCTAAAGATAGTTTGTGTCTTTACATCATGCCCTAAAGATAGTTTGTGTCTTTACATCATGCCCTAAAGATAGTTTGTGTCTTTACATCATGCCCTAAAGATAGTTTGTGTCTTTATATCATGTCCTAAAGATAGTTTGTGTCTTTACAGCATGTCTTAAAGATAGTTTGTGTCTTTACAGCATGCCCTAAAGATAGTTTGTGTCTTTACAGCATGTCCTAAAGATAGTTTGTGTCTTTACATCATGCCCTAAAGATAGTTTGTGTCTTTACATCATGTCCTAAAGATAGTTTGTGTCTTTACATCATGCCCTAAAGATAGTTTGTGTCTTTACATCATGTCCTATAGATAGTTTGTGTCTTTACATCATGCCCTAAAGATAGTTTGTGTCTTTACAGCATGTCCTAAAGATAGTTTGTGTCTTTACATCATGTCCTAAAGATAGTTTGTGTCTTTACATCATGTCCTAAAGATAGTTTGTGTCTTTACATCATGCCCTAAAGATAGTTTGTGTCTTTACATCATGTCCTAAAGATAGTTTGTGTCTTTACATCATGTCCTAAAGATAGTTTGTGTCTTTACATCATGCCCTAAAGATAGTTTGTGTCTTTACATCATGCCCTATAGATAGTTTGTGTCTTTACATGATGCCCTATAGATAGTTTGTGTCTTTACAGCATGTCCTAAAGATAGTTTGTGTCTTTACAGCATGCCCTAAAGATAGTTCGTGTCTTTACAGCATGTCCTAAAGATAGTTTGTGTCTTTACATCATGCCCTATAGATAGTTTGTGTCTTTACATCATGCCCTATAGATAGTTTGTGTCTTTACATCATGCCCTAAAGATAGTTTGTGTCTTTACTTCATGCCCTATAGATAGTTTGTGTCTTTACAGCATGTCCTAAAGATAGTTTGTGTCTTTACATCATGCCCTAAAGATAGTTTGTGTCTTTACAGCATGTCCTAAAGATAGTTTGTGTCTTTACATCATGCCCTAAAGATAGTTTGTGTCTTTACATCATGTCCTAAAGATAGTTTGTGTCTTTACATCATGTCCTAAAGATAGTTTGTGTCTTTACATCATGCCCTAAAGATAGTTTGTGTCTTTACATCATGCCCTAAAGATAGTTTGTGTCTTTACATCATGTCCTAGATATAGTTTGTGTCTTTACATCATGCCCTAAAGATAGTTTGTGTCTTTACATCATGTCCTAAAGATAGTTTGTGTCTTTACATCATGTCCTAGATATAGTTTGTGTCTTTACATCATGCCCTAAAGATAGTTTGTGTCGTTACATCATGTCCTAAAGATAGTTTGTGTCTTTACAGCATGTCCTAAAGATAGTTTGTGTCCTTACATCATGTCCTAAAGATAGTTTGTGTCTTTACATCATGTCCTAAAGATAGTTTGCGTCTTTACAGCATGCCCTAAAGATAGTTTGTGTCTTTACATCATGCCCTAAAGATAGTTTGTGTCTTTACATCATGCCCTATAGATAGTTTGTGTCTTTACATCATGCCCTATAGATAGTTTGTGTCTTTACAGCATGTCCTAAAGATAGTTTGTGTCTTTACAGCATGCCCTAAAGATAGTTCGTGTCTTTACAGCATGTCCTAAAGATAGTTTGTGTCTTTACATCATGCCCTAAAGATAGTTTGTGTCTTTACATCATGTCCTAAAGATAGTTTGTGTCTTTACATCATGCCCTAAAGATAGTTTGTGTCTTTACATCATGTCCTATAGATAGTTTGTGTCTTTACATCATGTCCTAAAGATAGTGTGTGTCTTTACATCATGCCCTAAAGATAGTTTGTGTCTTTACATCATGTCCTAAAGATAGTTTGTGTCTTTACATCATGCCCTAAAGATAGTTTGTGTCTTTACATCATGTCCTAGATATAGTTTGTGTCTTTACATCATGCCCTAAAGATAGTTTGTGTCTTTACAGCATGTCCTAAAGATAGTTTGTGTCTTTACAGCATGTCCTAAAGATAGTTTGTGTCTTTACAGCATGTCCTAAAGCTAGTTTGTGTCTTTACATCATGCCCTAAAGATAGTTTGTGTCTTTACATCATGTCCTAAAGATAGTTTGTGTCTTTACATCATGCCCTAAAGATAGTTTGTGTCTTTACAGCATGCCCTAAAGATAGTTTGTGTCTTTACAGCATGTCCTAAAGATAGTTTGTGTCTTTACATCATGCCCTAAAGATAGTTTGTGTCTTTACATCATGTCCTAAAGATAGTTTGTGTCTTTACATCATGCCCTAAAGATAGTTTGTGTCTTTACATCATGTCCTAAAGATAGTTTGTGTCTTTACATCATGCCCTAAAGATAGTTTGTGTCTTTACATCATGCCCTAAAGATAGTTTGTGTCTTTACATCATGCCCTATAGATAGTTTGTGTCTTTACAGCATGTCCTAAAGATAGTTTGTGTCTTTACATCATGCCCTAAAGATAGTTTGTGTCTTTACATCATGTCCTAAAGATAGTTTGTGTCTTTACATCATGTCCTAAAGATAGTTTGTGTCTTTACATCATGCCCTAAAGATAGTTTGTGTCTTTACATCATGCCCTAAAGATAGTTTGTGTCTTTATATCATGCCCTAAAGATAGTTTGTGTCTTTACATCATGCCCTAAAGATAGTTTGTGTCTTTATATCATGCCCTAAAGATAGTTTGTGTCTTTACATCATGTCCTAAAGATAGTTTGTGTCTTTACATCATGTCCTAAAGATAGTTTGTGTCTTTACATCATGTCTTAAAGATAGTTTGTGTCTTTACATCATGTCCTAGAGATAGTTTGTGTCTTTACAGCATGCCCTAAAGATAGTTTGTGTCTTTACATCATGTCCTAAAGATAGTTTGTGTCTTTACATCATGCCCTAAAGATAGTTTGTGTCTTTACATCATGTCCTAAAGATAGTTTGTGTCTTTACATCATGCCCTAAAGATAGTTTGTGTCTTTACATCATGCCCTAAAGATAGTTTGTGTCTTTACATCATGCCCTAAAGATAGTTTGTGTCTTTACATCATGTCCTAAAGATAGTTTGTGTCTTTACAGGATGTCTTAAAGATAGTTTGTGTCTTTACAGCATGCCCTAAAGATAGTTTGTGTCTTTACAGCATGTCCTAAAGATAGTTTGTGTCTTTACATCATGCCCTAAAGATAGTTTGTGTCTTTACATCATGTCCTAAAGATAGTTTGTGTCTTTACATCATGCCCTAAAGATAGTTTGTGTCTTTACATCATGTCCTAAAGATAGTTTGTGTCTTTACATCATGCCCTAAAGATAGTTTGTGTCTTTACAGCATGTCCTAAAGATAGTTTGTTTCTTTACATCATGCCCTAAAGATAGTTTGTGTCTTTACAGCATGCCCTATAGATAGTTTGTGTCTTTACATCATGCCCTATAGATAGTTTGTGTCTTTACATCATGTCCTAAAGATAGTTTGTGTCTTTACATCATGTCCTAGATATAGTTTGTGTCTTTACATCATGCCCTAAAGATAGTTTGTGTCGTTACATCATGTCCTAAAGATAGTTTGTGTCTTTACAGCATGTCCTAAAGATAGTTTGTGTCCTTTCATCATGTCCTAAAGATAGTTTGTGTCTTTACATCATGTCCTAAAGATAGTTTGCGTCTTTACAGCATGCCCTAAAGATAGTTTGTGTCTTTACATCATGCCCTAAAGATAGTTTGTGTCTTTACATCATGCCCTATAGATAGTTTGTGTCTTTACATCATGCCCTATAGATAGTTTGTGTCTTTACAGCATGTCCTAAAGATAGTTTGTGTCTTTACAGCATGCCCTAAAGATAGTTCGTGTCTTTACAGCATGTCCTAAAGATAGTTTGTGTCTTTACATCATGCCCTAAAGATAGTTTGTGTCTTTACATCATGTCCTAAAGATAGTTTGTGTCTTTACATCATGCCCTAAAGATAGTTTGTGTCTTTACATCATGTCCTATAGATAGTTTGTGTCTTTACATCATGTCCTAAAGATAGTGTGTGTCTTTACATCATGCCCTAAAGATAGTTTGTGTCTTTACATCATGTCCTAAAGATAGTTTGTGTCTTTACATCATGCCCTAAAGATAGTTTGTGTCTTTACATCATGTCCTAGATATAGTTTGTGTCTTTACATCATGCCCTAAAGATAGTTTGTGTCTTTACAGCATGTCCTAAAGATAGTTTGTGTCTTTACAGCATGTCCTAAAGATAGTTTGTGTCTTTACAGCATGTCCTAAAGCTAGTTTGTGTCTTTACATCATGCCCTAAAGATAGTTTGTGTCTTTACATCATGTCCTAAAGATAGTTTGTGTCTTTACATCATGCCCTAAAGATAGTTTGTGTCTTTACAGCATGCCCTAAAGATAGTTTGTGTCTTTACAGCATGTCCTAAAGATAGTTTGTGTCTTTACATCATGCCCTAAAGATAGTTTGTGTCTTTACATCATGTCCTAAAGATAGTTTGTGTCTTTACATCATGCCCTAAAGATAGTTTGTGTCTTTACATCATGTCCTAAAGATAGTTTGTGTCATTACATCATGCCCTAAAGATAGTTTGTGTCTTTACATCATGCCCTAAAGATAGTTTGTGTCTTTACATCATGCCCTATAGATAGTTTGTGTCTTTACAGCATGTCCTAAAGATAGTTTGTGTCTTTACATCATGCCCTAAAGATAGTTTGTGTCTTTACATCATGTCCTAAAGATAGTTTGTGTCTTTACATCATGTCCTAAAGATAGTTTGTGTCTTTACATCATGCCCTAAAGATAGTTTGTGTCTTTACATCATGCCCTAAAGATAGTTTGTGTCTTTATATCATGCCCTAAAGATAGTTTGTGTCTTTACATCATGCCCTAAAGATAGTTTGTGTCTTTATATCATGCCCTAAAGATAGTTTGTGTCTTTACATCATGTCCTAAAGATAGTTTGTGTCTTTACATCATGTCCTAAAGATAGTTTGTGTCTTTACATCATGTCTTAAAGATAGTTTGTGTCTTTACATCATGTCCTAGAGATAGTTTGTGTCTTTACAGCATGCCCTAAAGATAGTTTGTGTCTTTACATCATGTCCTAAAGATAGTTTGTGTCTTTACATCATGCCCTAAAGATAGTTTGTGTCTTTACATCATGTCCTAAAGATAGTTTGTGTCTTTACATCATGCCCTAAAGATAGTTTGTGTCTTTACATCATGCCCTAAAGATAGTTTGTGTCTTTACATCATGCCCTAAAGATAGTTTGTGTCTTTACATCATGTCCTAAAGATAGTTTGTGTCTTTACAGCATGTCTTAAAGATAGTTTGTGTCTTTACAGCATGCCCTAAAGATAGTTTGTGTCTTTACAGCATGTCCTAAAGATAGTTTGTGTCTTTACATCATGCCCTAAAGATAGTTTGTGTCTTTACATCATGTCCTAAAGATAGTTTGTGTCTTTACATCATGCCCTAAAGATAGTTTGTGTCTTTACATCATGTCCTAAAGATAGTTTGTGTCTTTACATCATGCCCTAAAGATAGTTTGTGTCTTTACAGCATGTCCTAAAGATAGTTTGTTTCTTTACATCATGCCCTAAAGATAGTTTGTGTCTTTACAGCATGCCCTATAGATAGTTTGTGTCTTTACATCATGCCCTATAGATAGTTTGTGTCTTTACATCATGTCCTAAAGATAGTTTGTGTCTTTACATCATGTCCTAAAGATAGATTGTGTCTTTACATCATGCCCTAAAGATAGTTTGTGTCTTTACAGCATGTCCTAGATATAGTTTGTTTCTTTACATCATGCCCTAAAGATAGTTTGTGTCTTTACATCATGTCCTAAAGATAGTTTGTGTCTTTACATCATGCCCTAAAGATAGTTTGTGTCTTTACAGCATGTCCTAAAGATAGTTTGTGTCTTTACATCATGTCCTAAAGATAGTTTGTGTCTTTACATCATGCCCTAAAGATAGTTTGTGTCTTTACATCATGCCCTAAAGATAGTTTGTGTCTTTACATCATGTCCTAAAGATAGTTTGTGTCTTTACATCATGTCCTAAAGATAGTTTGTGTCTTTACATCATGCCCTAAAGATAGTTTGTGTCTTTACATCATGTCCTAAAGATAGTTTGTGTCTTTACATCATGCCCTAAAGATAGTTTGTGTCTTTACATCATGTCCTAAAGATAGTTTGTGTCTTTACATCATGCCCTAAAGATAGTTTGTGTCTTTACAGCATGCCCTAAAGATAGTTTGTGTCTTTACATCATGTCCTAAAGATAGTTTGTGTCTTTACATCATGTCCTAAAGATAGTTTGTGTCTTTACATCATGTCCTAAAGATAGTTTGTTTCTTTACATCATGTCCTAAAGATAGTTTGTGTCTTTACATCATGTCCTAAAGATAGTTTGTGTCTTTACATCATGCCCTAAAGATAGTTTGTGTCTTTACAGCATGCCCTAAAGATAGTTTGTGTCTTTACAGCATGTCCTAAAGCTAGTTTGTGTCTTTACAGCATGTCCTAAAGATAGTTTATTTCTTTACATCATGCCCTAAAGATAGTTTGTGTCTTTACATCATGCCCTAAAGATAGTTTGTGTCTTTACATCATGTCCTAAAGATAGTTTGTGTCTTTACATCATGCCCTAAAGATAGTTTGTGTCTTTACAGCATGCCCTAAAGATAGTTTGTGTCTTTACATCATGTCCTAAAGATAGTTTGTGTCTTTACATCATGTCCTAAAGATAGTTTGTGTCTTTACAGCATGTCCTAAAGATAGTTTGTGTCTTTACATCATGCCCTAAAGATAGTTTGTGTCTTTACATCAAGTCCTAGATATAGTTTGTGTCTTTACATCATGCCCTAAAGATAGTTTGTGTCTTTACATCATGTCCTAAAGATAGTTTGTGTCTTTACATCATGTCCTAGATATAGTTTGTGTCTTTACATCATGCCCTAAAGATAGTTTGTGTCGTTACATCATGTCCTAAAGATAGTTTGTGTCTTTACAGCATGTCCTAAAGATAGTTTGTGTCTTTACATCATGTCCTAAAGATAGTTTGTGTCTTTACATCATGTCCTAAAGATAGTTTGTGTCTTTACAGCATGCCCTAAAGATAGTTTGTGTCTTTACATCATGCCCTAAAGATAGTTTGTGTCTTTACATCATGCCCTAAAGATAGTTTGTGTCTTTACATCATGTCCTAAAGATAGTTTGTGTCTTTACATCATGTCCTAGATATAGTTTGTGTCTTTACATCATGCCCTAAAGATAGTTTGTGTCTTTACATCATGTCCTAAAGATAGTTTGTGTCTTTACAGCATGTCCTAAAGATAGTTTGTGTCTTTACATCATGCCCTAAAGATAGTTTGTGTCTTTACATCATGCCCTAAAGATAGTTTGTGTCTTTACATCATGTCCTAAAGATAGTTTGTTTCTTTACAGCATGTCCTAAAGATAGTTTGTGTCTTTACAGCATGCCCTAAAGATAGTTTGTGTCTTTACAGCATGTCCTAAAGATAGTTTGTGTCTTTACATCATGCCCTAAAGATAGTTTGTGTCTTTACAGCATGTCCTAAAGATAGTTTGTGTCTTTACATCATGCCCTAAAGATAGTTTGTGTCTTTACATCATGTCCTAAAGATAGTTTGTGTCTTTATATCATGTCCTAAAGATAGTTTGTGTCTTTACATCTTGCCCTATTGATAGTTTGTGTCTTTACATCATGTCCTAAAGATAGTTTGTGTCTTTACATCATGTCCTAAAGATAGTTTGTGTCTTTACATCATGCCCTAAAGATAGTTTGTGTCTTTACATCATGCCCTATAGATAGTTTGTGTCTTTACATCATGCCCTATAGATAGTTTGTGTGTTTACAGCATGTCCTAAAGATAGTTTGTGTCTTTACATCATGCCCTAAAGATAGTTCGTGTCTTTACAGCATGTCCTAAAGATAGTTTGTGTCTTTACATCATGCCCTATAGATAGTTTGTGTCTTTACATCATGCCCTATAGATAGTTTGTGTCTTTACATCATGCCCTAAAGATAGTTTGTGTCTTTACTTCATGCCCTATAGATAGTTTGTGTCTTTACATCATGTCCTAAAGATAGTTTGTGTCTTTACATCATGTCCTAGATATAGTTTGTGTCTTTACATCATGCCCTAAAGATAGTTTGTGTCGTTACATCATGTCCTAAAGATAGTTTGTGTCTTTACAGCATGTCCTAAAGATAGTTTGTGTCTTTACATCATGTCCTAAAGATAGTTTGTGTCTTTACATCATGTCCTAAAGATAGTTTGCGTCTTTACAGCATGCCCTAAAGATAGTTTGTGTCTTTACATCATGCCCTAAAGATAGTTTGTGTCTTTACATCATGCCCTATAGATAGTTTGTGTCTTTACATCATGCCCTATAGATAGTTTTTGTCTTTACAGCATGTCATAAAGATAGTTTGTGTCTTTACATCATGTCCTAAAGATAGTTTGTGTCTTTACATCATGTCCTAAAGATAGTTTGTGTCTTTACATCATGCCCTAAAGATAGTTTGTGTCTTTACATCATGCCCTAAAGATAGTTTGTGTCTTTACATCATGTCCTAAAGATAGTTTGTGTCTTTACAGCATGTCCTAAAGATAGTTTGTGTCTTTACAGCATGCCCTATAGATAGTTTGTGTCTTTACAGCATGTCCTAAAGCTAGTTTGTGTCTTTACATCATGCCCTAAAGATAGTTTGTGTCTTTACATCATGTCCTAAAGATAGTTTGTGTCTTTACATCATGCCCTAAAGATAGTTTGTGTCTTTACATCATGTCCTATAGATAGTTTTGTGTCTTTACATCATGTCCTAAAGATAGTGTGTGTCTTTACATCATGCCCTAAAGATAGTTTGTGTCTTTACATCATGTCCTAAAGATAGTTTGTGTCTTTACATCATGCCCTAAAGATAGTTTGTGTCTTTACATCATGTCCTAGATATAGTTTGTGTCTTTACATCATGCCCTAAAGATAGTTTGTGTCTTTACATCATGTCCTAAAGATAGTTTGTGTCTTTACATCATGTCCTAAAGATAGTTTGTGTCTTTACATCATGTCCTAAAGATAGTTTGTGTCTTTACATCATGCCCTAAAGATAGTTTGTGTCTTTACATCATGTCCTAAAGATAGTTTGTGTCTTTACATCATGTCCTAAAGATAGTTTGTGTCTTTACATCATGTCCTAAAGATAGTGTGTGTCTTTACATCATGCCCTAAAGATAGTTTGTGTCTTTACATCATGCCCTAAAGATAGTTTGTGTCTTTACATCATGTCCTAAAGATAGTTTGTGTCTTTACATCATGTCTTAAAGATAGTTTGTGTCTTTACATCATGTCCTAGAGATAGTTTGTGTCTTTACAGCATGCCCTAAAGATAGTTTGTGTCTTTACATCATGTCCTAAAGATAGTTTGTGTCTTTACATCATGCCCTAAAGATAGTTTGTGTCTTTACATCATGTCCTAAAGATAGTTTGTGTCTTTACATCATGCCCTAAAGATAGTTTGTGTCTTTACATCATGCCCTAAAGATAGTTTGTGTCTTTACATCATGCCCTAAAGATAGTTTGTGTCTTTACATCATGTCCTAAAGATAGTTTGTGTCTTTACAGCATGTCTTAAAGATAGTTTGTGTCTTTACAGCATGCCCTAAAGATAGTTTGTGTCTTTACAGCATGTCCTAAAGATAGTTTGTGTCTTTACATCATGCCCTAAAGATAGTTTGTGTCTTTACATCATGTCCTAAAGATAGTTTGTGTCTTTACATCATGCCCTAAAGATAGTTTGTGTCTTTACATCATGTCCTATAGATAGTTTGTGTCTTTACATCATGCCCTAAAGATAGTTTGTGTCTTTACAGCATGTCCTAAAGATAGTTTGTGTCTTTACATCATGCCCTAAAGATAGTTTGTGTCTTTACATCATGTCCTAAAGATAGTTTGTGTCTTTACATCATGTCCTAAAGATAGTTTGTGTCTTTACATCATGCCCTAAAGATAGTTTGTGTCTTTACATCATGCCCTATAGATAGTTTGTGTCTTTACATCATGCCCTAAAGATAGTTTGTGTCTTTACAGCATGTCCTAAAGATAGTTTGTGTCTTTACAGCATGCCCTAAAGATAGTTCGTGTCTTTACAGCATGTCCTAAAGATAGTTTGTGTCTTTACATCATGCCCTATAGATAGTTTGTGTCTTTACATCATGCCCTATAGATAGTTTGTGTCTTTACATCATGCCCTAAAGATAGTTTGTGTCTTTACTTCATGCCCTATAGATAGTTTGTGTCTTTACAGCATGTCCTAAAGATAGTTTGTGTCTTTACATCATGCCCTAAAGATAGTTTGTGTCTTTACAGCATGTCCTAAAGATAGTTTGTGTCTTTACATCATGCCCTAAAGATAGTTTGTGTCTTTACATCATGTCCTAAAGATAGTTTGTGTCTTTACATCATGTCCTAAAGATAGTTTGTGTCTTTACATCATGCCCTAAAGATAGTTTGTGTCTTTACATCATGTCCTAAAGATAGTTTGTGTCTTTACATCATGCCCTAAAGATAGTTTGTGTCTTTACATCATGTCCTAGATATAGTTTGTGTCTTTACATCATGCCCTAAAGATAGTTTGTGTCTTTACATCATGTCCTAAAGATAGTTTGTGTCTTTACATCATGTCCTAGATATAGTTTGTGTCTTTACATCATGCCCTAAAGATAGTTTGTGTCGTTACATCATGTCCTAAAGATAGTTTGTGTCTTTACAGCATGTCCTAAAGATAGTTTGTGTCCTTATATCATGTCCTAAAGATAGTTTGTGTCTTTACATCATGTCCTAAAGATAGTTTGCGTCTTTACAGCATGCCCTAAAGATAGTTTGTGTCTTTACATCATGCCCTAAAGATAGTTTGTGTCTTTACATCATGCCCTATAGATAGTTTGTGTATTTACATCATGCCCTATAGATAGTTTGTGTCTTTACAGCATGTCCTAAAGATAGTTTGTGTCTTTACAGCATGCCCTAAAGATAGTTCGTGTCTTTACAGCATGTCCTAAAGATAGTTTGTGTCTTTACATCATGCCCTAAAGATAGTTTGTGTCTTTACATCATGCCCTAAAGATAGTTTGTGTCTTTACATCATGTCCTATAGATAGTTTGTGTCTTTACATCATGTCCTAAAGATAGTCTGTGTCTTTACATCATGCCCTAAAGATAGTTTGTGTCTTTACATCATGTCCTAAAGATAGTTTGTGTCTTTACATCATGCCCTAAAGATAGTTTGTGTCTTTACATCATGCCCTAGATATAGTTTGTGTCTTTACATCATGCCCTAAAGATAGTTTGTGTCTTTACATCATGTCCTAAAGATAGTTTGTGTCTTTACAGCATGTCCTAAAGATAGTTTGTGTCTTTACATCATGCCCTAAAGATAGTTTGTGTCTTTACATCATGCCCTAAAGATAGTTTGTGTCTTTACATCATGTCCTAAAGATAGTTTGTGTCTTTACAGCATGTCCTAAAGATAGTTTGTGTCTTTACAGCATGCCCTAAAGATAGTTTGTGTCTTTACAGCATGTCCTAAAGATAGTTTGTGTCTTTACATCATGCCCTAAAGATAGTTTGTGTCTTTACAGCATGTCCTAAAGATAGTTTGTGTCTTTACATCATGCCCTAAAGATAGTTTGTGTCTTTACATCATGTCCTAAAGATAGTTTGTGTCTTTACATCATGTCCTAAAGATAGTTTGTGTCTTTACATCATGCCCTAAAGATAGTTTGTGTCTTTACATCATGCCCTATAGATAGTTTGTGTCTTTACATCATGTCCTAAAGATAGTTTGTGTCTTTACATCATGTCCTAAAGATAGTTTGTGTCTTTACATCATGCCCTAAAGATAGTTTGTGTCTTTACATCATGCCCTATAGATAGTTTGTGTCTTTACATCATGCCCTATAGATAGTTTGTGTCTTTACAGCATGTCCTAAAGATAGTTTGTGTCTTTACATCATGCCCTAAAGATAGTTCGTGTCTTTACAGCATGTCCTAAAGATAGTTTGTGTCTTTACATCATGCCCTATAGATAGTTTGTGTCTTTACATCATGCCCTATAGATAGTTTGTGTCTTTACATCATGCCCTAAAGATAGTTTGTGTCTTTACTTCATGCCCTATAGATAGTTTGTGTCTTTACAGCATGTCCTAAAGATAGTTTGTGTCTTTACATCATGCCCTAAAGATAGTTTGTGTCTTTACAGCATGTCCTAAAGATAGTTTGTGTCTTTACATCATGCCCTAAAGATAGTTTGTGTCTTTACATCATGTCCTAAAGATAGTTTTTGTCTTTACATCATGCCCTAAAGATAGTTTGTGTCTTTACATCATGTCCTAGATATAGTTTGTGTCTTTACATCATGCCCTAAAGATAGTTTGTGTCTTTACATCATGCCCTAAAGATAGTTTGTGTCTTTACATCATGTCCTAGATATAGTTTGTGTCTTTACATCATGCCCTAAAGATAGTTTGTGTCTTTACAGCATGTCCTAAAGATAGTTTGTGTCTTTACAGCATGCCCTATAGATAGTTTGTGTCTTTACTGCATGTCCTAAAGCTAGTTTGTGTCTTTACATCATGCCCTAAAGATAGTTTGTGTCTTTACATCATGCCCTAAAGATAGTTTGTGTCTTTACATCATGTCCTAGATATAGTTTGTGTCTTTACATCATGCCCTAAAGATAGTTTGTGTCTTTACATCATGTCCTAAAGATAGTTTGTGTCTTTACATCATGTCCTAAAGATAGTTTGTGTCTTTACATCATGCCCTAAAGATAGTTTGTGTCTTTACATCATGTCCTAAAGATAGTTTGTGTCTTTACATCATGTCCTAAAGATAGTTTGTGTCTTTACATCATGTCCTAAAGATAGTTTGTGTCTTTACATCATGCCCTAAAGATAGTTTGTGTCTTTACATCATGCCCTAAAGATAGTTTGTGTCTTTACATCATGCCCTAAAGATAGTTTGTGTCTTTACATCATGCCCTAGATATAGTTTGTGTCTTTACATCATGCCCTAAAGATAGTTTGTGTCTTTACATCATGTCCTAAAGATAGTTTGTGTCTTTACAGCATGTCCTAAAGATAGTTTGTGTCTTTACATCATGCCCTAAAGATAGTTTGTGTCTTTACAGCATGTCCTAAAGATAGTTTGTGTCTTTACATCATGCCCTAAAGATAGTTTGTGTCTTTACATCATGTCCTAAAGATAGTTTGTGTCTTTACATCATGTCCTAAAGATAGTTTGTGTCTTTACATCATGCCCTAAAGATAGTTTGTGTCTTTACATCATGCCCTATAGATAGTTTGTGTCTTTACATCATGTCCTAAAGATAGTTTGTGTCTTTACATCATGTCCTAAAGATAGTTTGTGTCTTTACATCATGCCCTAAAGATAGTTTGTGTCTTTACATCATGCCCTATAGATAGTTTGTGTCTTTACATCATGCCCTATAGATAGTTTGTGTCTTTACAGCATGTCCTAAAGATAGTTTGTGTCTTTACATCATGCCCTAAAGATAGTTCGTGTCTTTACAGCATGTCCTAAAGATAGTTTGTGTCTTTACATCATGCCCTATAGATAGTTTGTGTCTTTACATCATGCCCTATAGATAGTTTGTGTCTTTACATCATGCCC
Organism: Bathymodiolus brooksi; assembly: GCA_963680875.1. Classification (NCBI taxonomy): domain Eukaryota; kingdom Metazoa; phylum Mollusca; class Bivalvia; order Mytilida; family Modiolidae; genus Bathymodiolus; species Bathymodiolus brooksi. The sequence continues at coordinate 1,667,363 of OY804576.1, forward strand.
TAAAGATAGTTTGTGTCTTTACTTCATGCCCTATAGATAGTTTGTGTCTTTACAGCATGTCCTAAAGATAGTTTGTGTCTTTACATCATGCCCTAAAGATAGTTTGTGTCTTTACAGCATGTCCTAAAGATAGTTTGTGTCTTTACATCATGCCCTAAAGATAGTTTGTGTCTTTACATCATGTCCTAAAGATAGTTTGTGTCTTTACATCATGCCCTAAAGATAGTTTGTGTCTTTACATCATGTCCTAGATATAGTTTGTGTCTTTACATCATGCCCTAAAGATAGTTTGTGTCTTTACATCATGCCCTAAAGATAGTTTGTGTCTTTACATCATGTCCTAGATATAGTTTGTGTCTTTACATCATGCCCTAAAGATAGTTTGTGTCTTTACAGCATGTCCTAAAGATAGTTTGTGTCTTTACAGCATGCCCTATAGATAGTTTGTGTCTTTACTGCATGTCCTAAAGCTAGTTTGTGTCTTTACATCATGCCCTAAAGATAGTTTGTGTCTTTACATCATGTCCTAAAGATAGTTTGTGTCTTTACATCATGCCCTAAAGATAGTTTGTGTCTTTACATCATGTCCTATAGATAGTTTTGTGTCTTTACATCATGTCCTAAAGATAGTGTGTGTCTTTACATCATGCCCTAAAGATAGTTTGTGTCTTTACATCATGTCCTAAAGATAGTTTGTGTCTTTACATCATGCCCTAAAGAAAGTTTGTGTCTTTACATCATGTCCTAGATATAGTTTGTGTCTTTACATCATGCCCTAAAGATAGTTTGTGTCTTTACATCATGTCCTAAAGATAGTTTGTGTCTTTACATCATGTCCTAAAGATAGTTTGTGTCTTTACATCATGCCCTAAAGATAGTTTGTGTCTTTACATCATGTCCTAAAGATAGTTTGTGTCTTTACATCATGTCCTAAAGATAGTTTGTGTCTTTACAGCATGTCCTAAAGATAGTTTGTGTCTTTACATCATGCCCTAAAGATAGTTTGTGTCTTTACATCATGCCCTAAAGATAGTTTGTGTCTTTACATCATGTCCTAAAGATAGTTTGTGTCTTTACATCATGTCTTAAAGATAGTTTGTGTCTTTACATCATGTCCTAGAGATAGTTTGTGTCTTTACAGCATGCCCTAAAGATAGTTTGTGTCTTTACATCATGTCCTAAAGATAGTTTGTGTCTTTACATCATGCCCTAAAGATAGTTTGTGTCTTTACATCATGTCCTAAAGATAGTTTGTGTCTTTACATCATGCCCTAAAGATAGTTTGTGTCTTTACATCATGCCCTAAAGATAGTTTGTGTCTTTACATCATGCCCTAAAGATAGTTTGTGTCTTTACATCATGTCCTAAAGATAGTTTGTGTCTTTACAGCATGTCTTAAAGATAGTTTGTGTCTTTACAGCATGCCCTAAAGATAGTTTGTGTCTTTACAGCATGTCCTAAAGATAGTTTGTGTCTTTACATCATGCCCTAAAGATAGTTTGTGTCTTTACATCATGTCCTAAAGATAGTTTGTGTCTTTACATCATGCCCTAAAGATAGTTTGTGTCTTTACATCATGTCCTATAGATAGTTTGTGTCTTTACATCATGCCCTAAAGATAGTTTGTGTCTTTACAGCATGTCCTAAAGATAGTTTGTGTCTTTACATCATGCCCTAAAGATAGTTTGTGTCTTTACATCATGTCCTAAAGATAGTTTGTGTCTTTACATCATGTCCTAAAGATAGTTTGTGTCTTTACATCATGCCCTAAAGATAGTTTGTGTCTTTACATCATGCCCTATAGATAGTTTGTGTCTTTACATCATGCCCTATAGATAGTTTGTGTCTTTACAGCATGTCCTAAAGATAGTTTGTGTCTTTACAGCATGCCCTAAAGATAGTTCGTGTCTTTACAGCATGTCCTAAAGATAGTTTGTGTCTTTACATCATGCCCTATAGATAGTTTGTGTCTTTACATCATGCCCTATAGATAGTTTGTGTCTTTACATCATGCCCTAAAGATAGTTTGTGTCTTTACTTCATGCCCTATAGATAGTTTGTGTCTTTACAGCATGTCCTAAAGATAGTTTGTGTCTTTACATCATGCCCTAAAGATAGTTTGTGTCTTTACAGCATGTCCTAAAGATAGTTTGTGTCTTTACATCATGCCCTAAAGATAGTTTGTGTCTTTACATCATGTCCTAAAGATAGTTTGTGTCTTTACATCATGTCCTATAGATAGTTTTGTGTCTTTACATCATGTCCTAAAGATAGTGTGTGTCTTTACATCATGCCCTAAAGATAGTTTGTGTCTTTACATCATGTCCTAAAGATAGTGTGTGTCTTTACATCATGCCCTAAAGATAGTTTGTGTCTTTACATCATGCCCTATAGATAGTTTGTGTCTTTACATCATGCCCTAAAGATAGTTTGTGTCTTTACTTCATGCCCTATAGATAGTTTGTGTCTTTACAGCATGTCCTAAAGATAGTTTGTGTCTTTACAGCATGCCCTAAAGATAGTTTGTGTCTTTACAGCATGTCCTAAAGATAGTTTGTGTCTTTACATCATGCCCTAAAGATAGTTTGTGTCTTTACAGCATGTCCTAAAGATAGTTTGTGTCTTTACATCATGCCCTAAAGATAGTTTGTGTCTTTACATCATGTCCTAAAGATAGTTTGTGTCTTTACATCATGTCCTAAAGATAGTTTGTGTCTTTACATCATGCCCTAAAGATAGTTTGTGTCTTTACATCATGCCCTATAGATAGTTTGTGTCTTTACATCATGTCCTAAAGATAGTTTGTGTCTTTACATCATGTCCTAAAGATAGTTTGTGTCTTTACATCATGCCCTAAAGATAGTTTGTGTCTTTACATCATGCCCTATAGATAGTTTGTGTCTTTACATCATGCCCTATAGATAGTTTGTGTCTTTACAGCATGTCCTAAAGATAGTTTGTGTCTTTACATCATGCCCTAAAGATAGTTCGTGTCTTTACAGCATGTCCTAAAGATAGTTTGTGTCTTTACATCATGCCCTATAGATAGTTTGTGTCTTTACATCATGCCCTATAGATAGTTTGTGTCTTTACATCATGCCCTAAAGATAGTTTGTGTCTTTACTTCATGCCCTATAGATAGTTTGTGTCTTTACAGCATGTCCTAAAGATAGTTTGTGTCTTTACATCATGCCCTAAAGATAGTTTGTGTCTTTACAGCATGTCCTAAAGATAGTTTGTGTCTTTACATCATGCCCTAAAGATAGTTTGTGTCTTTACATCATGTCCTAAAGATAGTTTGTGTCTTTACATCATGCCCTAAAGATAGTTTGTGTCTTTACATCATGTCCTAGATATAGTTTGTGTCTTTACATCATGCCCTAAAGATAGTTTGTGTCTTTACATCATGCCCTAAAGATAGTTTGTGTCTTTACATCATGTCCTAGATATAGTTTGTGTCTTTACATCATGCCCTAAAGATAGTTTGTGTCTTTACAGCATGTCCTAAAGATAGTTTGTGTCTTTACAGCATGCCCTATAGATAGTTTGTGTCTTTACTGCATGTCCTAAAGCTAGTTTGTGTCTTTACATCATGCCCTAAAGATAGTTTGTGTCTTTACCTCATGTCCTAAAGATAGTTTGTGTCTTTACATCATGCCCTAAAGATAGTTTGTGTCTTTACATCATGTCCTATAGATAGTTTTGTGTCTTTACATCATGTCCTAAAGATAGTGTGTGTCTTTACATCATGCCCTAAAGATAGTTTGTGTCTTTACATCATGTCCTAAAGATAGTTTGTGTCTTTACATCATGCCCTAAAGATAGTTTGTGTCTTTACATCATGTCCTAGATATAGTTTGTGTCTTTACATCATGCCCTAAAGATAGTTTGTGTCTTTACATCATGTCCTAAAGATAGTTTGTGTCTTTACATCATGTCCTAAAGATAGTTTGTGTCTTTACATCATGCCCTAAAGATAGTTTGTGTCTTTACATCATGTCCTAAAGATAGTTTGTGTCTTTACATCATGTCCTAAAGATAGTTTGTGTCTTTACATCATGTCCTAAAGATAGTTTGTGTCTTTACATCATGCCCTAAAGATAGTTTGTGTCTTTACATCATGCCCTAAAGATAGTTTGTGTCTTTACATCATGTCCTAAAGATAGTTTGTGTCTTTACATCATGTCTTAAAGATAGTTTGTGTCTTTACATCATGTCCTAGAGATAGTTTGTGTCTTTACAGCATGCCCTAAAGATAGTTTGTGTCTTTACATCATGTCCTAAAGATAGTTTGTGTCTTTACATCATGCCCTAAAGATAGTTTGTGTCTTTACATCATGTCCTAAAGATAGTTTGTGTCTTTACATCATGCCCTAAAGATAGTTTGTGTCTTTACATCATGCCCTAAAGATAGTTTGTGTCTTTACATCATGCCCTAAAGATAGTTTGTGTCTTTACATCATGTCCTAAAGATAGTTTGTGTCTTTACAGCATGTCTTAAAGATAGTTTGTGTCTTTACAGCATGCCCTAAAGATAGTTTGTGTCTTTACAGCATGTCCTAAAGATAGTTTGTGTCTTTACATCATGCCCTAAAGATAGTTTGTGTCTTTACATCATGTCCTAAAGATAGTTTGTGTCTTTACATCATGCCCTAAAGATAGTTTGTGTCTTTACATCATGTCCTATAGATAGTTTGTGTCTTTACATCATGCCCTAAAGATAGTTTGTGTCTTTACAGCATGTCCTAAAGATAGTTTGTGTCTTTACATCATGCCCTAAAGATAGTTTGTGTCTTTACATCATGTCCTAAAGATAGTTTGTGTCTTTACATCATGTCCTAAAGATAGTTTGTGTCTTTACATCATGCCCTAAAGATAGTTTGTGTCTTTACATCATGCCCTATAGATAGTTTGTGTCTTTACATCATGCCCTATAGATAGTTTGTGTCTTTACAGCATGTCCTAAAGATAGTTTGTGTCTTTACAGCATGCCCTAAAGATAGTTCGTGTCTTTACAGCATGTCCTAAAGATAGTTTGTGTCTTTACATCATGCCCTATAGATAGTTTGTGTCTTTACATCATGCCCTATAGATAGTTTGTGTCTTTACATCATGCCCTAAAGATAGTTTGTGTCTTTACTTCATGCCCTATAGATAGTTTGTGTCTTTACAGCATGTCCTAAAGATAGTTTGTGTCTTTACATCATGCCCTAAAGATAGTTTGTGTCTTTACAGCATGTCCTAAAGATAGTTTGTGTCTTTACATCATGCCCTAAAGATAGTTTGTGTCTTTACATCATGTCCTAAAGATAGTTTGTGTCTTTACATCATGTCCTATAGATAGTTTTGTGTCTTTACATCATGTCCTAAAGATAGTGTGTGTCTTTACATCATGCCCTAAAGATAGTTTGTGTCTTTACATCATGTCCTAAAGATAGTTTGTGTCTTTACATCATGCCCTAAAGATAGTTTGTGTCTTTACATCATGTCCTAGATATAGTTTGTGTCTTTACATCATGCCCTAAAGATAGTTTGTGTCTTTACATCATGTCCTAAAGATAGTTTGTGTCTTTACATCATGTCCTAAAGATAGTTTGTGTCTTTACATCATGCCCTAAAGATAGTGTGTGTCTTTACATCATGTCCTAAAGATAGTTTGTGTCTTTACATCATGTCCTAAAGATAGTTTGTGTCTTTACATCATGTCCTAAAGATAGTTTGTGTCTTTACATCATGCCCTAAAGATAGTTTGTGTCTTTACATCATGCCCTAAAGATAGTTTGTGTCTTTACATCATGTCCTAAAGATAGTTTGTGTCTTTACATCATGTCTTAAAGATAGTTTGTGTCTTTACATCATGTCCTAGAGATAGTTTGTGTCTTTACAGCATGCCCTAAAGATAGTTTGTGTCTTTACATCATGTCCTAAAGATAGTTTGTGTCTTTACATCATGCCCTAAAGATAGTTTGTGTCTTTACATCATGTCCTAAAGATAGTTTGTGTCTTTACATCATGCCCTAAAGATAGTTTGTGTCTTTACATCATGCCCTAAAGATAGTTTGTGTCTTTACATCATGCCCTAAAGATAGTTTGTGTCTTTACATCATGTCCTAAAGATAGTTTGTGTCTTTACAGCATGTCTTAAAGATAGTTTGTGTCTTTACAGCATGCCCTAAAGATAGTTTGTGTCTTTACAGCATGTCCTAAAGATAGTTTGTGTCTTTACATCATGCCCTAAAGATAGTTTGTGTCTTTACATCATGTCCTAAAGATAGTTTGTGTCTTTACATCATGCCCTAAAGATAGTTTGTGTCTTTACATCATGTCCTATAGATAGTTTGTGTCTTTACATCATGCCCTAAAGATAGTTTGTGTCTTTACAGCATGTCCTAAAGATAGTTTGTGTCTTTACATCATGCCCTAAAGATAGTTTGTGTCTTTACATCATGTCCTAAAGATAGTTTGTGTCTTTACATCATGTCCTAAAGATAGTTTGTGTCTTTACATCATGCCCTAAAGATAGTTTGTGTCTTTACATCATGCCCTATAGATAGTTTGTGTCTTTACATCATGCCCTATAGATAGTTTGTGTCTTTACAGCATGTCCTAAAGATAGTTTGTGTCTTTACAGCATGCCCTAAAGATAGTTCGTGTCTTTACAGCATGTCCTAAAGATAGTTTGTGTCTTTACATCATGCCCTATAGATAGTTTGTGTCTTTACATCATGCCCTATAGATAGTTTGTGTCTTTACATCATGCCCTAAAGATAGTTTGTGTCTTTACTTCATGCCCTATAGATAGTTTGTGTCTTTACAGCATGTCCTAAAGATAGTTTGTGTCTTTACATCATGCCCTAAAGATAGTTTGTGTCTTTACAGCATGTCCTAAAGATAGTTTGTGTCTTTACATCATGCCCTAAAGATAGTTTGTGTCTTTACATCATGTCCTAAAGATAGTTTGTGTCTTTACATCATGTCCTAAAGATAGTTTGTGTCTTTACATCATGCCCTAAAGATAGTTTGTGTCTTTACATCATGTCCTAAAGATAGTTTGTGTCTTTACATCATGCCCTAAAGATAGTTTGTGTCTTTACATCATGTCCTAGATATAGTTTGTGTCTTTACATCATGCCCTAAAGATAGTTTGTGTCTTTACATCATGTCCTAAAGATAGTTTGTGTCTTTACATCATGTCCTAGATATAGTTTGTGTCTTTACATCATGCCCTAAAGATAGTTTGTGTCGTTACATCATGTCCTAAAGATAGTTTGTGTCTTTACAGCATGTCCTAAAGATAGTTTGTGTCTTTACATCATGTCCTAAAGATAGTTTGTGTCTTTACATCATGTCCTAAAGATAGTTTGTGTCTTTACAGCATGCCCTAAAGATAGTTTGTGTCTTTACATCATGCCCTAAAGATAGTTTGTGTCTTTACATCATGCCCTATAGATAGTTTGTGTCTTTACATCATGCCCTATAGATAGTTTGTGTCTTTACAGCATGTCCTAAAGATAGTTTGTGTCTTTACAGCATGCCCTAAAGATAGTTCGTGTCTTTACAGCATGTCCTAAAGATAGTTTGTGTCTTTACATCATGCCCTAAAGATAGTTTGTGTCTTTACATCATGTCCTAAAGATAGTTTGTGTCTTTACATCATGCCCTAAAGATAGTTTGTGTCTTTACATCATGTCCTATAGATAGTTTGTGTCTTTACATCATGTCCTAAAGATAGTGTGTGTCTTTACATCATGCCCTAAAGATAGTTTGTGTCTTTACATCATGTCCTAAAGATAGTTTGTGTCTTTACATCATGCCCTAAAGATAGTTTGTGTCTTTACATCATGTCCTAGATATAGTTTGTGTCTTTACATCATGCCCTAAAGATAGTTTGTGTCTTTACATCATGTCCTAAAGATAGTTTGTGTCTTTACAGCATGTCCTAAAGATAGTTTGTGTCTTTACATCATGCCCTAAAGATAGTTTGTGTCTTTACATCATGCCCTAAAGATAGTTTGTGTCTTTACATCATGTCCTAAAGATAGTTTGTGTCTTTACAGCATGTCCTAAAGATAGTTTGTGTCTTTACAGCATGTCCTAAAGATAGTTTGTGTCTTTACATCATGCCCTAAAGATAGTTTGTGTCTTTACAGCATGTCCTAAAGATAGTTTGTGTCTTTACATCATGCCCTAAAGATAGTTTGTGTCTTTACATCATGTCCTAAAGATAGTTTGTGTCTTTACATCATGTCCTAAAGATAGTTTGTGTCTTTACATCATGCCCTAAAGATAGTTTGTGTCTTTACAGCATGTCCTAAAGATAGTTTGTGTCTTTACATCATGCCCTAAAGATAGTTTGTGTCTTTACAGCATGTCCTAAAGATAGTTTGTGTCTTTACATCATGTCCTAAAGATAGTTTTTGTCTTTACATCATGCCCTAAAGATAGTTTGTGTCTTTACATCATGCCCTATAGATAGTTTGTGTCTTTACATCATGTCCTAAAGATAGTTTGTGTCTTTACATCATGCCCTAAAGATAGTTTGTGTCTTTACATCATGCCCTATAGATAGTTTGTGTCTTTACATCATGCCCTATAGATAGTTTGTGTCTTTACAGCATGTCCTAAAGATAGTTTGTGTCTTTACATCATGCCCTAAAGATAGTTCGTGTCTTTACAGCATGTCCTAAAGATAGTTTGTGTCTTTACATCATGCCCTATAGATAGTTTGTGTCTTTACATCATTCCCTATAGATAGTTTGTGTCTTTACATCATGCCCTAAAGATAGTTTGTGTCTTTACTTCATGCCCTATAGATAGTTTGTGTCTTTACAGCATGTCCTAAAGATAGTTTGTGTCTTTACATCATGCCCTAAAGATAGTTTGTGTCTTTACAGCATGTCCTAAAGATAGTTTGTGTCTTTACATCATGCCCTAAAGATAGTTTGTGTCTTTACATCATGTCCTAAAGATAGTTTGTGTCTTTACATCATGCCCTAAAGATAGTTTGTGTCTTTACATCATGCCCTAAAGATAGTTTGTGTCTTTACATCATGTCCTAAAGATAGTTTGTGTCTTTACATCATGCCCTAAAGATAGTTTGTGTCTTTACATCATGTCCTAGATATAGTTTGTGTCTTTACATCATGCCCTAAAGATAGTTTGTGTCTTTACATCATGCCCTAAAGATAGTTTGTGTCTTTACATCATGTCCTAGATATAGTTTGTGTCTTTACATCATGCCCTAAAGATCGTTTGTGTCGTTACATCATGTCCTAAAGATAGTTTGTGTCTTTACAGCATGTCCTAAAGATAGTTTGTGTCTTTACATCATGTCCTAAAGATAGTTTGTGTCTTTACATCATGTCCTAAAGATAGTTTGCGTCTTTACAGCATGCCCTAAAGATAGTTTGTGTCTTTACATCATGTCCTAAAGATAGTTTGTGTCTTTACATCATGTCCTAAAGATAGTTTGTGTCTTTACATCATGTCCTAAAGATAGTTTGTGTCTTTACAGCATGCCCTAAAGATAGTTTGTGTCTTTACATCATGTCCTAAAGATAGTTTGTGTCTTTACATCATGTCCTAGATATAGTTTGTGTCTTTACATCATGCCCTAAAGATAGTTTGTGTCGTTACATCATGTCCTAAAGATAGTTTGTGTCTTTACAGCATGTCCTAAAGATAGTTTGTGTCTTTACATCATGCCCTAAAGATAGTTTGTGTCGTTACATCATGCCCTAAAGATAGTTTGTGTCTTTACAGCATGTCCTAAAGATAGTTTGTGTCTTTACATCATGCCCTAAAGATAGTTTGTGTCTTTACATCATGTCCTAAAGATAGTTTGTGTCTTTACATCATGTCCTAAAGATAGTTTGTGTCTTTACATCATGCCCTAAAGATAGTTTGTGTCTTTACATCATGCCCTATAGATAGTTTGTGTCTTTACATCATGTCCTAAAGATAGTTTGTGTCTTTACATCATGTCCTAAAGATAGTTTGTGTCTTTACATCATGCCCTAAAGATAGTTTGTGTCTTTACATCATGCCCTATAGATAGTTTGTGTCTTTACATCATGCCCTATAGATAGTTTGTGTCTTTACAGCATGTCCTAAAGATAGTTTGTGTCTTTACATCATGCCCTAAAGATAGTTCGTGTCTTTACAGCATGTCCTAAAGATAGTTTGTGTCTTTACATCATGCCCTATAGATAGTTTGTGTCTTTACATCATGCCCTATAGATAGTTTGTGTCTTTACATCATGCCCTAAAGATAGTTTGTGTCTTTACTTCATGCCCTATAGATAGTTTGTGTCTTTACAGCATGTCCTAAAGATAGTTTGTGTCTTTACATCATGCCCTAAAGATAGTTTGTGTCTTTACAGCATGTCCTAAAGATAGTTTGTGTCTTTACATCATGCCCTAAAGATAGTTTGTGTCTTTACATCATGTCCTAAAGATAGTTTGTGTCTTTACATCATGCCCTAAAGATAGTTTGTGTCTTTACATCATGTCCTAGATATAGTTTGTGTCTTTACATCATGCCCTAAAGATAGTTTGTGTCTTTACATCATGCCCTAAAGATAGTTTGTGTCTTTACATCATGTCCTAGATATAGTTTGTGTCTTTACATCATGCCCTAAAGATAGTTTGTGTCTTTACAGCATGTCCTAAAGATAGTTTGTGTCTTTACAGCATGCCCTATAGATAGTTTGTGTCTTTACTGCATGTCCTAAAGCTAGTTTGTGTCTTTACATCATGCCCTAAAGATAGTTTGTGTCTTTACATCATGCCCTAAAGATAGTTTGTGTCTTTACATCATGCCCTAAAGATAGTTTGTGTCTTTACATCATGTCCTAAAGATAGTTTGTGTCTTTACATCATGCCCTAAAGATAGTTTGTGTCTTTACATCATGTCCTAGATATAGTTTGTGTCTTTACATCATGCCCTAAAGATAGTTTGTGTCTTTACATCATGCCCTAAAGATAGTTTGTGTCTTTACATCATGTCCTAGATATAGTTTGTGTCTTTACATCATGCCCTAAAGATCGTTTGTGTCGTTACATCATGTCCTAAAGATAGTTTGTGTCTTTACAGCATGTCCTAAAGATAGTTTGTGTCTTTACATCATGTCCTAAAGATAGTTTGTGTCTTTACATCATGTCCTAAAGATAGTTTGCGTCTTTACAGCATGCCCTAAAGATAGTTTGTGTCTTTACATCATGTCCTAAAGATAGTTTGTGTCTTTACATCATGTCCTAAAGATAGTTTGTGTCTTTACATCATGTCCTAAAGATAGTTTGTGTCTTTACAGCATGCCCTAAAGATAGTTTGTGTCTTTACATCATGTCCTAAAGATAGTTTGTGTCTTTACATCATGTCCTAGATATAGTTTGTGTCTTTACATCATGCCCTAAAGATAGTTTGTGTCGTTACATCATGTCCTAAAGATAGTTTGTGTCTTTACAGCATGTCCTAAAGATAGTTTGTGTCTTTACATCATGCCCTAAAGATAGTTTGTGTCGTTACATCATGCCCTAAAGATAGTTTGTGTCTTTACAGCATGTCCTAAAGATAGTTTGTGTCTTTACATCATGCCCTAAAGATAGTTTGTGTCTTTACATCATGTCCTAAAGATAGTTTGTGTCTTTACATCATGTCCTAAAGATAGTTTGTGTCTTTACATCATGCCCTAAAGATAGTTTGTGTCTTTACATCATGCCCTATAGATAGTTTGTGTCTTTACATCATGTCCTAAAGATAGTTTGTGTCTTTACATCATGTCCTAAAGATAGTTTGTGTCTTTACATCATGCCCTAAAGATAGTTTGTGTCTTTACATCATGCCCTATAGATAGTTTGTGTCTTTACAGCATGTCCTAAAGATAGTTTGTGTCTTTACATCATGCCCTAAAGATAGTTCGTGTCTTTACAGCATGTCCTAAAGATAGTTTGTGTCTTTACATCATGCCCTATAGATAGTTTGTGTCTTTACATCATGCCCTATAGATAGTTTGTGTCTTTACATCATGCCCTAAAGATAGTTTGTGTCTTTACTTCATGCCCTATAGATAGTTTGTGTCTTTACAGCATGTCCTAAAGATAGTTTGTGTCTTTACATCATGTCCTAAAGATAGTTTGTGTCTTTACAGCATGTCCTAAAGATAGTTTGTGTCTTTACATCATGCCCTAAAGATAGTTTGTGTCTTTACATCATGTCCTAAAGATAGTTTGTGTCTTTACATCATGCCCTAAAGATAGTTTGTGTCTTTACATCATGTCCTAGATATAGTTTGTGTCTTTACATCATGCCCTAAAGATAGTTTGTGTCTTTACATCATGCCCTAAAGATAGTTTGTGTCTTTACATCATGTCCTAGATATAGTTTGTGTCTTTACATCATGCCCTAAAGATAGTTTGTGTCTTTACAGCATGTCCTAAAGATAGTTTGTGTCTTTACAGCATGCCCTATAGATAGTTTGTGTCTTTACTGCATGTCCTAAAGCTAGTTTGTGTCTTTACATCATGCCCTAAAGATAGTTTGTGTCTTTACATCATGTCCTAAAGATAGTTTGTGTCTTTACATCATGCCCTAAAGATAGTTTGTGTCTTTACATCATGTCCTATAGATAGTTTTGTGTCTTTACATCATGTCCTAAAGATAGTGTGTGTCTTTACATCATGCCCTAAAGATAGTTTGTGTCTTTACATCATGTCCTAAAGATAGTTTGTGTCTTTACATCATGCCCTAAAGATAGTTTGTGTCTTTACATCATGTCCTAGATATAGTTTGTGTCTTTACATCATGCCCTAAAGATAGTTTGTGTCTTTACATCATGTCCTAAAGATAGTTTGTGTCTTTACATCATGTCCTAAAGATAGTTTGTGTCTTTACATCATGTCCTAAAGATAGTTTGTGTCTTTACATCATGTCCTAAAGATAGTTTGTGTCTTTACATCATGTCCTAAAGATAGTTTGTGTCTTTACATCATGTCCTAAAGATAGTTTGTGTCTTTACATCATGCCCTAAAGATAGTTTGTGTCTTTACATCATGCCCTAAAGATAGTTTGTGTCTTTACATCATGTCCTAAAGATAGTTTGTGTCTTTACATCATGTCTTAAAGATAGTTTGTGTCTTTACATCATGTCCTAGAGATAGTTTGTGTCTTTACAGCATGCCCTAAAGATAGTTTGTGTCTTTACATCATGTCCTAAAGATAGTTTGTGTCTTTACATCATGCCCTAAAGATAGTTTGTGTCTTTACATCATGTCCTAAAGATAGTTTGTGTCTTTACATCATGCCCTAAAGATAGTTTGTGTCTTTACATCATGCCCTAAAGATAGTTTGTGTCTTTACATCATGCCCTAAAGATAGTTTGTGTCTTTACATCATGTCCTAAAGATAGTTTGTGTCTTTACAGCATGTCTTAAAGATAGTTTGTGTCTTTACAGCATGCCCTAAAGATAGTTTGTGTCTTTACAGCATGTCCTAAAGATAGTTTGTGTCTTTACATCATGCCCTAAAGATAGTTTGTGTCTTTACATCATGTCCTAAAGATAGTTTGTGTCTTTACATCATGCCCTAAAGATAGTTTGTGTCTTTACATCATGTCCTATAGATAGTTTGTGTCTTTACATCATGCCCTAAAGATAGTTTGTGTCTTTACAGCATGTCCTAAAGATAGTTTGTGTCTTTACATCATGCCCTAAAGATAGTTTGTGTCTTTACATCATGTCCTAAAGATAGTTTGTGTCTTTACATCATGTCCTAAAGATAGTTTGTGTCTTTACATCATGCCCTAAAGATAGTTTGTGTCTTTACATCATGCCCTATAGATAGTTTGTGTCTTTACATCATGCCCTATAGATAGTTTGTGTCTTTACAGCATGTCCTAAAGATAGTTTGTGTCTTTACAGCATGCCCTAAAGATAGTTCGTGTCTTTACAGCATGTCCTAAAGATAGTTTGTGTCTTTACATCATGCCCTATAGATAGTTTGTGTCTTTACATCATGCCCTATAGATAGTTTGTGTCTTTACATCATGCCCTAAAGATAGTTTGTGTCTTTACTTCATGCCCTATAGATAGTTTGTGTCTTTACAGCATGTCCTAAAGATAGTTTGTGTCTTTACATCATGCCCTAAAGATAGTTTGTGTCTTTACAGCATGTCCTAAAGATAGTTTGTGTCTTTACATCATGCCCTAAAGATAGTTTGTGTCTTTACATCATGTCCTAAAGATAGTTTGTGTCTTTACATCATGTCCTATAGATAGTTTTGTGTCTTTACATCATGTCCTAAAGATAGTGTGTGTCTTTACATCATGCCCTAAAGATAGTTTGTGTCTTTACATCATGTCCTAAAGATAGTGTGTGTCTTTACATCATGCCCTAAAGATAGTTTGTGTCTTTACATCATGCCCTATAGATAGTTTGTGTCTTTACATCATGCCCTAAAGATAGTTTGTGTCTTTACTTCATGCCCTATAGATAGTTTGTGTCTTTACAGCATGTCCTAAAGATAGTTTGTGTCTTTACAGCATGCCCTAAAGATAGTTTGTGTCTTTACAGCATGTCCTAAAGATAGTTTGTGTCTTTACATCATGCCCTAAAGATAGTTTGTGTCTTTACATCATGTCCTAAAGATAGTTTGTGTCTTTACATCATGCCCTAAAGATAGTTTGTGTCTTTACATCATGTCCTAAAGATAGTTTGTGTCTTTACATCATGTCCTAAAGATAGTTTGTGTCTTTACATCATGCCCTAAAGATAGTTTGTGTCTTTACATCATGCCCTATAGATAGTTTGTGTCTTTACATCATGTCCTAAAGATAGTTTGTGTCTTTACATCATGTCCTAAAGATAGTTTGTGTCTTTACATCATGCCCTAAAGATAGTTTGTGTCTTTACATCATGCCCTATAGATAGTTTGTGTCTTTACATCATGCCCTATAGATAGTTTGTGTCTTTACATCATGTCCTAAAGATAGTTTGTGTCTTTACATCATGCCCTAAAGATAGTTCGTGTCTTTACAGCATGTCCTAAAGATAGTTTGTGTCTTTACATCATGCCCTATAGATAGTTTGTGTCTTTACATCATGCCCTATAGATAGTTTGTGTCTTTACATCATGCCCTAAAGATAGTTTGTGTCTTTACTTCATGCCCTATAGATAGTTTGTGTCTTTACAGCATGTCCTAAAGATAGTTTGTGTCTTTACATCATGCCCTAAAGATAGTTTGTGTCTTTACAGCATGTCCTAAAGATAGTTTGTGTCTTTACATCATGCCCTAAAGATAGTTTGTGTCTTTACATCATGTCCTAAAGATAGTTTGTGTCTTTACATCATGCCCTAAAGATAGTTTGTGTCTTTACATCATGTCCTAGATATAGTTTGTGTCTTTACATCATGCCCTAAAGATAGTTTGTGTCTTTACATCATGCCCTAAAGATAGTTTGTGTCTTTACATCATGTCCTAGATATAGTTTGTGTCTTTACATCATGCCCTAAAGATAGTTTGTGTCTTTACAGCATGTCCTAAAGATAGTTTGTGTCTTTACAGCATGCCCTATAGATAGTTTGTGTCTTTACTGCATGTCCTAAAGCTAGTTTGTGTCTTTACATCATGCCCTAAAGATAGTTTGTGTCTTTACATCATGTCCTAAAGATAGTTTGTGTCTTTACATCATGCCCTAAAGATAGTTTGTGTCTTTACATCATGTCCTATAGATAGTTTTGTGTCTTTACATCATGTCCTAAAGATAGTGTGTGTCTTTACATCATGCCCTAAAGATAGTTTGTGTCTTTACATCATGTCCTAAAGATAGTTTGTGTCTTTACATCATGCCCTAAAGATAGTTTGTGTCTTTACATCATGTCCTAGATATAGTTTGTGTCTTTACATCATGCCCTAAAGATAGTTTGTGTCTTTACATCATGTCCTAAAGATAGTTTGTGTCTTTACATCATGTCCTAAAGATAGTTTGTGTCTTTACATCATGCCCTAAAGATAGTTTGTGTCTTTACATCATGTCCTAAAGATAGTTTGTGTCTTTACATCATGTCCTAAAGATAGTTTGTGTCTTTACATCATGTCCTAAAGATAGTTTGTGTCTTTACATCATGCCCTAAAGATAGTTTGTGTCTTTACATCATGCCCTAAAGATAGTTTGTGTCTTTACATCATGTCCTAAAGATAGTTTGTGTCTTTACATCATGTCTTAAAGATAGTTTGTGTCTTTACATCATGTCCTAGAGATAGTTTGTGTCTTTACAGCATGCCCTAAAGATAGTTTGTGTCTTTACATCATGTCCTAAAGATAGTTTGTGTCTTTACATCATGCCCTAAAGATAGTTTGTGTCTTTACATCATGTCCTAAAGATAGTTTGTGTCTTTACATCATGCCCTAAAGATAGTTTGTGTCTTTACATCATGCCCTAAAGATAGTTTGTGTCTTTACATCATGCCCTAAAGATAGTTTGTGTCTTTACATCATGTCCTAAAGATAGTTTGTGTCTTTACAGCATGTCTTAAAGATAGTTTGTGTCTTTACAGCATGCCCTAAAGATAGTTTGTGTCTTTACAGCATGTCCTAAAGATAGTTTGTGTCTTTACATCATGCCCTAAAGATAGTTTGTGTCTTTACATCATGTCCTAAAGATAGTTTGTGTCTTTACATCATGCCCTAAAGATAGTTTGTGTCTTTACATCATGTCCTATAGATAGTTTGTGTCTTTACATCATGCCCTAAAGATAGTTTGTGTCTTTACAGCATGTCCTAAAGATAGTTTGTGTCTTTACATCATGCCCTAAAGATAGTTTGTGTCTTTACATCATGTCCTAAAGATAGTTTGTGTCTTTACATCATGTCCTAAAGATAGTTTGTGTCTTTACATCATGCCCTAAAGATAGTTTGTGTCTTTACATCATGCCCTATAGATAGTTTGTGTCTTTACATCATGCCCTATAGATAGTTTGTGTCTTTACAGCATGTCCTAAAGATAGTTTGTGTCTTTACAGCATGCCCTAAAGATAGTTCGTGTCTTTACAGCATGTCCTAAAGATAGTTTGTGTCTTTACATCATGCCCTATAGATAGTTTGTGTCTTTACATCATGCCCTATAGATAGTTTGTGTCTTTACATCATGCCCTAAAGATAGTTTGTGTCTTTACTTCATGCCCTATAGATAGTTTGTGTCTTTACAGCATGTCCTAAAGATAGTTTGTGTCTTTACATCATGCCCTAAAGATAGTTTGTGTCTTTACAGCATGTCCTAAAGATAGTTTGTGTCTTTACATCATGCCCTAAAGATAGTTTGTGTCTTTACATCATGTCCTAAAGATAGTTTGTGTCTTTACATCATGTCCTATAGATAGTTTTGTGTCTTTACATCATGTCCTAAAGATAGTGTGTGTCTTTACATCATGCCCTAAAGATAGTTTGTGTCTTTACATCATGTCCTAAAGATAGTTTGTGTCTTTACATCATGCCCTAAAGATAGTTTGTGTCTTTACATCATGTCCTAGATATAGTTTGTGTCTTTACATCATGCCCTAAAGATAGTTTGTGTCTTTACATCATGTCCTAAAGATAGTTTGTGTCTTTACATCATGTCCTAAAGATAGTTTGTGTCTTTACATCATGCCCTAAAGATAGTGTGTGTCTTTACATCATGTCCTAAAGATAGTTTGTGTCTTTACATCATGCCCTAAAGATAGTTTGTGTCTTTACATCATGTCCTAAAGATAGTTTGTGTCTTTACATCATGTCTTAAAGATAGTTTGTGTCTTTACATCATGTCCTAGAGATAGTTTGTGTCTTTACAGCATGCCCTAAAGATAGTTTGTGTCTTTACATCATGTCCTAAAGATAGTTTGTGTCTTTACATCATGCCCTAAAGATAGTTTGTGTCTTTACATCATGTCCTAAAGATAGTTTGTGTCTTTACATCATGCCCTAAAGATAGTTTGTGTCTTTACATCATGCCCTAAAGATAGTTTGTGTCTTTACATCATGCCCTAAAGATAGTTTGTGTCTTTACATCATGTCCTAAAGATAGTTTGTGTCTTTACAGCATGTCTTAAAGATAGTTTGTGTCTTTACAGCATGCCCTAAAGATAGTTTGTGTCTTTACAGCATGTCCTAAAGATAGTTTGTGTCTTTACATCATGCCCTAAAGATAGTTTGTGTCTTTACATCATGTCCTAAAGATAGTTTGTGTCTTTACATCATGCCCTAAAGATAGTTTGTGTCTTTACATCATGTCCTATAGATAGTTTGTGTCTTTACATCATGCCCTAAAGATAGTTTGTGTCTTTACAGCATGTCCTAAAGATAGTTTGTGTCTTTACATCATGCCCTAAAGATAGTTTGTGTCTTTACATCATGTCCTAAAGATAGTTTGTGTCTTTACATCATGTCCTAAAGATAGTTTGTGTCTTTACATCATGCCCTAAAGATAGTTTGTGTCTTTACATCATGCCCTATAGATAGTTTGTGTCTTTACATCATGCCCTATAGATAGTTTGTGTCTTTACAGCATGTCCTAAAGATAGTTTGTGTCTTTACAGCATGCCCTAAAGATAGTTCGTGTCTTTACAGCATGTCCTAAAGATAGTTTGTGTCTTTACATCATGCCCTATAGATAGTTTGTGTCTTTACATCATGCCCTATAGATAGTTTGTGTCTTTACATCATGCCCTAAAGATAGTTTGTGTCTTTACTTCATGCCCTATAGATAGTTTGTGTCTTTACAGCATGTCCTAAAGATAGTTTGTGTCTTTACATCATGCCCTAAAGATAGTTTGTGTCTTTACAGCATGTCCTAAAGATAGTTTGTGTCTTTACATCATGCCCTAAAGATAGTTTGTGTCTTTACATCATGTCCTAAAGATAGTTTGTGTCTTTACATCATGTCCTAAAGATAGTTTGTGTCTTTACATCATGCCCTAAAGATAGTTTGTGTCTTTACATCATGTCCTAAAGATAGTTTGTGTCTTTACATCATGCCCTAAAGATAGTTTGTGTCTTTACATCATGTCCTAGATATAGTTTGTGTCTTTACATCATGCCCTAAAGATAGTTTGTGTCTTTACATCATGTCCTAAAGATAGTTTGTGTCTTTACATCATGTCCTAGATATAGTTTGTGTCTTTACATCATGCCCTAAAGATAGTTTGTGTCGTTACATCATGTCCTAAAGATAGTTTGTGTCTTTACAGCATGTCCTAAAGATAGTTTGTGTCTTTACATCATGTCCTAAAGATAGTTTGTGTCTTTACATCATGTCCTAAAGATAGTTTGTGTCTTTACAGCATGCCCTAAAGATAGTTTGTGTCTTTACATCATGCCCTAAAGATAGTTTGTGTCTTTACATCATGCCCTATAGATAGTTTGTGTCTTTACATCATGCCCTATAGATAGTTTGTGTCTTTACAGCATGTCCTAAAGATAGTTTGTGTCTTTACAGCATGCCCTAAAGATAGTTCGTGTCTTTACAGCATGTCCTAAAGATAGTTTGTGTCTTTACATCATGCCCTAAAGATAGTTTGTGTCTTTACATCATGTCCTAAAGATAGTTTGTGTCTTTACATCATGCCCTAAAGATAGTTTGTGTCTTTACATCATGTCCTATAGATAGTTTGTGTCTTTACATCATGTCCTAAAGATAGTGTGTGTCTTTACATCATGCCCTAAAGATAGTTTGTGTCTTTACATCATGTCCTAAAGATAGTTTGTGTCTTTACATCATGCCCTAAAGATAGTTTGTGTCTTTACATCATGTCCTAGATATAGTTTGTGTCTTTACATCATGCCCTAAAGATAGTTTGTGTCTTTACATCATGTCCTAAAGATAGTTTGTGTCTTTACAGCATGTCCTAAAGATAGTTTGTGTCTTTACATCATGCCCTAAAGATAGTTTGTGTCTTTACATCATGCCCTAAAGATAGTTTGTGTCTTTACATCATGTCCTAAAGATAGTTTGTGTCTTTACAGCA
The DNA here is from genome assembly GCA_963680875.1 of Bathymodiolus brooksi. Taxonomy (NCBI): domain Eukaryota; kingdom Metazoa; phylum Mollusca; class Bivalvia; order Mytilida; family Modiolidae; genus Bathymodiolus; species Bathymodiolus brooksi. The sequence continues at coordinate 1,687,361 of OY804576.1, forward strand.
TGTCCTAAAGATAGTTTGTGTCTTCACATCATGCCCTAAAGATAGTTTGTGTCTTTACAGCATGTCCTAAAGATAGTTTGTGTCTTTACATCATGCCCTAAAGATAGTTTGTGTCTTTACATCATGTCCTAAAGATAGTTTGTGTCTTTACAGCATGTCCTAAAGATAGTTTGTGTCTTTACATCATGCCCTAAAGATAGTTTGTGTCTTTACATCATGCCCTAAAGATAGTTTGTGTCTTTACATCATGCCCTATAGATAGTTTGTGTCTTTACATCATGTCCTAAAGATAGTTTGTGTCTTTACATCATGCCCTAAAGATAGTTTGTGTCTTTACATCATGCCCTATAGATAGTTTGTGTCTTTACATCATGCCCTATAGATAGTTTGTGTCTTTACAGCATGTCCTAAAGATAGTTTGTGTCTTTACATCATGCCCTAAAGATAGTTCGTGTCTTTACAGCATGTCCTAAAGATAGTTTGTGTCTTTACATCATGCCCTATAGATAGTTTGTGTCTTTACATCATTCCCTATAGATAGTTTGTGTCTTTACATCATGCCCTAAAGATAGTTTGTGTCTTTACTTCATGCCCTATAGATAGTTTGTGTCTTTACAGCATGTCCTAAAGATAGTTTGTGTCTTTACATCATGCCCTAAAGATAGTTTGTGTCTTTACAGCATGTCCTAAAGATAGTTTGTGTCTTTACATCATGCCCTAAAGATAGTTTGTGTCTTTACATCATGTCCTAAAGATAGTTTGTGTCTTTACATCATGCCCTAAAGATAGTTTGTGTCTTTACATCATGCCCTAAAGATAGTTTGTGTCTTTACATCATGTCCTAAAGATAGTTTGTGTCTTTACATCATGCCCTAAAGATAGTTTGTGTCTTTACATCATGTCCTAGATATAGTTTGTGTCTTTACATCATGCCCTAAAGATAGTTTGTGTCTTTACATCATGCCCTAAAGATAGTTTGTGTCTTTACATCATGTCCTAGATATAGTTTGTGTCTTTACATCATGCCCTAAAGATCGTTTGTGTCGTTACATCATGTCCTAAAGATAGTTTGTGTCTTTACAGCATGTCCTAAAGATAGTTTGTGTCTTTACATCATGTCCTAAAGATAGTTTGTGTCTTTACATCATGTCCTAAAGATAGTTTGCGTCTTTACAGCATGCCCTAAAGATAGTTTGTGTCTTTACATCATGTCCTAAAGATAGTTTGTGTCTTTACATCATGTCCTAAAGATAGTTTGTGTCTTTACATCATGTCCTAAAGATAGTTTGTGTCTTTACAGCATGCCCTAAAGATAGTTTGTGTCTTTACATCATGTCCTAAAGATAGTTTGTGTCTTTACATCATGTCCTAGATATAGTTTGTGTCTTTACATCATGCCCTAAAGATAGTTTGTGTCGTTACATCATGTCCTAAAGATAGTTTGTGTCTTTACAGCATGTCCTAAAGATAGTTTGTGTCTTTACATCATGTCCTAAAGATAGTTTGTGTCTTTACATCATGTCCTAAAGATAGTTTGCGTCTTTACAGCATGCCCTAAAGATAGTTTGTGTCTTTACATCATGCCCTAAAGATAGTTTGTGTCTTTACATCATGCCCTATAGATAGTTTGTGTCTTTACATCATGCCCTATAGATAGTTTGTGTCTTTACAGCATGTCCTAAAGATAGTTTGTGTCTTTACATCATGTCCTAAAGATAGTTTGTGTCTTTACATCATGCCCTAAAGATAGTTTGTGTCTTTACATCATGCCCTAAAGATAGTTTGTGTCTTTACATCATGTCCTAAAGATAGTTTGTGTCTTTACAGCATGTCCTAAAGATAGTTTGTGTCTTTACAGCATGCCCTAAAGATAGTTTGTGTCTTTACAGCATGTCCTAAAGCTAGTTTGTGTCTTTACATCATGCCCTAAAGATAGTTTGTGTCTTTACATCATGTCCTAAAGATAGTTTGTGTCTTTACATCATGTCTTAAAGATAGTTTGTGTCTTTACATCATGTCCTATAGATAGTTTGTGTCTTTACATCATGTCCTAAAGATAGTTTGTGTCTTTACATCATGTCTTAAAGATAGTTTGTGTCTTTACATCATGTCCTATAGATAGTTTGTGTCTTTACATCATGTCCTAAAGATAGTTTGTGTCTTTACATCATGCCCTAAAGATAGTTTGTGTCTTTACATCATGTCCTATAGATAGTTTTGTGTCTTTACATCATGTCCTAAAGATAGTGTGTGTCTTTACATCATGCCCTAAAGATAGTTTGTGTCTTTACATCATGTCCTAAAGATAGTTTGTGTCTTTACATCATGCCCTAAAGATAGTTTGTGTCTTTACATCATGTCCTAGATATAGTTTGTGTCTTTACATCATGCCCTAAAGATAGTTTGTGTCTTTACAGCATGTCCTAAAGATAGTTTGTGTCTTTACATCATGTCCTAAAGATAGTATGTGTCTTTACATCATGTCCTAAAGATAGTTTGTGTCTTTACATCATGCCCTAAAGATAGTTTGTGTCTTTACATCATGTCCTAAAGATAGTTTGTGTCTTTACAGCATGTCCTAAAGATAGTTTGTGTCTTTACATCATGTCCTAAAGATAGTTTGTGTCTTTACATCATGCCCTAAAGATAGTTTGTGTCTTTACATCATGCCCTAAAGATAGTTTGTGTCTTTACATCATGTCCTAAAGATAGTTTGTGTCTTTACATCATGTCTTAAAGATAGTTTGTGTCTTTACATCATGTCCTAGAGATAGTTTGTGTCTTTACAGCATGCCCTAAAGATAGTTTGTGTCTTTACATCATGCCCTAAAGATAGTTTGTGTCTTTACATCATGTCCTAAAGATAGTTTGTGTCTTTACATCATGCCCTAAAGATAGTTTGTGTCTTTACATCATGTCCTAGATATAGTTTGTGTCTTTACATCATGCCCTAAAGATAGTTTGTGTCTTTACATCATGTCCTAAAGATAGTTTGTGTCTTTACATCATGTCCTAAAGATAGTTTGTGTCTTTACATCATGTCCTAAAGATAGTTTGTGTCTTTACATCATGCCCTAAAGATAGTTTGTGTCTTTACATCATGTCCTAAAGATAGTTTGTGTCTTTACATCATGTCCTAAAGATATTTTGTGTCTTTACATCATGTCCTAAAGATAGTTTGTGTCTTTACATCATGCCCTAAAGATAGTTTGTGTCTTTACATCATGCCCTAAAGATAGTTTGTGTCTTTACATCATGTCCTAAAGATAGTTTGTGTCTTTACATCATGTCTTAAAGATAGTTTGTGTCTTTACATCATGTCCTAGAGATAGTTTGTGTCTTTACAGCATGCCCTAAAGATAGTTTGTGTCTTTACATCATGTCCTAAAGATAGTTTGTGTCTTTACATCATGCCCTAAAGATAGTTTGTGTCTTTACATCATGTCCTAAAGATAGTTTGTGTCTTTACATCATGCCCTAAAGATAGTTTGTGTCTTTACATCATGCCCTAAAGATGGTTTGTGTCTTTACATCATGCCCTAAAGATAGTTTGTGTCTTTACATCATGTCCTAAAGATAGTTTGTGTCTTTACAGCATGTCTTAAAGATAGTTTGTGTCTTTACAGCATGCCCTAAAGATAGTTTGTGTCTTTACATCATGTCCTAAAGATAGTTTGTGTCTTTACATCATGCCCTAAAGATAGTTTGTGTCTTTACATCATGTCCTAAAGATAGTGTGTGTCTTTACATCATGCCCTAAAGATAATTTGTGTCTTTACATCATGTCCTATAGATAGTTTGTGTCTTTATATCATGCCCTAAAGATAGTTTGTGTCTTTACAGCATGTCCTAAAGATAGTTTGTGTCTTTACATCATGCCCTAAAGATAGTTTGTGTCTTTACATCATGTCCTAAAGATAGTTTGTGTCTTTACATCATGTCCTAAAGATAGTTTGTGTCTTTACATCATGCCCTAAAGATAGTTTGTGTCTTTACATCATGCCCTAAAGATAGTTTGTGTCTTTACATCATGCCCTATAGATAGTTTGTGTCTTTACAGCATGTCCTAAAGATAGTTTGTGTCTTTACAGCATGCCCTAAAGATAGTTCGTGTCTTTACAGCATGTCCTAAAGATAGTTTGTGTCTTTACATCATGCCCTATAGATAGTTTGTGTCTTTACATCATGCCCTATAGATAGTTTGTGTCTTTACATCATGCCCTAAAGATAGTTTGTGTCTTTACTTCATGCCCTATAGATAGTTTGTGTCTTTACAGCATGTCCTAAAGATAGTTTGTGTCTTTACATCATGCCCTATAGATAGTTTGTGTCTTTACATCATGCCCTATAGATAGTTTGTGTCTTTACAGCATGTCCTAAAGATAGTTTGTGTCTTTACAGCATGCCCTAAAGATAGTTCGTGTCTTTACAGCATGTCCTAAAGATAGTTTGTGTCTTTACATCATGCCCTATATATAGTTTGTGTCTTTACATCATGCCCTATAGATAGTTTGTGTCTTTACATCATGCCCTAAAGATAGTTTGTGTCTTTACTTCATGCCCTATAGATAGTTTGTGTCTTTACAGCATGTCCTAAAGATAGTTTGTGTCTTTACATCATGCCCTAAAGATAGTTTGTGTCTTTACAGCATGTCCTAAAGATAGTTTGTGTCTTTACATCATGCGTTAAAGATAGTTTGTGTCTTTACATCATGTCCTAAAGATAGTTTGTGTCTTTACATCATGTCCTAAAGATAGTTTGTGTCTTTACATCATGCCCTAAAGATAGTTTGTGTCTTTACATCATGTCCTAAAGATAGTTTGTGTCTTTACATCATGCCCTAAAGATAGTTTGTGTCTTTACATCATGTCCTAGATATAGTTTGTGTCTTTACATCATGCCCTAAAGATAGTTTGTGTCTTTACATCATGTCCTAAAGATAGTTTGTGTCTTTACATCATGTCCTAGATATAGTTTGTGTCTTTACATCATGCCCTAAAGATAGTTTGTGTCGTTACATCATGTCCTAAAGATAGTTTGTGTCTTTACAGCATGTCCTAAAGATAGTTTGTGTCTTTACAGCATGCCCTAAAGATAGTTTGTGTCTTTACATCATGCCCTAAAGATAGTTTGTGTCTTTACATCATGCCCTATAGATAGTTTGTGTCTTTACATCATGCCCTATAGATAGTTTGTGTCTTTACAGCATGTCCTAAAGATAGTTTGTGTCTTTACATCATGTCCTATAGATAGTTTGTGTCTTTACATCATGCCCTAAAGATAGTTTGTGTCTTTACAGCATGTCCTAAAGATAGTTTGTGTCTTTACATCATGCCCTAAAGATAGTTTGTGTCTTTACATCATGTCCTAAAGATAGTTTGTGTCTTTACATCATGTCCTAAAGATAGTTTGTGTCTTTACATCATGCCCTAAAGATAGTTTGTGTCTTTACATCATGCCCTATAGATAGTTTGTGTCTTTACATCATGCCCTATAGATAGTTTGTGTCTTTACAGCATGTCCTAAAGATAGTTTGTGTCTTTACAGCATGCCCTAAAGATAGTTCGTGTCTTTACAGCATGTCCTAAAGATAGTTTGTGTCTTTACATCATGCCCTATAGATAGTTTGTGTCTTTACATCATGCCCTATAGATAGTTTGTGTCTTTACATCATGCCCTAAAGATAGTTTGTGTCTTTACTTCATGCCCTATAGATAGTTTGTGTCTTTACAGCATGTCCTAAAGATAGTTTGTGTCTTTACATCATGCCCTAAAGATAGTTTGTGTCTTTACAGCATGTCCTAAAGATAGTTTGTGTCTTTACATCATGCCCTAAAGATAGTTTGTGTCTTTACATCATGTCCTAAAGATAGTTTGTGTCTTTACATCATGTCCTAAAGATAGTTTGTGTCTTTACATCATGCCCTAAAGATAGTTTGTGTCTTTACATCATGTCCTAAAGATAGTTTGTGTCTTTACATCATGCCCTAAAGATAGTTTGTGTCTTTACATCATGTCCTAGATATAGTTTGTGTCTTTACATCATGCCCTAAAGATAGTTTGTGTCTTTACATCATGTCCTAAAGATAGTTTGTGTCTTTACATCATGTCCTAGATATAGTTTGTGTCTTTACATCATGCCCTAAAGATAGTTTGTGTCGTTACATCATGTCCTAAAGATAGTTTGTGTCTTTACAGCATGTCCTAAAGATAGTTTGTGTCTTTACAGCATGCCCTAAAGATAGTTTGTGTCTTTACATCATGCCCTAAAGATAGTTTGTGTCTTTACATCATGCCCTATAGATAGTTTGTGTCTTTACATCATGCCCTATAGATAGTTTGTGTCTTTACAGCATGTCCTAAAGATAGTTTGTGTCTTTACATCATGTCCTATAGATAGTTTGTGTCTTTACATCATGCCCTAAAGATAGTTTGTGTCTTTACAGCATGTCCTAAAGATAGTTTGTGTCTTTACATCATGCCCTAAAGATAGTTTGTGTCTTTACATCATGTCCTAAAGATAGTTTGTGTCTTTACATCATGTCCTAAAGATAGTTTGTGTCTTTACATCATGCCCTAAAGATAGTTTGTGTCTTTACATCATGCCCTATAGATAGTTTGTGTCTTTACATCATGCCCTATAGATAGTTTGTGTCTTTACAGCATGTCCTAAAGATAGTTTGTGTCTTTACAGCATGCCCTAAAGATAGTTCGTGTCTTTACAGCATGTCCTAAAGATAGTTTGTGTCTTTACATCATGCCCTAAAGATAGTTTGTGTCTTTACATCATGTCCTAAAGATAGTTTGTGTCTTTACAGCATGCCCTAAAGATAGTTTGTGTCTTTACATCATGTCCTAAAGATAGTTTGTGTCTTTACATCATGCCCTAAAGATAGTTTGTGTCTTTACAGCATGTCCTAAAGATAGTTTGTGTCTTTACATCATGCCCTAAAGATAGTTTGTGTCTTTACATCATGTCCTAAAGATAGTTTGTGTCTTTACATCATGTCCTAAAGATAGTTTGTGTCTTTACATCATGCCCTAAAGATAGTTTGTGTCTTTACATCATGTCCTAAAGATAGTTTGTGTCTTTACATCATGCCCTAAAGATAGTTTGTGTCTTTACATCATGTCCTAGATATAGTTTGTGTCTTTACATCATGCCCTAAAGATAGTGTGTGTCTTTACATCATGTCCTAAAGATAGTTTGTGTCTTTACATCATGTCCTAGATATAGTTTGTGTCTTTACATCATGCCCTAAAGATAGTTTGTGTCGTTACATCATGTCCTAAAGATAGTTTGTGTCTTTACAGCATGTCCTAAAGATAGTTTGTGTCTTTACATCATGTCCTAAAGATAGTTTGTGTCTTTACATCATGTCCTAAAGATAGTTTGCGTCTTTACAGCATGCCCTAAAGATAGTTTGTGTCTTTACATCATGCCCTAAAGATAGTTTGTGTCTTTACATCATGCCCTATAGATAGTTTGTGTCTTTACATCATGCCCTATAGATAGTTTGTGTCTTTACAGCATGTCCTAAAGATAATTTGTGTCTTTACAGCATGCCCTAAAGATAGTTCGTGTCTTTACAGCATGTCCTAAAGATAGTTTGTGTCTTTACATCATGCCCTAAAGATAGTTTGTGTCTTTACATCATGTCCTAAAGATAGTTTGTGTCTTTACATCATGCCCTAAAGATAGTTTGTGTCTTTACATCATGTCCTATAGATAGTTTGTGTCTTTACATCATGTCCTAAAGATAGTGTGTGTCTTTACATCATGCCCTAAAGATAGTTTGTGTCTTTACATCATGTCCTAAAGATAGTTTGTGTCTTTACATCATGCCCTAAAGATAGTTTGTGTCTTTACATCATGTCCTAGATATAGTTTGTGTCTTTACATCATGCCCTAAAGATAGTTTGTGTCTTTACATCATGTCCTAAAGATAGTTTGTGTCTTTACAGCATGTCCTAAAGATAGTTTGTGACTTTACATCATGCCCTAAAGATAGTTTGTGTCTTTACATCATGCCCTAAAGATAGTTTGTGTCTTTACATCATGTCCTAAAGATAGTTTGTGTCTTTACAGCATGTCCTAAAGATAGTTTGTGTCTTTACAGCATGCCCTAAAGATAGTTTGTGTCTTTACAGCATGTCCTAAAGATAGTTTGTGTCTTTACATCATGCCCTACAGATAGTTTGTGTCTTTACAGCATGTCCTAAAGATAGTTTGTGTCTTTACATCATGCCCTAAAGATAGTTTGTGTCTTTACATCATGTCCTAAAGATAGTTTGTGTCTTTACATCATGTCCTAAAGATAGTTTGTGTCTTTACATCATGCCCTAAAGATAGTTTGTGTCTTTACATCATGCCCTATAGATAGTTTGTGTCTTTACATCATGTCCTAAAGATAGTTTGTGTCTTTACATCATGCCCTAAAGATAGTTTGTGTCTTTACATCATGCCCTATAGATAGTTTGTGTCTTTACATCATGCCCTAAAGATAGTTTGTGTCTTTACAGCATGTCCTAAAGATAGTTTGTGTCTTTACATCATGCCGTAAAGATAGTTCGTGTCTTTACAGCATGTCCTAAAGATAGTTTGTGTCTTTACATCATGCCCTAAAGATAGTTTGTGTCTTTACATCATGCCCTATAGATAGTTTGTGTCTTTACATCATGCCCTATAGATAGTTTGTGTCTTTACAGCATTTCCTAAAGATAATTTGTGTCTTTACAGCATGCCCTAAAGATAGTTCGTGTCTTTACAGCATGTCCTAAAGATAGTTTGTGTCTTTACATCATGCCCTAAAGATAGTTTGTGTCTTTACATCATGTCCTAAAGATAGTTTGTGTCTTTACATCATGCCCTAAAGATAGTTTGTGTCTTTACATCATGTCCTATAGATAGTTTGTGTCTTTACATCATGTCCTAAAGATAGTGTGTGTCTTTACATCATGCCCTAAAGATAGTTTGTGTCTTTACATCATGTCCTAAAGATAGTTTGTGTCTTTACATCATGCCCTAAAGATAGTTTGTGTCTTTACATCATGTCCTAGATATAGTTTGTGTCTTTACATCATGCCCTAAAGATAGTTTGTGTCTTTACATCATGTCCTAAAGATAGTTTGTGTCTTTACATCATGTCCTAAAGATAGTTTGTGTCTTTACATCATGTCCTAAAGATAGTTTGTGTCTTTACATCATGCCCTAAAGATAGTTTGTGTCTTTACATCATGTCCTAAAGATAGTTTGTGTCTTTACATCATGCCCTAAAGATAGTTTGTGTCTTTACAGCATGTCCTAAAGATAGTGTGTGTCTTTACATCATGCCCTATAGATAGTTTGTGTCTTTACATCATGCCCTATAGATAGTTTGTGTCTTTACATCATGCCCTAAAGATAGTTTGTGTCTTTACTTCATGCCCTATAGATAGTTTGTGTCTTTACAGCATGTCCTAAAGATAGTTTGTGTCTTTACATCATGCCCTAAAGATAGTTTGTGTCTTTACAGCATGTCCTAAAGATAGTTTGTGTCTTTACATCATGCCCTAAAGATAGTTTGTGTCTTTACATCATGTCCTAAAGATAGTTTGTGTCTTTACATCATGCCCTAAAGATAGTTTGTGTCTTTACATCATGCCCTAAAGATAGTTTGTGTCTTTACATCATGTCCTAAAGATAGTTTGTGTCTTTACATCATGCCCTAAAGATAGTTTGTGTCTTTACATCATGTCCTAGATATAGTTTGTGTCTTTACATCATGCCCTAAAGATAGTTTGTGTCTTTACATCATGTCCTAAAGATAGTTTGTGTCTTTACATCATGTCCTAGATATAGTTTGTGTCTTTACATCATGCCCTAAAGATAGTTTGTGTCGTTACATCATGTCCTAAAGATAGTTTGTGTCTTTACAGCATGTCCTAAAGATAGTTTGTGTCTTTACATCATGTCCTAAAGATAGTTTGTGTCTTTACATCATGTCCTAAAGATAGTTTGCGTCTTTACAGCATGCCCTAAAGATAGTTTGTGTCTTTACAGCATGTCCTAAAGATAGTTTGTGTCTTTACATCATGCCCTAAAGATAGTTTGTGTCTTTACAGCATGTCCTAAAGATAGTTTGTGTCTTTACATCATGCCCTAAAGATAGTTTGTGTCTTTACATCATGTCCTAAAGATAGTTTGTGTCTTTACATCATGTCCTAAAGATAGTTTGTGTCTTTACATCATGCCCTAAAGATAGTTTGTGTCTTTACATCATGTCCTAAAGATAGTTTGTGTCTTTACATCATGCCCTAAAGATAGTTTGTGTCTTTACATCATGTCCTAGATATAGTTTGTGTCTTTACATCATGCCCTAAAGATAGTTTGTGTCGTTACATCATGTCCTAAAGATAGTTTGTGTCTTTACAGCATGTCCTAAAGATAGTTTGTGTCTTTACATCATGTCCTAAAGATAGTTTGTGTCTTTACATCATGTCCTAGATATAGTTTGTGTCTTTACATCATGCCCTAAAGATAGTTTGTGTCGTTACATCATGTCCTAAAGATAGTTTGTGTCTTTACAGCATGTCCTAAAGATAGTTTGTATCTTTACATCATGTCCTAAAGATAGTTTGTGTCTTTACATCATGTCCTAAAGATAGTTTGCGTCTTTACAGCATGCCCTAAAGATAGTTTGTGTCTTTACATCATGCCCTAAAGATAGTTTGTGTCTTTACATCATGCCCTATAGATAGTTTGTGTCTTTACATCATGCCCTATAGATAGTTTGTGTCTTTACAGCATGTCCTAAAGATAGTTTGTGTCTTTACAGCATGCCCTAAAGATAGTTCGTGTCTTTACAGCATGTCCTAAAGATAGTTTGTGTCTTTACATCATGCCCTAAAGATAGTTTGTGTCTTTACATCATGTCCTAAAGATAGTTTGTGTCTTTACATCATGCCCTAAAGATAGTTTGTGTCTTTACATCATGTCCTATAGATAGTTTGTGTCTTTACATCATGTCCTAAAGATAGTGTGTGTCTTTACATCATGCCCTATAGATAGTTTGTGTCTTTACAGCATGTCCTAGATATAGTTTGTGTCTTTACATCATGCCCTAAAGATAGTTTGTGTCTTTACATCATGTCCTAAAGATAGTTTGTGTCTTTACAGCATGTCCTAAAGATAGTTTGTGTCTTTACATCATGTCCTAAAGATAGTTTGTGTCTTTACATCATGCCCTAAAGATAGTTTGTGTCTTTACATCATGCCCTAAAGATAGTTTGTGTCTTTACATCATGTCCTAAAGATAGTTTGTGTCTTTACATCATGCCCTAAAGATAGTTTGTGTCTTTACATCATGCCCTAAAGATAGTTTGTGTCTTTACATCATGCCCTAAAGATAGTTTGTGTCTTTACATCATGTCCTAAAGATAGTTTGTGTCTTTACAGCATGTCCTAAAGATATTTTGTGTCTTTACAGCATGCCCTAAAGATAGTTTGTGTCTTTACAGCATGTCCTAAAGATAGTTTGTGTCTTTACATCATGCCCTAAAGATAGTTTGTGTCTTTACATCATGTCCTAAAGATAGTTTGTGTCTTTACATCATGCCCTAAAGATAGTTTGTGTCTTTACATCATGTCCTATAGATAGTTTGTGTCTTTACATCATGCCCTAAAGATAGTTTGTGTCTTTACATCATGTCCTAAAGATAGTTTGTGTCTTTACATCATGCCCTAAAGATAGTTTGTGTCTTTACATCATGTCCTAAAGATAGTTTGTGTCTTTACATCATGTCCTAAAGATAGTTTGTGTCTTTACATCATGCCCTAAAGATAGTTTGTGTCTTTACATCATGCCCTATAGATAGTTTGTGTCTTTACATCATGCCCTATAGATAGTTTGTGTCTTTACAGCATGTCCTAAAGATAGTTTGTGACTTTACAGCATGCCCTAAAGATAATTCGTGTCTTTACAGCATGTCCTAAAGATAGTTTGTGTCTTTACATCATGCCCTATAGATAGTTTGTGTCTTTACATCATGCCCTATAGATAGTTTGTGTCTTTACATCATGCCCTATAGATAGTTTGTGTCTTTACTTCATGCCCTAAAGATAGTTTGTGTCTTTACAGCATGTCCTAAAGATAGTTTGTGTCTTTACATCATGTCCTAAAGATAGTTTGCGTCTTTACAGCATGCCCTAAAGATAGTTTGTGTCTTTACATCATGCCCTAAAGATAGTTTGTGTCTTTACATCATGCCCTATAGATAGTTTGTGTCTTTACATCATGCCCTATAGATAGTTTGTGTCTTTACAGCATGTCCTAAAGATAGTTTGTGTCTTTACAGCATTCCCTAAAGATAGTTCGTGTCTTTACAGCATGTCCTAAAGATAGTTTGTGTCTTTACATCATGTCCTAAAGATAGTTTGTGTCTTTACATCATGTCCTAAAGATAGTTTGCGTCTTTACAGCATGCCCTAAAGATAGTTTGTGTCTTTACATCATGCCCTAAAGATAGTTTGTGTCTTTACATCATGTCCTAAAGATAGTTTGCGTCTTTACAGCATGCCCTAAAGATAGTTTGTGTCTTTACATCATGCCCTAAAGATAGTTTGTGTCTTTACATCATGCCCTATAGATAGTTTGTGTCTTTACATCATGCCCTATAGATAGTTTGTGTCTTTACATCATGCCCTATAGATAGTTTGTGTCTTTACATCATGCCCTATAGATAGTTTGTGTCTTTACAGCATGTCCTAAAGATAGTTTGTGTCTTTACAGCATGCCCTAAAGATAGTTCGTGTCTTTACAGCATGTCCTAAAGATAGTTTGTGTCTTTACATCATGCCCTAAAGATAGTTTGTGTCTTTACATCATGTCCTAAAGATAGTTTGTGTCTTTACATCATGCCCTAAAGATAGTTTGTGTCTTTACATCATGTCCTATAGATAGTTTGTGTCTTTACATCATGTCCTAAAGATAGTGTGTGTCTTTACATCATGCCCTAAAGATAGTTTGTGTCTTTACATCATGTCCTAAAGATAGTTTGTGTCTTTACATCATGCCCTAAAGATAGTTTGTGTCTTTACATCATGTCCTAGATATAGTTTGTGTCTTTACATCATGCCCTAAAGATAGTTTGTGTCTTTACATCATGCCCTAAAGATAGTTTGTGTCTTTACATCATGTCCTAAAGATAGTTTGTGTCTTTACATCATGTCCTAAAGATAGTTTGTGTCTTTACATCATGTCCTAAAGATAGTTTGTGTCTTTACATCATGCCCTAAAGATAGTTTGTGTCTTTACATCATGTCCTAAAGATAGTTTGTGTCTTTACATCATGCCCTAAAGATAGTTTGTGTCTTTACAGCATGTCCTAAAGATAGTTTGTGTCTTTACATCATGCCCTATAGATAGTTTGTGTCTTTACATCATGCCCTATAGATAGTTTGTGTCTTTACATCATGCCCTAAAGATAGTTTGTGTCTTTACTTCATGCCCTATAGATAGTTTGTGTCTTTACAGCATGTCCTAAAGATAGTTTGTGTCTTTACATCATGCCCTAAAGATAGTTTGTGTCTTTACAGCATGTCCTAAAGATAGTTTGTGTCTTTACATCATGCCCTAAAGATAGTTTGTGTCTTTACATCATGTCCTAAAGATAGTTTGTGTCTTTACATCATGCCCTAAAGATAGTTTGTGTCTTTACATCATGCCCTAAAGATAGTTTGTGTCTTTACATCATGTCCTAAAGATAGTTTGTGTCTTTACATCATGCCCTAAAGATAGTTTGTGTCTTTACATCATGTCCTAGATATAGTTTGTGTCTTTACATCATGCCCTAAAGATAGTTTGTGTCTTTACATCATGTCCTAAAGATAGTTTGTGTCTTTACATCATGTCCTAGATATAGTTTGTGTCTTTACATCATGCCCTAAAGATAGTTTGTGTCGTTACATCATGTCCTAAAGATAGTTTGTGTCTTTACAGCATGTCCTAAAGATAGTTTGTGTCTTTACATCATGTCCTAAAGATAGTTTGTGTCTTTACATCATGTCCTAAAGATAGTTTGCGTCTTTACAGCATGCCCTAAAGATAGTTTGTGTCTTTACATCATGCCCTAAAGATAGTTTGTGTCTTTACATCATGTCCTAGATATAGTTTGTGTCTTTACATCATGCCCTAAAGATAGTTTGTGTCTTTACATCATGTCCTAAAGATAGTTTGTGTCTTTACATTATGTCCTAGATATAGTTTGTGTCTTTACATCATGCCCTAAAGATAGTTTGTGTCGTTACATCATGTCCTAAAGATGGTTTGTGTCTTTACAGCATGTCCTAAAGATAGTTTGTGTCTTTACATCATGTCCTAAAGATAGTTTGTGTCTTTACATCATGTCCTAAAGATAGTTTGCGTCTTTACAGCATGCCCTAAAGATAGTTTGTGTCTTTACATCATGCCCTAAAGATAGTTTGTGTCTTTACATCATGCCCTATAGATAGTTTGTGTCTTTACATCATGCCCTATAGATAGTTTGTGTCTTTACAGCATGTCCTAAAGATAGTTTGTGTCTTTACAGCATGCCCTAAAGATAGTTCGTGTCTTTACAGCATGTCCTAAAGATAGTTTGTGTCTTTACATCATGCCCTAAAGATAGTTTGTGTCTTTACATCATGTCCTAAAGATAGTTTGTGTCTTTACATCATGCCCTAAAGATAGTTTGTGTCTTTACATCATGTCCTATAGATAGTTTGTGTCTTTACATCATGTCCTAAAGATAGTGTGTGTCTTTACATCATGCCCTAAAGATAGTTTGTGTCTTTACATCATGTCCTAAAGATAGTTTGTGTCTTTACATCATGCCCTAAAGATAGTTTGTGTCTTTACATCATGTCCTAGATATAGTTTGTGTCTTTACATCATGCCCTAAAGATAGTTTGTGTCTTTACATCATGTCCTAAAGATAGTTTGTGTCTTTACATCATGTCCTAAAGATAGTTTGTGTCTTTACATCATGTCCTAAAGATAGTTTGTGTCTTTACATCATGCCCTAAAGATAGTTTGTGTCTTTACAGCATGTCCTAAAGATAGTTTGTGTCTTTACATCATGTCCTAAAGATAGTTTGTGTCTTTACATCATGTCCTAAAGATAGTTTGCGTCTTTACAGCATGCCCTAAAGATAGTTTGTGTCTTTACATCATGCCCTAAAGATAGTTTGTGTCTTTACATCATGCCCTATAGATAGTTTGTGTCTTTACATCATGCCCTATAGATAGTTTGTGTCTTTACATCATGCCCTATAGATAGTTTGTGTCTTTACATCATGCCCTAAAGATAGTTTGTGTCTTTACTTCATGCCCTATAGATAGTTTGTGTCTTTACAGCATGTCCTAAAGATAGTTTGTGTCTTTACATCATGCCCTAAAGATAGTTTGTGTCTTTACAGCATGTCCTAAAGATAGTTTGTGTCTTTACATCATGCCCTAAAGATAGTTTGTGTCTTTACATCATGTCCTAAAGATAGTTTGTGTCTTTACATCATGCCCTAAAGATAGTTTGTGTCTTTACATCATGCCCTAAAGATAGTTTGTGTCTTTACATCATGTCCTAAAGATAGTTTGTGTCTTTACATCATGCCCTAAAGATAGTTTGTGTCTTTACATCATGTCCTAGATATAGTTTGTGTCTTTACATCATGCCCTAAAGATAGTTTGTGTCTTTACATCATGTCCTAAAGATAGTTTGTGTCTTTACATCATGTCCTAGATATAGTTTGTGTCTTTACATCATGCCCTAAAGATAGTTTGTGTCGTTACATCATGTCCTAAAGATAGTTTGTGTCTTTACATCATGTCCTAAAGATAGTTTGTGTCTTTACATCATGTCCTAAAGATAGTTTGTGTCTTTACATCATGTCCTAAAGATAGTTTGCGTCTTTACAGCATGCCCTAAAGATAGTTTGTGTCTTTACATCATGCCCTAAAGATAGTTTGTGTCTTTACATCATGTCCTAAAGATAGTGTGTGTCTTTACATCATGCCCTAAAGATGGTTTGTGTCTTTACATCATGTCCTAAAGATAGTTTGTGTCTTTACATCATGCCCTAAAGATAGTTTGTGTCTTTACATCATGTCCTAGATATAGTTTGTGTCTTTACATCATGCCCTAAAGATAGTTTGTGTCTTTACATCATGTCCTAAAGATAGTTTGTGTCTTTACATCATGTCCTAAAGATAGTTTGTGTCTTTACATCATGTCCTAAAGATAGTTTGTGTCTTTACATCATGCCCTAAAGATAGTTTGTGTCTTTACATCATGTCCTAAAGATAGTTTGTGTCTTTACATCATGCCCTAAAGATAGTTTGTGTCTTTACAGCATGTCCTAAAGATAGTTTGTGTCTTTACATCATGTCCTAAAGATAGTTTGTGTCTTTACATCATGTCCAAAAGATAGTTTGTGTCTTTACATCATGTCCTAAAGATAGTTTGTGTCTTTACATCATGTCCTAAAGATAGTTTGTGTCTTTACATCATGTCCTAAAGATAGTTTGTGTCTTTACAGCATGTCCTAAAGATAGTTTGTGTCTTTACATCATGCCCTATAGATAGTTTGTGTCTTTACATCATGTCCTAAAGATAGTTTGTGTCTTTACATCATGTCCTAAAGATAGTTTGTGTCTTTACATCATGCCATAAAGATAGTTTGTGTCTTTACATCATGTCCTAAAGATAGTTTGTGTCTTTACATCATGCCCTAAAGATAGTTTGTGTCTTTACATCATGCCCTATAGATAGTTTGTGTCTTTACATCATGCCCTATAGATAGTTTGTGTCTTTACATCATGTCCTAGATATAGTTTGTGTCTTTACATCATGCCCTAAAGATAGTTTGTGTCTTTACGTCATGTCCTAGATATAGTTTGTGTCTTTACATCATGTCCTGAAGATAGTTTGTGTCTTTACATCATGTCCTAAAGATAGTTTGTGTCTTTACATCATGTCCTAAAGATAGTTTGTGTCTTTACATCATGTCCTAAAGATAGTTTGTGTCTTTACAGCATGTCCTAGCTGGTAATTTGTGTCTTTACCAACTTTCCCCAGCTGATAAGTTGTATAATTACCAACTTGCCATAGCTGGTAATTTTAGTATTTATTCAGCTATGCACATCTTTATCAAGTTATCTGTGTTAAAAATGACCACAAAATATTTTTTATCAGAAGAGATTGAAATACACTGGTAAATGAAAATAAAATAGAATTTCTTTGAAAAGGTAAAAATAAAACCGTATTAAGGAACAGTGTATATATTGTTGTACTTCATCTCACAGTCACTGTGTAGATATCAAAGCTTTTTACTTGTAGTAACATATACTGATATAGATTATAGATATTGACATTACACACATGGCATTTGAAAATTATGTACATTTTGTACATGAAGATGGCTTAATTTAATTGGTGAAATATAATCTGAAAACCTGAAATGGAGTCCATGTGATACAAAATCATGATCAATGTAATTTTAAACTTAATAAAGTTTATTTTAGTCTGGTCAGACACTCTGCCAATAAAAATGTAGTTTTTTTCATCGGTTTGAATTTATATTATTTAAATGTCTGATTTGTCCTTGGTATATATTTTTTTATGTTTCCATGACATCCATAAAGATATATACGAGTTTTTTCGTTATTATCTTTAATCTATAATATGAATGATTATATACCAGTATTCTATTTCATCTTTATGATGTCTAGGAATACTGATGGTTAATAACCACTGTACTAGTAAATCAATAATACATCTAATGACCAAATACAGAAAACACAGCAATACATAGTAATGTACAAGCCTGGATGGCTGAGTGGCTAAAGTTATTGATTTCTGACCACAAATCTAACATCACTTGCATGGGTTCACAGCTGATTCCAATCTCTAGTGTTAACATGTGGTTTAGTCACCTGTTGTGTTACTGTTAAAAGGGAGGAGAACTCAGGTGTTCTGGAAGGGCATGGCTTCCTACTCCACTAGTGGCACCTGTTGTGTTACTGTTAAAAGGGAGGAGAACTCAGGTGTTCTGGAAGGGCATGGCTTCCTACTCCACTAATGGCACCTGTTGTGTTACTGTTAAAAGGGAGGAGAACGCAGGTGTTCTGGAAGGGCATGGATTCCTACTCCACTAGTGGCACCTGTTGTGTTACTGTTAAAAGGGAGGAGAACTCAGGTGTTCTGGAAGGGCATGGCTTCCTACTCCACTAATGGCACCTGTTGTGTTACTGTTAAAAGGGAGGAGAACTCAGGTGTTCTGGAAGGGCATGGCTTCCTACTCCACTAGTGGCACCTGTTGTGTTACTGTTAAAAGGGAGGAGAACTCAGGTGTTCTGGAAGGGCATGGCTTCCTACTCCACTAGTGGCACCTGTTGTGTTACTGTTAAAAGGGAGGAGAACTCAGGTGTTCTGGAAGGGCATGGCTTCCTACTCCACTAGTGGCACCTGTTGTGTTACTGTTAAAAGGGAGGAGAACGCAGGTGTTCTGGAAGGGCATGGATTCCTACTCCACTAGTGGCACCTGTTGTGTTACTGTTAAAAGGGAGGAGAACTCAGGTGTTCTGGAAGGGCATGGCTTCCTACTCCACTAGTGGCACCTGTTGTGTTACTGTTAAAAGGGAGGAGAACGCAGGTGTTCTGGAAGGGCATGGCTTCCTACTCCACTAGTGGCACCTGTTGTGTTACTGTTAATCTACATGAACATCATCAGTATATGTAAATAAATACAAAATCGTCCTGTCAATCTTATAATGATACATGTCCACTAGTGGCACCTGTTCACCTGTTGTGTTACTGTTAAAAGGGAGGAGAACTCAGGTGTTCTGGAAGGGCATGGCTTCCTACTCCACTAGTGGCACCTGTTGTGTTACTGTTAAAAGGGAGGAGAACTCAGGTGTTCTGGAAGGGCATGGCTTCCTACTCCACTAGTGGCACCTGTTGTGTTACTGTTAAAAGGGAGGAGAACGCAGGTGTTCTGGAAGGGCATGGATTCCTACTCCACTAGTGGCACCTGTTGTGTTACTGTTAAAAGGGAGGAGAACTCAGGTGTTCTGGAAGGGCTGTTGTGTTACTGTTAAAAGGGAGGAGAACTCAGGTGTTCTGGAAGGGCATGGCTTCCTACTCCACTAGTAGCACCTGTTGTGTTACTGTTAAAAGGGAGGAGAACTCAGGTGTTCTGGAAGGGCATGGCTTCCTACTCCACTAGTGGCACCTGTTGTGTTACTGTTAATCTACATGAACATCATCAGTATATGTAAATAAATACAAAATCGTCCTGTCAATCTTATAATGATACATGTCCATTTTTTTGACAATATGACTTATGAGTATCAGTGACTTTAATTGTCAATGGTGTATCTCCCTATGTAAGCCATATAACGAAATATACTGGCTTAAGACAATTTGAGAAGTGTTATTATACAAATACAGCCTTTCTATGAAGTCGATACAAGTTTATATCGACCTAAGAGATGTATATCGACCGAGGACGTAGTCCGAGGTCGATATACATCTCTAGGTCGATATACAACTTGTATCGACTGAATAGAAAGGCTGTATTTTTTATATTATTAATTGATAATTTTACTGTCATTTGATTTGTTCAATGCCCATCACATATTTTTTATATTATTAATTGCCATGCAAAACATGAAACAGAAGCTCTACAAATGGATATTCATCCGGGACTAGGTGTACTTGCTACTGGAAACTAGAACTAAAGTAAGACAACGGAAACAAAATGTGCACAGACGACGACGACTGCGCCATACCATAATACGACCTCAAAATTTTTGCGGTCGTATAAAAATAATTTAAGACCCAAACTTGAACAACAAACAATCTATTCAACAGGAATAACAATAAAACAAAAATGTATGTAGTGACATGAATGATAATCATTTCCTAGGGAAAATGTTATAGTTTATGATGATATTTTGACAATTAATAATCATTGGTACAGGAAATTGACACATCGACTTAGAAATGGGTACATTACTACATGTTTCTTGTGCAGGAATATCAAGAGATTAAAGAAAGTCATCTACACCATCATTGTCAGGTAACAGATCATTAAATACGGTCTCTGTCTGCAAACTTGACAGTGCTTGAAGTTCAAATGAGTTGCCAAATGCAGTACCAGAATCATGTTCAATCGTTAAACGTCATGAAAATATTGGAATTTTTTAATCTATTTTTAGTAACCGTGCAATCCGCAAAAGTCAATCTGCTAAAATACAGAACACCACGTGATGGGCATTGAACAAATCAAATGACCGTAAAATTATCAATTAATAATATAATGTTATATCTCCAATGTTTTTATTCAACTACCCAAACTTTGACCTCTGATATCTCCATTTCTACAAAAATGGACATGTATCATTATAAGATTGACACGATGAAATAACATAAATAAAACATAAACTTCCTATAAAACAAATCAAGACAGGCTATAAAGATTCTTAATGTAAAAGAAATATGGCATTTTCTAAACATGGGACATTCATTCACATTCTGCCATATGAATGTTGTGTGTGTATAACCACTGAAATACAATATGATTTTTTGTTGTTGCAGTTCTACATCTTAAGGTGGCCATGAGGTTTTAAATAATAGTCACAAGACAATTGAAAATATGGAATGTCCTATATATTTATTGAATCACATGACTCAATGACAGTGTCATAAATATTAGTATTTTTTTTTCTGTATTGAGATCCAACTTAAAAATGACATGCATGCATTATACATGTATATATAGTTTTGACATATTAACTTTGATTTACAGGATTATTAGATGACCAGGAGACAACAGCAGCGTTCTTTAAAGGATCAAAGGCTTTGGATGTTGAACCTAATCACAACACTATACCTAATGGTGTCAAGAATAAAGCTAAGAATGGTGTCATCAGTTTACCTTTACAAGGTGATGATGATGATAATGATGAATTTTAACAGCCCAGAAATAGTATATAGCTGTTAGGTCAAGCCGAGTGACTTCATTTTAATTACATAATGTCAAACTTCTGACTACCATTTAAACTTCCTCATCTGTCATGGTTATATATAGAAGAACAAATTTAATATAATTTAAAAGTCGTGAATTTGTGTTTTAAAAAAAAATTAATTGTTATACCCCCCGCAACGAAGTTGTAGCGGGGTATTCTGGTTTCACCATGTCCGTCCGTCTGTAGACAAATCCTATGTTGTACGATAACTTGAGTTGTGTTTCTTAGAATCTTTTAAAATTTTATCAGCTGTTTACTGGTGAAGAGAGGAGGATCCTTTTCTTTTTTGACGATTTTCACTCTTGCCGTTCCAGAGTTATTGGACTTGATATGACAGAAAATAGGATTTTTACCCTATGTCGTATGATAACTTAAGTAGTGTTTCTCAGAATGTTTTGAAATATTATCAGCAGCTTACCGGTGAAGAGAGGAGGATCCCTTTCATTTTTGACGATTTTCATTTATATTTGTTTTGCCACTTGAGATCTAGTGATTAAGAAGGGAGGGTTGTAATACCATTAACTGGTTTACTCCAGAAGTTCTGGATTTATCTAGAATATGAAATTGTATTCTACTGCCAAGGATTATTGTATACATTTATTTTTTTGTGTTAGTTTTGTTAGGTGTGTTCACTAAATACCTACTAATATATTAGTATGGTTCTTAAATCTTTAAGTAAATCTGTGATTTTACTGTCTCAAATATAGATTTAGCGGTGATAGATATTATTTTAGAGGAACAGGTAAACTTGGTATTTGTGACAGTAAAATCGTAGATTGATGAATGAAAATATTGAAATAAAGCATTTTTTCCCTTTTAAATGCAAAAGTACTTAAAATATATTTGTTTTAAGTATCATTTTTGTTGTCTGTGGCTGTGCCAGACATTCTGACTACTGGTAGCAATTTTTTTCCATGTTAAATTTTGAGCATAAATCAAGTAATAACAGAGATCTTGCAATGTAAGGGCATTTTAATAGTATTCCTAATGTTAGATATACCAGTAAGTCATATTTTAGGAAGGAATAAAGGCAATATGACATTCATTGCATGAATACTGTTATTTTGTATGGTGTCTGATTTTCTATTTATAGTAGTATCAACAATGTTCAACAGTGTCAAGATATGATGTATTGAAAATCAAGGGAAGCAATCCCTTATATACCCCTGTTGCTGGGTTATGTTGGTTTTCAACCATCCGGAACTCCTCGCGCCTTTCCCCAAGTGAAAAAACAAGCTCGGATATGAATGTATTGATATACGTTAAAATGCTGGTTAATCGGCCAGGGTTGTGAAGAGGAAGAGAAAATAATCCTTTCCCCAAAAAAATAAAAAGTATTTTATAACATAATTTCATATCAAATTTTATCTATATTATTGCCCAAGTAAGCATTAGAAATATAAAATCGATAAATAAAACTAATAATTATCTAAAATTTGACATTGACCTTGTCCTCTAATATGTAATCAAACAAGCATGGAGTTTTGGCATTTGCACACATTAGATCAATTATCATGACTTCAAGCCAATCAGTCTTTGATATTTCTTCTTAATACTGCATGCTTAGACTGTTAGCAGATAAATATCAACATGTAATCACCTAATTTCTCCTATGCGAATCCTTGATGACTGAATCCCACGATTCTTGGATGACGGTCCTCCATTGTTATATCATGTGATTTCATAAGTCACACGGTACAAAGAATACTATTCATATCCGAGCTTGTTTTTTCACTTGGGGAAAGGTGCGAGGAGTTCCGGATGGGTTTTCAACAAGGGAGATAACTTTTTAAAAATTAATTTCTTGTTAAGGAACAAAATTAAGAAGTTGAATTACAGAATCATTGATGTTAAGCATAATAGTTTAATAAAATATTACCTGTTGACAAGTTATATAATACATATTTAGTTTGATGTAGATAGTGATATATTTTGAACACTTTTGAGGTAATTTTTATATGATGGCAATTTATTTTGAACAAAACCATTTTATGCGATATTGCAACATATATTGAACAAGGTAATATTTTTTAATGATTTTGATTAGATGGTATTTTGAACAAGGTAATTTTTTTTATGATTTTCTATTTAGATTAGATGTCATTTTGAACAAGCTAATTTTTTTAAGATTTTGATTAGATCATGAACAAGCTAATTTTTTTATGATTTTGATTGGATGTCATTTTGAACAAGCTAATTTTTTTATGATTTTGAATAGATGGCATTTTGAACAAGCTAATTTTAGATGATGCCGTAAAATATTGGAACAAGGTCATTTTATGTGAAATGGTAGCATATTTTGAACAAAGTCATTTATGTGACATTGTGAAATATAATGAACAAGGTATTTTTTTATGATATGACATCATAGATATTTTGAACAAGGTAATCTTTAGTTGATATGGAAACAAGATCATTTAATGTGATATTTTAACATGCTTAGTTATTTATTCAGCATTTTCAAAAGATTACAGATTCTGAGAAAAAGTTTGATTGTAACTATTCATTGTTGATAAAAGATTCCTAGTCAAGTTTGGAATACAATTTACCATTCATATTTTGGCTTATTTAGCTAGGAAAAGTTTTTATTACCTCCCTTTACAATAGATACAAATATCTATACAATACATGTAGTTATACAAATTAAAAAGTTCATATACACAATTACACATCTGTAAAGTTCATATACACAATTACACATCTGTAAAGGGAAATAAACCACAAATTGCTCAGTTCAGTTTTGTGATACTTTAAAAATGAAATTTAATTTATAAAAAAAAATGTGATACAAATCTCAAGGGTATGCATTTTGTCATTTTTTAAATTCTCACTGCTTCAATGTCTATATTTTTGCTTTAACATTGCTCATAAGAAACATATATTATACTATTGATAAAGAACATGCATTGTTTAATATGGAAATGCAGAAAATATAGATATACAAAATGTATGATGTGAATATTCTTCATTCATGTAACTTATTAATTGTTCAGAACATTAGGTAAATATTATTTTTTTAAAAGAACATAACGTAACCAAAATTAGAAATAGTGACCACAATGTGCTGACTAAAAAAGGAAGATATTTAAAAGTTCTTAGAAATTAGTGATTATGCCCAACATATAAAATTCTGGATGACAAATATGCTTTCTTTTACACAACAAAGATCATATTATTTAATGGCTTTCTGGTTACAAAATATTCACCTGTCATTAGGTTTCTGTTATTATTATTATTTTTTTTTTGTCTACATGTGGTGGGTTATCAACAATTAAATAAATAAACCCTGAAAAAAATCCTGATTAACAAGATATATATCAACCATTTAATTAAAAACTTATTATTAAATGTAAAGGTATTATCATGGCAATTTAACAGACAAAATGAAAATCTGGTGTTTGTCCTATTTTAATTTACACTTTAAGGCTTAACTGATATGTTATGATAATTTGATGGAGGTTTGTACAATGTATTCCTGGATTCTCAACAATGATGACAAATATGGGTAATGTGATCTTCAATTTTAAAAAAACCTTGCATATCAATATACAGTGAGACTTGTCTAAACCGAACCTTCATGTGACCAACTTTTGCACTTGGAATAGAAAGATGTTTGGTTTATACAGGTTTAATTAAGAAGATTTTGTGTATTGAGACTTATGTATCGTTTGGTTTATACAGGTTTAATTAAGAAGATTTTGTGTATTGAGACTTATGTATCGTTTGGTTTATACAGGTTTAATTAAGAAGATTTTGTGTATTGAGACTTATGTATCGTTTGGTTTATACAGGTTTAATTAAGAAGATTTTGTGTATTGAGACTTATGTATCGTTTGGTTTATGCAGGATTTGGTTAAGAAGATTTTGTGTATTGAGACTTATGTATCGTTTGGTTTATGCAGGATTTGGTTTAAACAGGATTCACTGTATATCTTATCATTGAAATTTACTTTGAAGTGGAAATGCCAATTTTATTAAAGAATGGAGTTAATTTTGTCTATTACCTACAGAGAAGTGTCTGAAAAAAGGACTCACTCCCTGGTAAATTGATATATGACTATATTAATCTTGTTTACAATCTACAGTATATTTTGGTAAGATAAAACTTCTGTCTTTCATGTAAAGGTACATATCAATTTTAATTATTTGTCTTTTTATATTAATTATCTTATTATTGTCTAATTGTTTCTTATATTTACAATGTATTGTTATAATTATGAAACTAGTTGTACATATTTACCACGACTTGTTTCTATAAATTCAGATAAAAATAGTTTCAGTCAATTTCCATCACATTTAATTTATTCTGATTATAAAATGATTGCAGTAAATTTTATTTAGATGTACATATTTTGTATTTTTTATTATTATAATTCACACATAATTTAGCACAAGGTGTCAAAATTTCATATAATTGATGATTTATAAATTTGCATTTTTTATCTTTTTACACAATGATATCTATAATTAAGTTACAAAGGTGATACAAACATATTATTGCTGATTTCTGAAGTATCTCGGTGACGTTATTCTGATGTCACTGACATTACTTTGATAAATCGTCTATAAATATACTATTGTTGATATGTTTTGTTCGAAATGGACTTCTCATGGCATCTCACATCTCGGGCTTCACCTTTGATGTGATATTGCTTTATCATTTGATAGTTTAATTGCTTTATCATTTTATACAATATTGCTTTATCATTTGATACAATATTGCTTTATCATTTGATACAATATTTCTTTATCATTTGATACAATAATACTTTATCATTTGATACAATAATTACTTTATCATTTGATACAATATTGCTTTATCATTTGATACAATATTTCTTTATCATTTGATACAATAATGCTTTATCATTTGATACAATAATTACTTTATCATTTGATACAATATTGCTTTATCATTTGATACAATATTTCTTTATCATTTGATACAATAATGCTTTATCATTTGATACAATAATTGCTTTATCATTTGATACAATAATTGCTTTATCATTTGATACAATATTGCTTTATCATTTGATACAATAATTGCTTTATCATTTGATACAATAATTGCTTTATCATTTGATACAATATTGCTTTATCATTTGACAAAATAATAGCTTTATCATTTGATACCATAATTGCTTTATCATTTGATACAATACTGCTGTATCATTTGATACAATACTGCTTTATCATTTGATACAATAATTGCTTCATCATTTTATACCATATTTCATTATCATTTGATACAATAATTGCTTTATCATTTGATACAATATTACTTTATCATTTGATACAATATTGCTAATATCATTTGATACAGTATTTCTTTATCATTTGATACAATAATTGCTTTATCATGTGTTACAATGTGTATTATTTCCTCTATGTTTTATGTACAATACAATCTTTATTATTATATTTAGTGCTATAGCTGTATATTTTGGCATCAGCTGAATGAACCTTTTAATTTTAATGTATATAATTACAGGGTATAGGGAATCCTAAGTTTTCTGAAGAAATGAACAAATTAGTATTGAAACCGAGAACAAATTATTTGTTATATATAAAATACAATCTGATTAAAACTATATCTTATATATACCATGCTACATTAACATTTGATGCAGCTTCCTCTAACTTTCATCTAGATAAAAATTAGTATTTTCTTGAGCTTTGAGTTAAACTGAAACCTGCTGTCAAGATTTTTCCACCATCTGTTTTTTAATTGGTTAATCTACAATTCATATGTACACCTTATAGTCATAAAACTTTAAAGCAGTCTTCACGCTTAACTTTTTACCTTACAAGCCCACCAGGCCTGTAAGTTCAAATATTTACAGGCCCACCATCAATTCTACAGGCCCGAATTTGAAAACTACATTGATGACCATTAATTAAAACCACCAAAACTCAAAACATGATGATGTACCAAATATTATGTGGACATGTCAATTATGCATTAGGTAAGACCAGAATGCAAGTAAAAAAACCAAAAAGACACTTTATTTTGGATTCATGTTAATATTAATCTCCTGAAAATTCTAAAATCATATTGTCAATAGCATCCTCAGTATATTCCATATCATCACTGTCCACCTCCTCCTCATCATCACAACCAATATTGTTATAAGACTTATAGCAAAAACTTGTGGTGTCATCATTGCGTGTGACATATAATTTGGTGACAATTTTTAATATGTACCCCCCCCCCCTCCTTTTTAAAAAAAAAATATCATTATGCTTTGAATTAATACCACACAAAATGCAAAAAGTCATATTTGTGTAGCCTTCAGCAGAAGAAATATGTATATGCCAATTTGCTCAACGGTCCAACTATATATAGATAGCTAGGGAATGCAAATATAGCACAAACGTATATTGACACTGACAGTCATAAACTGAAGCAAGTAAAGATTGTAATTATTCTTTGTCAGACCTCAAATCAGAGTGCAAGAATGGAACAAAACTACTGTAGTTCAGTCTATTTTCTAACTGCAGAGGTATTAACGTAGACACAGGTCTGTCAACAACAGTTCTATAAATAGATCGCAATTAATAAAAAAAAAAATACCGATCGGATTTGGAAGTGGATCGAAAAAAATCTGAAGTGTCTCCGTGCATTTCAACGAATTTTGAATGACAAACCTTCTCAAATATGAACATATTATATATGAGAACTCAGACTTTATGTCACAGGATTGAGAAAAAAATAAATCAAAAGTTTGTTTGGTTAAAAGTAGCTTCGATCAACATTTCCCGTAGCACAGTGTCTGATTGCGCCCCCTTTCTCGTGGTGCCATTTTTATTTGATATTGAACAAAATTAAAGTTTCTTTAAACCGAAATGGATTACTTTTCAAGAAAGTCACTTTCAAAATACTTAATGAATACCATAGCATTCAATGAACACGATGTCGATATTTTCATAAATGGCACGTGGCAAAAATACGTAGGCAACATAGGGTGACTCTTCAAAATTACAAGACTACTTGAACTTCACTTATGACGAACGAGAAATCGAAGTCAACCTTCACAAGGCAACTACTTTGCCCTCTAACGTGAGCCCTGCTTCTCGTCCTTTTTTAAAACCTACATGATGGTAAAAATATCAACCAGTCAAATTGCAAAAAACAGACACACCTAAATCTATTTCGAATATCGAAAATTCTTAAAAGGACTTGTTTGCCTACCCATTTTTTGCACTGACTTGGCAGCAACTGAAAACGGAGAACAATAAACTAAATATCTACACACAATATCTTATGAAATCAACTTTTGAAACTACAGTTGACTCTCGTCTCGAACTCGGTTGACTCGAATTTCCGGTTGAGTCGAATTTTTATCGAAGTCCCGAACTTCGTTGTGTATAAATATATACAATTTGACTCCTGTTGAGTCGAATTCGGATGAGTCGAAATTTCGGTTGTCTCGAATAAAAGTTTTGGTCCCGAGATGTAGAAAACCATATTATTTACATTCGTTAAGTCAAATTTATCTGTCAAAACATGTGTATTACCTTGGGATTAAAATCGGATCACAGGTGAAATATCCGGTCATTGACTTTGACATTTTTACCTTAAGCTATTTCACATGTTTATTTTAACAATCTGTCAAATTAATTAGTGATAATATTTGAATTGGCTTGGTATAATCTATTATGACACAGGTTAAATGTGTACAATAACAAATTATCGATTTATAATAAGTGCGCTTGGGTCGGCATACATCAATGATTGTGAAAAGTACACAACGGAAGCGTTTTATCTATTGATTTATTTGTCGGAAATAAATTTTCATTAAAGATGTATAATTTCTCAATTTTGAGAGATTTGAAAAAAATGTTACTCTTAATTAACTGTTGTAATAAAAGGGGAAATCACGTTATTTCTGAGAATTGGCGTTATTTTCGGTCGAGAAAAGTTTTATTTTTATTGAATCAATGCAACAACAACAGATAAACATAATCATACACACAAAAAAAAAAGATATCTAGCAGTTATCAGTCATTCCACAAGATTCAAAGAATTTAACAGAAAAAAAACAGCAACAAAAACATCGAATAAGTTTTAAATCGTTCCGAGAATCGAGACATGCGATGCTGGTTTTAGCTCTTCAAAATTTTGCTCAAGTTGTCTCCCTTTTCGTCGTTAAACAAACTACACTTCCGGTATTTTCATAGCTCCTCTTGAGTCGAACTACGGTTGACTCAAATTTTTTCCATGGTCCCATCGAATTCGAGATAACGAGAGTCAACTGTATATGAGTTTTTTTTCACAGGCCCGTCGGACTTGTGGAACTACTCATTTTATACGCCCGTGTACAATTTTACACGCCACGGGCATCGGACTACTGCCTAATTTTGAAGACTGTTAAAGAACAAGTTTTATACTCCTACTCTAAAATTATCCAACCAGAACACTTTCTATTTTTGATACATTGCTGATTGACTGTGTTTCGAGTACTATCATAAAACTTTTGAGTACAAAGTTTGTACTCTTACTCCAAAATTGTCCAACCAGAACACTGTATATATTTGATAGATTGGTTGTTTTTCGAGTAGTAGTTCAAAAATCAAATTAAAAAGTTGTGTAACCCTCAAGCCTGGTATCAGATGTTAATGTAGTGTATTTATCATAGGATTTTAATCAGATTGATATAAAATGATACTCACACATTTTATTACATTAATATTATCCGTCCCCTTACTACAGTGTATTTAAGACATTGTATGTTATTTAATTATCTCTAATATAATTCTAGTCTAATTAAGGATTGATAGCAATTTTTGTTTGGTTCATGAAGAAATAACCTCAATCAGGTTGTACACACCGTGTAACCTGTGTAGTGGGTTACGCAAGGGTGTGTACAACCTGATTGAGGTTATTTCGAATGACCCGAACAAATAATCTTCTCCTCTGAAACCGCATGGCCAAATGAACTGAAAGTTGGTAGGAAGCGTCTATGGCATGTCCTCTATAAAGATTGCTCATTTCGTCCCGATCCGTTTACAAACATGGCCACCACAGACAATTCTTGTTTCTGATTGGTTGATTTCTAAAAAATCTTCTCCTCTGAAGCCACTTTGCCAAATGAACCGAAACCTGGTAGCAAGCATCCTTGGAAGGTCCTCTATAAAGATTGCTCATTTAGTTCCAATTCGTTAACAAATATGGCCTTAGGCAATTCTTGTTTCTGATTGGTTGATTTCTAAAAAAATCTTCTCCTCTGAAATCGCTTGGCCAAATGAATCGAAACTTGGTAGGAAGCATCTTTGGAAGGTCCTCTATAAAGTTTGCTCATTTAGTTCCGATCCGTTTACAAACATGGCCGCCACAGATAATTTCTTGTTTCAGATTGGTTGATTTAAAAAAAATCTTCTCCTCTGAAGCCACTTTGCCAAATGAACCGAAACCTGGTAGCAAGCATCCTTGGAAGGTCCTCTATAAAGATTGCTCATTTAGTTCCAATTCGTTAACAAATATGGCCTTAGGCAATTCTTGTTTCTGATTGGTTGATTTCTAAAAAAATCTTCTCCTCTGAAATCGCTTGGCCAAATGAATCGAAACTTGGTAGGAAGCATCTTTGGAAGGTCCTCTATAAAGTTTGCTCATTTAGTTCCGATCCGTTTACAAACATGGCCGCCACAGATAATTTCTTGTTTCTGATTGGTTGATTTAAAAAAAATCTTCTCCTGTGAAGCCACTTTGCCAAATGAACCGAAACCTGGTAGCAAGCATCCTTGGAAGGTCCTCTATAAAGATTGCTCATTTCGTCCCGATCCGTTTACAAACATGGCCACCACAGACAATTCTTGTTTCTGATTGGTTGATTTCTAAAAAATCTTCTCCTCTGAAGCCACTTTGCCAAATGAACCGAAACCTGGTAGCAAGCATCCTTGGAAGGTCCTCTATAAAGATTGCTCATTTAGTTCCAATTCGTTAACAAATATGGCCTTAGGCAATTCTTGTTTCTGATTGGTTGATTTCTAAAAAAATCTTCTCCTCTGAAATCGCTTGGCCAAATGAATCGAAACTTGGTAGGAAGCATCTTTGGAAGGTCCTCTATAAAGTTTGCTCATTTAGTTCCGATCCGTTTACAAACATGGCCGCCACAGATAATTTCTTGTTTCTGATTGGTTGATTTAAAAAAAATCTTCTCCTCTGAAGCCACTTTGCCAAATGAACCGAAACCTGGTTGCAAGCATCCTTGGAAGGTCCTCTATAAAGATTGCTCATTTAGTTCCAATTCGTTAACAAATATGGCCTTAGGCAATTCTTGTTTCTGATTGGTTGATTTCTAAAAAAATCTTCTCCTCTGTAACCGCTTGGCCAAATGAATCAAAATTTGGTAGGAAGCATCTGTGAAAGGTCCTCTATAAAGTTTGCTCATTTAGTTCCAATCCATTTACAAACATGGCCGCCACAGGCAATTCTTGTTTCTGATTGGTTGATTTCTAAAAAATCGTCTCCTCTGAAACCGCTTGGCCAAATGAATCGAAACTTGGTAGGAAGCAACCTTGGAAGGTCCTTTATAAAGATTGTTAATTTAGTTCCGATCCGTTAAACAAACATGGCCGCCAAAAGCAATTCTTGTTTCTGATTGGTTGTTTTCTAAAAAATCTTCTCTGAAACCGCTTTGCCAAATGAATCGAAACTTGGTAGGAAACATCCTTGGAAGGTCATCTATAAAGATTGCTCATTTAGTTCCGATCCGTCAATAAACATGGCCGCCACAGGCCATTCTTGTTTCTGATTGGTCGATTTCTAAATATCTTCTTCTCTGTAACGGCTTAGCCAAATGGCCAAAACTTGGTGGGGGTGGGGGCGGTAGCACCTATGGGAGGTTCTGTATTAAGTTTCCTCAAAGCAGAATGAAAGGTGAGCGACACAGGCTCAGTGTGCTGAGCCTCTTAGTTTTGTTATGATATTGAAAAATATATTTATTTTTTCAAAATAAGGCAAATAATCAGAAATAAATTTAGATAACCTCAAAGGTGCCTCATTTAAAGTAAATCACCCGATGACAACGGCACGTGACGCCTTGAGAACGACGTCTATTTTTCAATTCCGTACATTGACAAATAACCTCAACTTTTTAAACCAATCAAAACACATATAAAATGACGTGACTAAAATTTATTTATTTAGAAGTTAAAGATGAAATACTGAACTAAATCATATTATTTATTGAAATAAATAACCAAAATTTGTATATAAAAAAAAAAAAATACTAGCTACCTGCATCATATTTAGAAACCAAAGTCTTGGAAAATAAAGCTTTATTTTTGATATAATAATTAATATTTAAAATTGTTAATTATGTCCAGATTTGACATTTTGTTAAAGTATTGTTATTTAATTTTTATAGTGAATCAAGTAAGATATAAAAATATATTTCTATAATAGTTCTGTTATTTGATCTATATAGTTGCATAATAAAGGGATATATATGATAATAGAATGAGATTATATATATCTTCCTATGTATGTCTGTCACAAAGCTTACCATCATGGCATTCAATAGCTAATCGGTCACATTATCTGAATTCTTTGATTTTAAGGGTTTAATCACTAGTCAGGTTTTCAGCAAGTGTAAAGAGATTTTGGTATTATTAGGAGAAATGGGATATTAAAATTTAAATTGCAGGGCTCTTCATACAGACTTTTAGACTTTGGTGTTGTAATGGCCAATCAGAATACTGTATCCAGTTCATGTGTATGCAGTTTTCCGATTTGATAATTTGGAGTCTTAAAAACAATATCTTAAGATTTTTAGAATAAAAATGAGGATGAAAGTCTTTATTTTGAATTTAGTAAGAGTTTTTACTCAAATTTAGACGATTTGTTCAATAACAAACTGACTAAATTTT
Organism: Bathymodiolus brooksi; assembly: GCA_963680875.1. Classification (NCBI taxonomy): domain Eukaryota; kingdom Metazoa; phylum Mollusca; class Bivalvia; order Mytilida; family Modiolidae; genus Bathymodiolus; species Bathymodiolus brooksi. The sequence goes on from OY804576.1 coordinate 1,720,280, forward strand.
GATATTTTTTAAATTGGTGACTGTAGTCTACTACTGATTGCAACATCTTTCAGAAAAGGATGCTTTATATAATAGCCCATTGGTCCACATCTTGCCAGATACTCAGTTTTAACTGTAGTAAGGTTTGCCTCAATGTGCCATATGTTGGTTTTATTGGAATAAGAAGTAATGTTATTCAAAACGTTCCGTAACATTGTTTTTTTTATAACTTTGGATAAACAAATTTAATATTATATTGTATAGAATTGTTATTGACATTTGCTGTACGTTTCCCCATTTTTGTTTAGGTGAATGTACATAGCAATGTTAATGTCAATCTGCCAGCTTCATTTATTTCATCACTATTATGTTATTCATATAAGTTTTTTTTGCCTATGTAATAGTTAATAACTCCGAGAAGAAAATAATATTTTTAGCCACCTTATATGACTGTTTGGTAACAATACCTATTTGGTTTACATTATGTCAAGTCTGTGATTATATATACTTGGTTTTAATGTCATAATTCTGTATAAACTAAACAAATTGATATGGATGGAAAATTAGAAGCTCACATGAGCCTGTATCACTGTTTGATAACAATACCTGTTTGGTTTACATTATGTGTACTTGGCTTTAATATCATAATTCTGTGTTATATATAGATGAATAGATGTGGATGTAAAACCAGAGGCTCACATTACCTGGTATGTCTTACCATGTTATTCATAGTTTATGTGGATGTAAAACTAGAGGCTAACATAAGCTGGTATATTTTACCTGGTTATTCATATAGTTTGTGTTCTATCAAGACTAGATTTTTAGAAAAAATATTTCAGATCACTGTTGAAAAGGTTTTATATTACAATATAAAATTTTATAATTTAAAATCATCAGAGTTTTATTTTGGTATTCTGATTTCAGACAGTGTATGTAGTTAACAGGAGAATTTCTATACAAGTTGATTTATTTCTGATATCTAACTGTTTGTAAGAATGTGACATAATCATAGTATAACTATTGTATATATCTAAAATAAAAAATGTACATCACAAATTACTGAACATCACAATAATTTACAAATATGCATTAGCTGATGTGAATTACTACCATGGTTATTTGTGATATATGTAAAAGTAGTTAAACTATTTATTACATAGATTTTTACACTTTTGTTAGAGCTAAAAAGACGTTTAAAAAAGGAACTTGTTTCTCATGGTCGATCTCTTAATAATATCTTTGATTGTGACGACTGGTACTGTGACGTCACCTAGTGAAATACAGGTTTCTATTTCTTTGGGTAAAATACTGGTTTTTCTCTCACTCGGAAGTCTCAGTATTTCACAGGGATCTTTGTAATCCAATAAATTATTGTATGTAGTATATAACCAGAGACAAACGACTGTTTGCCAAAGTGTAGTCTTCTCAAATGTTTAAAAATTTAATTCATTATTGACAAGTATTATAGTAAATGAAGAAGTACTTAAGTCATTTGTTTGATTTGAATGATGTTAAGATTATATTTACAATCATGTTTAAATGATCAAATTATGCTCAATACTTTATTGATTGATAACAAAAAATAGTCAACAATTGTGTTTTGTATTTTATATTGGCCTTGATTGAGAAATATCTTTCAAAAGAGACAGCAAGGGTGGTGTAATGGAAGGGTGGTGTAATAGATAGCATGGGTGGTGTAATGGATGCTCTTCTTGAGTGATACTTTTTGTGTTCTGGCCCTGGTCAGGTAAAGACAATAACATTGGTATTTGCTGCTTCTCCACCAACAACAACACAGAGTTAAGGAGTAAGAGAGTAAAGACTGGTTGGAATCAAGATAATGCAAGGAAGTTCAGTGAGTTGAGATGAGAGGTGCTTGTTTGTTTTGTTGATATTGGTGGAATTGATGACCATCACTCTTTAATCTTTTCTTTCATAATCGTCATCATCTTATCAAATGTAACTTGATCTGGCCATGATATTGCTGAAAATTACTCATTTAGCTTTACACAACAATCGCTCATTCAAAGGTTAATATTGCTTTAATGGTATAATAATTTAAAGCTGATCCCCTCATGTGTGGAAGATTGTGGGTTAGATCTCTGTCTGCTCAAATCCAAGGCTACAAAATTAGTATTTGTTATAAAATGTAGATATCAAATTTAGTGTACACAACATGTTTCTGTTGCTTCTAAAAGAAACATGTAGAATTGAGTACAATGTAATGGACAAGTTGGTTTAGAGTCGGGATAATGTGCTAGATTTTGAGTGACATGTCTATCTGCAGATATTTGTTTCAGTGAGCTACAACTGGTACTATATACAAATCCAGCTCAATGTGTTGGTTTAGTCCAAATTAGGCATCATTTCAACAGAAAGTTACATGATCTCACCATTATTTCAACAGAAAGTTACATGACCTCACCATCATTTCAACAGAAAGTTACATGATCACACCATCATTTCAACAGAAAGTTACATGATCTCACCATCATTTCAACAGAAAGTTGCATGATCTCACCATCATTTCAACAGAAAGTTACATGATCTCACCATCATTTCAACAGAAAGTTACATGATCACACCATCATTTCAACAGAAAGTTACATGATCTCACCATCATTTCAACAGAAAGTTGCATGATCTCACCATCATTTAAACAGAAAGTAGCATGATCTCACCATCATTTCAACAGAAAGTTACATGATCTCACCATCATTTCAACAGAAAGTTACATGATCTCACCATCATTTCAACAGAAAGTTACATGATCACACCATCATTTCAACAGAAAGTTACATGATCTCACCATCATTTCAACAGAAAGTTGCATGATCTCACCATCATTTCAACAGAAAGTTACATGATCTCACCATCATTTCAACAGAAAGTTACATGATCACACCATCATTTCAACAGAAAGTTACATGATCTCACCATCATTTCAACAGAAAGTTGCATGATCTCACCATCATTTAAACAGAAAGTTGCATGATCTCACCATCATTTCAACAGAAAGTTACATGATCTCACCATCATTTCAACAGAAAGTTACATGATCTCACCATCATTTCAACAGAAAGTTACATGATCTCACCATCATTTCAACAGAAAGTTACATGATCTCACCATCATTTCAACAGAAAGTTACATGATCTCACCATCATTTCAACAGAAAGTTACATGATCACACCATCATTTCAAAAGAAAGTTACATGATCTCACCATCATTTCAACAGAAAGTTACATGATCTCACCATCATTTCAACAGAAAGTTACATGATCTCACCATCATTTCAACAGAAAGTTACATGATCACACCATCATTTCAAAAGAAAGTTACATGATCTCACCATCATTTCAACAGAAAGTTACATGATCTCACCATCATTTCAACAGCAAGTTACATGATCTCACCATCATTTCAACAGAAAGTTACATGATCTCACCATCATTTCAACAGAAAGTTACATGATCACACCATCATTTCAACAGAAAGTTACATGATCTCACCATCATTTCAACAGCAAGTTACATGATCTCGCCATCATTTCAACAGCAAGTTACATGATCACACCATCATTTCAAAAGAAAGTTACATGATCTCACCATCATTTCAACAGAAAGTTACATGATCTCACCATCATTTCAACAGCAAGTTACATGATCTCGCCATCATTTCAACAGCAAGTTACATGATCACACCATCATTTCAAAAGAAAGTTACATGATCTCACCATCATTTCAACAGAAAGTTACATGATCTCACCATCATTTCAACAGAAAGTTACATGATCTCGCCATCATTTCAACAGAAAGTTACATGATCTCACCATCATTTCAACAGAAAGTTACATGATCTCACCATCATTTCAACAGAAAGTTACATGATCTCACCATCATACAGCTGTAATACTATCTACTTGGAATTCTAAATAACTCTCTCACTCTAAGGTGAAGCAAACATAAACAAAAGCAGCCAAACTTTATATCAATACATGTATGTTACAAGAAACGGTACTGGATGTAAAAATAATTTTAGTATTGTGGAACATTGAACAAAAGCTGATAGTATACATCCTCCCCTCTCAACATGAGTTTACACAGCCAAGTAGGGAACAATATGAGAAAACAACAAACTTACGTAAAGAAATTCCAATTACAGTTGTGTATGTAGTGGATAGTGCTCCACTTGAGACTTTTATTGTATAGTCCTAAACAGATTTAAACCCAAGTGATGTTGAAAGGTCATTATGGCAGATCAGATCTTTACCTGAATACAAAAATAACAATCGCAACGCAAAGCATGGCATATCCCCTCACCTAAAAACTTGACCCGGTGACCTTGCTTTGACCTATGACCTTGAAAATCAATAGGGTTCCAGATTCTCTTAAGGACTAAGTATGTACCAAGTTTGGTCAAAATCCATTGAAGGATATTGATTCTAGAGTGTTCACAAGGATGTTACGTGGTAAAAATTAGACCCAGTGATCTTGATCTTTGACCTATGACCTTGAAAATCAATAGGGTTCCAGATTCTCTTAAGGACTAAGTATGTACCAAGTTTGGTCAAAATCCATTGAAGGATATTGATTCTAGAGTGTTCACAAGGATGTTACGTGGTAAAAATTAGACCCAGTGATCTTGATCTTTGACCTATGACCTTGAAAATCAATAGGGTTCCAGATTCTCTTAAGGACTAAGTATGTACCAAGTTTGGTCAAAATCCATTGAAGGATGTTGATTCTAGAGTGTTCACAAGGATGTTACGGAAGAACAGTAGCCTTGCTATATCCCTTCGCAACTTCGTTGGCGAGGGGATAACATAAACTAGAACTGTGATTGACCTCACTGAGTGATACCCCCGCTTGCAATACTATGATTTTCAAACTTTGGAATACAGGTATATTAGCAAGTTACCTATGAAAAAAGAACGGATATGGAGTAATGTCAAGGAGACAACATCCCATCTCCAAAATAAACTAAAGTGGGATTGTTTAAAACCAATACAGTTTCATCAGTATACATGAGGATTACAACATTTCCTAACTTTTTTACAAGAGGATATAGGTCACATCAAATGTTATTGATTCAAAATTAATTATTTATTCTCAAGTAGTTTTTATATTGCAAATATCCAGATGTGAAAATGTCAATTAAAATCTTATTTCATTCAGAAATAGTTACGCTTACATCACCTTCCAAATTTTTGACAGGAACCATATTCCTTCATGCACATCTGCAGGCAGTGTATTACAACTGTGTAAAGTTTCATTTAAATCCAATGAGCCATTTAGGAGGAGTTGTGCTTACAAGCCCATCTCTCCATACAGAACGTATTTCAGAGTATAAGTTAAATCATCTCCCCTTCCAAATTTTGGACAGCAACCATATTCCTTCATGCACATCTGCAGGTAGTGTATTACAACTGTGTAAAGTTTCATAAAAATTCAATAAGCTGTTTAGGAGGAATTGCACTTACAAGGTACATGTACATGCCCTCCTTCTTTTCGTGAAAGTAAAAGTTGAATTATCTCCCCTTCCAAATTTTGGACAGCGACCCTATTTCTTCATGCACAACTGCAGGTAGTGTACTACAACTGTGTAAAGTTTCACAAAAATCCAATAAGCCGTTTAGGAGGAGTTGCGCTTACAAGGTACACGACCCCCCTTTTCGTGAAAGTATAAGTTGAATTATCTCCCCTTCTAAATTTTACACAGCAACAGTATTTCTTCAGGCACATCTGCAGGTTGTGTACTACAACTGTGTAAAGTTTCATAAAAATTCAATAAGCAGTTTAGTAGGAGTTTTGCTTACAAGGTACATGCCCCCCCCCCTTTTCGTGAAAGTATAAGTTGAATTATCTCCCCTTTTAAATTTTGGACAGCAACCATATTCCTTCATGCAAATCTGCAGGTAGTGTACTACAAATGTGTAAAGTTTCATAAAAATCCAATCAGCCATTTAGGAGGAGTTGTGCTTACAAGGTACATGCCCTCCCCCTTTTCGTGAAAGTATAAGTTGAATTATCTCCCCTTTTAAATTTTGGACAGCAACCATATTCATTCATGCACATCTGCAGGTAGTGTACTACAAATGTGTAAAGTTTCATAAAAATCCAATAAGCCGTTTAGGAGGAGTTGCGCTTACAAGGTATATGGGCGGATGGACGGACGGACAGGGTGATTCCTATATCCCCCCCAAACTTTGTTTGCGGGAGGTATAAAAATCACTTATTCCTTTTTATTATGATGCTATAAATTAGTTTTATGAATATCCATGATACACGATAACAAATGATATACGTGTAACTTTTATTTATAGACTAGAAAATCAATTTCAAATCTCTTCTAACATTCATAAATAATAAATAAAATTTACATAAAAATAACTTGTCAGAATTTAACTTTAAAGTATGATGAGATGAATACTACACAAATATAGAGACAGTTCTTAACATTAACAATATCTGAAGAAAAAAAAAAAGGTTTGGTAACTTGTGTAGTTCTAGTCAGATTTTATTTAAATAAAAGTGGAATTGAGTAAATGACTATGTATGAAACAAAATATTAAATTCAGCTATTTGTCTGTTCATTTATGTTTTTTATTTAAAATCATATGGTTTCCATACAGGAATATTTTATTCTGTAGTATTTGTTTCAAAATATTCATAAACATACTTTGAAACAGTCAATGTACACTGATAAAACAACATATAACAAGACGATCATATACACCTTTAAATACAATGTTATAACAAGACGATCATATACACCTTTAAATACAATGTTATAACAAGACGACCATATACACCTTTAAATACAATGTTAACTATTCTATTGGCTATCACTTCTGTTACAGTATTTTCTGTGGACTGAACAACTGTGGTAACTGATCAAGATAATGTGTGATTAACTTGGCTCAAATTGGATACAGTTGTCTCTATAGAGAAACACTATGGAGACGTTAGATCCAGAATTATCACGAAGAAATCACATCACTGTAACCATGGAGATATCTGACTATTGAATCCATGGAGATGTCAGACTACTGAATCCATGGAGATATCAGACCACAATATTCATGGAGATATCAGATCACTGTTACTATGGAGATACCAGATCAATCTAACTATTCTATTTCATCAATCGTCATCAACATCATAGATGTCAATATCTTCATAATCTGAAATTAAAACAAAGTTGTTATGACAGTATTGTTCACATTGGAAATTATTTTTCATGAACCAAATATTTTTTTGGAATCTGGACAGAAGTTGTTTTAGAACTTCACAACAAAAATCAGCAACACACATTTGCATTTTATGATTAACGAAAACAAAAGTTTACAGGTAACAAATAATGTAGATTAAAAATAGGGTACTATTGGAACATTTTGCCTTGAAATGAGCCATCAACTACAAATCCTAACAAGATGTTGCACGCTACGTCGTGCTAAGAATACCCCCACTCAGTCATTTGTAAGTCGCACGGTAAACAGGAAGTAGATGTGCGGTAAACCTGGAAAGGGGAGACACGGTACAAGTCACCATGCCAAAACCATATATCAAATATAAAATCATTTCTTCCAGTAGAAGCTGAGATAACTGTTACGAAAGTTTTCATTACGGCAAACATGAAAAATTCTAAGTCGCACTGTAAACAGGAAGTAGATGTGCAGTAAACCTGGAAAGGGGAGACACGGTACAAGTCACCATGCCAAAGCCATATATCAAATATAAAATCATTTCTTCCAGTAGAAGCTGAGATATCTGTTACGAAAGAGTGAACGGACGGACGGACAAGGTGATTGCAATATAGCCCCCTCCTCATAAGCTGTAACTAATCAGGAAATACAAGTAGTGTGTGCAGTATGTGTAAGGAGAGTGGCATTACTTTCCTTCCTGTCTTTAGGGCAAGTTCTGTATTTGATTGATCTTTGCACAACTAGTGGACACCACTTTTAGAGGGGTTGTACCCTGAGGTGGAGACACTATGTCCTATTTCTATACCCCAGGATTCCCTAAGGATCAATTGCTTTTAAAAAATAATAGGTACTAATATAAAAAAAAAATTAAGTACAACAGAAATAAATTGAGACACTGCCCTACATTTTCAACACAATAAAAAGCATTACAGGAAAGTATCAGTAAGATAGTAACATTATTATACTACAACCTAATAACTAAATAAAAAACAGTATAAAGACTATAGTATAACTGACCTTCATTTGTAGAATGACCTAGTAATTGTGCTGCACTGACACAATCTTCATCTTCTTCTACTAAATCTTCTTCATCTTCATCTAATAAATACAGGATCAATAATCAAATATAATGTTATAATACAGAAGACTCCATACTATACAAGCTATCTAATTTATCTCAATGTAACTTTCTTGTTAAAATGTATAGTAAACAAATGTAAATACATTTCTCAGACCCAAATAAGTCCAATTTCCAAATAATAATGTCAAAAATCCCAAATATGTGCCAGAACATCTAATTTAACTGTCAATCATTATCTATTTGTCTTTTGGGTTTTTTTCATTCCATAATATGCCCATAAAAATTAGCTATCCTATATAAGTAGTTAACTGTTCATCAAATATTTTAAATTTTATAATACCTTCTTTGTCATCAGATCCATATTCAACTGGCCCACTTTCTATAATCACCTCTAAATCACTCTGACCTGGTTTTGAGTCTATTTTTAACATTTTCGTTGGGGAATTCTAAAAATGAAAAGAAGGGAACAATGGAACTATTTCACATGTAAACATTACAATATAAATTTATCATATAAACCACACAAAAATCCACAATTTTTGTTATCAGAAAATGTGTTATTTTCTTTTTATTTCAACTCTGCTGCACAAACTCTTAATAAATACATCTTTTATTTCTACTCTAAAACATATTGTGATATAAAAAATAGAGATCATGCTTCAGTAAATTAAAGACATGGGTGCTGACATCTTGGATTTTACTACCTCACGATTTCATAGGCTCATTGTTGATCAGTAGGTTGAAAATATTACCCCTGACAAGAATGTGAGGTCCTTGGAAGATTGTATATGGCAAAAAACATCAAATTTTAATAAGATACATTGTACATGTATGTGTCTGACATTTAATCATTGGATGACAATTTGCATGCATATGTATATAGGATTTATGTTTTTTTCTCTTTAACATTTTAGTCCACAGAAAACAAACTTACCATTAATCTTTTGTCATTTAAACTTAACCCAACACTCTGACTTTTAAATCTGAAAAAGTCAATGAATGCATATTAAATACAGAAACATTTGTAAAAATTTAAACAACACAATTAAATTAATGATTGTTCTATAAAGCCAACACAGGTAAATTAATGATTGTTCTATAAAGCCAATCATTTTATCTTATTATTCATAATTACTTGATTATTGATGTTTTAGCTAAATATGTTTGGTTAATTTATCAGAAACAATTTTAGAGTGTCACATCTAAAATGTAAATGTTGCTGTCCAACATTGCCTTGAGACATATATAGTTCTAAATATAAAGGATAAATATTTAAAATGTGCCTCTCCACTAGAGTAACATAAATTATGGTCAGTTTGAAAGACATACAAAAATATAAAATACAAGTATCAATATACTGGTATATACTTTGTAAATCTAGTAAATCTGTGATTTCATAAAATTTTTAACCCACAGAGGTATAGCAAGCAAATATGCAAATTTTTAAAGAATTGTATCTTGATATGAAAAGAGAGTTTAAACAGTGATGATCAACAATTCCACCAATATCATCAAACATACAATCACCTCTCACCTCAGATCATTGAACATGTATTTATTTTTTCTGCTTTGATAATACACAAGTAAAGAAATATAAGATTCAATGAAACTTGAAGATGTTACCAGCAGTTAAAACAATAATAAACTGTTGTTACTCCCACGCCACATAACTGACAGTCTGTACTAACAGAATGTTACCAGCAGTTAAAACAATAATAAACTGTTGTTACTCCCATGAAAATGTTACCAGCAGTTAAAACAATAATAAACTGTTGTTACTCCCACGCCACATAACTAACAGTCTGTACTAACAGAATGTTACCAGCAGTTAAAACAATAATAAACTGTTGTTACTCCCACGCCACATAACTAACAGTCTGTACTAACAGAATGTTACCAGCAGTTAAAACAATAATAAACTGTTGTTACTCCCATGCCACATAACTGACAGTCTGTACTAACAGAATGTTACCAGCAGTTAAAACAATAATAAACTGTTGTTACTCCCACGCCACATAACTAACAGAATGTTACCAGCAGTTAAAACAATAATAAACTGTTGTTACTCCCATGCCACATAACTGACAGTCTGTACTAACAGAATGTTACCAGCAGTTAAAACAATAATAAACTGTTGTTACTCCCACGCCACATAACTGACAGTCTGTACTAACAGAATGTTACCAGCAGTTAAAACAATAATAAACTGTTGTTACTCCCACGCCACATAACTAACAGAATGTTACCAGCAGTTAAAACAATAATAAACTGTTGTTACTCCCATGCCACATAACTAACAGTCTGTTCTAACAGAATGTTACTCCCACGCCACATAACTAACAGTCTGTACTAACAGAATGCATAGAAATTAAGAATAATTCAGGTAGGACTAACATTTTATTCCATCAAAACAGACAAGTGTATTAAAATCTATAGCTATAAATGATTAACTATACACACACACAAAATAGTCTCACCTATTTAAAACAGGTTCACCACTAGAGCATGTGGCAAATGAAGATGATGTTTCTTTGACAGGTGACCTATTTAATCCAGTACATTTGAGATCATTGAGAACTTCATAGTTTATTTTATTAGAGATTTTCCTTTCTTGTAACAGTCTGATGATTGCTTCCTCTGCTGTGGCAGGTGGTCCCATTGGAGCTTGTTTCTTCTTTCTTTTTCTATGCTGTAAAAAAATAGTTTGCCTTTTTCTTTTAAATAATATAAAATAAAACTCATATATACAGTCCGACAAAATTTAAGCACCACCTGACTTGTTTCAATAATATCTTTTCTAATAATGAACTTATTTCAAATCGGTTTGCTGTTTTCGTTACCTGTACACACATACTTACTTACCTGTGAAACAGGTTATTGATCAATTTTTATTTATGTATATATGACAGGGTGTGTAAAGTGCCACATGTACTTTTCAACATTTGTGTTTGCGAACGAAAGCTGATTTTTTTGTGTGTAGAGTTTTAAGTTTCATTTTCTATTGGTTTGGTATGGTGCGACGAAAATTAACCATACCAGAAAGGTGGCAAGCTGTTGGCATGCATAATGGTGGTTTTAACCATAGAAGGGTGGCAGACCACTTCAGGGTTCACCATTCCATCATTGTACGTCTGATGCAGCGTTTTCGTCAAACAGAATGTTACTGACCGTCCACATGCAGGTAGACCTCGCAAAAAAATGCCGAGATAGGACAGGCTCATATCCAGACGGGCGCGGCAACGGCCGTTCAGTACAGCTGGTGCACTTTGTGGTAATTTAGCGTTTGGAGGCCACATTAGCACACACTGTAATCAGACGCCTCCACCATCAGGGAATGCGAGCATGACGACCCATAAAACGTCCACAGTTGACATTACATCATTGCCATGCTCGATTGGACTGGTCACATGATCATTTGGGGTGGACTATTCGCACATGGAGACGGGTCCACTGGTCTGATGAGTCGTTTTTTGTTACGCCCTACCGACGGTCGTGCAAGGGTTTGGTGCCAACGAAACACTTCATTTCAGGACAACCACATTTTGGGCACAACTGCTTTTGGGGGTGGGGGTGTAACTGTCTGGGTTTGTTTTTCCTTTGACTGTAAGTTGGACTTGTACATTTTTTATGGTAATCTGACAGGCCAAAAATACCGTGACAATGTGCTCGCTCCACGCGTAGTCCCCTATTTCGACAATCATGCGTTGGCTGACAGGCCAATGTTCATGGACGACAACGCTAGGCCACATAGAGCCCGAATAGTACAACATTTTTTACAGCAAGAGGCTGTTCAGACAATTCCATGGCTTGCGATGTCGCCAGACATGAACCCTATAGAGCATGTATGGGACTTTATTGGACGAAAAATTAACCAACGCAATCCAAAATGTCAAAATAATGACGAATTAAGAACTGCTATCTTACAGGAGTGGCAACAGTTCCTCCAAGAACGGCTTAGGCATCTTGTCCGAAGCATGACGAGGCGTGTTACAGAACTTCACAATAAACGCGGTGGATATACTCGTTATTGATTTTTATGCCTTACACATACGCACAATAGATGCATTTAAAAGTTCTTAAAATCTGAAGACTCTGCATTTTAATGCAATGTTAAAAACTTCCATCAAAGACAAACTGGTTTTACGTTTTTCCAGCGCCTGTTTTGAACCTCATTTTTGCCACGTCATAGTCACGTCTTTCAGGATGATAAATACTTCGTAGATTGGTAATTTTAGAGCCCTTGGTGTAGTCTTTTAAGAAGCGTAAGAAAAATGGTGATATCTATTTTATTGTTTTAACAGTATTGATGTAAAAAAATATATCGATAAAAATATAGGGTGGTGCTTAACTTTTGTTGGAGTTTATATAATTTGAAGAATATCATGATGGTGATCTGATTTAGTGTCTGCAAAGACCAGAGGTAAATTTAATTATAATATATCACATCTGTATATAGAGATAAAGAAATCCAGAGGATTATGCTTGGCTTCACATCCAAACATTTTCTTCATATCACAAATGCTAATCATTCATTGGTCAATTATATGTTATTACACTCCTAATAAGAAAATAATAATTGTTTTTAAAAAGCACACAGCATGGGTGAATCACAATGTAACTGCAACAATGAAGTCATGTTGTTGTTGATACATACAGCAAGCTTAGATATTATAGATGATAACTACATTCAATTAAAAATAACAAACAATTTGGGAACTTTAATCGTCATTAATTGTGACCAAATGGAGTTTGGGACAAAAATTAATTAAAAATAGATTTATATTACAATAACTATTTTTTGTGGAATTCGATCGACTAAAAACAATTTTTTTAGTCAACCGAATTCCACATAATTTTCTCTTTCATAATTCTATCAAACTTATTTATACAGAGTAATGGTTTACAACCAGTAGATTCTACCTTCCTACAATGTACCTAATAGACGTTCACTAGTAGACACTTAGTTACAAGTGATCATTTTACTATTCATGTAGATTCTACCTTCCTACAATGTACCTAATAGACGTTCACTAGTAGACACTTAGTTACAAGTGATCATTTTACTATTCATGTAGATTTCTACCTTCCTACAAAGTACCTAATAGACGTTCACTAGTAGACACTTAGTTACAAGTGATCATTTTACTATTCATGTAGATTCTACCTTCCTACAAAGTACCTAATAGACGTTCACTAGTAGACACTTAGTTACAAGTGATCATTTTACTATTCATGTAGATTCTACCTTCCTACAATGTACCTAATAGACGTTCACTAGTAGACACTTAGTTACAAGTGATCATTTTACTATTCATGTAGATTTCTACCTTCCTACAATGTACCTAATAGACGTTCACTAGTAGACACTTAGTTACAAGTGATCATTTTACTATTCATGTAGATTTCTACCTTCCTACAATGTACCTAATAGACGTTCACTAGTAGACACTTAGTTACAAGTGATCATTTTACTATTCATGTAGATTCTACCTTCCTACAATGTACCTAATAGACGTTCACTAGTAGACACTTAGTTACAAGTGATCATTTTACTATTCATGTAGATTCTACCTTCCTACAATGTACCTAATAGACGTTCACTAGTAGACACTTAGTTACAAGTGATCATTTTACTATTCATGTAGATTCTACCTTCCTACAATGTACCTAATAGATGTTCACTAGTAGACACTTAGTTACAAGTGATCATTTTACTATTCATGTAGATTCTACCTTCCTACAATGTACCTAATAGACGTTCACTAGTAGACACTTAGTTACAAGTGATCATTTTACTATTCATGTAGATTCTACCTTCCTACAATGTACCTAATAGACGTTCACTAGTAGACACTTACTTACAAGTGATCATTTTACTATTCATGTAGATTTCTACCTTCCTACAATGTACCTAATAGACGTTCACTAGTAGACACTTAGTTACAAGTGATCATTTTACTATTCATGTAGATTTCTACCTTCCTACAATGTACCTAATAGACGTTCACTAGTAGACACTTAGTTACAAGTGATCATTTTACTATTCATGTAGATTCTACCTTCCTACAATGTACCTAATAGACGTTCACTAGTAGACACTTAGTTACAAGTGATCATTTTACTATTCATGTAGATTCTACCTTCCTACAATGTACCTAATAGATGTTCACTAGTAGACACTTAGTTACAAGTGATCATTTTACTATTCATGTAGATTTCTACCTTCCTACAATGTACCTAATAGACGTTCACTAGTAGACACTTAGTTACAAGTGATCATTTTACTATTCATGTAGATTCTACCTTCCTACAATGTACCTAATAGATGTTCACTAGTAGACACTTACTTACAAGTGATCATTTTACTATTCATGTAGATTTCTACCTTCCTACAATGTACCTAATAGACGTTCACTAGTAGACACTTAGTTACAAGTGATCATTTTACTATTCATGTAGATTCTACCTTCCTACAATGTACCTAATAGACGTTCACTAGTAGACACTTAGTTACAAGTGATCATTTTACTATTCATGTAGATTCTACCTTCCTACAATGTACCTAATAGACGTTCACTAGTAGACACTTAGTTACAAGTGATCATTTTACTATTCATGTAGATTTCTACCTTCCTACAATGTACCTAATAGACGTTCACTAGTAGACACTTAGTTACAAGTGATCATTTTACTATTCATGTAGATTTCTACCTTCCTACAATGTACCTAATAGACGTTCACTAGTAGACACTTAGTTACAAGTGATCATTTTACTATTCATGTAGATTCTACCTTCCTACAATGTACCTAATAGACATTCACTAGTAGACACTTAGTTACAAGTGATCATTTTACTATTCATGTAGATTCTACCTTCCTACAATGTACCTAATAGACATTCACTAGTAGACACTTAGTTACAAGTGATCATTTTACTATTCATGTAGATTTCTACCTTCCTACAATGTACCTAATAGACGTTCACTAGTAGACACTTAGTTACAAGTGATCATTTTACTATTCATGTAGATTCTACCTTCCTACAATGTACCTAATAGACGTTCACTAGTAGACACTTAGTTACAAGTGATCATTTTACTATTCATGTAGATTCTACCTTCCTACAATGTACCTAATAGATGTTCACTAGTAGACACTTAGTTACAAGTGATCATTTTACTATTCATGTAGATTTCTACCTTCCTACAATGTACCTAATAGACGTTCACTAGTAGACACTTAGTTACAAGTGATCATTTTACTATTCATGTAGATTCTACCTTCCTACAATGTACCTAATAGATGTTCACTAGTAGACACTTACTTACAAGTGATCATTTTACTATTCATGTAGATTCTACCTTCCTACAATGTACCTAATAGACGTTCACTAGTAGACACTTAGTTACAAGTGATCATTTTACTATTCATGTAGATTCTACCTTCCTACAATGTACCTAATAGACGTTCACTAGTAGACACTTAGTTACAAGTGATCATTTTACTATTCATGTAGATTCTACCTTCCTACAATGTACCTAATAGACGTTCACTAGTAGACACTTACTTACAAGTGATCATTTTACTATTCATGTAGATTCTACCTTCCTACAATGTACCTAATAGACATTCACTAGTAGACACTTAGTTACAAGTGATCATTTTACTATTCATGTAGATTTCTACCTTCCTACAATGTACCTAATAGACGTTCACTAGTAGACACTTAGTTACAAGTGATCATTTTACTATTCATGTAGATTTCTACCTTCCTACAATGTACCTAATAGACGTTCACTAGTAGACACTTAGTTACAAGTGATCATTTTACTATTCATGTAGATTCTACCTTCCTACAATGTACCTAATAGACGTTCACTAGTAGACACTTAGTTACAAGTGATCATTTTACTATTCATGTAGATTCTACCTTCCTACAAAGTACCTAATAGACGTTCACTAGTAGACACTTAGTTACAAGTGATCATTTTACTATTCATGTAGATTTCTACCTTCCTACAATGTACCTAATAGACGTTCACTAGTAGACACTTAGTTACAAGTGATCATTTTACTATTCATGTAGATTCTACCTTCCTACAATGTACCTAATAGACGTTCACTAGTAGACACTTAGTTACAAGTGATCATTTTACTATTCATGTAGATTTCTACCTTCCTACAATGTACCTAATAGACGTTCACTAGTAGACACTTAGTTACAAGTGATCATTTTACTATTCATGTAGATTTCTACCTTCCTACAATGTACCTAATAGACGTTCACTAGTAGACACTTAGTTACAAGTGATCATTTTACTATTCATGTAGATTCTACCTTCCTACAATGTACCTAATAGACGTTCACTAGTAGACACTTACTTACAAGTGATCATTTTACTATTCATGTAGATTCTACCTTCCTACAATGTACCTAATAGACGTTCACTAGTAGACACTTAGTTACAAGTGATCATTTTACTATTCATGTAGATTTCTACCTTCCTACAATGTACCTAATAGACGTTCACTAGTAGACACTTAGTTACAAGTGATCATTTTACTATTCATGTAGATTCTACCTTCCTACAATGTACCTAATAGACGTTCACTAGTAGACACTTAGTTACAAGTGATCATTTTACTATTCATGTAGATTTCTACCTTCCTACAATGTACCTAATAGACGTTCACTAGTAGACACTTAGCTACAAGTGATCATTTTACTATTCATGTAGATTTCTACCTTCCTACAATGTACCTAATAGACGTTCACTAGTAGACACTTAGTTACAAGTGATCATTTTACTATTCATGTAGATTCTACCTTCCTACAATGTACCTAATAGACGTTCACTAGTAGACACTTAGTTACAAGTGATCATTTTACTATTCATGTAGATTCTACCTTCCTACAATGTACCTAATAGATGTTCACTAGTAGACACTTAGTTACAAGTGATCATTTTACTATTCATGTAGATTCTACCTTCCTACAATGTACCTAATAGACGTTCACTAGTAGACACTTAGTTACAAGTGATCATTTTACTATTCATGTAGATTTCTACCTTCCTACAATGTACCTAATAGACGTTCACTAGTAGACACTTAGTTACAAGTGATCATTTTACTATTCATGTAGATTCTACCTTCCTACAATGTACCTAATAGACGTTCACTAGTAGACACTTACTTACAAGTGATCATTTTACTATTCATGTAGATTCTACCTTCCTACAATGTACCTAATAGATGTTCACTAGTAGACACTTAGTTACAAGTGATCATTTTACTATTCATGTAGATTTTCTTCTTTATACTACTTATAATATTATGAGGCGAAGCTAACATCAATCTATGTAAGTTTTATCTTAACATTCATGTAGATTTTCTTCTTTATACTACTTATAATATTATGAGGCGAAGCTAACATCAATCTATGTAAGTTTTATCTTAACATTCATGTAGATTTTCTTCTTTATACTACTTATAATATTATGAGGCGAAGCTAACATCAATCTATGTAAGTTTTATCTTAACAGTTTCATCTGCTTTGCTGTTGTGATCTGTCAAGAAAATAGACTTAGAACTCTATTAACAAGCTTAATTCAACAGCATTTTTTAAGCTTTTGCCAAAACAGTACCTGGACTTCCCATGGGCTTTATTGTTGCTCTGTTTTGTGTTGTTTATGGTGTATCTTTGTGATTGGTCAAATTTAATACTTTCTTTTGTGTTGTTTATGGTGTATCATTGTGATTGGTCAAATTTAATACTTTCTTTTGTGTTGTTTATGGTGTATCATTGTGATTGGTCAAATTTAATACTTTCTTTTGTGTTGTTTATGGTGTATAATTGTGATTGGTCAAATTTAATACCTTCTTTTGTGTTGTTTATGGTGTATTATTGTGATTGGTCAAATTTAACATCTTCTTTTGTGTTGTTTATGGTGTATCATTGTGATTGGTCAAATTTAATACCTTCTTTTTATCTGGATTCTTTTCTTCTAATGGGTGTTTATAGTTGCACTGTTTTATGTTGCTTGTGGTGTATCATTGTGATTGGTCAAATTTAATACTTTCTTTTGTGTTGTTTATGGTGTATCATTGTGATTGGTCAAATTTAATACCTTCTTTTGTGTTTTTTATGGTGTATCATTGTGATTGGTCAAATTTAATACCTTCTTTTATGTTGTTTATGGTGTATCATTGTGATTGGTCAAATTTAATACCTTCCTTTGTGTTGTTTATGGTGTATCATTGTGATTGGTCAAATTTAATACTTTCTTTTTATCTGGATTCTTTTCTTCTAATGGGTGCTTATAGTTGCACTGTTTTATGTTGTTTATGGTGTATCATTGTGATTGGTCAAATTTAATACCTTCTTTTGTGTTGTTTATGGTGTATCTTTGTGATTGGTCAAATTTAATACTTTCCTTTGTGTTGTTTATGGTGTATTATTGTGATTGGTCAAATTTAATACCTTCTTTTGTGTTGTTTATGGTGTATCATTGTGATTGGTCAAATTTAATACCTTCTTTTGTGTTGTTTATGGTGTATCATTGTGATTGGTCAAATTTAATACCTTCCTTTGTGTTGTTTATGGTGTATCATTGTGATTGGTCAAATTTAATACCTTCTTTTGTGTTGTTTATGGTGTATCATTGTGATTGGTCAAATTTAATACCTTCTTTTGTGTTGTTTATGGTGTATCATTGTGATTGATCAAATTTAATACCTTCTTTTGTGTTGTTTATGGTGTATCTTTGTGATTGGTCAAATTGAATACTTTCTTTTTATCTGGATTCTTTTCTTCTAATGGGTGTTTATAGTTGCACTGTTTTATGTTGTTTATGGTGTATCTTTGTGATTGGTCAAATTTAATACTTTCTTTTGTGTTGTTTATGGTGTATTATTGTGATTGGTCAAATTTAATACCTTCTTTTGTGTTGTTTATGGTGTATTATTGTGATTGGTCAAATTTAATACTTTCTTTTGTGTTGTTTATGGTGTATCATTGTGATTGGTCAAATTTAATACCTTCTTTTATGTTGTTTATGGTGTATCATTGTGATTGGTCAAATTTAATACCTTCTTTTGTGTTGTTTATGGTGTATCATTGTGATTGGTCAAATTTAATACTTTCTTTTGTGTTGTTTATGGTGTATCATTGTGATTGGTCAAATTTAATACCTTCCTTTGTGTTGTTTATGGTGTATCTTTGTGATTGGTCAAATTTAATACCTTCTTTTTATCTGGATTCTTTTCTTCTAATGAGTGTTTATAGTTGCACTGTTTTATGTTGTTTATGGTGTATCATTGTGATTGGTCAAATTTAATACCTTTTTTTGTGTTGTTTATGGTGTATCTTTGTGATTGGTCAAATTTAATACTTTCTTTTCATCTGGATTCTTTTCTTCTAATGGGTGTTTATAGTTGCACTGTTTTATGTTGTTTATGGTGTATCATTGTGATTGGTCAAATTTAATACCTTCTTTTGTGTTGTTTATGGTGTATCATTGTGATTGGTCAAATTTAATACCTTCTTTTATGTTGTTTATGGTGTATCATTGTGATTGGTCAAATTTAATACCTTCTTTTGTGTTGTTTATGGTGTATCATTGTGATTGGTCATATTTAATACTTTCTTTTGTGTTGTTTATGGTGTATCATTGTGATTGGTCAAATTTAATACCTTCTTTTGTGTTGTTTATGGTGTATCATTGTGATTGGTCAAATTTAATACCTTCTTTTTATCTGGATTCTTTTCTTCTAATGGGTGTTTATAGTTGCACTGTTTTATGTTGCTTATGGTGTATCATTGTGATTGGTCAAATTTAATACTTTCTTTTATGTTGTTTATGGTGTATCATTGTGATTGGTCAAATTTAATACCTTCTTTTGTGTTGTTTATGGTGTATCATTGTGATTGGTCAAATTTAATACTTTCTTTTGTGTTGTTTATGGTGTATCATTGTGATTGGTCAAATTTAATACCTTCTTTTGTGTTGTTTATGGTGTATCATTGTGATTGGTCAAATTTAATACCTTCTTTTATGTTGTTTATGGTGTATCATTGTGATTGGTCAAATTTAATACCTTCTTTTGTGTTGTTTATGGTGTATCATTGTGATTGGTCAAATTTAATACTTTCTTTTGTGTTGTTTATGGTGTATCATTGTGATTGGTCAAATTTAATACCTTCTTTTGTGTTGTTTATGGTGTATCATTGTGATTGGTCAAATTTAATACCTTCTTTTGTGTTGTTTATGGTGTATCATTGTGATTGGTCAAATTTAATACCTTCTTTTGTGTTGTTTATGGTGTATCATTGTGATTGGTCAAATTTAATACCTTCTTTTGTGTTGTTTATGGTGTATCATTGTGATTGGTCAAATTTCATACCTTCTTTTGTGTTGTTTATGGTGTATCATTGTGATTGGTCAAATTTAATACTTTCTTTTGTGTTGTTTATGGTGTATCATTGTGATTGGTCAAATTTAATACCTTCTTTTTATCTGGATTCTTTTCTTCTAATGGGTGTTTATAGTTGCACTGTTTTATGTTGTTTATGGTGTATCATTGTGATTGGTCAAATTTAATACCTTCTTTTATGTTGTTTATGGTGTATCAGTGATTGGTCAAATTTAATACCTTCTTTTTATCTGGATTCTTTTCTTCTAATGGGTGTTTATAGTTGCACTGTTTTATGTTGTTTATGGTGTATCATTGTGATTGGTCAAATTTAATACCTTCTTTTATGTTGTTTATGGTGTATCATTGTGATTGGTCAAATTTAATACCTTCTATTGTGTTGTTTATGGTGTATCATTGTGATTGGTCAAATTTAATACCTTCCTTTGTGTTGTTTATGGTGTATCATTGTGATTGGTCAAATTTCATACCTTCTTTTGTGTTGTTTATGGTGTATCATTGTGATTGGTCAAATTTAATACCTTCTTTTGTGTTGTTTATGGTGTATCATTGTGATTGGTCAAATTTAATACCTTCTTTTGTGTTGTTTATGGTGTATCATTGTGATTGGTCAAATTTCATACTTTCTTTTGTGTTGTTTATGGTGTATCATTGTGATTGGTCAAATTTCATACCTTCTTTTGTGTTGTTTATGGTGTATCATTGTGATTGGTCAAATTTCATACCTTCTTTTGTGTTGTTTATGGTGTATCATTGTGATTGGTCAAATTTCATACCTTCTTTTGTGTTGTTTATGGTGTATCATTGTGATTGGTCAAATTTAATACCTTCTTTTGTGTTGTTTATGGTGTATCATTGTGATTGGTCAAATTTAATACCTTCTTTTGTGTTGTTTATGGTGTATCATTGTGATTGGTCAAATTTAATACCTTCTTTTGTGTTGTTTATGGTGTATCATTGTGATTGGTCAAATTTAATACCTTCTTTTGTGTTGTTTATGGTGTATCATTGTGATTGGTCAAATTTAATACCTTCTTTTGTGTTGTTTATGGTGTATCATTGTGATTGGTCAAATTTAATACCTTCTTTTGTGTTGTTTATGGTGTATCATTGTGATTGGTCAAATTTAATACCTTCTTTTATGTTGTTTATGGTGTATCATTGTGATTGGTCAAATTTAATACCTTCTTTTGTGTTGTTTATGGTGTATCATTGTGATTGGTCAAATTTAATACCTTCTTTTATGTTGTTTATGGTGTATCATTGTGATTGGTCAAATTTCATACCTTCTTTTGTGTTGTTTATGGTGTATCATTGTGATTGGTCAAATTTAATACCTTCTTTTATGTTGTTTATGGTGTATCATTGTGATTGGTCAAATTTCATACCTTCTTTTGTGTTGTTTATGGTGTATCATTGTGATTGGTCAAATTTAATACTTTCTTTTGTGTTGTTTATGGTGTATCATTGTGATTGGTCAAATTTAATACCTTCTTTTTATCTGGATTCTTTTCTTCTAATGGGTGTTTATAGTTGCACTGTTTTATGTTGTTTATGGTGTATCATTGTGATTGGTCAAATTTAATACCTTCTTTTATGTTGTTTATGGTGTATCAGTGATTGGTCAAATTTAATACCTTCTTTTTATCTGGATTCTTTTCTTCTAATGGGTGTTTATAGTTGCACTGTTTTATGTTGTTTATGGTGTATCATTGTGATTGGTCAAATTTAATACCTTCTTTTATGTTGTTTATGGTGTATCATTGTGATTGGTCAAATTTAATACCTTCTTTTGTGTTGTTTATGGTGTATCATTGTGATTGGTCAAATTTAATACCTTCTTTTATGTTGTTTATGGTGTATCAGTGATTGGTCAAATTTAATACCTTCTTTTTATCTGGATTCTTTTCTTCTAATGGGTGTTTATAGTTGCACTGTTTTATGTTGTTTATGGTGTATCATTGTGATTGGTCAAATTTAATACCTTCTTTTATGTTGTTTATGGTGTATCATTGTGATTGGTCAAATTTAATACCTTCTTTTGTGTTGTTTATGGTGTATCATTGTGATTGGTCAAATTTAATACCTTCCTTTGTGTTGTTTATGGTGTATCATTGTGATTGGTCAAATTTCATACCTTCTTTTGTGTTGTTTATGGTGTATCTTTGTGATTGGTCCAATTTAATACCTTCTTTTGTGTTGTTTATGGTGTATCATTGTGATTGGTCAAATTTAATACCTTCCTTTGTGTTGTTTATGGTGTATCATTGTGATTGGTCAAATTTCATACCTTCTTTTGTGTTGTTTATGGTGTATCATTGCGATTGGTCAAATTCAATACCTTCTTTTGTGTTGTTTATGGTGTATCAGTGATTGGTCAAATTTAATACCTTCTTTTTATCTGGATTCTTTTCTTCTAATGGGTGTTTATAGTTGCACTGTTTTATGTTGTTTATGGTGTATCATTGTGATTGGTCAAATTTAATACCTTCTTTTATGTTGTTTATGGTGTATCATTGTGATTGGTCAAATTTAATACCTTCTTTTGTGTTGTTTATGGTGTATCATTGTGATTGGTCAAATTTAATACCTTCCTTTGTGTTGTTTATGGTGTATCATTGTGATTGGTCAAATTTCATACCTTCTTTTGTGTTGTTTATGGTGTATCATTGTGATTGGTCAAATTTAATACCTTCTTTTGTGTTGTTTATGGTGTATCATTGTGATTGGTCAAATTTAATACCTTCTTTTGTGTTGTTTATGGTGTATCATTGTGATTGGTCAAATTTCATACCTTCTTTTGTGTTGTTTATGGTGTATCATTGTGATTGGTCAAATTTCATACCTTCTTTTGTGTTGTTTATGGTGTATCATTGTGATTGGTCAAATTTCATACCTTCTTTTGTGTTGTTTATGGTGTATCATTGTGATTGGTCAAATTTCATACCTTCTTTTGTGTTGTTTATGGTGTATCATTGTGATTGGTCAAATTTCATACCTTCTTTTGTGTTGTTTATGGTGTATCATTGTGATTGGTCAAATTTAATACCTTCTTTTGTGTTGTTTATGGTGTATCATTGTGATTGGTCAAATTTAATACCTTCTTTTGTGTTGTTTATGGTGTATCATTGTGATTGGTCAAATTTAATACTTTCTTTTGTGTTGTTTATGGTGTATCATTGTGATTGGTCAAATTTAATACCTTCTTTTGTGTTGTTTATGGTGTATCATTGTGATTGGTCAAATTTAATACCTTCCTTTGTGTTGTTTATGGTGTATCATTGTGATTGGTCAAATTTCATACCTTCTTTTGTGTTGTTTATGGTGTATCTTTGTGATTGGTCCAATTTAATACCTTCTTTTGTGTTGTTTATGGTGTATCATTGTGATTGGTCAAATTTAATACCTTCCTTTGTGTTGTTTATGGTGTATCATTGTGATTGGTCAAATTTCATACCTTCTTTTGTGTTGTTTATGGTGTATCATTGCGATTGGTCAAATTTAATACCTTCTTTTGTGTTGTTTATGGTGTATCATTGTGATTGGTCAAATTTAATACCTTCTTTTGTGTTGTTTATGGTGTATCATTGTGATTGGTCAAATTTCATACCTTCTTTTGTGTTGTTTATGGTGTATCATTGTGATTGGTCAAATTTCATACCTTCTTTTGTATTGTTTATGGTGTATCATTGTGATTGGTCAAATTTCATACCTTCTTTTGTGTTGTTTATGGTGTATCATTGTGATTGGTCAAATTTAATACCTTCTTTTGTGTTGTTTATGGTGTATCATTGTGATTGGTCAAATTTAATACCTTCTTTTGTGTTGTTTATGGTGTATCATTGTGATTGGTCAAATTTAATACCTTCTTTTGTGTTGTTTATGGTGTATCATTGTGATTGGTCAAATTTAATACCTTCTTTTGTGTTGTTTATGGTGTATCATTGTGATTGGTCAAATTTAATACCTTCTTTTGTGTTGTTTATGGTGTATCATTGTGATTGGTCAAATTTAATACCTTCTTTTATGTTGTTTATGGTGTATCATTGTGATTGGTCAAATTTAATACCTTCTTTTGTGTTGTTTATGGTGTATCATTGTGATTGGTCAAATTTAATACCTTCTTTTATGTTGTTTATGGTGTATCATTGTGATTGGTCAAATTTCATACCTTCTTTTGTGTTGTTTATGGTGTATCATTGTGATTGGTCAAATTTAATACCTTCTTTTTATCTGGATTCTTTTCTTCTTCTTCTCTTTCTTTGGCTAATCTTAATTCTTTTTCTGACAAATTGAAAAATAATCATAAATATTAAGTTTCTTTTGTTGCAAAATCCAATGTGAAGACATTAATACAACTACCATCTGAAATATCTCTATTGCAGTCTGTGTCGTTTATCCAACAAAGTATTGTGTATAATTTCGGACATTGATTTCCATTGGTATGTCATAGTTTTTTGTGTGCAATAATTTGAGGTGAGAAGGAGTTGTTTGTTTGTTTGTTTGAATGAATTGTTTACATCACTGTTTTACCACTCATTTCATAATTTGTATTTAACAGGTTGTTTTTTTTCCCAAAATATTTCAACATATGTCGTTTTTCACACCTAGATACAAGTAACATTTTTAAGAAGGTCCTTTATGTGAATTGTACCTCAAATGTGAATTATTAATTAGCACATTCCTACATGTAAATATTTTATCTATGCAGATAATTATCAACTTTTGTTGAATGGAAGGCAGGTTATTAACATTTCTCTCAAATTTGATGGTATGTTTTCTTAATATTAAATTTCTTATTGTTGATATATTTCGTTGCAAATAGAGTCAAATTATGTTTTGTGGAAGTCAAAGGGATGATGAATCTACTTCAAAATGTATTGAGTATTGAAGTTAATCTGAAAGCTGCTTCAAAAAAGACCATGTTTTACTTTAAACACATCCAAAGAAATGACATAACAGAGTTCTAGATAACAGGATTCAACTGTATAAGTAAGATCACTGTTTCATCTATATTTCTATTTTAAAGCCATTAACATTACTAAAGTTCATTCGTTTGTAAGATCATGATGTAAAGTTCAATGTTCAGAGAAAATCAAGGTCTTTATTGTTTATAATTATTTTCATTTTGCTTTGAAAGATCTAAAAACAGCTTGAAACAAAATCCAGTAAATAAAAACTGACATTTAATATAAAAGATCAAACAAATGCTATATATGTTGTTTAAACGTTTTCTCATACTTGTACATGAATCGTACATGTAATTCCTATATTCCCACAAACAATATATCTATACCTTCTAAAGTTTTGAGGTAGTCTGCATTTTCAGCCATCCATATACTAGTCTTTAGTTTGATTTCTTCATCATTTAATAACATCTATAGAAAACAAATGTAGAATAATAGTACAAACATCCTGGTTAGGGTCATGGGTGTTTATTGTTACTGTTAGCAACAGTTATAGTGTGACTACCAGGACTTATTGGGGGATGGGGATCTTGGACAGATATAGCAAACTGACAACTAAAATCCACATACTTGGCTAGGTGTCTGGACAAAATTAATACTTATAGGTATATTATAGGATTACATACCATTTTGTAGGAGTTTATCGATGTGGAAATTCGGACACATCATTGACAAACCAAATATTCAGAAGGACTTTATGTAAAGCTTGTGAATCAAAGGCTAAGTTACAACAACAACATCACTGTATGATGATATCCAAAAGTCAGCCATTTTGATTAAGCTACTATTTTTAAAGGAATTCACTTCATATAGTAAACGTTAGAGAATACCCAAGGGGTAATAAAAAAGGGAGACAATTCAGAGAAACTGGCAACACAGGGCACACAAGACAAAGAAAAACAAAACAAAAATATGTTGGACAGCACTATATGCAAACAAAGACAAATAACGTAAATAAGACATGCGGCCTCCTACAAACAACTGGAGGCAAAGACGAACCGAACATCGTTTTTATGCGGCAATTATAACGGACATCACAACACAGAACTCAGAATGTAAAGAAACATAATAGGACAACACCAAAAAGCTAAAAAGATGAGCAAACAGACCCCATAAAAAAACTGGGGTGAACTCAGGTGCTCGCGAAGGTGAAGCAAATCCTGCTTCTTATAAGACATCCACCGTGTTACTCATATATACAGTCAAGTCCGTTAAAATGAGAACGGTGTTTTAATTGAAGTAAAACAGTAGAAAACTTGTTTCAAAATGCCAGCTACCTATGTTTTTAGTTAAATCTGCTGGTTATTTATGTGAGTGATGCTGGGAACCTATGTTTTTAGTTAAATCTGCTGGTTATTTATGTGAGTGATGTTAGGAAGTTGTCTGTCACGTCAACATTCCACTTTTTTCAGATTATACCAATGTACATTTACACTGATTTATATTGCCCTTTTCTTATAGTTTTAATTGATTTAATGACATATCTTGCTTGGCTGCTTTCTCAACAGATCTATTTCTCTTTTTTTAAATTGAATTGCAAAATATAATAAAACAGCATATGAATACAACTTAGCAGAATATAATTATCAATGTGTAAACTTTTAAAATTTTGCTGTTTCGTCCAATAGTATGCAAAGAAACGATAATATGAAAATTCAAATGGGATTATCATGGTTTGATATATTTATGTAAACGTGCAATAATTCTATGTATTATATCCCATTATAGAGATGACATTTATGAATTTAATACAATAGCATATGAGTGTAAGTAAACATGAAAACAAAACTGATTCAAAACTCGACAAAATGTCAGATATTATTATCACTTTAAAGAGATAATTAGTCTGTTTCTGTGCATTGACTAAAATAATAAGTTTTAAATTTGCATAGAAATTGTATGAATTAAAAGACTGCACAAAATATTTTCTCTAGGCACTATTTTTGATTTTTAGTATAAAATAATCCATATAATCTTTTACATTGTTAATATACAATGTAAGTATTAGATAGTGTTTTTTGTAGAATCAAAGTAAAATGTTTAATACAAACTTTATCTAGTTCTTCATCATCAATTCCTTGTAAATCTAATTCACCATCATTAGGATTACAATCTGAAATTATTAACAATATTGTATTACAATAATTACAGATTTAGTTTGGTCTATGGTGTTTAATGCCACTTTCAACAATATTTGAGCTATATCATGGAGGTCAGTTTTCTTAGTGGAGGAAACCGGAGCACCCGGAGAAAACAACCGACCTGTCGTAACTCACTCACAAACTACAACAATTATATCTAAATTCATTGTCTTTATTGTCAAGTCGGGCCTACAAAACAAATCAGAATACAGTAATTGTTAAACAGAAGTCATTAATTTATTGTTGTTTATCATGGAAAATTTATCATCCAGAACCTTATCTGATCCTCATTCCAATTTATACAGAGTTGATCAAAAATGGTGCAAGTACTGAAGATACATGGTTTCAAATTAAAAGAAAAAGAAAAGAAAAAAGAAAACAATTTCTAGCGGTACCCAAAATTCATTAAGGGGACATTAAATGTCATTAAAAAAAGAAAGGATGATGATTATTTTAAATTATTTATTTAAAAAAAAAAGTATTAAACAATATGTTGTAAACCCATAGCCCCTCTAATCATACTGATTTATGATAGACATGTGGATAATACAGACAAAATGAATTAGTTTTCAGGTGGGAAAAATTCACTACAACGACTATCCTATTCATGATGAACCCACTCTGTTAATGTTCAGAAGCTGAATGTGCACCATGTGTGTTGATGATCAATTACATAAAGAGTTTGTAAAAATTATCATTGAATGAGTGGCAAAACATATTCATACTGATACAAGTCCTTCAAGTTAAATTGAAGTTGGCATTAAACAACAATCACTCACTCATTCACTCAAGTGAAATGACTGATGTATGAATCAGTTACATAGCTTTCAGTTTGTTAAACTCATAAAAATGTCTAGATCCTTTAGTATGACGTAATATTTCAACATTTTAATTCATACCACAAACTAGGAAATAGGACACATATGCATCATAACGATCCACTAAGACTGCAAAAGAAAAGTTGTATACAAAAATATTTCCAACCTGATTCTTTTAAACATTCTGATAATGCTTCTTTGATTCCTAGACTAGCAGCTGTTGGTCGTTGAGTATTATATGATAACGACTGTTTACTATCAACACCTTTTAAATCTGGTAAAGCTTCTTTTAATGTTTCCTCTTCTAAAAAATTACTGACTCGTGACATTTCATCACCAGGATCTGCAGCCATTTCTGTAAAATAAAATTTATGATATCTAATTAATGAATGTAGTTTTACTTTAAATTGCTAAAATTAACACTACTGGAACTTTAAAAATATACAATAAAAGGTTTATAATTAGCCACATTCGTGAACAATCTATTCCTAGGTTACATGCTATTTAAATGTCTCTGCAAATACTGAACCAATAGAATGTGTTGTCTAAAAGAGTTTTAGTGTTGTACCAACTTCCATAGGCTGCATATATACCCATGACTTGTGGGGTACAATGAAGTTGTACTTACTTGCATATGCTGCATATATTCCCATAGGTTTTGGAGGTACCATGGAGCTCTCTATTTGTTTCTGTAATAATTCTACTTCTGATGTCAGATTTGGTAACTTGTCATCTTGAAACTACAAACATATCAAAAGTATTCTATAAATAAGTATACAAGAGACATTGAATATACAGTGAAAACTACAAACATATGTGTATCAAAAGTATTCTATAAATAAGTATACAAGAGACATTGAATATACAGTGAAAACTACAAACATATGTGTATCAAAAGTATTCTATAAATAAGTATACAAGAGACATTGAATATACAGTGAAAACTACAAACATATGTGTATCAAAAGTATTCTATAAATAAGTATACAAGAGACATTGAATATACAGTGAAAACTACAAACATATGTGTATCAAAAGTATTCTATAAATAAGTATACAAGAGACATTGAATATACAGTGAAAACTACAAACATATGTGTATCAAAAATATTCTATAAATAAGTATACAAGAGACATTGAATATACAGTGAAATCTGCATACATCAAACCCTGATTAAACTGAACATTGTGTCAACACAAAATTAGGTCGAGTTCCAATGTGTCTAAAAATAGAATTTTCATATATCTTGGTCTTTTTTGTGTTTAATGACTTGACATGAGAGTTGTTCATTTTATTTTGATTAATGTTGACCATCAGTTAATCTATCCAATAAAAAAACTGTCATATTCCAAACAAAAATGTGATTCCAAGATGAATTTTTAGTTGCTAACAAACAGAACTGTCAGAATGGTTTTCAGAAATTTTAGCATGAAAGTACATTTATATCAGAATATATTTTTCATAGTTTTGTTGTACATGTACACTAGTTTAATACTTCAGAGCAAATAATATCTAGGAGTGAATCTATTATAATCCACTATTTATCTGGTCCTTATATAGTCATATAATATAAACTATAAATACACACACATATTCAAAGCAATGGCAGTGCTTCATAAATCTGCACTTAATTAAAATGTGAATACAAAATATTTGAAAATATATAGTTAACTTGAGTTGCTGTGTCACAAAATTAAAAATTTATACATGACAATATCAATTTATAAAGGCTACAAGACCACCTACCTGAGAAGTCCCTGACAATATAAATTTATAAAGACTATAAAATTAAGTGGCAACGAATTTCATAGCATATGCATGACAAATTGACAATGGAGGCTACAAAGTATAAGAAGCATTTTAAATTTGATCGTAAAGGTGAAATTTATTTAACCTGTGCATTAAGTTTGGCTTCCTGTGCTTTTCGTTTACTGGCAGTAAAAGATGGTGGATCTTGCTCTTCCTCTAAATCAACATTTTGGAATTCTTCTATTGTTAACTGACTAGAAGGAGTAGCTTTAAACTCTGACAATCTACAAGAAAATTTGGAATATTCAGTTCTCAGCTTAATCACAACATTTTATCACAGGCAGTTCAAAACTGAACTACCAGTATAGAGTTCACCATTTATTTTCTAAAACTTATAAGAATTAATAGATGATTAAATCATGGTTGATCAATCAGAAGAAATATGCTGACTAATGATGGTTGGTCTATCATAAATAGCAACATATATACAGAATGTTGCTCTCTTGAAAATGATCGTAAAGTAGTTGATTTAAATCTACCTGTATAAACAGCATCTATCACAGGTTAACCTGTAAGGTTGATTCCTGCCATGGTAAGGTGTACTCAATACACCATTATGTAACAAAGTTGTCAGTAACTTGTGGCAGATCTATAGTTTGTTCCTGTTACCATGGTTATCTCCACCCACAAATCTGACCACCATTATACTGAAATATTGTTTAAAGTGGCATTCTCCACCCATACATAACTGTCAAATGTAGAACAGCAGTAAGTGCAGTTTATTTAACTTATTTTTGAGTAAGTGTGTAATGTTGGCAAATCTCTCATGTTCATTTAATCCATATCCTGTCTTACTAAATGAACCAATAAACAGACAAAAATCTAGAAAGCTTGAAAAAATTAAAGAAAAATACATATACAGTGAAACCTGTCTAAACCGTGAATAAACAAGAATCCTGTGTAAACCTGTCTAAACAAGAATCCTGTGTAAACCTGTCTAAACCCTGAATAAACAAGAATCCTGTGTAAACCTGTCTAAACCCTGAATAAACAAGAATCCTGTGTAAACCTATCTAAACCGCGAATAAACAAGAATCCTGTGTAAACCTGTCTAAACAAGAATCCTGTGTAAACCTATCTAAACCCCGAATAAACAAGAATCATGTGTAAACCTGTCTAAACCCTGAATAAACAAGAATCCTGTGTAAACCTGTCTAAACCCTGAATAAACAAGAATCCTGTGTAAACCTGTCTACGTACCCTGAATAAACAAGAATCCTGTGTAAACCTGTCTAAACAAGAATCCTGTGTAAACCTGTTTAAACCCTAAATAAACAAGAATCCTGTGTAAACCTGTCTACGTACCCTGAATAAACAAGAATCCTGTGTAAACCTGTCTAAACCGTGAATAAACAAGAATCCTGTGTAAACCTGTCTAAACTGTACCCTGAATAAACAAGAATCCTGTGTAAACCTGTCTAAACCCTAAATAAACAAGAATCCTGTCTAAACCCTGAATAAACAAGAATCCTGTGTAAACCTGTCTAAGCCCTGAATAAACAAGAATCCTGTGTAAACCTGTCTAAACTGTACCCTGAATAAACAAGAATCCTGTGTAAACCTGTAAACAAGAATCCTGTGTAAACCTGTAAACAAGAATCCTGTGTAAACCTGTAAACAAGAATCCTGTGTAAACCTGTAAACAAGAATCCTGTGTAAACCTGTAAAGAAGAATCCTGTGTAAACCTGTAAAGAAGAATCCTGTGTAAACCTGTAAACAAGAATCCTGTGTAAACCTGTAAACAAGAATCCTGTGTAAACCTGTAAACAAGAATCCTGTGTAAACCTGTAAACAAGAATCCTGTGTAAACCTGTAAAGAAGAATCCTGTGTAAACCTAACTTTATATAAAGTCCTAACTGAGGAAGTCTTAATTAATCTAACATAACCATCAGAACAACTGTCTATTCTGAACACAAACGTTGGTCCCAAGGAGGTTCAGTTTAGACAGGTTTCACTGTAGATGAAGTCAAGGTCATGTGGCATGTACCTATCTGACATAAATACCACAATATATTCTACTATATATAATATATTTAGAAATATAATTCCAGGTGTAACACATTTTCTAGTTACCTTTTCCTTATAGTTGTATCACAAACTTTAGCTACTTTAATAATCTGGTTTACTGATCGACTGAATTCATGCATTCTGGCTGCTACTAGTAAAGCTACAAATAAAATAAATAAATACAGCACCATATGTCATGGTCTTATTTTGTGTTCGGTGGTTTGAGGTGAGAGGTGATTGTTAGTTTTGTTGGTATTCGTGGAATTATTGACAATCACTATTTAAACTTTTTTTCACAACATATTTTTTGGAGTTCCCTGATGTTGGAACAGTATCATTTTATTTGTATTTTTTCATATTCTTTAAATAAAAATGTATACATTTTCAACAATTGACATGTTATGGTGTAGAAAAATCACATTATTTTACCTGCACCACAAAGTCCTGATGGCCTACGACCAGTGTGCATCCAGTCTCTCTTCATTCTCTGTACTAATCTCATAGCTGTCATAGAAACTTCATGGGTTTTATCAGCAAATTCTAACTTATGGGCAAATCTAGGAATGTACAAACAGGGATCTGAAAAAGTAAGTAATAAACAGTAATTATAATATCATATACCTTAATTCTATAATATACATTCTAATTTGGATTCCATGTTCCGTATACTCGAGGCCATCACAGTATTCTGAAGTACTATACTCGTAATCTGATATACAGTTGAACCTTTTTTGTTTCAGTCTAAGGGACCAGCTACTCAAATGAACCAACTATTATATTTTGAATTTACAGTGTATTCAAGATTTCAGAGCAAATCTAGCTAAGAATTAGCCATGAACTGACCATATCTTTACTTCACTGTTATCCAAGGGAAACAACTTATCAGTTTGAAATCATAAGGTTCAACTGTTATACATAATTAAATAAAATGTTACCTTTCAATATATATATGTTTACAGTTGAACCAATTCATCTGATTCACACAAGTCGTTTCCTAAGATTATTCAGAGTAAAATATAGTCTACTCATAGTATATTTTTAGGCCTGATTTACCACTAATAACTCCAATGCTCAGCTAATTCAAAGTATTGTCAGTCCACTAAAAGACAAGAGATTCCATAGTATATTTTTAGGCCTGATTTACCACTAATAACTCCAATGCTCAGCTAATTCAAAGTAATGTCAGTCCACTAAAAGACAAGAGATTCCATAGTATATTTTTGTACAACAACCTCATGTTAAACTCATTTTAGTGTTCATGAGGTTATTGGTATTTATTGTTACTTTCAGCTTTTTTTTTAGACATATCGTCACTGCCAGAATTCATAGTGCATA
Source organism: Bathymodiolus brooksi (assembly GCA_963680875.1). NCBI lineage: Eukaryota > Metazoa > Mollusca > Bivalvia > Mytilida > Modiolidae > Bathymodiolus > Bathymodiolus brooksi. Next base: position 1,754,063 of record OY804576.1, read on the forward strand.
ATTTTTAACTTAAAAAATATTAACATTAGCCCCACCCTTTTTCAACCATATATTACAAGTCCAATAACCTGATTTTATGGTATCTCTATTCTGGGTGGAAACTAGAGGTATATCTGAGCCTGTATCAATCACCTCGTTAATTATGCATAATTATGAAAAAATGTGTAGTAGTTTCTGAGAAAAAAGCTTTTGATTCATGTTCCCATAAGGTCCTTTGTAAAACAATGTCCTGTGATGGTGGTCATCTAAGTTTTCTGATTGACACATGAAAAACTTTATAACGTGGTAATGGCCATCCGATCAAGAAATAAAACCTAAACCAATGGCTGTGTAAGGAACATTCCCGGCAGTGTATCATTTCCATTACCTAACTGGTTTCTGAGAAGAAGAAATCTAAATTAAAGCCATTCAGTAATTATAATTGACCCTAGCATTCAGGTTGAATTTCCAAAATGAAACAAAAATCATATAAAACCTCCAGGACCACCAAATTATGAAAAGAAAGTTTAAAAAGTGATGATCAATAATTCAACCAATAATATCAACAAAATGAACAGCTAACTCTCAGTCTCAACTTGAGTCACTTAACACAAAAAAGTCCATGACACATGCCGATGGAAATCTGTTTTGGATTGGAATAGGCACAACAATATAGCAGGGTTAAACCAATTACCTGTAATGGGATCCCAACACAACAATATAGCAGGGTTAAACTAATTACCTGTAATGGGATCCCAACCCAACAATATAGCAGGGTTAAACTAATTACCTGTAATGGGATCCCAACACAACAATATAGCAGGGTTAAACTAATTACCTGTAATGGGATCCCAACCCAACAATATAGCAGGGTTAAACTAATTACCTGTAATGGGATCCCAACCCAACAATATAGCAGGGTTAAACTAATTACCTGTAATGGGATCCCAACCCAACAATATAGCAGGGTTAAACTAATTACCTGTAATGGGATCCCAACCCAACAATATAGCAGGGTTAAACTAATTACCTGTAATGGGATCCCAACACAACAATATAGCAGGGTTAAACTAATTACCTGTAATGGGATCCCAACCCAACAATATAGCAGGGTTAAACTAATTACCTGTAATGGGATCCCAACACAACAATATAGCAGGGTTAAACTAATTACCTGTAATGGGATCCCAACACAACAATATAGCAGGGTTAAACTAATTACCTGTAATGGGATCCCAACCCAACAATATAGCAGGGTTAAACTAATTACCTGTAATGGGATCCCTCCTCCCTTGATAACAACAAAACTTATATAAATTAAAAAACAATAAAAAAAAAGGTAAAGATTTACTTTCACTCAAAAAAGCTGCACACTATCACAAAAATAAATTGGAACATAAATATATCTAACAGTAAAATATATAGCTAGAACCTGTTTGGGTCAAGGCCATTACTCTCAGGACAAAAACAATTTCTGCCATGTTTGGCTCCATTTGATTTCACAGTGGTTTGTGGAAAATGATTGATATGTGCAAACATTAGAGATTACAAATGGAATGTGGTGAGGATAGAATTTAATCAGGATCAGGATTCAGACCAATTTTTTTCTGTGATTTGCTGAAAAAATGTATACATTTTTCATTCTTCAATATCTTATTGATTTGTACACAATTGGATTCCTGATTACGGTAAGTAAACAACTTGAGCGATGCAAGTAAAAAAAAAAAAAACCTAAATATGTAAGTCAAGTGAACCTAATATGAAACCGGCACGGCCTTAAATGCTTGCGCATCTGAAAATTATCTGGCAATTTCATCAAAAGTGTTGAGATTTTTTGGGCCGAGATATATTGGGGACGACTTTTTTTAGGGCCGAATCTAGTCTCATTCAATCGAGCTGTCGTTCCTTTATTCGAGTTATCGTTCCTTACGAGAGAGGGTACGAGACTTCAGGATCACCTTAGCGCTTTATGTTAAGAAGATCTCCATTAGTTGAGTGTGTTAGTGTGTTACCTGGAAACCGGTGTTTACAAAACGTAAGGAACGATAACTCGAATAACAAATACAAAACGTAGAATTTTTTTTCCTTTGACAATATGTTCAGCCATGTTTGTTAAAAAATCCTAAGTATACATTTTATAACATAAAGAGCTCGCTTAAGCTCGCATATTAAAAAGTAATATAGTTCGCCGAAAAAAATCCGCGAAAAGTTATCTCCCTTTATATCTATTCGGACTTCTCTAGAATCATCATTTACGCTCGGAAAAACTCCGAAAAAGATCAATAAACCGCAAAGCACCATGGGAATTATTCACCTTTTGACAAGAAAGAAAACAGAATTTAATTGACAAATTGCCATCAAAATGAAGAATATAAATTCAAATGCATAGACACTATTAAAGGTATTAACTTCGTCTACGGTAATATAATCATAATGATATCGCCAACAACAATCGTGTTCTGTTACGACAAAAACTGGAAATTACAACAAAAGGGGCTAATAAGGGTGTAAATGTCGTCAGACCCAGTCATTATTTATATGTACATAGGTTTTATGGTATCGAATCTAAGTGATAATCGATCTATTTTAAAATATATTTTAAACCGTTTCCATCAAGCTGTAAAGTTTACATGCATATTTGTTGTCGAACAAATAATGTCCATGAATGATCATGCATTGTCATGGATCATATTTATTAATTTTGTTTATTTCTCTGCCTCTGGACAAAGTCAAAGTCTGGTACCATTTCATTAAATATCTGATGAAGCACATTAAGAATTCAGATATTTTACATTAACGTCATACTAAATTTACATTGGTTCATGTAAATATTGATCATATCAAACAACATAACCTAGTGATGAAACCTTCACACATGTACACATTGGCAGAACAAGTGATTACAATTACAAATTGATGCCATTTGCAAAGGACAAATACATTCTTGCATTTGCACACTTCTAAAGAACAAATTTGATGTAGCAGTGTGTGTCCTTATTTAGTATTGGTACATGAGTTTTCATCACTAGGAGTTTATTTTATTGTACAGCAGAAGTATTCAATAAATGCTTCTCAACAGTTGAATGCTTTAAAGCGCATTGGTTGTTTCCTTTCAAAATTAAATAAATTAACAATTTTTCATACTTTCATTTTGTCTAATTTTAATTTTTGTCCTTTGGCGTGGCATTTTTGCAATAAAAGTAATACCTCTAAATTAGAAAAAATCCAGGCAAGGGCTTTACGATTTATATACGAGGACTATGAAAGCACATATGATGAGTTATTAGAAAAAGCTAAAGTTCCATCTCTGAAAGTTAGAAGAATGCGTACCATGGCTATTGAATGTTTTAAGATTTTAAACAAACTTTCACCATCTTGTTTACATGATTTAGTTGTTTTTAAAGATTGTAAATATAATTTTAGATATTCCAATATTGTAGATATACCTAGGGTACGAACATCTACCTACGGTAAGAATAGTTTTAAATATGCAGCAGCTGTTTTATGGAATGACCTACCTGATGATTTTAGAAAAATTTCCAATTTTAATCAGTTTAAGAATATTTTAAAATCTTGGAATGGAAATGTTTGTAAATGTTCAGCTTGTGCTGACTTTTAAATTTGTTTAAATTTCTACCATCTAGGTCATATCCAGTTTTTATTTATTGTGCTTATAAAACTTTTATGCTTTGCTCATAATATCAGCTTTTAGTTGTTCATAGTTTGCTACATTAGCTCTTGGTATGCTTAGCTTATAACATCAGCTTTTAATCTGCTTTTTTGCTTATCTTATAACTGTTAGTATTTTACATGTAGTGCTTACTTAGTCTTGTATTTTAGCTGTATGTTGCATGCTTGTTATTTGTTATTTATTATGTGTCTGTGTATGTCGGTTAAAAGCTCAACAGAGCTTATGTTGTATGTTGTTTTAACCATGCCGACTCTAAATAAAGCTTATTTATTTATTTATTTATTTAATGAATGATTGACTTCTCATTGAACAATTTAAACTTCCCTTTAAATGAATTCCACAGAAGGACAATATGTATTGTATTTATTCAAAGGAAGAGTTTATCCATATTTTTTTTAAATCCTTGAGGAACACCAAGTGATACACAGGAAAGAATTTGTTTCCCTTGCAATAATTTGAATTGACAAACTAATGACATCTTGTGAATATTTATATTTTGAGTCAACAGTCTTACTATATAAAATTGTTTTTTATCACCGATAACAATTTTTTTTAATTTTTATTGTAGATGGATAAACCACTAAAAACAGAACCAAAAAGTTGCTTATCAATAAATGCAAATCGTCAGTTCTCAGATGATGAGGTAAACCAAGAGGTTCCTCCAAATTATACAGCCAAAGTAACTGTACAAAATGCACGCAGAAAAACAGAACCATCATGGAAAATATCAAGACCACAGCCACAAACACTACCCACTGCAAAAGCAAGTGAAGAATTTAATTGGCAAGCTAATCAACCAAGCATCAAAGAAAGGAATGCTGTTATGTTCAACAATTCTCTAATGGCTGATGTATTTTTCAAAGTGGGAATTTTGCCAAATCAACAAAAAATTCCAGCTCACAAGTATATCTTGGCAACAGGAAGTTCTGTGTTTTTTGCTATGTTCTATGGAGGATTAGCAGATGCTAAACATGTTATTGAAATTCCTGATGTTGAACCTCAGGCTTTTTTCAATCTTCTCAGGTACACAATAATCGTTTAATTGTTTTGTACATAAAATAACCTGGTCTATCAAATGGCAAAATGAAATCTTAAACATGTCTTTTTACTTAAAGATTTCATGTCTACATTGTAATCCAAACCTAAACATTTTATGGCTACACAAACACATGATTAAAGGGAGTAGAGAAGTTAGAACAATGTATCATGCTGGGCTTGGATTCACAAATGTAAAACAGTGGAGATCAAAATAGACCTAGAATTTTCATGATTTAACAAAAAACATTCAACGCTCGCAAAGCAAAATTCAGATACCAAAAATTCATTCATTTTTGCCATTGACATTTTTTTTTTCAACTTTTGCAAAGTGCTTACATTTACCAGTGTTTCCCAAGGTAAATTGAAGTTTAATGGACAAAATTACTGGACCAGCATCAAGTTTACAGGACATTCACATACTCCACAGAGTAGGTGCTTAGATTCCTACTGGTCCTTTTGTCACATGTCCAACAGACCTTGGGAATGACTGTTTTACAATCCTATACAAAATTATAGTTGATCTGCCTTTTGTAAAATGTACCGGTAAACCAATATGAACTGCATTGCAAGTATGAAATAGAAAAGTATAATGATTTTAAATAAATCAGAAATCAGAAGTAAAATAATTTTAGATCATAAATAAAGAGAACCAATGCAATGCAATCATTTTCAGAGATACTTGCAACTCATCTAGGCGAGTCTTGGACTCATCACTTGTGTTTAGGACTCACTATTTTTTACAACAAAGTAACAAAGAATGTACTAGTGGAACTCATTACTTTTTTAGCTCACCTTGCCAAAGGCAATGTAAGCTTTTGCCATCACTTGGCATCCGTCGTCTGTTAACTTTTCACATTTTAATCTTCTCCTCTGAAACCCCCTCAGCCAAATGAACTGAAACTTGGTAGGAAGCATCTATAGAAGATCCTCTAAAGATTGCACATTTTGTCCCGATCCTATAACAAACATGGCCACCACAGGCAATTCTTGTTTCTGATTGACCAATTTTAAAAAATCTTCTCCTCTGAAATCGCTTGGCCAAATGAACCGAAACTCGGTAGGAAGCATCTATGGAAAGTCCCGATCAGCTAACAAACATGGCTACCACAGGAAATTCTGGTTTCTGATTGGTTGATTTAAAAAAATCTTCTCCGCTGTTAAAAGAAAGATAACTCTTGCTATTATCTCCCTTAGAAATTAACTAATGCTGATATAGTGTAACATGTTTATTCTATACATTACAAGTAGGTATTCACATTTTAATATTATTTTTAGCAAACCTTGCCAAAGGCAATATGAGCTTTTGCCATCACTTGGTGTCCGTCGTCAAAACGGTCTGTCGTCTGTCATCCGTTTTCTTTTCACATTTTAATCTTCTCCTCTGAAAACCCTCAGCCAAATGAACTGAAACTTGGTAGGAAGCATCTATGGAAGGTCCTCTCTAAAGAGTGCACATTTTGTTATGATCCATTACCAAACATGGCTGCCACAGGCAATTCTTGTTTCTGATTGGCAGATTTTTAAAAATCTTCTCCTCTGAAAACCCTCAGCCAAATGAACTGAAACTTGGTAGGAAGCATCTATGGAAGGTCCTCTCTAAAGAGTGCACATTTTGTTATGATCCATTACCAAACATGGCTGCCACAGGCAATTCTTGTTTCTGATTGGCAGATTTTTAAAAATCTTCTCCTCTGAAAACCCTCAGCCAAATGAACTGAAACTTGGTAGGAAGCATCTATGGAAGGTCCTCTCTAAAGAGTGCACATTTTGTTATGATCCATTACCAAACATGGCTGCCACAGGCAATTCTTGTTTCTGATTGGCAGATTTTTAAAAATCTTCTCCTCTGAAAACCCTCAGCCAAATGAACTGAAACTTGGTAGGAAGCATCTATGGAACGTCCTCTCTAAAGAGTGCACATTTTGTTATGATCCATTACCAAACATGGCTGCCACAGGCAATTCTTGTTTCTGATTGGCAGATTTTTAAAAATCTTCTCCTCTGAAACCACTTGGCCAAATGATCCGAAACTTGGTAGGAAGCATCTATGGAATGTCCTCTATGAAGAATGCTCATTTCATCCCGATCGGTTAGCAAACATGGCCACCACATGCAATTCTTGTTTCTGATTGGTCGATTTCTAAAAAATCTTCTCCTTTGAAACTGCTTAGCCATATGAACCGAAACTTGGTAGGAAGCATCTACATGTATGGAAGGTTCTGTATTAAGTTTCCTCAAAGCAGAATGAAAGGTGAGCAACACAGGCTCAGCCCACTGAGCCTCTAGTATTTAGGACTCATCTCAACGTTTATCTTACAAGGACATCTGATTTTGGACAAAGTAATGACAGACCAAGTAGAATCAATATGACAATAGTTATGCTTGTGTAATGCCACTTTCAACAATATTTCAATTATGTTATGACCGTCAATATTGTGATTCAGTAAACCGGTAAAAATTAAAGCCTGCAAACATCAATGACAAACTTGAACAGATACTCATAAGATTGTATCCAGTACACTTCATCATGTACAGGAATCAACTACAATATTAGGTTCAACACCTCTATACATGTATACAGGTTTTCCAACTCCATCATAAAACTTTTCTAGAAAAGCTCTAATTATTAAATGCATATTCATATCTGTATTTTTTAGGTATTTGTACTGTGATGAAATACACCTAGAACCAGATAATGTACTGGCCACTCTCTATGCAGCAAAAAAGTACATTGTACCATATTTGGCTCGTACTTGTGTACGATACCTAGAAACAAGTCTGAGCGCTCATAATGCCTGCATCTTGCTTAGTCAAGGGAGGCTATTTGAAGAACAAGAACTAATGCAGAGATGTTGGGAAGTTATTGATGCACAGGCAGAGGAAGCATTGCGCTCTGAAGGATTTACAGAAATTGATATCAATACACTGAATACAGTCTTAAGCAGAGAAACATTAAATGCTAAAGAAATATCAATTTTCAATGCAGCTTGCCGTTGGGCTGATGCTGAATGTAAAAGGCATAATTTAGAATTAAATTCTGATAATAAAAGAAAAGTTTTAGGCGATACACTATTTAAAATCAGAATTCCTGCAATGTCATTGGATGAATATGCTAATGGACCAGCACAATCTGGTGTATTAACATTACAAGAAACTAATAACATATTCCTAGACTATCTTGCTAAAAACAAACCAGAACTAAAATTTAACAAAAGAAATCGCTCAGGTCTGAAACCTTATAAATGTCATAGATTCCAATCTTCAGCATATCGCAGTAATCAGTGGCGGTACCGTGGACGATGTGATAGTATTCAGTTTGCTGTAGACCAGCGAATATTTGTTGCTGGTTTTGGATTGTATGGTTCAAGCAATGGGGCGGCTGAATACCAAGTTAAAATTGAACTGAAGAAAAATGGTATAGTGCTAGGTCAGAATATGACTAAGTTTTTCTCTGATGGCTCAAGCAATACCTTTGATGTTATGTTTGACAATCCTGTACAAATTGAATCTGATGTGTTTTACACTGCCAGTGCTATCTTAGATGGAGGTGAATTAAGTTATTTTGGACAAGAAGGCCTAGCTGAAGTGCAATGTGGGAAAGTAAATTTTCAGTTTCAGTGTTCATCTGACAGTACAAATGGTACTGGCGTACAAGGTGGACAAATTCCAGAAATAATATTTTATTGTTAAATGTTGCGTACATATATATTGTACATGTCTAAAATTAATCATTACTGTATCAGTAAATTTTAAAATATATTATTAAAATGGTTTGTTTTAATGATCAGGTGTTTTTAGCTCGCCTTACCAGACGGCTGAGGTAGTGGGGTCATGTCAAGTCATCATTTTGTATCCATCAATCGGCAAACTTTTCAAATTCAATCTTATCCAAAATCACTTGACCAATTTGACAAATAATTTTCATAAGATATGATACATGTAGGTGGTACTTTACATAGTTTGAATTTTTGGTGTTGACTGGGAATTCTATGACTGCTAGCGCCAATGACGCGTTCTAATAGGTTAAATTTCAAAAATCTTTACAGAAACTGCTATGCAGATACATTTGTGATATTTAAGGAATATTCAGATTATTAGATAGTCCTGTACTAATTTTGAGTTTTTGGTGTCCATGAAAAACCCAGGATGGCCGACACCATAGGACCCTATAAATAAATATATATTACCGGTATCTAATACTGCTGAAGTATTTGAAAGCAAAACGTGGCTGAAATAATCCTTGGATGATACCTAAGGATATGTTTATGTAAATCGGAAATCGAAATGGCCACCACAAATGAAAATAGGACTCTATGGAAACAAATATTCACATATAAATGTAATATTTTAAGTAAGGCCAAAAAAAAATATATGTGTGTTTACTGTCACATGTCAAAAAAATCTAGGGTCGGTCGGTCGGCATTAATTTTTTTTTTTTTTTTTTTTAACTCGGCAAAACCGGAAATAGTCGTGCCCGGTTCCGGAATCCTATTCCGGTATTCCATTTTCGAAATTTCCGGTAAGCCATCATTTGTTGTATGACGAGTTACACAGTTTTTCTACCTTCTTTGCTCTCAATTTCGACAAAAAGCTAGCGGTTGAATAAATAAAACATTGCTGCTGATTAAACAACACAAATGGTTATCCGAATTCTGTGTAAAAATTGATAGGGTCGTTAGCAAAAATTAGGGTGGAATAATTGCTGATAAAAAAGGTTAGGCCTTAGGGTCGGCGGCTGAAAAATAGGGTGGGTCGGGTGACCGTAAACACACATATTTTTTTTTTTGGCCTAACCAGAAACAATTTTACCTTCTGAACTAAAACTTTGCAGGAATGATGCAAAACTATTAATTGTTCTGATCAACATTTAATATCAAATAAGAACAACGTAACGTCTCAATCTGGTCATAATTATCTCATTTAAGTATTGATCGTGAAAAGGTTAAAGAGTTATGGTCTTATATAGGTACTCTTAACAACAACACAAATCCCTCCTACAGACAGCTAACACAACATCAAGATAATACGATTATAGAATCTGATGTAAATATAGCACTCAGTTTGGGAATATATACAGGAGTAGTACTCTCATTTACACAGTTTAAATATACAATGTATATCCACAGTCACTTGAATTTCTATCAATATAAACGAAAAACAATCCAAAATAAAAAAAATATATACCTGTACATCATAACATGTTTGATTACAGACAGCAAAGGTGATTGCGTTAAAAGAGTCTCTCCTAGCATCGGCAGGTTCGAAATTATTAGTAAGAAAGGTACAAACTTTGCGGATAATGACTTTATACATAGTGTAGCCGAAAAAATTAAAGAGGACAACAAGCCTATCATTCTGTTTTGGTTTGGAACATGCCAATTGACTGCAAAGAAAGGGAAGTATATTTATATAAGACAACCCCCTTACCAAAATATTGAAAGATGTTTAACAGAAGCTAGAGAAGCAAAAGAAAAAAGAGCGAACAAAGAAGCAAAAATTATTTTTTTAGATTGTCCATATTATTCTACAATCAAATATAACAACAAAACTAGTAATAGAACTGTTCATCCCATAAGAGGCAATCTAAAACTCACTGCAATCAACAACAAAACCATATCTGTCAATGATCTAAAACTCAACAAAGCTGTAGATTACTATAATTCACAGTTGTTACTCTTAAATAATGTTGTGACCCCTAAATTTGGTATTGATATTTTAGCCCCAACCAAAAGGGTCATCTATAAAGTTACAAAGTACAGAAAAAACTTCAACTTGTATTACGACGGAGTACACCCAATCAGACCACTGTCAAAACTGTGGCTTTACAGAATTTTGAATTTCGCCAATACATTGCAAGATTAGTTGAAATCAAGTATTCAATAAACAAGGTGACTTGTTTATCTTTGACTTTTATTGTAAACAGGGTAACCTGTTTTCAGTATCCAGTAGGGAAGCTATTGAGGTAAATACTAACATCATCGTAACCATGTACAATATACAAAAATAAGGTAACTTGTTAAAAAATGGGATTGGCCTGTTTGTAGGAAAAAAATTAGAGGGAAAAAATGTATGTATTCACTTCAATAAACAAGGTAACTTGTTTATAAATTCAAAACAGGGTAAACCTGTTTGAATGATAGACCACTGTCAAAACTGTGGCTTTACAGAATTTTGAATTTCGCCAGTACATTGCAAGATTTGTTGAAATCAAACAGGGAAGCCTGTTTTAAATTATTCTTTTATAATATTGTAAAGACTTGCATTACATTTTGACACTGTAGATTAAATTAAGAGAGTAAAAAACACTTGCTAGTATTCAATAAACAAGGTAACTTGTTTTATCTTCTATTCAAAACAGGGTAACCTGTTTTCATTATCCATAAGGGAAGCTATTGAGGTAAATACTAACATCGTCATAACCACGCACAATATACAAAAATAAGGCAACTTGTTTATATTATTAAAAACAGGGCTGGCCTGTTTGGAGAGAAAAATTAGAGGGAAAAATTTATGTACTCACTTTAAATAAACAAGGTAACTTGTTTATAAATCCAAAACAGGGTAAACCTGTTTGAATGATAGGGGCAAGTATTCCAAAAGCGGAATAAAGAGAAAAAGAAAAATAATGGCATCAAACTTTATGAGTTCTACTCCATTACCAAGAAGGGAACTAAAAAGACAAAGAGTAGGTAGCAATTCATGTCCAAAATGTGAAGCAACGATATCAGATAAGAGCCTAGCAGTAACATGTGGTATATGTCAGCTAGATTTTTGCCTTGATTGTAGCAAAGTTTCAAAACAAATGGCGCTAGCATTATCAGAAGACACGTTACAAAATTTTATGTGGACATGCAATTCTTGTAAACAAAATTTCCCTAGTCTCACAGGTATATCAGCTCAATTAAAATCTATAGAGGACACAACATACAAAAGATTAAGCAAACTAGAAGATGATGTTCATGACATGAAAACAGGTTTAGATGAAAAGATAAGAGGTGAGGTGAAAACTATAAAACCTTCTCTAATAGAAGAAATTAAACAAGACATTAAAAGTACTTTACAAGATGATGTTAGAATGGTAGTACGTGAGATAGAAGACCAAAAAACAAGAGCTATGAACTTGATATTCTTCAACGTGCCAGAGAGTGAAGACAAAAATAACATTGTACGAAACGAGTACGACCATTCACTAATAAATGAAGTATGTTCACTTATAAAAATACAAGAACCAGATATTAAAATTGCTTTCAGACTCGGTAAGCAAATAATGAAACCAAGGCCACTTAAAATTGTCTTCAATAACAAAAAACATCGAAAAGATATTCTGGATAATGCTTACAACATGAAGAATATACCTGTATCAAATAAACTTTCTAAAGTAATAATTGCTAAAGATCTTACTATTCAACAACGTGACCAAAACAAGAAAAAAAGAGAATTGAAGAATAAAAATAACAAACAATCGTTTCAGAAAACAAAAGCTAGTGAAATGAAAACCATACAGGAAGAAGTAGATGATATGGAGATTCAAAATTGTCAAGACACAGATCAAGACTACTACACTCAGGGCACTATACTACATGCACCAACAAATGAATCTCACCAAAGTATAGCCCCACTGAGCTGCAATAAACCTTTAGAAAGGTCCAAAATGCATCTTTCATTTTCAAATGTTGGTGATGAAACATTAATTGGTGGTTTCAACATAGACCAAAGAGAATCAGTAGTTGGTCAATCAGACCAACATACTGAACATACATAGGAAAACAATTTTAGAATTTTAACATACACTGTACATAGAGAGCACCTGAAAATTTTATATTCAAATGTGGATACTTTTATGAACAAGAAGGATGAATTGCTAAATTTGATAAATGACAAAGATTATGACGTCATTGCACTGACTGAAATTTACCCCAAAAACATAGTTGATTCTAATGTAAGTGACATTGAGTGGAAAATAAAGGGTTATAAGGAGTTTATTTTCCCGAGTGATATTGCCACTAGGAGAGGTTGTCTTGTATATGTAAAAGAGGAAATAGATACAATTGAAATCGAAAGTAAGAAGTTCAAACATGTAGAATATATACAATTAGGAATAAATCTGAATAAGGACATAAAACTCTTAATCTCTTGTATTTATAGAAGTCCAAATAGTATGGATATAGAATGCATAGAGGAAATGCGAGAGATATTAACCAATTCTAAGATTAGAAACATAAAATATGGTTATTGTGTATATGGGCGATTTCAACTTTAAGGAAATAGATTGGGAAAGAAACTCAACAAATGTGGGATCTAATCATCTGACAACTAAATTCCTAGAAATGGTAAGAGACACTTATCTGTCGCAACATGTTACAAAACAGACAAGATTCAGGGGAGATAACCAACCAAGTCTTCTAGACTTAATTTTCACGAATGAAGAGGGCATGATTGACACTATAATGCTCTGCTAGGAAATAGTGATCATGAAACTTTAGAATTCAATTTCAGATTCGGAATAAAGCAGAAAAAGCATTACCAAAATAAATTATGTTGGTTCAAAAGGAACTATGAAAAAATCAACGCACAATTGAACAAAATAGATTGGAACTTAAAATTGGCCCAAGGAGATGTCAATAATCTGTGGCAAAGATTTGCAGATGAATTAAAAATAATATATGAAGAAAACATACCAGAGAGCAAATCAATGTCCAGAAAATATGATACACCTTGGATAAACGATTGCACTTGTAAAAAAGAGAAAGCTTTGGAAGAAATACAGGTACAATAAAAATCCACAAAATAAAACAAAATATGAAGAAGCAAGAACTGATGCTAACAGGTTAGTCAGGAAAGCAAAATATGAATACGAATGCACAATAGCGATCAATATGAAAGAGGACAACAAAATCTTTTGGAAATTTATAAAATCAAAAACTAAGGCTAAGGAGAGCATACCATGTATTTTAGATGATGAAGGAGGAATAAACACAGATGATAAAACTAAATCAGAGTTACTGAATAAATTTTTCCAAAGTGTATTCACTGTGGAAGCAGATAGTCAAAACGCCCCAACGCTTAATCAACGATCCAATAAAAAGTTATCGACAATAGAATTCAACCCAGAAATTATACAAAAACATCTAGAAAAGTTAAAAGTTACCAAATCGCCAGGGCCGGACCAAATGCACCCAAAATTTTTAAATGAGACATCTGAAAGCATATCTACACCGTTGGCGCATATTTTTAATATATCAATGCAGACTGGAAAACTGCCAGATAATTGGAAAAAAGCAAATGTTACACCTCTACATGAAAAGGGACCTAAAAATCTAGTAGAAAATTATCGACCTATCAGTTTAACATCAATAGTATGTAAGACAATGGAAAAATTTATCAGAGATATCATTTTGGACCATATGGAAAAACACAAATTATTTACTATCCATCAGCATGGATTCAGAAAAGGCAGATCTTGCGTTACACAATTAATTGAAGTTTTAGATGACTGGACAGAACAACTCGACAACAAAAATGCAATAGATACCATATATTTAGATTTCCAAAAAGCCTTTGACACAGTACCTCACCAGCGTCTAATTAACAAATTACAAAGCTACGGCATATGTGGAAAAATCTTAGGCTGGATTAAAGACTTTCTTGCTAATAGAAAACAAAAGGTTGTAATAAATGGTACGGGCTCAAATTGGATATCAGTGACAAGTGGAATTCCTCAAGGAAGCGTTCTGGGACCGATCCTATTTACAATATATATAAATGACCTACCTGATGTTGTTCAAAACATAGTAAAATTTTTTGCAGATGACACCAAATTGTATGCTGTGGTTAATGAGGAAAAGCAACAAATCAGTTTGCAAAATGATATAGATAGTTTATTGAAATGGTCAGACAGGTGGTTATTGAAATTTAACAAGTCGAAATGCAAGCATATACATTTAGGACCTAACACCAACATAAAATATAAAATGAGAGAAAGTAATATACAGCAAGTAACAGAAGAAAAAGATCTAGGGATAATAATCAACAACAAGCTTAAATTCAAACAACACATTAATCTACAGACGAAAAAGGCAAATCAAAGATTAGGAATGATCAAAAGAAGCTTCGATTTTATGGATAAAGATATGTTTCTAACTGTATTTAAAAGTATCGTAAGGCCACACCTAGAATATGGCAGCAGTGTATAGTCAGTGATATACAAAAAAGAAGCCATACAATTGGAAAATGTTCAAAGAAGAGCCACCAAACTGATTAAAAATATACAACATAAAACCTACACTCAAAGATTGAAATATCTAGGGCTACCATCACTCCAATACAGAAGACTCCGAGCTGACATGATTGAAACTTACAAAATCCTCAACAATATTGATAAAGTGCAATATGAGCAAATTCTTCCTTTAAGTCAAACTACCACTAGGGGTCACAGCAAGAAATTATATAAAAAGAACTGTAGAACAAATGTTAGGAAATATAGCTTCTCGCAAAGAGTTGTGGACGAGTGGAACAAAATACCAAAGAAAGTAATAGACTCGCAGACAATCAATACTTTCAAGAGCCAATTGAACAATCATTGGAAAAATCTGGATATAAAATTTTCACCAGATATCTACCAACCGGGAGATGAAAAGAATTTATTAAGAAGGGTCCAAGGGGCTGAATAGCCCATATTCCAGACCTCGGAAACAGGTAAAACAGGTAAAATGTAGGTATATTTATGTTTGATTTTGGATATAAAAATTGATAAAATTTCAAGTGACTGCGATACATCACACTAGGTCTGCAAGTTATTTAATGTCATTTCTAATCTTGTTGCATTGCTTTGAAACCTGCATGGCAAATGATGACAACTAAACTATTCACATTTCAAGCTGATTCTCTGGATCAATGGGTAATGCATGTACATGCATACATTTTCTCAGAAACCATTTCTAATATTTATATGAAGTCGTGCATCAATGATACTATGAGAGGTGATTGTTCGTTTTGTTGTTATTGGTCGAATGGTTGACCATTACTGTTTAAATTTTCATAGGGTTGTCCTCTACTGATTTTGAGTTATTGGTTCTGAATAAAAAATCCAAGATGGCTGTGACTACATAACTTAATATATAATCATATGGAAAATGATACCAATAGCTTCTTCACAGAAACATTTTTAAACACTAAATCATTCACAAATAATAATAACTAGGATGGTCCTCTATTACTGATTTTAAATTGTTGGTTTCGATCTCAATTCAGTATTCTGTTACAGAACATATAACATAGAACCCTACAGGAAATGTATGCACAGCTTTTTCTCAGAAAATATTACTGGTATACACTTCAAATCACACAAAAATGATGGTGGGACAGTCTCTAAAACTAATTTTAAAGGTTTTTGTCAATCTGAAATTCCAGATACATACTGTCGTCACCAAAGGACATTGCTTCAAAACAGAACAAAACACTATGGGAAATAAATACACACAGCTTCTGCTTAAAGCTATGACTTACAGAAAGGTCACAAATACAACAAGCAAACACACAGGAAGAAATGGTGAATTCAAATGTTCTGGAAGGATTTGCTTTACATGTGATACCTGTCCTGTGGTATAAATCATTGAGATACGTTTATGTTTTCAATCAAAAACTTCATATTTTCACTTTTATTCTCTAAAACAATATTATCTATTGGAACCACACTTCACATCAATGTTCATCAAATGGTTCTTTTATATGTGTATTTACATTGTAGCAATCTGCCCTTGATCTCATACACTGCCATCTTTTTAGCTCACCTGACGTAAAACACCACAGATGGACATAGTTTTACAGCCTTTACAATAGTTTCATATTTCAATCTTCTTCAAAATGAGTTTTCAAATTCAAACTAAATTAAAGTGAATGAGGTAGCCCTTTTAGGATGATTTCTTTTTGATTCCAGTCAATTATTTAACAGGACTGCCAGTTCTAATAATGCATTCTGATTTCCGATATGATTAATTTGAGAAGAAAAAAATCTCAGCAACCATATAGGACTTTAACAAAATACTGACCGTCTAAACAACTTGGGGGTTATGTTAGCTGAGTGGCCTGTTATATTGGAATTTTTCACAAACGACAACCACTTTCTAATGAGGAATATGAGATGTTTTTTTTCCATTACGTATATGAATCGGGTGAGTGATACAGGCTAGAGATCTTCAAGACTTGAGGTTTTCTGGTATATTGTTTGATATCATTTAATTGTACTGACACACAACAATTTGTAACACACACAAAAATTTCACACAAAGTAAAAATTTGACCTTACCTATTGCTGGTATGTTGATACACAGTTCTTTAGACAACTGAAGGTAAGTTTTACCCAAACTATACACATTCACCTGAAATTGTTATTGATTCTATTATTCTGTGTTTCATACTTCAATGGTTTCCGAAGATTTTATTTTATATTATTGTAATTACAGTAATGTAATGTTTAAGCACTGGTTAAAATTCTCTTAATATATTAATAAATATATATACACCGGTATGTGACATGTCATGTTGTAACATATTTAAGTGAAAGTTATATCTTAAAATTCCAAATAAAGTTACCTCTTTAATTTTCATAGTTTAAGAGTAACCAACAAAGATGATATTCATTTTGTCTCATAAATTACAAATTTAGTACGAGGAGTAATCAATAAAATATGAAATAATAACGAAACACCTAACTCTGAAAATTGTACTAAAAATAACTTTCATTGAATCATGCATGTACTCCAGTATTTTTTCCCAATATAATGGATAAGAAAAAAAAAAGAAGAAAAACGTACCTGAAGAATATCACTAAAATCCAACAGCATATGTGAGTTAATTAAGGATAACAAAACTAGTTAATCATCCAATTTCATCAATATATTTTAGGTGACTCTTTAAAAAATTGATGTACATACATAGCCTTTTGAAAGGAACAACTTTCATCTAAATTTTCCTTAGTCATCATGAGTATATTCTTTACTTTTCTTAATAAAGCACCATAAGACCATTTTAAAACAATTTTAGTGCTTTTAAGAAAGTTCCAAATTATTTGCTAAGATAAAAGTTTGAAATGATCCAGAAACATTTACTGGTAGCTCCCAATTTACAATTGCAGATTACTGGCAAGAATTTTTTTTAAAATAATACAAGGATATGAGGTGTTCCTTCAGTTCTACAGACGAGGTATAAACAAGCAGCCACAACATGTGTGGTCTTTCTGCCTCTCGTCAATCGTTTATTGACAGCCATTTTGAAGAAGTTGAATGCTGTGTCAATACAATGTTGATTCAATCTCAGTTGGGAACCAACTTGTTGGATAGATTTTCTTCCTACAAAGTACAATTACCGGTAAGTAACATCATTAGAATGCCAAAGTTTCACAACTACGGTACATTGAAAAAAATTGTAGAAAGCATTTTTGATGCATAAGCAAAATTGCTCTATGTAACCCTTAATGATGAGATTGGTAGATGGCAAATGTTAATTAGCAAATTCAATATTTATTACTTAACAGATTCTATCAAAATGTGTACAAAAGATTAGATTAGGTATACATCAATGTTTGTTTTGTAAAGGGTTCATGTATTATTTATGTTGCTTGTATTTATTTACATATACTGGTGTCCAACATGATTTCCAATATAACAGTAACATGATTAGTGTCACTGACTAGTGGAGCAGGAACTGCTTACCCTTTCATGATATTTTGAGAAACTGCTCACCTCTTGTTTTATATGTCCCTGTATGAACGAAATTTACAAAAATAGTTTATTTCCATAAATTTGAGATATTAACATTGTTTTTCAACATAATTATGTACGTTTCACATTTGTAATCTAAAGACTAATAATAATAACATGACAATACAAACCATTTTCATATGTTACTGTCCTGGACTCTCTCTTGATCCCATGAGGGAAGTTTATACCCAAACTGTGTGGCTTTGATCCTGTAACAAATCAATTGATAAAAGTCTTACTGTCATATAATACTGAGAATATTTATACATACAACAAAGCCGTAGCTAAGATTCTTCACTGGGGTTTTGATAAACTTGTCATGCATCATGGTCTTGCAGCCAGGGGTCAAAGTATGGACTGCATTAGTCATAGTTCAACTGAAAATATCAAAAATTTCAAGCAGGAGCAACTGGGGGTTTGTACGAAACCCCGAAAATTCTCCACCCCTACTTATGGAGGTACATGTATATAGTATTTCCTGAACAAAACAACCTACTTTTTTTACATACAGGTAACTGAGTTTTGTGCTATAATATATATGTAATGTGTGGGTAAAACCTACTGTTACAAATAATGCAACAGATAAAAAGAAGATATCATATAGAGGTAAATGTACTATGTTATTCTACTAATGTTACAGGAAATAAAATACTGTGACGTTTCTTTACAAATGCAATAAAACAGAACAAATCTATCGGTACAGTTTAATAAAACTAGGACATCCTTCATAAATATGTTAATTGTATAATGATCGATCATATCTGAAATGCGTCATTTTTATATAAACTGCATACAATATCAAATTTATTATTGTGTATAGTACACAATGTAATTAATCTATGATGACAGTATTTGTAACAAGATATTACTACCACATCATTGTACAATAAAAACAAAACAGATTCTTATACAAAATGTATGTGTAGACAATATTTATAATACCAGTTCACTGGAGTATAATACTTACCATCTGATGATACAAACTGTCCAATAACAGAAGATCCACCTCCAGCATTGTCTTCAAACTGGATTTCTGACACAATGATTTGATCCTCTAATACAGAACCACAGTTAGTACATACAGCATCACCTCTGGCTGGATCACTGTCTATTTCTGTACAGCCACAATGGCTGCAAACTCCTGTACTAGACATCTTCCTAGTGATATTGTATTACCTACATGTAATAGATATCTTACTAAAACTGAAATACAAAGATATCAAAATTATTTCCACATTGCTGTAAACACTGTCCAATTTAATACTTGATTTTTTAATACAGTGTTCATTAAAAAATATATGAGAGTTATTTCTTCTTGTTCATTTCCCTTTTTTTAATTGTGTACGTATTTACCATAGAAATTAATTATGTTGCTCATTTGGCGTTAAACAATAATCACTCCCTCCCTCATGTACAGGTATATATCATATATGCCTGCATTAGAATAGAATACTGGTATATACAGTTTTATTTCAGTCCAAAGAAAATCACAAGTGAGAAACACTGTTCCATATTTACCCTCCTCAGACGGTTTAAATGTTTAAGGTTATACATTTTGTGGAATAACTTTTTTTTTTATTGAAACACATAGAACAACAACAAAAAAGATATCCATTTAGTTTAATATGTTTCTATTATGTTTCTATTAAGCATAATGTTGGATAGTCTTTCATGTTCAAATAGTTTCTTACCAATTCATCATCACCTTCCGATATTTGACAGTACTAATGTTAAAAGTATTATAGGACTTGGCATAATTATATAGAACAATTCTAATTCAAATTTTAATGTTAATTTGATCAGAGACTGGAACAAGCTGCCAAGAGATACTGTTACAGACACCGACTCAGACACCTTCAAGGGAAATCTCTGGTCACACTTCTACCCCGATGCTGTAGATGACCATCCTTGTTTTTATCCTGCATCAACCACATTTTAATTTGTACATAGAGTTTCATAATTTGTAAAGCACCTGCACTTGATGACACAGCATCAGCGTGATGGATATTTTCCCTTGCTGATTAACGATAGAAGAAGAAGAAGATAAATCCAATGGACACCAGGACATGCAAATGAAATAGCTGACAGATTAGCTAAAGAAGCTGCAAAGGAAGCAGAACAAAATCAATCAGACTCCAGTGCCTGAAATGAGGGCCAGCCAATTTTTGGGCCAGTAAAATATTAGTCACTGGCCCAAATGGCATAATGGTGGCCCATAAATTTTGTGACATTTTTTTTTATGAAAAAAAGACATCAGATATCAATATATAAACAGTTTTCAGGTTAATTATTTTTTTTTATCAATAACATTAAAATTCATTCTTTCACTAGTCTCACGAGGGTTGGGGTTCTTCGAGGTAAATTTTGTACAGTAACGGGTGTGCAGCTGAAATTGCGAAAACACCCCAATGCATATATTGCTATCAAATGAAACCTGAATTTACTTGTTATAATCTATTCGACAACCTTGACGCCATTGGCTAGGGTGGTCTCAAGAAACGATGTTAGTCCGTCGGATGGGGACAATAAAAGGCTGGTTTGTGTAAGGGGAGATCAATGCCATGATCACATTAAAGACATCCGGAAAAGAGTAGGCTAATGCCACTACAAGGACTGCTCTTGTACTCCCCAAAGTGAAGAGTGACATCACTTGTTTCAATCCACTATGAAGAAGTGATTTTAAAGTAAAATAACCTCTCAGTTCGGGGTAATGTCAGTTGGTTATTCATTCCAAACAAGTATCTCACTTTGTTGAAATAACAAACAGTGCTTTCATTTTCTGTTATATAAACAACTGTTAACTTTTCCTGCTATTTTCTAATTTGTAAACAAAAGTTCTGGTTCCAAAAAAGAAAACACTCCCAATTGTCATTAAAATGTAGCCGTGTACATATAGAGATGAACTACATGTATGAAAAGCTTAAAAGAAGTGACAGGCCAGATCGTTTCCGTAGTTTGACATTACTGTCAACGATTTTCTCTCCGTTGTTGGGGAAAAGTTTTCAATGATTACCTAAGGATTGACACAAAAAGGTTTCCGATTTCTGTAAAATGAAATTCGTACATGTACATTTTGCAGCAGATTGAATGAATAAATTTCCGAACCATGGAAGATACCAGATCGCATACATTATAAGTTGACAGAATTCTCTTTATTGTTCACAACTTTCCACTTCGTCCGTGTGAAAGTTAACAATTTTAATAATTAAATCATAAAGAAACAAAATAACATGTTTCTTTTCTAATATTTAGTGAATACTTGTGTATTACATGAAAACGTGTAGGAAACGTGTATTGATTGGCTCGATAAAAATAAATAATTGGGGAGAACAGTAAATTACATTAGCTGTGTATTCATTGACTACAAAAATGTATTTGGACCAATCGCTGTGCTTGCAACAAACCATTTTCGACTAGAACAGAAGAGTTATCTACCGTTGAAGTTAGTTTATATCCGGTTTCGGTAAAACAACAATTTTTAACGGTCTTTTAGGCAATCGCCCAGATGTTTTTTGTTGGGCCAGTGACTACCTAATTTGGAGCAGCTTTTGGTCGCCCGAATAAGATATTAGTCGCATTTGGCGACTGGGCGACCGTCCATTTCAGGCACTGGACTCTCACAATACTATAACTAAACAAGATGTGAAAAAAGCAGCAAGGGACCATATTACAGAAAAATGGCAAAACAGATGGAATTTCAGTAATAAAGGAAGATTCTACCACAATTTCCATCATCAAGGAAAAACAAAAAATCTTCATGACTTTCCAAACAAAAAAAAGTCAACAATAATTTACAACCTCAGATCAGGATATGCCAAACTTAATGATTACTGCCACAAATTAAACATCACGGAAAGTGCAAACTGTCAATGTGGAGAAAGGGAAACCGTAGAACATTATATTCTTCATTGTGACCAATATGAAGAAGTAAGAGAAAAACTAATTCATGACATGTTTTTATTGTCTGGCTCAATGCACCTCAGTCTGGAGGTGCTTCTTACAGTAGGAGCAGATGAAGAAGTTTCACTGGCGGAAATGGAACGGATTCGACTTCTAGCAGATTATATACAGGAAACCGAACGCTTCGATTTATAATTCATTTATTATTTCTACCGTAATTATTTTATTTATTTTAATTTAATTTTATATATCAGTGTCCACCTATCAAAAGTATAAGTGTGTTGAAGTTACAGAGTGTAAATTGTACATGCGCGTAGACGATACCAATAATTACAAGGGAGACAATCCAGTGTCTATGACACAAAGAATAAAATACAATACGATTCAGATTAAAAAAAGCAAAATTTATATAAATAAATAAAACATAAATGTATGTAGTAAATTTTGTGCATACTTTTTTTAAGCATATTAAATTCATATGCATGCATGAACTTGATGAAGCTTACAATTACACATGTTAAAAATTGTTATGATGTTATGTCATTTGTCGTGATTTGATTAAAAAACATTCCATGTTGTGTACTTATTATTTGACGTGTCTAAGGAGATTTTGTCATTTTTGTGATCATCATTAAACATGGACAATAGTCAAAAACGAAAAAAAAAGTTAAGTGATTTGGTCCGATTCGAACCTTTGCAGTTTCTGAATGCGACATCCAAAGCAAAGGTTATTGTATAGTAGTGAATGAAACCACCGCGCCAAAGCGGCCCAGTACAAAATTTGTAAATTAAACACCACGTATATCAATGATCCCTTTCCTGCAAAGAAAATAGAAAGCATAAGCATTAAATGTTCGACCTTTTTAAGGAAACTGACTTACAATATTTCAATAACCAATGCAACAACAACATTTGACGCGAAAATACCGGAAATGAAATATTTTAAAAACACGTGATGCACAGTAGATATATTTTTAAAAATACGGTCACATTATTTAATTTGTTTTATACAAATAAAATTGTTAAATCATAGAGTAGTTTATCACTGCTATTTCTTATTTGATGGTCTTTATTAATATTTATATGACGGAACTCGACTGTACATTATTTTGTATGTTGTCTCCCACGCTTCTACAGTAACCAGTTTAAAAGGAACCAGTTTCTTCTTCTTCTTCTTCTTCTTCTTCTTCCAATAGACCTTTTAACGGTAACTGGGGAATTGTCGCAGATTGACGCCGCATGCCCACCGGGAAACTGCATCCAAAATCCAAATTAAAATCCAAAACTGGAGTATGTACAATTAAAAACATCTATACACATCTAATGGAGTGCTCTTGGTAGGCTGGTCTTGAGTTGAAGGCATCTTTCTTTGTATTTTTGTACTTTTAAAAGTTTTAATGCCCTTATGAAGTTATGGGGCCCATGATTTGGAAATAAAATATCTTGTATCTACTGTTGATGCTGAGACAGCCTCTGCAGGTAATTCATTCCATAGTCTGATGGTTGATGGGAAGAACGATTGTTGGTGGCACTGGAGTCTTGAGTATGGAAGTTGGTATCTTTGACAATGACCTCTGGCTCTGGTGGTGGAGGCTACTCCCCGTGGTATAAGATAGGGCTGTGCTGGTATAGCCACTACCTGGTGGATTATCCTGTATAGCAGGATGACGTTTGCTTTTTTCTTCTTCGTTCTTCCAGGATTGGCCATTCTAGATGTTCAAGCATGGATCTTACGCTACTGGTGGTTTTGTAGTCCCCCATTACAAATCTCGCTGCCTTTTATTTAATTTTAGTTTATTTAAATTTCCCTGCCAAAACCAAAATTTAAAACATTTAACAAATTTCATGACCGAGACAAAATCTAAATGGTATGTAGATCTCAAGTTATACAGGGAACGGTTTCAGAGTTGGAGAAACATTTTTTTTTCTGTCGGACATTACAAATAAAGTCCGAATTAGAACAAAATTTAGGAGCAACTAGAATTCTACCTTTGTTTGGCCTTCTGAATTTCTGCTGGACCTATTTTTAATTTACACTTGAAATTTTTGACTGCATTTTCTATGGTACCTGCATCTATATGCCCCTTAGAATGTTCATGGTCAGTTACAGTACTTATCCTGAAGTTATATCATTGAGAACAATGAGATTAGGATTCCGAAGAAATTTCGATCAGTTTCTAGGTTGTAGAAACCGACTGAAAATTTCTTTAGAATGATTAATCCTGAAGTTGGTACAACCTGTGGCTGTGATGAAAAGATGCACATGTTTTAGATTCTGTCCCTGTGTTTGTTTTGAAAACTTGATACAAATAGTTTTATTGATAATCAAATCGCCCTTACGAGCAGTATAAATCAACACAAAATTTCATACAATGATTATGTTGGAAGTTGCATAGAATGTTATTTGTTTCAAGATGTCACATAATATTGCTTGCAATGATTTTCCATTATTTTTCTGCTGATACATGTTAAAGATATTGGTCTATAATTTTCTGCAGTACTTTTGTAGCCTTTCTTTAGAACAGGTGATACATTTACCTTTCACCAATCTGGTGGTGTCTTATAAGAAGCAGGAACTGCTTACCTTTCGTGAGCACCAGGGTTCACCCCCGGTTTTTGGTGGGATCCATGTTGCTCATCTTTTTAATTTTCTGTCTGGTGTTTTGTTTGTCTTCGTCCTGTGTCTTGTGTACCCAATGTTGCCAGTGTCTCTGGATTGTTCATTCTTGTTTACCCCTTAGGTTTTCTCTAACGTTTATTTATAGTAGCGATTTGTTAAAGATGGTGCAAAGTATGTCAAGCATTTTTTGTTCTTTTAGTATTTTTATACCCCCCACAACGAAGTTGTAGGGGGGTATGCTGGTTTCACCATGTCCGTCCGTCTGTAGACAAATCCTATGTCGTATGATAACTTGAGTTGTGTATCTTAGAATCTTTTAAAATTTTATCAGCTGTTTACTGGTAAAGAAAGGAGGATCCCTTTCATTTTTGACGATTTTCACTTTTGCCGTTCCAGAGTTATTGGACTTGATATGACGGAAAATAGGATTTTTACCCTATGTTGTATGATAACTTGAGTAGTGTTTCTCAGAATGTTTTGAAATTTTATCAGCAGCTTACCGGTGAAGAGAGGAGGGTCCCTTTCATTTTTGGTCGGAACAATCCGTAATGTCTTGGTTATGGAAATAGGTTGGGCAGATGTGGGGAGCGGGGGGTATATCTTAGTGAGCTCAGCTCACAGTAATACTAGTTCTGCTTAATATCTCGTGTTTTTGGGGGGGTTTGCTTGATCCATTATCTGGTATAGCCATATCAGGTTCATTTGTTAAGAGAGCTTAAATTATTTTGAGAATGTTTGTTTTGTCAGTGTAAAGAATGCCATCACTTTTTAGGTTGAAAATGTAATTTTTTTTGTACTGCCATTTTTTCCTTGCCTTAAAACAACCTTTAATCATTTAGAAAACACACTATAGAAGACAGATTTTATCGCCTACCATGTCATTCATAATATAAATATTCACATCATATAGTATAATACATTCAGAAACCAGAGTGTATTTATTATTAATCTTGATCGTCGAAAATTGGTGACATAGTACTTATAGTTTATTAATTAGACCATGTTGTTTTTCATGACACCGCTTTGAAACTGAAAGAAAATACTACTGTTCAGTTTTTCATGATATAACAAACTTTGATTCTGGTCACCTTATTGAGATGTTAATATTTGTGTGTTTGACATTTGTACATTAAAAAACCAAGTATGTTCTTTCCGTTTCAATATGGTGGCATGTAAAACAGCACATTCTTATTCATATACAAATGTACTATGTGAACTAAGTTATCAGTTTCCAAGGGTCAGGGTAAATTAAACATGAAGCACTTGTTTCTCAATGGGTACCAGTATCAGACATGGGGTAATCATAATTTGTAATCGTAATCAGTTGTAATCATTTACATTTTTTCATGTTCAAAAAGGAAAAAAAACAAGAATACCTTTGCTACTTTGCATGTGTAATGTTTATGTAAGACATACTGTGAAGAATTGAAATAATTACACAATGATAGTTGACGTCACATTTAGTCATTTTTTTAAAACCAGCCATTCCTTTAAGCCATCTTATTCTTGAAAGTGCAGAGAGAAGAAATAAAAAACTGAAACTGATGGCAATCTAAAAATATATCTATACATAAATATGTCATTTAATTAGTCAGAGAGGATATGTAATGTTCCTGCAGTTATATCATCACTTTTACCTCTCAAGATCAAAAAAAAGTTCCTCATTTGTATGATTTATAACATGATTTTTCAAATATTAAATAGAATCAAATGTTTCTCAATATTTTCAGGTGAAATATACTTGGCTGATATAATGTCATTACCATAACTGTTACCATGACTACCTGAATAATTGTAGAAATAGATGTCTTTTGGATAAATTATTACCTGTACAGTACTACCAGTATATATTTTCATGATAACCATGCCACAAGAATTTATAGAAACGGATCATTCAGACTGTGTCAGGTAAATCCACTCTATATCTTTAAGTTAAGATGGAGAGTCAAATTAATTTCATAAATCAATGAAACATGTCATTTGAGTGGGAAAGATTGAACTGTTGAAAAATAATATTACGGGGAGGGGATTAGGGTTATAGTGTTTAACACCACTTTCAACAATATTTCAGTTATATCGTGGTGTGATGCTCCTGGAATAGTTTATTGGTGGAGGAAACAAGAGTACTTAGAGAAAACCACTGACCTGTCGCAAATCAGATAAACTATCACATAATAAATTAATGTTGTATCGAGTACACCTCGCCTGAGCTCAGTTCGAACTGAAAACGTTAGGGGTGATAGGCACAGGTAGTTGTAAATCCAACTACCATACAATCATGACCTGGATGGCCCCCAATAATATTGTGGTTGTGCCAGTTGGTTGTAAATAGATGTGATATACATGTACATTATATAATTTACTCAAAATAGATTCCAAAAGAAATGGTATGACCCTGAATCAAATTTCAATGAGGACACATATACTCTCTGCTTTAGATTCAGAGGAAATTTATTAAAATTTAGAAGTGTTTGATCACAACAACGTCATAGTTGCCCAAACAAATACTTGAACTTGAGCTCATTAAGTACTAGGAAAAGTCAACTTGTAAATATGTATATCTTTATTATTTGCTTACTTTTTATATATTTATAAAAGGCATTACTAAAAATATTTTAGATTATATTCCTAAATTATTTTACACTTGTATATAGTGCCTAATCAAATAAATGATAATTTATATTTATTATTAATTTTTAAAATTTAATCAATTACATGTACATTTATGTAAAAATCTTACTTACTCAAAACACTGATACATTTATTTTTGTATATTGAATTATGACATCTTTTAGTATGTTTTCAGGTGAAAAGCCACAGTTGATATATTTCCTTTGGCTATGAAATACAGATAACAGACAAAAAATGTCAATTTCAAATTCTGAAAAAGAGATTCAATGCGTTATCCATTGGTTCCAGGGTTGGAGTGATATGCAGAAAGGAGATTTTATGAAAGACTTAGTTGATAAAGCAGTACCTGTATCTGTGGATTCATTATTTGACTCTATGCATCATCTTAAGGTTAATGACAGACCACCTAGTATATTTCAGTGTCAATTAAAACTGTTTTCTCAGTGGTTTGAATCTTGGACACACTCAGACAGAAATTATTTTATGGTGAAACTTCAGGAAATTAGCCCTGAATTTATACAAGAATTTAATGCTACAGTAACATCAACATCGTAGAAGTATTTTTTCATTGTATTGAAATTTTTGTTAATAAATATATTATGAATGCCAAATCAAATGCAGTTATTTTTATAAGAATAATTAAGAAACAACATATATACATGTTCAAGGAAAAGGGACATGGTTTGAATTTTTCACAAAAATGGCTTTATTTTACTTTCAGATAGTATATAAACAATATTATTTAAAAATAAACCTTCCAAATCTGACTAAAATTGTTTTTAGTCTATCAGAAATCCAAAATGACCACCATCACGGGTCAAAGATTTAATATTGAACTACATGGGGAAAAAAGAACCATTTTTTTTTGCAGAAACTAGAAATTTGATTGAACCCAAATTGTACATGAATAATCATTGAGTGGTCCCTAACACATTTTGTTATTGTTGTGTTGATCATCGGAGAGCGAAAATGGCTGCCATTACAGAATAAATTTAACATAGTACCCTATGGGGGAAAATATCTAAAAATTCATGCAATCTGTCATGAAGCATGCGAATGAAGTATTAATTACACATGTAGTTAGCAAATGTGTCTGTAGTGTGCCTTAGGTGGACCTTTGCTAAATGTGTGGTATTTTTTGCTATGGATATCCAGTATAGTTAGGGTTATGGTGCTTAACACCACTCAATAATATTTTAGTTGTATCGTGGCGGTCAGTTTTATTGGTGGAGAAAACCACGACCTGCTGCACTTCATTGACAAACTTTATCACATAATGTTGTATCGAGTACACCTCTCCATGAACAGGATTCGAACTCACAACGTTAGTGGTGATAATCACTGATTGCATAAGTATGATCACGATCAGCCCCTCATATATATTCAAGATGGCCTTCATTGTAGACAGTTTTAACATAGGACCATATGTATGAGAAACTGAGAGAAAAAACAATTCTCAGAAACTAGACATTCGATTGAGCCTAAACTGAAACATGAATAACCATTGATTGGTCTCTTACAAACTTGTATTTCGTTGTGTTGATTGGAAATCTAAGGTAGCCACCATTTAAAGACAGATTTAACATAAGTTTTGTAGCATGTTGTCATGTCTTCCACAAAGATGTCTCATTTCATCATGTCCAGTCAAAAATAGTTTCAAATATGGAGCTTTGTGTATATTCAATTCAGGTGAGTAACACAGGGTCCTCAAGAGTTCCTAGAGCTGGTTTATCTTTCAAGTAATGATCTAAAATGAACAGATTCTACTTTCTTAACTACTATGTTAACTAGGTGTATTTATTTACTATACTATTGTAATGTCTATCTCTTGTCTTCTTTTTTGCCTAACAACTCGTACAAGCCTATCGCCAATATGGTGTGGGTTTGCGCACAGCTTTGTAAATTACATAAAAGAGTGCACTCGACTCACAGCCGCAAGTTATAAAGTTTACCAGTTGCTTTTCCATGGTCGGTGGTTCTCTCATGATATAGCTTAATATTGCTGAAAGTAGCAATAAACAAAATAAATCAAATCAAATCTTTTCTGTGATGGTACATGTGTTTTAGGTCATCAAGGATTATATCAACTATTCTTATCACTGTATCCATTCCCATATTAATTTTTTTTCTCTGAAGCCAACAATGACCATGCCAAATGGAAAGAATTTTTACAGGAATGTCACTTTGGCAGACCTCGTCAGAATTTGTGATTTTGGTACCAATCCATAATTCAACATGGCTGCCAGAGGCAATAATGCAATTTGATTGAGTCTTAAAGCTCTATTGAAAACTGCTCAGTGATTTTAAATTTAATTTGGTGTAGATTATCATGGGATGGTTCTTAGTGTGTGATTTTTTGGTTGATCAAAAATCAAAGATAGCCACCACCCTTGACAAATTTTAACATTGGACCCAATGGCTAAATAAATAATATTTCTTAAAAATTACAACCTTGATTAAACCAAAACTGTAAATAAATGATCATTGGGTTTGGTTTATAGTGTTTAAAGCCACCTTCAACAATATTTCAGTTATATTGTGAGTCAGTTTTATTGATGGAGGAAACCGGAGAAAACCACTGATCTGTCGCTGGTCACTGACAAACTTTATTACATTATGTTGTATAGTACACCTCAACATGAACAGGGTTCAAACTCACAACTTTAGTGGCGATAGGCACTTGTCACACAGGTAGTTGTAAATCCAACTACCATACGATCACGACGGCCCCAGGATCATTGGGCGATTCCTTGCAAAGTAGATAATATTTATGTGGATTGGAATTCGAAGATGGCTACCTCCGCAGAACAAAATTTTAACTTTTATACCCAACAGGAAATCTGTGCATGAATGATCAGTGGATGGCTCCTTACAATTTTTTTTTAATAAACGGAAATATTATAAGTCTATATATCTTAATGACTGACCTGTCAGGGCTTTTAGACAAGCCCAGTGTATTACTACATGTATCTTTTAGACAAGCCCAGTGTATTACTACATGTATCTTTTGAAAGTCATTGAAAAAAATGTAAACCCTAAATCTTGCTACAGAGCTTTTGTTCCAACAAATTTTGTAAAGTTGAACAGAAACCTTTTTCTTCACAATAGATATTATATATAATTTAGAAGTCATGATTTCGAAGACATTACATCAAAGTTTATCCTTTAAAGTACTACAGGAGTTATCATGTTCTTGTAATATTCAATCATTTGAAAAAGACAAATGTTGATTATAATATGATTTCCATATTTTCTTTTATATGTTTTATTCTTTATGCAGTCCCTATTTTCTATCGGTTGTTTTTAGTAAAAACTAAAAACTAAAAACAACCGATAGAAAATAGGGAGCAAGTGCGGAGGTCTAATTTTAATTAGATTGTCCTCACTATGAGCACCGGTCCTCCGGCCCAAGACCAGTAAATCTTTGTTCAGACCAGTAAATTTTTCATTTTTTTAAAGAACTATATAAAAATAAATTCGAGGATTTGATTCGGACCAGTAAATTCAAATTTTCATTTCGAGGACTGCTTTTGTGACAATATTTATTTTGTAAAAGGAGCAATAGGAGACTACAGTTTTATGATACTAGTTTTTTCTTAATTTGTCAGTAAAAAGGAGGGGAGGCATGGTTATAGGGAGGTGGAGGCCATGCATTTTTTTTTGCTAAGTTTACCTTAAATACACCCTATATTTTCATCCAAAAAAATCCTTTTTACCTATATAATTTGTGTCAAAATTGGCTTGACCCCCCCTGCACTATGGCTATTCCAAGACAGGACCTAGATTTACATTAGTTTCTGCCAGTTTTATCCTTTTGTAATGAGGGGGCATGGGTTGCTGAGTAGTTTAAGCTCATTGACAAACCTAACACAACTTAAGTGGGTTTATACCCAGATACCCATCTTTAGATGTGAAGGTTTTCAGACACCAACTGATAGATGTGTATTTCACTCGTCAGTTCATAATAACTGTCTGTGCCATTAAGTCTGGTAGTCATGATAGACGAACACTGACAACCCTGACCCTTGTGTATTGAAGTTTTCGGGAAGCCAGTTTAGATGTACCATCACTGTTGTAACTTTATATTAAAAGTTTCTTAGTCCAAAATGTACCTGCAAATCATAGGTTACTGATATTATGTATCAATTTATTTGCTTCGAATATATTGTTAGATTTGTAGATATATTTTGGAATTACAAATCGGAGCTACTTGGTCTTCATTTCACTTTGTTGATGTTCATGCTTCAATATTCTTATACAAATCTTTGCGGCTGTATTTTTGTATGGGTGTCTGGTCTGTAGACTTATACAAATCTTTGTGGCTGTATTTTTGTATGGATGTCTGGTCTGTAGACTTATACAAATCTTTGTGGCTGTATTTTTGTATGGGTGTCTTGTCTGTAGACTTATACAAATCTTTGTGGCTGTATTTTTGTATGGGTGTCTGGTCTGTAGACTTATACAAATCTTTGTGGCTGTATTTTTGTATGGTTGTCTGGTCTGTAGACTTATACAAATCTTTGCGGCTGTATTTTTGTATGGGTGCCTGGTCTGTAGACTTATACAAATCTTTGTGGCTGTATTTTTGTATGGGTGCCTGGTCTGTAGACTTATACAAATCTTTGTGGCTGTATTTTTGTATGGGTGTCTGGTCTGTAGACTTATACAAATCTTTGTGGCTGTATTTTTGTATGGTTGTCTGGTCTGTAGACTTATACAAATCTTTGCGGCTGTATTTTTGTATGGGTGCCTGGTCTGTAGACTTATACAAATCTTTGTGGCTGTATTTTTGTATGGGTGCCTGGTCTGTAGACTTATACAAATCTTTGTGGCTGTATTTGTGTATGGGTGTCTGGTCTGTAGACTTATACAAATCTTTGTGGCTGTATTTTTGTATGGATGTCTGGTCTGTAGACTTATACAAATCTTTGTGGCTGTATTTTTGTATGGGTGTCTTGTCTGTAGACTTATACAAATCTTTGTGGCTGTATTTTTGTATGGATGTCTGGTCTGTAGACTTATACAAATCTTTGTGGCTGTATTTTTGTATGGGTGTCTGGTCTGTAGACTTATACAAATCTTTGTGGCTGTATTTTTGTATGGATGTCTGGTCTGTAGACTTATACAAATCTTTGTGGCTGTATTTTTGTATGGGTGCCTGGTCTGTAGACTTATACAAATCTTTGTGGCTGTATTTTTGTATGGGTGCCTGGTCTGTAGACTTATACAAATCTTTGTGGCTGTATTTTTGTATGGTTGT
Organism: Bathymodiolus brooksi; assembly: GCA_963680875.1. NCBI lineage: Eukaryota > Metazoa > Mollusca > Bivalvia > Mytilida > Modiolidae > Bathymodiolus > Bathymodiolus brooksi. The sequence goes on from OY804576.1 coordinate 1,786,939, forward strand.
CTGGTCTGTAGACTTATACAAATCTTTGTGGCTGTATTTGTGTATGGGTGTCTGGTCTGTAGACTTATACAAATCTTTGTGGCTGTATTTGTGTATGGATGTCTGGTCTGTAGACTTATACAAATCTTTGTGGCTGTATTTTTGTATGGTTGTCTTGTCTGTAGACTTATACAAATCTTTGTGGCTGTATTTTTGTATGGGTGTCTTGTCTGTAGACTTATACAAATCTTTGCGGCTGTATTTTTGTATGGGTGTCTGGTCTGTAGACTTATACAAATCTTTGCGGCTGTATTTTTGTATGGATGTCTGGTCTGTAGACTTATACAAATCTTTGCGGCTGTATTTTTGTATGGGTGTCTGGTCTGTAGACTTATACAAATCTTTGCGGCTGTATTTTTGTATGGATGTCTGGTCTGTAGACTTATACAAATCTTTGCGGCTGTATTTTTGTATGGGTGTCTGGTCTGTAGACTTATACAAATCTTTGTGGCTGTATTTTTGTATGGATGTCTGGTCTGTAGACTTATACAAATCTTTGTGGCTGTATTTTTGTATGGATGTCTAGTCTGTAGACTTATACAAATCTTTGTGGCTGTATTTTTGTATGGTTGTCTGGTCTGTAGACTTATACAAATCTTTGTGGCTGTATTTTTGTACGGGTGTCTGGTCTGTAGACTTATACAAATCTTTGTGGCTGTATTTTTGTATGGATGTCTGGTCTGTAGACTTATACAAATCTTTGTGGCTGTATTTTTGTATGGATGTCTGGTCTGTAGACTTATACAAATCTTTGCGGCTGTATTTTTGTATGGATGTCTGGTCTGTAGACTTATACAAATCTTTGTGGCTGTATTTTTGTATGGGTGTCTGGTCTGTAGACTTATACAAATCTTTGTGGCTGTATTTTTGTATGGATGTCTGGTCTGTAGACTTATACAAATCTTTGTGGCTGTATTTTTGTATGGGTGTCTGGTCTGTAGACTTATACAAATCTTTGTGGCTGTATTTTTGTATGGTTGTCTTGTCTGTAGACTTATACAAATCTTTGTGGCTGTATTTTTGTATGGATGTCTGGTCTGTAGACTTATACAAATCTTTGCGGCTGTATTTTTGTATGGATGTCTGGTCTGTAGACTTATACAAATCTTTGTGGCTGTATTTTTGTATGGGTGTCTTGTCTGTAGACTTATACAAATCTTTGCGGCTGTATTTTTGTATGGATGTCTGGTCTGTAGACTTATACAAATCTTTGTGGCTGTATTTTTGTATGGATGTCTGGTCTGTAGACTTATACAAATCTTTGCGGCTGTATTTTTGTATGGATGTCTGGTCTGTAGACTTATACAAATCTTTGTGGCTGTATTTTTGTATGGGTGTCTGGTCTGCAGACTTATACAAATCTTTGTGGCTGTATTTTTGTATGGTTGTCTTGTCTGTAGACTTATACAAATCTTTGTGGCTGTATTTTTGTATGGGTGTCTGGTCTGCAGACTTATACAAATCTTTGTGGCTGTATTTTTGTATGGTTGTCTGGTCTGTAGACTTATACAAATCTTTGTGGCTGTATTTTTGTATGGATGTCTGGTCTGTAGACTTATACAAATCTTTGCAGCTGTATGTTTGTATGGGTGTCTGGTCTGTAGACTTATACAAATCTTTGTGGCTGTATTTTTGTATGGGTGTCTGGTCTGTAGACTTATACAAATCTTTGTGGCTGTATTTTTGTATGGGTGTCTGGTCTGTAGACACAATAAAGTCCTTGATCGATTCTTCTGAAAATTAAAGATCCCTCACACAGAATAAAGATTCAGATTGATTTTGGGGATCTTAGTGTTACATGTTTCCAAACAAGAGGCCCTAATGGTTGTCTTACCATGGTCGTATCTACCATTTATGCCATGCATTTGAATCAAAAATTCATTCCTTTATAATGGATTGATTGATTTTTGTTTAAATTTTTGGGATTGCTATATCATGGTGAGAACAAGTTAATTTTCAATGAGATGATGATGAGGTCGGATTTGTACTAGATCAACATGCTGAGTTGGATTTTTATAGTGCTAGCTCACTGAAACTACAGTCCGCGGGTAGACATGTTGCTCCACTTGGACATATTATTCTGATTTCGAGCCAACCAGTCTTTGTGCTTTCTTCTTAATGCTGTGTGCTTAGCAGAGAAGCAACAAATACAAATTTTATAGTCTTTGGTTTGACCCGACCGGGACTTGAACCCACAATCCACCACACTGGAGGCGAGCACGCTAACCATTACACCACTAATGTGGTTCCTTTTACAATGGAATGTAGATAAATATATTTTTGATTACATATACTGGAGTAACAAAAGGTACAATGGTATATACAAGTAGGCAATGACTTAAAATATCCACTCAATTTTATGACATTTATTAAGTCTGTTCAGTACAATTCTGAAATTCAGATATGCACTTGTTTCCACAGTTATCTCCCCCTGTTTGTGAATTAATAAAACTTTCTGATGCAATATGGACATTCTGTTGTTTTGTTGTAGATGTCATACACGTATGAGTTGGTATATAACAATCCATATCAGAATTATCTAAGTCTTCATGGTCACTTTCCTCGTCATTGTCAAAGTATTTTTCCTCTTCATCTTTTTGTAAAATATCTAGATCATCATACTCTGTATTGTTATCAACTTCACTGTAAACAGAAAATAACAAGTTATACTGATCCATTCGGTACTAAGTCACTGTAAACAGATAATAACAAGTTATACTGATCCATTCAGTACTAAGTCACTGTAAACAGATAATAACAAGTTACACTGATCCATTCAGTACTAAGTCACTGTAAACAGAAAATAACAAGTTATACTGATCCATTCAGTACTAAGTCACTGTAAACAGATAATAACAAGTTATACTGATCCATTCAGTACTAAGTCACTGTAAACAGATAATAACAAGTTACACTGATCCATTCAGTACTAAGTCACTGTAAACAGAAAATAACAAGTTATACTGATCCATTCAGTACTAAGTCACTGTAAACAGAAAATAACAAGTTATACTGATCCATTCAGTAGTAAGTCACTGTAAACAGATAATAACAAGTTACACTGATCCATTCAGTACTAAGTCACTGTAAACAGAAAATAACAAGTTATACTGATCCATTCAGTACTAAGTCACTGTAAACAGAAAACAAGTTACACTGATCCATTCAGTACTAAGTCACTGTAAACAGAAAATAACAAGTTACACTGATCCATTCAGTACTAAGTCACTGTAAACAGAAAATAACAAGTTATACTGATCCATTCAGTACTAAGTCACTGTAAACAGAAAACAACAAGTTATACTGATCCATTCAGTACTAAGTCACTGTAAACAGAAAATAACAAGTTATACTGATCCATTCAGTACTAAGTCACTGTAAACAGAAAATAACAAGTTATACTGATCCATTCAGTACTAAGTCACTGTAAACAGAAAATAACAAGTTACACTGATCCATTCAGTACTAAGTCACTGTAAACAGATAATAACAAGTTATACTGATCCATTCAGTACTAAGTCACTGTAAACAGAAAATAACAAGCTATACTGATCCATTCAGTACTAAGTCACTGTAAACAGATAATAACAAGCTATACTGATTCATTCAGTACTAAGTCACTGTAAACAGATAATAACAAGTTACACTGATCCATTCAATACTAAGTCACTGTAAACAGAAAATAACAAGTTATACTGATCCATTCAGTACTAAGTCACTGTAAACAGAAAACAAGTTACACTGATCCATTCAGTACTAAGTCACTGTAAACAGAAAATAACAAGTTACACTGATCCATTCAGTACTAAGTCACTGTAAACAGAAAATAACAAGTTATACTGATCCATTCAGTACTAAGTCACTGTAAACAGAAAACAACAAGTTATACTGATCCATTCAGTACTAAGTCACTGTAAACAGAAAATAACAAGTTATACTGATCCATTCAGTACTAAGTCACTGTAAACAGAAAATAACAAGTTATACTGATCCATTCAGTACTAAGTCACTGTAAACAGAAAATAACAAGTTACACTGATCCATTCATTACTAAGTCACTGTAAACAGAAAATGACAAGTTATACTGATCCATTCAGTACTAAGTCACTGTAAACAGATAATGACAAGCTATACTGATCCATTCAGTACTAAGTCACTGTAAACAGAAAATAACAAGTTACACTGATCCATTCAGTACTAAGTCACTGTAAACAGAAAATAACAAGTTATACTGATTCATTCAGTACTAAGTCACTGTAAACAGATAATAACAAGTTATACTGATCCATTCAGTACTAAGTCACTGTAAACAGATAATAACAAGCTACACTGATCCATTCAGTACTAAGTCACTGTAAACAGATAATAACAAGCTACACTGATCCATTCAGTACTAAGTCACTGTAAACAGAAAATAACAAGTTATACTGATCCATTCAGTACTAAGTCACTGTAAACAGAAAATAACAAGTTATACTGACCCATTCAGTACTAAGTCACTGTAAACAGATAATAACAAGTTACACTGATCCATTCAGTACTAAGTCACTGTAAACAGAAAATAACAAGTTATACTGATCCATTCAGTACTAAGTCACTGTAAACAGAAAACAAGTTACACTGATCCATTCAGTACTAAGTCACTGTAAACAGAAATAACAAGTTACACTGATCCATTCAGTACTAAGTCACTGTAAACAGAAAATAACAAGTTATACTGATCCATTCAGTACTAAGTCACTGTAAACAGAAAACAACAAGTTATACTGATCCATTCAGTACTAAGTCACTGTAAACAGAAAATAACAAGCTATACTGATCCATTCAGTACTAAGTCACTGTAAACAGAAAACAAGTTACACTGATCCATTCAGTACTAAGTCACTGTAAACAGAAAATAACAAGTTACACTGATCCATTCAGTACTAAGTCACTGTAAACAGAAAATAACAAGCTATACTGATCCATTCAGTACTAAGTCACTGTAAACAGAAAACAACAAGTTATACTGATCCATTCAGTACTAAGTCACTGTAAACAGAAAATAACAAGTTATACTGATCCATTCAGTACTAAGTCACTGTAAACAGAAAATAACAAGTTATACTGATCCATTCAGTACTAAGTCACTGTAAACAGAAAATAACAAGCTACACTGATCCATTCAGTACTAAGTCACTGTAAACAGATAATAACAAGTTATACTGATCCATTCAGTACTAAGTCACTGTAAACAGAAAATAACAAGCTATACTGATCCATTCAGTACTAAGTCACTGTAAACAGATAATAACAAGCTATACTGATTCATTCAGTACTAAGTCACTGTAAACAGATAATAACAAGTTACACTGATCCATTCAATACTAAGTCACTGTGAACAGAAAATAACAAGTTATACTGATCCATTCAGTACTAAGTCACTGTAAACAGAAAACAAGTTACACTGATCCATTCAGTACTAAGTCACTGTAAACAGAAAATAACAAGTTACACTGATCCATTCAGTACTAAGTCACTGTAAACAGAAAATAACAAGTTATACTGATCCATTCAGTACTAAGTCAATGTAAACAGAAAACAACAAGTTATACTGATCCATTCAGTACTAAGTCACTGTAAACAGAAAATAACAAGTTATACTGATCCATTCAGTACTAAGTCACTGTAAACAGAAAATAACAAGTTATACTGATCCATTCAGTACTAAGTCACTGTAAACAGAAAATAACAAGTTATACTGACCCATTCAGTACTAAGTCACTGTAAACAGATAATGACAAGCTATACTGATCCATTCAGTACTAAGTCACTGTAAACAGAAAATAACAAGTTACACTGATCCATTCAGTACTAAGTCACTGTAAACAGAAAATAACAAGTTATACTGATTCATTCAGTACTAAGTCACTGTAAACAGATAATAACAAGTTATACTGATCCATTCAGTACTAAGTCACTGTAAACAGATAATAACAAGTTACACTGATCCATTCAGTACTAAGTCACTGTAAACAGATAATAACAAGCTACACTGATCCATTCAGTACTAAGTCACTGTAAACAGAAAATAACAAGTTATACTGATCCATTCAGTACTAAGTCACTGTAAACAGAAAATAACAAGTTATACTGATCCATTCAGTACTAAGTCACTGTAAACAGAAAATAACAAGCTACACTGATCCATTCAGTACTAAGTCACTGTAAACAGATAATAACAAGTTATACTGATCCATTCAGTACTAAGTCACTGTAAACAGAAAATAACAAGTTACACTGATCCATTCAGTACTAAGTCACTGTAAACAGATAATAACAAGTTATACTGATCCATTCAGTACTAAGTCACTGTAAACAGAAAATAACAAGTTATACTGATCCATTCAGTACTAAGTCACTGTAAACAGAAAATAACAAGTTATACTGATCCATTCAGTACTAAGTCACTGTAAACAGAAAATAACAAGCTACACTGATCCATTCAGTACTAAGTCACTGTAAACAGATAATAACAAGTTATACTGATCCATTCAGTACTAAGTCACTGTAAACAGAAAATAACAAGCTATACTGATCCATTCAGTACTAAGTCACTGTAAACAGATAATAACAAGCTATACTGATTCATTCAGTACTAAGTCACTGTAAACAGATAATAACAAGTTACACTGATCCATTCAATACTAAGTCACTGTGAACAGAAAATAACAAGTTATACTGATCCATTCAGTACTAAGTCACTGTAAACAGAAAACAAGTTACACTGATCCATTCAGTACTAAGTCACTGTAAACAGAAAATAACAAGTTACACTGATCCATTCAGTACTAAGTCACTGTAAACAGAAAATAACAAGTTATACTGATCCATTCAGTACTAAGTCAATGTAAACAGAAAACAACAAGTTATACTGATCCATTCAGTACTAAGTCACTGTAAACAGAAAATAACAAGTTATACTGATCCATTCAGTACTAAGTCACTGTAAACAGAAAATAACAAGTTATACTGATCCATTCAGTACTAAGTCACTGTAAACAGAAAATAACAAGTTATACTGACCCATTCAGTACTAAGTCACTGTAAACAGATAATGACAAGCTATACTGATCCATTCAGTACTAAGTCACTGTAAACAGAAAATAACAAGTTACACTGATCCATTCAGTACTAAGTCACTGTAAACAGAAAATAACAAGTTATACTGATTCATTCAGTACTAAGTCACTGTAAACAGATAATAACAAGTTATACTGATCCATTCAGTACTAAGTCACTGTAAACAGATAATAACAAGTTACACTGATCCATTCAGTACTAAGTCACTGTAAACAGATAATAACAAGCTACACTGATCCATTCAGTACTAAGTCACTGTAAACAGAAAATAACAAGTTATACTGATCCATTCAGTACTAAGTCACTGTAAACAGAAAATAACAAGTTATACTGACCCATTCAGTACTAAGTCACTGTAAACAGATAATAACAAGTTACACTGATCCATTCAGTACTAAGTCACTGTAAACAGAAAATAACAAGCTATACTGATCCATTCAGTACTAAGTCACTGTAAACAGAAAACAAGTTACACTGATCCATTCAGTACTAAGTCACTGTAAACAGAAAATAACAAGTTACACTGATCCATTCAGTACTAAGTCACTGTAAACAGAAAATAACAAGTTATACTGATCCATTCAGTACTAAGTCACTGTAAACAGAAAACAACAAGTTATACTGATCCATTCAGTACTAAGTCACTGTAAACAGAAAATAACAAGCTATACTGATCCATTCAGTACTAAGTCACTGTAAACAGAAAATAACAAGTTATACTGATCCATTCAGTACTAAGTCACTGTAAACAGAAAATAACAAGTTACACTGATCCATTCAGTACTAAGTCACTGTAAACAGAAAATAACAAGTTATACTGATCCATTCAGTACTAAGTCACTGTAAACAGATAATAACAAGCTATACTGATCCATTCAGTACTAAGTCACTGTAAACAGAAAATAACAAGCTACACTGATCCATTCAATACTAAGTCACTGTAAACAGAAAATAACAAGTTACACTGATCCATTCAGTACTAAGTCACTGTAAACAGATAATAACAAGTTACACTGATCCATTTAGTACTAAGTCACTGTAAACAGATAATAACAAGTTACACTGATCCATTCAGTACTAAGTCACTGTAAACAGAAAATAACAAGTTACACTGATCCATTCAGTACTAAGTCACTGTAAACAGAAAATAACAAGTTATACTGATCCATTCAGTACTAAGTCACTGTAAACAGATAATAACAAGTTATACTGATCCATTCAGTACTAAGTCACTGTAAACAGATAATAACAAGCTATACTGATTCATTCAGTACTAAGTCACTGTAAACAGATAATAACAAGTTACACTGATACATTCAATACTAAGTCACTGTAAACAGAAAATAACAAGTTATACTGATCCATTCAGTACTAAGTCACTGTAAACAGAAAACAAGTTACACTGATCCATTCAGTACTAAGTCACTGTAAACAGAAAATAACAAGTTACACTGATCCATTCAGTACTAAGTCACTGTAAACAGAAAATAACAAGTTATACTGATCCATTCAGTACTAAGTCACTGTAAACAGAAAACAACAAGTTATACTGATCCATTCAGTACTAAGTCACTGTAAACAGAAAATAACAAGTTATACTGATCCATTCAGTACTAAGTCACTGTAAACAGATAATAACAAGCTATACTGATTCATTCAGTACTAAGTCACTGTAAACAGATAATAACAAGTTACACTGATACATTCAATACTAAGTCACTGTAAACAGAAAATAACAAGCTATACTGATCCATTCAGTACTAAGTCACTGTAAACAGAAAACAAGTTACACTGATCCATTCAGTACTAAGTCACTGTAAACAGAAAATAACAAGTTACACTGATCCATTCAGTACTAAGTCACTGTAAACAGAAAATAACAAGTTATACTGATCCATTCAGTACTAAGTCACTGTAAACAGAAAACAACAAGTTATACTGATCCATTCAGTACTAAGTCACTGTAAACAGAAAATAACAAGCTATACTGATCCATTCAGTACTAAGTCACTGTAAACAGAAAATAACAAGTTATACTGATCCATTCAGTACTAAGTCACTGTAAACAGAAAATAACAAGTTACACTGATCCATTCAGTACTAAGTCACTGTAAACAGAAAATAACAAGTTATACTGATCCATTCAGTACTAAGTCACTGTAAACAGATAATAACAAGCTATACTGATCCATTCAGTACTAAGTCACTGTAAACAGAAAATAACAAGCTACACTGATCCATTCAATACTAAGTCACTGTAAACAGAAAATAACAAGTTACACTGATCCATTCAGTACTAAGTCACTGTAAACAGATAATAACAAGTTACACTGATCCATTTAGTACTAAGTCACTGTAAACAGATAATAACAAGTTACACTGATCCATTCAGTACTAAGTCACTGTAAACAGAAAATAACAAGTTACACTGATCCATTCAGTACTAAGTCACTGTAAACAGAAAATAACAAGTTATACTGATCCATTCAGTACTAAGTCACTGTAAACAGATAATAACAAGTTATACTGATCCATTCAGTACTAAGTCACTGTAAACAGATAATAACAAGCTATACTGATTCATTCAGTACTAAGTCACTGTAAACAGATAATAACAAGTTACACTGATACATTCAATACTAAGTCACTGTAAACAGAAAATAACAAGTTATACTGATCCATTCAGTACTAAGTCACTGTAAACAGAAAACAAGTTACACTGATCCATTCAGTACTAAGTCACTGTAAACAGAAAATAACAAGTTACACTGATCCATTCAGTACTAAGTCACTGTAAACAGAAAATAACAAGTTATACTGATCCATTCAGTACTAAGTCACTGTAAACAGAAAACAACAAGTTATACTGATCCATTCAGTACTAAGTCACTGTAAACAGAAAATAACAAGTTATACTGATCCATTCAGTACTAAGTCACTGTAAACAGATAATAACAAGCTATACTGATTCATTCAGTACTAAGTCACTGTAAACAGATAATAACAAGTTACACTGATACATTCAATACTAAGTCACTGTAAACAGAAAATAACAAGTTATACTGATCCATTCAGTACTAAGTCACTGTAAACAGAAAACAAGTTACACTGATCCATTCAGTACTAAGTCACTGTAAACAGAAAATAACAAGTTACACTGATTCATTCAGTACTAAGTCACTGTAAACAGAAAATAACAAGTTATACTGATCCATTCAGTACTAAGTCACTGTAAACAGAAAACAACAAGTTATACTGATCCATTCAGTACTAAGTCACTGTAAACAGAAAATAACAAGTTATACTGATCCATTCAGTACTAAGTCACTGTAAACAGAAAATAACAAGTTACACTGATCCATTCAGTACTAAGTCACTGTAAACAGAAAATAACAAGTTATACTGATCCATTCAGTACTAAGTCACTGTAAACAGATAATAACAAGCTATACTGATCCATTCAGTACTAAGTCACTGTAAACAGAAAATAACAAGTTATACTGATCCATTCAATACTAAGTCACTGTAAACAGAAAATAACAAGTTACACTGATCCATTCAGTACTAAGTCACTGTAAAAAGATAATAACAAGTTATACTGATCCATTCAGTACTAAGTCACTGTAAACAGATAATAACAAGTTACACTGATCCATTTAGTACTAAGTCACTGTAAACAGATAATAACAAGTTACACTGATCCATTCAGTACTAAGTCACTGTAAACAGATAATAACAAGTTATACTGATTCATTCAGTACTAAGTCACTGTAAACAGATAATAACAAGTTACACTGATCCATTCAGTACTAAGTCACTGTAAACAGATAATAACAAGCTATACTGATCCATTCAGTACTAAGTCACTGTAAACAGAAAATAACAAGTTATACTGATTCATTCAGTACTAAGTCACGGTAAACAGAAAATAACAAGTTACACTGATCCATTCAGTACTAAGTCACTGTAAACAGATAATAACAAGTTATACTGATCCATTCAGTACTAAGTCACTGTAAACAGAAAATAACAAGCTATACTGATCCATTCAGTACTAAGTCACTGTAAACAGATAATAACAAGCTATACTGATTCATTCAGTACTAAGTCACTGTAAACAGAAAATAACAAGTTACACTGATCCATTCAGTACTAAGTCACTGTAAACAGATAATAACAAGTTATACTGATCCATTCAGTACTAAGTCACTGTAAACAGATAATAACAAGTTACACTGATCCATTCAGTACTAAGTCACTGTAAACAGAAAATAACAAGTTATACTGATCCATTCAGTACTAAGTCACTGTAAACAGAAAATAACAAGTTATACTGATCCATTCAGTACTAAGTCACTGTAAACATAATAACAAGTTATACTGATCCATTCAGTACTAAGTCACTGTAAACAGAAAATAACAATTTATACTGATCCATTCAATACTAAGTCATTGTAAACTGAAAATAACAAGTTACACTGATCCATTCAGTACTAAGTCACTGTAAACAGATAATAACAAGTTACACTGATCCATTTAGTACTAAGTCACTGTAAACAGATAATAACAAGTTATACTGATCCATTCAGTACTAAGTCACTGTAAACAGATAATAACAAGTTATACTGATTCATTCAGTACTAAGTCACTGTAAACAGATAATAACAAGTTACACTGATCCATTCAGTACTAAGTCACTGTAAACAGATAATAACAAGCTATACTGATCCATTCAGTACTAAGTCACTGTAAACAGATAATAACAAGTTATACTGATTCATTCAATACTAAGTCACTGTAAACAGAAAATAACAAGTTCCACTGATCCATTCAGTACTAAGTCACTGTAAACAGAAAATAACAAGTTATACTGATCCATTCAGTACTAAGTCACTGTAAACAGAAAATAACAAGTTACACTGATCCATTCAGTACTAAGTCACTGTAAACAGATAATAACAAGTTATACTGATCCATTCAGTACTAAGTCACTGTAAACAGAAAATAACAAGCTATACTGATCCATTCAGTACTAAGTCACTGTAAACAGATAATAACAAGCTATACTGATTCATTCAGTACTAAGTCACTGTAAACAGATAACAAGTTACACTGATCCATTCAGTACTAAGTCACTGTAAACAGATAATAACAAGTTATACTGATCCATTCAGTACTAAGTCACTGTAAACAGATAATAACAAGTTACACTGATCCATTCAGTACTAAGTCACTGTAAACAGAAAATAACAAGTTATACTGATCCATTCAGTACTAAGTCACTGTAAACAGAAAATAACAAGTTATACTGATCCATTCAGTACTAAGTCACTGTAAACAGATAATAACAAGCTATACTGATCCATTCAGTACTAAGTCACTGTAAACAGAAAATAACAATTTATACTGATCCATTCAATACTAAGTCACTGTAAACAGAAAATAACAAGTTACACTGATCCATTCAGTACTAAGTCACTGTAAACAGATAATGACAAGCTATACTGATTCATTCAGTACTAAGTCACTGTAAACAGATAATAACAAGTTACACTGATCCATTCAGTACTAAGTCACTGTAAACAGAAAACAAGTTACACTGATCCATTCAGTACTAAGTCACTGTAAACAGAAAATAACAAGTTACACTGATCCATTCAGTACTAAGTCACTGTAAACAGAAAATAACAAGTTATACTGATCCATTCAGTACTAAGTCACTGTAAACAGAAAACAACAAGTTATACTGATCCATTCAGTACTAAGTCACTGTAAACAGAAAATAACAAGTTACACTGATCCATTTAGTACTAAGTCACTGTAAACAGATAATAACAAGTTACACTGATCCATTCAGTACTAAGTCACTGTAAACAGAAAATAACAAGTTACACTGATCCATTTAGTACTAAGTCACTGTAAACAGATAATAACAAGTTACACTGATCCATTCAGTACTAAGTCACTGTAAACAGAAAATAACAAGTTACACTGATCCATTCAGTACTAAGTCACTGTAAACAGAAAATAACAAGTTATACTGATCCATTCAGTACTAAGTCACTGTAAACAGAAAACAACAAGTTATACTGATCCATTCAGTACTAAGTCACTGTAAACAGAAAATAACAAGCTATACTGATCCATTCAGTACTAAGTCACTGTAAACAGAAAATAACAAGTTATACTGATCCATTCAGTACTAAGTCACTGTAAACAGAAAATAACAAGTTACACTGATCCATTCAGTACTAAGTCACTGTAAACAGAAAATAACAAGTTATACTGATCCATTCAGTACTAAGTCACTGTAAACAGAAAACAAGTTACACTGATCCATTCAGTACTAAGTCACTGTAAACAGAAAATAACAAGTTACACTGATCCATTCAGTACTAAGTCACTGTAAACAGAAAATAACAAGTTATACTGATCCATTCAGTACTAAGTCACTGTAAACAGAAAACAACAAGTTATACTGATCCATTCAGTACTAAGTCACTGTAAACAGAAAATAACAAGCTATACTGATCCATTCAGTACTAAGTCACTGTAAACAGAAAATAACAAGTTATACTGATCCATTCAGTACTAAGTCACTGTAAACAGAAAATAACAAGTTACACTGATCCATTCAGTACTAAGTCACTGTAAACAGAAAATAACAAGTTATACTGATCCATTCAGTACTAAGTCACTGTAAACAGATAATAACAAGCTATACTGATCCATTCAGTACTAAGTCACTGTAAACAGAAAATAACAAGCTACACTGATCCATTCAATACTAAGTCACTGTAAACAGAAAATAACAAGTTACACTGATCCATTCAGTACTAAGTCACTGTAAACAGATAATAACAAGTTACACTGATCCATTTAGTACTAAGTCACTGTAAACAGATAATAACAAGTTACACTGATCCATTCAGTACTAAGTCACTGTAAACAGAAAATAACAAGTTACACTGATCCATTCAGTACTAAGTCACTGTAAACAGAAAATAACAAGTTATACTGATCCATTCAGTACTAAGTCACTGTAAACAGATAATAACAAGTTATACTGATCCATTCAGTACTAAGTCACTGTAAACAGATAATAACAAGCTATACTGATTCATTCAGTACTAAGTCACTGTAAACAGATAATAACAAGTTACACTGATACATTCAATACTAAGTCACTGTAAACAGAAAATAACAAGTTATACTGATCCATTCAGTACTAAGTCACTGTAAACAGAAAACAAGTTACACTGATCCATTCAGTACTAAGTCACTGTAAACAGAAAATAACAAGTTACACTGATCCATTCAGTACTAAGTCACTGTAAACAGAAAATAACAAGTTATACTGATCCATTCAGTACTAAGTCACTGTAAACAGAAAACAACAAGTTATACTGATCCATTCAGTACTAAGTCACTGTAAACAGAAAATAACAAGTTATACTGATCCATTCAGTACTAAGTCACTGTAAACAGATAATAACAAGCTATACTGATTCATTCAGTACTAAGTCACTGTAAACAGATAATAACAAGTTACACTGATACATTCAATACTAAGTCACTGTAAACAGAAAATAACAAGTTATACTGATCCATTCAGTACTAAGTCACTGTAAACAGAAAACAAGTTACACTGATCCATTCAGTACTAAGTCACTGTAAACAGAAAATAACAAGTTACACTGATCCATTCAGTACTAAGTCACTGTAAACAGAAAATAACAAGTTATACTGATCCATTCAGTACTAAGTCACTGTAAACAGAAAACAACAAGTTATACTGATCCATTCAGTACTAAGTCACTGTAAACAGAAAATAACAAGTTATACTGATCCATTCAGTACTAAGTCACTGTAAACAGAAAATAACAAGTTACACTGATCCATTCAGTACTAAGTCACTGTAAACAGAAAATAACAAGTTATACTGATCCATTCAGTACTAAGTCACTGTAAACAGATAATAACAAGCTATACTGATCCATTCAGTACTAAGTCACTGTAAACAGAAAATAACAAGTTATACTGATCCATTCAATACTAAGTCACTGTAAACAGAAAATAACAAGTTACACTGATCCATTCAGTACTAAGTCACTGTAAAAAGATAATAACAAGTTATACTGATCCATTCAGTACTAAGTCACTGTAAACAGATAATAACAAGTTACACTGATCCATTTAGTACTAAGTCACTGTAAACAGATAATAACAAGTTACACTGATCCATTCAGTACTAAGTCACTGTAAACAGATAATAACAAGTTATACTGATTCATTCAGTACTAAGTCACTGTAAACAGATAATAACAAGTTACACTGATCCATTCAGTACTAAGTCACTGTAAACAGATAATAACAAGCTATACTGATCCATTCAGTACTAAGTCACTGTAAACAGAAAATAACAAGTTATACTGATTCATTCAGTACTAAGTCACGGTAAACAGAAAATAACAAGTTACACTGATCCATTCAGTACTAAGTCACTGTAAACAGATAATAACAAGTTATACTGATCCATTCAGTACTAAGTCACTGTAAACAGAAAATAACAAGCTATACTGATCCATTCAGTACTAAGTCACTGTAAACAGATAATAACAAGCTATACTGATTCATTCAGTACTAAGTCACTGTAAACAGAAAATAACAAGTTACACTGATCCATTCAGTACTAAGTCACTGTAAACAGATAATAACAAGTTATACTGATCCATTCAGTACTAAGTCACTGTAAACAGATAATAACAAGTTACACTGATCCATTCAGTACTAAGTCACTGTAAACAGAAAATAACAAGTTATACTGATCCATTCAGTACTAAGTCACTGTAAACAGAAAATAACAAGTTATACTGATCCATTCAGTACTAAGTCACTGTAAACATAATAACAAGTTATACTGATCCATTCAGTACTAAGTCACTGTAAACAGAAAATAACAATTTATACTGATCCATTCAATACTAAGTCATTGTAAACTGAAAATAACAAGTTACACTGATCCATTCAGTACTAAGTCACTGTAAACAGATAATAACAAGTTACACTGATCCATTTAGTACTAAGTCACTGTAAACAGATAATAACAAGTTATACTGATCCATTCAGTACTAAGTCACTGTAAACAGATAATAACAAGTTATACTGATTCATTCAGTACTAAGTCACTGTAAACAGATAATAACAAGTTACACTGATCCATTCAGTACTAAGTCACTGTAAACAGATAATAACAAGCTATACTGATCCATTCAGTACTAAGTCACTGTAAACAGATAATAACAAGTTATACTGATTCATTCAATACTAAGTCACTGTAAACAGAAAATAACAAGTTCCACTGATCCATTCAGTACTAAGTCACTGTAAACAGAAAATAACAAGTTATACTGATCCATTCAGTACTAAGTCACTGTAAACAGAAAATAACAAGTTACACTGATCCATTCAGTACTAAGTCACTGTAAACAGATAATAACAAGTTATACTGATCCATTCAGTACTAAGTCACTGTAAACAGAAAATAACAAGCTATACTGATCCATTCAGTACTAAGTCACTGTAAACAGATAATAACAAGCTATACTGATTCATTCAGTACTAAGTCACTGTAAACAGATAACAAGTTACACTGATCCATTCAGTACTAAGTCACTGTAAACAGATAATAACAAGTTATACTGATCCATTCAGTACTAAGTCACTGTAAACAGATAATAACAAGTTACACTGATCCATTCAGTACTAAGTCACTGTAAACAGAAAATAACAAGTTATACTGATCCATTCAGTACTAAGTCACTGTAAACAGAAAATAACAAGTTATACTGATCCATTCAGTACTAAGTCACTGTAAACAGATAATAACAAGCTATACTGATCCATTCAGTACTAAGTCACTGTAAACAGAAAATAACAATTTATACTGATCCATTCAATACTAAGTCACTGTAAACAGAAAATAACAAGTTACACTGATCCATTCAGTACTAAGTCACTGTAAACAGATAATGACAAGCTATACTGATTCATTCAGTACTAAGTCACTGTAAACAGATAATAACAAGTTACACTGATCCATTCAGTACTAAGTCACTGTAAACAGAAAACAAGTTACACTGATCCATTCAGTACTAAGTCACTGTAAACAGAAAATAACAAGTTACACTGATCCATTCAGTACTAAGTCACTGTAAACAGAAAATAACAAGTTATACTGATCCATTCAGTACTAAGTCACTGTAAACAGAAAACAACAAGTTATACTGATCCATTCAGTACTAAGTCACTGTAAACAGAAAATAACAAGTTACACTGATCCATTTAGTACTAAGTCACTGTAAACAGATAATAACAAGTTACACTGATCCATTCAGTACTAAGTCACTGTAAACAGAAAATAACAAGTTACACTGATCCATTTAGTACTAAGTCACTGTAAACAGATAATAACAAGTTACACTGATCCATTCAGTACTAAGTCACTGTAAACAGAAAATAACAAGTTACACTGATCCATTCAGTACTAAGTCACTGTAAACAGAAAATAACAAGTTATACTGATCCATTCAGTACTAAGTCACTGTAAACAGATAATAACAAGTTATACTGATCCATTCAGTACTAAGTCACTGTAAACAGATAATAACAAGCTATACTGATTCATTCAGTACTAAGTCACTGTAAACAGATAATAACAAGTTACACTGATACATTCAATACTAAGTCACTGTAAACAGAAAATAACAAGTTATACTGATCCATTCAGTACTAAGTCACTGTAAACAGAAAACAAGTTACACTGATCCATTCAGTACTAAGTCACTGTAAACAGAAAATAACAAGTTACACTGATCCATTCAGTACTAAGTCACTGTAAACAGAAAATAACAAGTTATACTGATCCATTCAGTACTAAGTCACTGTAAACAGAAAACAACAAGTTATACTGATCCATTCAGTACTAAGTCACTGTAAACAGAAAATAACAAGTTATACTGATCCATTCAGTACTAAGTCACTGTAAACAGATAATAACAAGTTATACTGATTCATTCAGTACTAAGTCACTGTAAACAGATAATAACAAGTTACACTGATACATTCAATACTAAGTCACTGTAAACAGAAAATAACAAGTTATACTGATCCATTCAGTACTAAGTCACTGTAAACAGAAAACAAGTTACACTGATCCATTCAGTACTAAGTCACTGTAAACAGAAAATAACAAGTTACACTGATCCATTCAGTACTAAGTCACTGTAAACAGAAAATAACAAGTTATACTGATCCATTCAGTACTAAGTCACTGTAAACAGAAAACAACAAGTTATACTGATCCATTCAGTACTAAGTCACTGTAAACAGAAAATAACAAGTTATACTGATCCATTCAGTACTAAGTCACTGTAAACAGAAAATAACAAGTTACACTGATCCATTCAGTACTAAGTCACTGTAAACAGAAAATAACAAGTTATACTGATCCATTCAGTACTAAGTCACTGTAAACAGATAATAACAAGCTATACTGATCCATTCAGTACTAAGTCACTGTAAACAGAAAATAACAAGTTATACTGATCCATTCAATACTAAGTCACTGTAAACAGAAAATAACAAGTTACACTGATCCATTCAGTACTAAGTCACTGTAAAAAGATAATAACAAGTTATACTGATCCATTCAGTACTAAGTCACTGTAAACAGATAATAACAAGTTACACTGATCCATTTAGTACTAAGTCACTGTAAACAGATAATAACAAGTTACACTGATCCATTCAGTACTAATTCACTGCAAACAGATAATAACAAGTTATACTGATTCATTCAGTACTAAGTCACTGTAAACAGATAATAACAAGTTACACTGATCCATTCAGTACTAAGTCACTGTAAACAGATAATAACAAGCTATACTGATCCATTCAGTACTAAGTCACTGTAAACAGAAAATAACAAGTTATACTGATTCATTCAGTACTAAGTCACGGTAAACAGAAAATAACAAGTTACACTGATCCATTCAGTACTAAGTCACTGTAAACAGATAATAACAAGTTATACTGATCCATTCAGTACTAAGTCACTGTAAACAGAAAATAACAAGCTATACTGATCCATTCAGTACTAAGTCACTGTAAACAGATAATAACAAGCTATACTGATTCATTCAGTACTAAGTCACTGTAAACAGAAAATAACAAGTTACACTGATCCATTCAGTACTAAGTCACTGTAAACAGATAATAACAAGTTATACTGATCCATTCAGTACTAAGTCACTGTAAACAGATAATAACAAGTTACACTGATCCATTCAGTACTAAGTCACTGTAAACAGAAAATAACAAGTTATACTGATCCATTCAGTACTAAGTCACTGTAAACAGAAAATAACAAGTTATACTGATCCATTCAGTACTAAGTCACTGTAAACATAATAACAAGCTATACTGATCCATTCAGTACTAAGTCACTGTAAACAGAAAATAACAATTTATACTGATCCATTCAATACTAAGTCATTGTAAACTGAAAATAACAAGTTACATTGATCCATTCAGTACTAAGTCACTGTAAACAGATAATAACAAGTTACACTGATCCATTTAGTACTAAGTCACTGTAAACAGATAATAACAAGTTATACTGATCCATTCAGTACTAAGTCACTGTAAACAGATAATAACAAGTTATACTGATTCATTCAGTACTAAGTCACTGTAAACAGATAATAACAAGTTACACTGATCCATTCAGTACTAAGTCACTGTAAACAGATAATAACAAGCTATACTGATCCATTCAGTACTAAGTCACTGTAAACAGATAATAACAAGTTATACTGATTCATTCAATACTAAGTCACTGTAAACAGAAAATAACAAGTTCCACTGATCCATTCAGTACTAAGTCACTGTAAACAGAAAATAACAAGTTATACTGATCCATTCAGTACTAAGTCACTGTAAACAGAAAATAACAAGTTACACTGATCCATTCAGTACTAAGTCACTGTAAACAGATAATAACAAGTTATACTGATCCATTCAGTACTAAGTCACTGTAAACAGAAAACAACAAGTTATACTGATCCATTCAGTACTAAATCACTGCAAACAGAAAATAACAACTTATACTGATCCATTCAGTACTAAGTCACTGTAAACAGAAAATAACAAGTTATACTGATCCATTCAGTACTAAGTCACTGTAAACAGAAAATAACAAGTTACACTGATCCATTCAGTACTAAGTCACTGTAAACAGATAATAACAAGTTATACTGATCCATTCAGTACTAAGTCACTGTAAACAGAAAATAACAAGCTATACTGATCCATTCAGTACTAAGTCACTGTAAACAGATAATAACAAGCTATACTGATTCATTCAGTACTAAGTCACTGTAAACAGATAACAAGTTACACTGATCCATTCAGTACTAAGTCACTGTAAACAGATAATAACAAGTTATACTGATCCATTCAGTACTAAGTCACTGTAAACAGATAATAACAAGTTACACTGATCCATTCAGTACTAAGTCACTGTAAACAGAAAAAAACAAGTTATACTGATCCATTCAGTACTAAGTCACTGTAAACAGAAAATAACAAGTTATACTGATCCATTCAGTACTAAGTCACTGTAAACAGATAATAACAAGCTATACTGATCCATTCAGTACTAAGTCACTGTAAACAGAAAATAACAATTTATACTGATCCATTCAATACTAAGTCACTGTAAACAGAAAATAACAAGTTACACTGATCCATTCAGTACTAAGTCACTGTAAACAGATAATGACAAGCTATACTGATCCATTCAGTACTAAGTCACTGTAAACAGAAAATAACAAGTTACACTGATCCATTCAGTACTAAGTCACTGTAAACAGAAAACAAGTTACACTGATCCATTCAGTACTAAGTCACTGTAAACAGAAAATAACAAGTTACACTGATCCATTCAGTACTAAGTCACTGTAAACAGAAAATAACAAGTTATACTGATCCATTCAGTACTAAGTCACTGTAAACAGAAAACAACAAGTTATACTGATCCATTCAGTACTAAGTCACTGTAAACAGAAAATAACAAGTTATACTGATCCATTCAGTACTAAGTCACTGTAAACAGAAAATAACAAGTTATACTGATCCATTCAGTACTAAGTCACTGTAAACAGAAAATAACAAGTTACACTGATCCATTCATTACTAAGTCACTGTAAACGGAAAATAACAAGTTATACTGATCCATTCAGTACTAAGTCACTGTAAACAGATAATGACAAGCTATACTGATCCATTCAGTACTAAGTCACTGTAAACAGAAAATAACAAGTTACACTGATCCATTCAGTACTAAGTCACTGTAAACAGAAAATAACAAGTTATACTGATTCATTCAGTACTAAGTCACTGTAAACAGATAATAACAAGTTATACTGATCCATTCAGTACTAAGTCACTGTAAACAGATAATAACAAGCTACACTGATCCATTCAGTACTAAGTCACTGTAAACAGATAATAACAAGCTACACTGATCCATTCAGTACTAAGTCACTGTAAACAGAAAATAACAAGTTATACTGATCCATTCAGTACTAAGTCACTGTAAACAGAAAATAACAAGTTATACTGACCCATTCAGTACTAAGTCACTGTAAACAGATAATAACAAGTTACACTGATCCATTCAGTACTAAGTCACTGTAAACAGAAAATAACAAGTTATACTGATCCATTCAGTACTAAGTCACTGTAAACAGAAAACAAGTTACACTGATCCATTCAGTACTAAGTCACTGTAAACAGAAATAACAAGTTACACTGATCCATTCAGTACTAAGTCACTGTAAACAGAAAATAACAAGTTATACTGATCCATTCAGTACTAAGTCACTGTAAACAGAAAACAACAAGTTATACTGATCCATTCAGTACTAAGTCACTGTAAACAGAAAATAACAAGCTATACTGATCCATTCAGTACTAAGTCACTGTAAACAGAAAACAAGTTACACTGATCCATTCAGTACTAAGTCACTGTAAACAGAAAATAACAAGTTACACTGATCCATTCAGTACTAAGTCACTGTAAACAGAAAATAACAAGCTATACTGATCCATTCAGTACTAAGTCACTGTAAACAGAAAACAACAAGTTATACTGATCCATTCAGTACTAAGTCACTGTAAACAGAAAATAACAAGTTATACTGATCCATTCAGTACTAAGTCACTGTAAACAGAAAATAACAAGTTATACTGATCCATTCAGTACTAAGTCACTGTAAACAGAAAATAACAAGCTACACTGATCCATTCAGTACTAAGTCACTGTAAACAGATAATAACAAGTTATACTGATCCATTCAGTACTAAGTCACTGTAAACAGAAAATAACAAGCTATACTGATCCATTCAGTACTAAGTCACTGTAAACAGATAATAACAAGCTATACTGATTCATTCAGTACTAAGTCACTGTAAACAGATAATAACAAGTTACACTGATCCATTCAATACTAAGTCACTGTAAACAGAAAATAACAAGTTATACTGATCCATTCAGTACTAAGTCACTGTAAACAGAAAACAAGTTACACTGATCCATTCAGTACTAAGTCACTGTAAACAGAAAATAACAAGTTACACTGATCCATTCAGTACTAAGTCACTGTAAACAGAAAATAACAAGTTATACTAATCCATTCAGTACTAAGTCAATGTAAACAGAAAACAACAAGTTATACTGATCCATTCAGTACTAAGTCACTGTAAACAGAAAATAACAAGTTATACTGATCCATTCAGTACTAAGTCACTGTAAACAGAAAATAACAAGTTATACTGATCCATTCAGTACTAAGTCACTGTAAACAGAAAATAACAAGTTATACTGATCCATTCAGTACTAAGTCACTGTAAACAGATAATGACAAGCTATACTGATCCATTCAGTACTAAGTCACTGTAAACAGAAAATAACAAGTTACACTGATCCATTCAGTACTAAGTCACTGTAAACAGAAAATAACAAGTTATACTGATTCATTCAGTACTAAGTCACTGTAAACAGATAATAACAAGTTATACTGATCCATTCAGTACTAAGTCACTGTAAACAGATAATAACAAGTTACACTGATCCATTCAGTACTAAGTCACTGTAAACAGATAATAACAAGCTACACTGATCCATTCAGTACTAAGTCACTGTAAACAGAAA
The DNA here is from genome assembly GCA_963680875.1 of Bathymodiolus brooksi. Taxonomy (NCBI): domain Eukaryota; kingdom Metazoa; phylum Mollusca; class Bivalvia; order Mytilida; family Modiolidae; genus Bathymodiolus; species Bathymodiolus brooksi. The sequence goes on from OY804576.1 coordinate 1,810,376, forward strand.
ATAACAAGTTATACTGATCCATTCAGTACTAAGTCACTGTAAACAGAAAATAACAAGTTATACTGACCCATTCAGTACTAAGTCACTGTAAACAGATAATAACAAGTTACACTGATCCATTCAGTACTAAGTCACTGTAAACAGAAAATAACAAGTTATACTGATCCATTCAGTACTAAGTCACTGTAAACAGAAAACAAGTTACACTGATCCATTCAGTACTAAGTCACTGTAAACAGAAAATAACAAGTTACACTGATCCATTCAGTACTAAGTCACTGTAAACAGAAAACAACAAGTTATACTGATCCATTCAGTACTAAGTCACTGTAAACAGAAAATAACAAGTTATACTGATCCATTCAGTACTAAGTCACTGTAAACAGAAAACAACAAGTTATACTGATCCATTCAGTACTAAGTCACTGTAAACAGAAAATAACAAGCTATACTGATCCATTCAGTACTAAGTCACTGTAAACAGAAAATAACAAGTTATACTGATCCATTCAGTACTAAGTCACTGTAAACAGAAAATAACAAGTTACACTGATCCATTCAGTACTAAGTCACTGTAAACAGAAAATAACAAGTTATACTGATCCATTCAGTACTAAGTCACTGTAAACAGATAATAACAAGCTATACTGATCCATTCAGTACTAAGTCACTGTAAACAGAAAATAACAAGCTACATTGATCCATTCAATACTAAGTCACTGTAAACAGAAAATAACAAGTTACACTGATCCATTCAGTACTAAGTCACTGTAAACAGATAATAACAAGTTATACTGATCCATTCAGTACTAAGTCACTGTAAACAGATAATAACAAGTTACACTGATCCATTTAGTACTAAGTCACTGTAAACAGATAATAACAAGTTACACTGATCCATTCAGTACTAAGTCACTGTAAACAGAAAATAACAAGTTACACTGATCCATTCAGTACTAAGTCACTGTAAACAGAAAATAACAAGTTATACTGATCCATTCAGTACTAAGTCACTGTAAACAGATAATAACAAGTTATACTGATCCATTCAGTACTAAGTCACTGTAAACAGATAATAACAAGCTATACTGATTCATTCAGTACTAAGTCACTGTAAACAGATAATAACAAGTTACACTGATACATTCAATACTAAGTCACTGTAAACAGAAAATAACAAGTTATACTGATCCATTCAGTACTAAGTCACTGTAAACAGAAAACAAGTTACACTGATCCATTCAGTACTAAGTCACTGTAAACAGAAAATAACAAGTTACACTGATCCATTCAGTACTAAGTCACTGTAAACAGAAAATAACAAGTTATACTGATCCATTCAGTACTAAGTCACTGTAAACAGAAAACAACAAGTTATACTGATCCATTCAGTACTAAGTCACTGTAAACAGAAAATAACAAGTTATACTGATCCATTCAGTACTAAGTCACTGTAAACAGATAATAACAAGCTATACTGATTCATTCAGTACTAAGTCACTGTAAACAGATAATAACAAGTTACACTGATACATTCAATACTAAGTCACTGTAAACAGAAAATAACAAGTTATACTGATCCATTCAGTACTAAGTCACTGTAAACAGAAAAAAGTTACACTGATCCATTCAGTACTAAGTCACTGTAAACAGAAAATAACAAGTTACACTGATCCATTCAGTACTAAGTCACTGTAAACAGAAAATAACAAGTTATACTGATCCATTCAGTACTAAGTCACTGTAAACAGAAAACAACAAGTTATACTGATCCATTCAGTACTAAGTCACTGTAAACAGAAAATAACAAGTTATACTGATCCATTCAGTACTAAGTCACTGTAAACAGAAAATAACAAGTTACACTGATCCATTCAGTACTAAGTCACTGTAAACAGAAAATAACAAGTTATACTGATCCATTCAGTACTAAGTCACTGTAAACAGATAATAACAAGCTATACTGATCCATTCAGTACTAAGTCACTGTAAACAGAAAATAACAAGTTATACTGATCCATTCAATACTAAGTCACTGTAAACAGAAAATAACAAGTTACACTGATCCATTCAGTACTAAGTCACTGTAAAAAGATAATAACAAGTTATACTGATCCATTCAGTACTAAGTCACTGTAAACAGATAATAACAAGTTACACTGATCCATTTAGTACTAAGTCACTGTAAACAGATAATAACAAGTTACACTGATCCATTCAGTACTAAGTCACTGTAAACAGATAATAACAAGTTATACTGATTCATTCAGTACTAAGTCACTGTAAACAGATAATAACAAGTTACACTGATCCATTCAGTACTAAGTCACTGTAAACAGATAATAACAAGCTATACTGATCCATTCAGTACTAAGTCACTGTAAACAGAAAATAACAAGTTATACTGATTCATTCAGTACTAAGTCACGGTAAACAGAAAATAACAAGTTACACTGATCCATTCAGTACTAAGTCACTGTAAACAGATAATAACAAGTTATACTGATCCATTCAGTACTAAGTCACTGTAAACAGAAAATAACAAGCTATACTGATCCATTCAGTACTAAGTCACTGTAAACAGATAATAACAAGCTATACTGATTCATTCAGTACTAAGTCACTGTAAACAGAAAATAACAAGTTACACTGATCCATTCAGTACTAAGTCACTGTAAACAGATAATAACAAGTTATACTGATCCATTCAGTACTAAGTCACTGTAAACAGATAATAACAAGTTACACTGATCCATTCAGTACTAAGTCACTGTAAACAGAAAATAACAAGTTATACTGATCCATTCAGTACTAAGTCACTGTAAACAGAAAATAACAAGTTATACTGATCCATTCAGTACTAAGTCACTGTAAACATAATAACAAGCTATACTGATCCATTCAGTACTAAGTCACTGTAAACAGAAAATAACAATTTATACTGATCCATTCAATACTAAGTCATTGTAAACTGAAAATAACAAGTTACACTGATCCATTCAGTACTAAGTCACTGTAAACAGATAATAACAAGTTACACTGATCCATTTAGTACTAAGTCACTGTAAACAGATAATAACAAGTTATACTGATCCATTCAGTACTAAGTCACTGTAAACAGATAATAACAAGTTATACTGATTCATTCAGTACTAAGTCACTGTAAACAGATAATAACAAGTTACACTGATCCATTCAGTACTAAGTCACTGTAAACAGATAATAACAAGCTATACTGATCCATTCAGTACTAAGTCACTGTAAACAGATAATAACAAGTTATACTGATTCATTCAATACTAAGTCACTGTAAACAGAAAATAACAAGTTCCACTGATCCATTCAGTACTAAGTCACTGTAAACAGAAAATAACAAGTTATACTGATCCATTCAGTACTAAGTCACTGTAAACAGAAAATAACAAGTTACACTGATCCATTCAGTACTAAGTCACTGTAAACAGATAATAACAAGTTATACTGATCCATTCAGTACTAAGTCACTGTAAACAGAAAACAACAAGTTATACTGATCCATTCAGTACTAAATCACTGCAAACAGAAAATAACAACTTATACTGATCCATTCAGTACTAAGTCACTGTAAACAGAAAATAACAAGTTATACTGATCCATTCAGTACTAAGTCACTGTAAACAGAAAATAACAAGTTACACTGATCCATTTAGTACTAAGTCACTGTAAACAGATAATAACAAGTTATACTGATCCATTCAGTACTAAGTCACTGTAAACAGAAAATAACAAGCTATACTGATCCATTCAGTACTAAGTCACTGTAAACAGATAATAACAAGCTATACTGATTCATTCAGTACTAAGTCACTGTAAACAGATAACAAGTTACACTGATCCATTCAGTACTAAGTCACTGTAAACAGATAATAACAAGTTATACTGATCCATTCAGTACTAAGTCACTGTAAACAGATAATAACAAGTTACACTGATCCATTCAGTACTAAGTCACTGTAAACAGAAAATAACAAGTTATACTGATCCATTCAGTACTAAGTCACTGTAAACAGAAAATAACAAGTTATACTGATCCATTCAGTACTAAGTCACTGTAAACAGATAATAACAAGCTATACTGATCCATTCAGTACTAAGTCACTGTAAACAGAAAATAACAATTTATACTGATCCATTCAATACTAAGTCACTGTAAACAGAAAATAACAAGTTACACTGATCCATTCAGTACTAAGTCACTGTAAACAGATAATAACAAGCTATACTGATCCATTCAGTACTAAGTCACTGTAAACAGATAATAACAAGTTATACTGATTCATTCAATACTAAGTCACTGTAAACAGAAAATAACAAGTTCCACTGATCCATTCAGTACTAAGTCACTGTAAACAGAAAATAACAAGTTATACTGATCCATTCAGTACTAAGTCACTGTAAACAGAAAATAACAAGTTACACTGATCCATTCAGTACTAAGTCACTGTAAACAGATAATAACAAGTTATACTGATCCATTCAGTACTAAGTCACTGTAAACAGAAAACAACAAGTTATACTGATCCATTCAGTACTAAATCACTGCAAACAGAAAATAACAACTTATACTGATCCATTCAGTACTAAGTCACTGTAAACAGAAAATAACAAGTTATACTGATCCATTCAGTACTAAGTCACTGTAAACAGAAAATAACAAGTTACACTGATCCATTCAGTACTAAGTCACTGTAAACAGATAATAACAAGTTATACTGATCCATTCAGTACTAAGTCACTGTAAACAGAAAATAACAAGCTATACTGATCCATTCAGTACTAAGTCACTGTAAACAGATAATAACAAGCTATACTGATTCATTCAGTACTAAGTCACTGTAAACAGATAACAAGTTACACTGATCCATTCAGTACTAAGTCACTGTAAACAGATAATAACAAGTTATACTGATCCATTCAGTACTAAGTCACTGTAAACAGATAATAACAAGTTACACTGATCCATTCAGTACTAAGTCACTGTAAACAGAAAATAACAAGTTATACTGATCCATTCAGTACTAAGTCACTGTAAACAGAAAATAACAAGTTATACTGATCCATTCAGTACTAAGTCACTGTAAACAGATAATAACAAGCTATACTGATCCATTCAGTACTAAGTCACTGTAAACAGAAAATAACAATTTATACTGATCCATTCAATACTAAGTCACTGTAAACAGAAAATAACAAGTTACACTGATCCATTCAGTACTAAGTCACTGTAAACAGATAATGACAAGTTATACTGATTCATTCAGTACTAAGTCACTGTAAACAGATAATAACAAGTTACACTGATCCATTCAGTACTAAGTCACTGTAAACAGATAATAACAAGCTATACTGATCCATTCAGTACTAAGTCACTGTAAACAGATAATAACAAGTTATACTGATTCATTCAGTACTAAGTCACTGTAAACAGAAAATAACAAGTTCCACTGATCCATTCAGTACTAAGTCACTGTAAACAGAAAATAACAAGTTATACTGATCCATTCAGTACTAAGTCAATGTAAACAGAAAATAACAAGTTACACTGATCCATTCAGTACTAAGTCACTGTAAACAGATAATAACAAGTTATACTGATCCATTCAGTACTAAGTCACTGTAAACAGAAAAAAACAAGTTATACTGATCCATTCAGTACTAAGTCACTGTAAACAGAAAATAACAAGTTATACTGATCCATTCAGTACTAAGTCACTGTAAACATAATAACAAGCTATACTGATCCATTCAGTACTAAGTCACTGTAAACAGAAAATAACAATTTATACTGATCCATTCAATACTAAGTCATTGTAAACTGAAAATAACAAGTTACACTGATCCATTCAGTACTAAGTCACTGTAAACAGATAATAACAAGTTACACTGATCCATTTAGTACTAAGTCACTGTAAACAGATAATAACAAGTTATACTGATCCATTCAGTACTAAGTCACTGTAAACAGATAATAACAAGTTATACTGATTCATTCAGTACTAAGTCACTGTAAACAGATAATAACAAGTTACACTGATCCATTCAGTACTAAGTCACTGTAAACAGATAATAACAAGCTATACTGATCCATTCAGTACTAAGTCACTGTAAACAGATAATAACAAGTTATACTGATTCATTCAGTACTAAGTCACTGTAAACAGAAAATAACAAGTTCCACTGATCCATTCAGTACTAAGTCACTGTAAACAGAAAATAACAAGTTATACTGATCCATTCAGTACTAAGTCACTGTAAACAGAAAATAACAAGTTACACTGATCCATTCAGTACTAAGTCACTGTAAACAGATAATAACAAGTTATACTGATCCATTCAGTACTAAGTCACTGTAAACAGAAAACAACAAGTTATACTGATCCATTCAGTACTAAATCACTGCAAACAGAAAATAACAACTTATACTGATCCATTCAGTACTAAGTCACTGTAAACAGAAAATAACAAGTTATACTGATCCATTCAGTACTAAGTCACTGTAAACAGAAAATAACAAGTTACACTGATCCATTCAGTACTAAGTCACTGTAAACAGATAATAACAAGTTATACTGATCCATTCAGTACTAAGTCACTGTAAACAGAAAATAACAAGCTATACTGATCCATTCAGTACTAAGTCACTGTAAACAGATAATAACAAGCTATACTGATTCATTCAGTACTAAGTCACTGTAAACAGATAACAAGTTACACTGATCCATTCAGTACTAAGTCACTGTAAACAGATAATAACAAGTTATACTGATCCATTCAGTACTAAGTCACTGTAAACAGATAATAACAAGTTACACTGATCCATTCAGTACTAAGTCACTGTAAACAGAAAATAACAAGTTATACTGATCCATTCAGTACTAAGTCACTGTAAACAGAAAATAACAAGTTATACTGATCCATTCAGTACTAAGTCACTGTAAACAGATAATAACAAGCTATACTGATCCATTCAGTACTAAGTCACTGTAAACAGAAAATAACAATTTATACTGATCCATTCAATACTAAGTCACTGTAAACAGAAAATAACAAGTTACACTGATCCATTCAGTACTAAGTCACTGTAAACAGATAATGACAAGTTATACTGATTCATTCAGTACTAAGTCACTGTAAACAGATAATAACAAGTTACACTGATCCATTCAGTACTAAGTCACTGTAAACAGATAATAACAAGCTATACTGATCCATTCAGTACTAAGTCACTGTAAACAGATAATAACAAGTTATACTGATTCATTCAGTACTAAGTCACTGTAAACAGAAAATAACAAGTTCCACTGATCCATTCAGTACTAAGTCAATGTAAACAGAAAATAACAAGTTATACTGATCCATTCAGTACTAAGTCAATGTAAACAGAAAATAACAAGTTACACTGATCCATTCAGTACTAAGTCACTGTAAACAGATAATAACAAGTTATACTGATCCATTCAGTACTAAGTCACTGTAAACAGAAAAAAACAAGTTATACTGATCCATTCAGTACTAAGTCACTGTAAACAGAAAATAACAAGTTATACTGATCCATTCAGTACTAAGTCACTGTAAACAGAAAATAACAAGTTATACTGATCAATTCAGTACTAAGTCACTGTAAACAGAAAATAACAAGTTACACTGATCCATTCAGTACTAAGTCACTGTAAACAGATAATAACAAGCTATACTGATCCATTCAGTACTAAGTCACTGTAAACAGAAAATAACAAGCTATACTGATCCATTCAGTACTAAGTCACTGTAAACAGATAATAACAAGCTATACTGATTCATTCAGTACTAAGTCACTGTAAACAGATAATAACAAGTTACACTGATCCATTCAATACTAAGTCACTGTAAACAGAAAACAACAAGTTACACTGATCCATTCAATACTAAGTCACTGTAAACAGAAAATAACAAGTAATACTGATCCATTCAGTACTAAGTCACTGTAAACAGATAATAACAAGTTATACTGATTCATTCAGTACTAAGTCACTGTAAACAGAAAATAACAAGTTCCACTGATCCATTCAGTACTAAGTCACTGTAAACAGAAAATAACAAGTTATACTGATCCATTCAGTACTAAGTCACTGTAAACAGAAAATAACAAGTTACACTGATCCATTCAGTACTAAGTCACTGTAAACAGATAATAACAAGTTATACTGATCCATTCAGTACTAAGTCACTGTAAACAGAAAAAAACAAGTTATACTGATCCATTCAGTACTAAGTCACTGTAAACAGAAAATAACAAGTTATACTGATCCATTCAGTACTAAGTCACTGTAAACAGAAAATAACAAGTTATACTGATAAATTCAGTACTAAGTCACTGTAAACAGAAAATAACAAGTTACACTGATCCATTCAGTACTAAGTCACTGTAAACAGATAATAACAAGTTATACTGATCCATTCAGTACTAAGTCACTGTAAACAGAAAATAACAAGCTATACTGATCCATTCAGTACTAAGTCACTGTAAACAGATAATAACAAGCTATACTGATTCATTCAGAACTAAGTCACTGTAAACAGATAATAACAAGTTACACTGATCCATTCAATACTAAGTCACTGTAAACAGAAAACAACAAGTTACACTGATCCATTCAATACTAAGTCACTGTAAACAGAAAATAACAAATAATACTGATCCATTCAGTACTAAGTCACTGTAAACAGATAATAACAAGTTACACTGATCCATTCAGTACTAAGTCACTGTAAACAGATAATAACAAGTTATACTGATCCATTCAGTACTAAGTCACTGTAAACAGAAAATAACAAGTTACACTGATCCATTCAGTACTAAGTCACTGTAAACAGATAATAACAAGTTATACTGATCCATTCAGTACTAAGTCACTGTAAACAGATAATAACAAGTTACACTGATCCATTCAGTACTAAGTCACTGTAAACAGATAATAACAAGCTATACTGATCCATTCAGTACTAAGTCACTGTAAACAGAAAATAACAAGTTATACTGATCCATTCAATACTAAGTCACTGTAAACAGAAAATAACAAGTTACACTGATCCATTCAGTACTAAGTCACTGTAAACAGATAATAACAAGTTATACTGATCCATTCAGTACTAAGTCACTGTAAATAGATAATAACAAGTTACACTGATCCATTTAGTACTAAGTCACTGTAAACAGATAATAACAAGTTACACTGATCCATTCAGTACTAAGTCACTGTAAACAGATAATAACAAGTTATACTGATTCATTCAGTACTAAGTCACTGTAAACAGATAATAACAAGTTACACTGATCCATTCAGTACTAAGTCACTGTAAACAGATAATAACAAGTTATACTGATCCATTCAGTACTAAGTCACTGTAAACAGAAAATAACAAGCTATACTGATCCATTCAGTACTAAGTCACTGTAAACAGATAATAACAAGCTATACTGATTCATTCAGTACTAAGTCACTGTAAACAGATAATAACAAGTTACACTGATCCATTCAATACTAAGTCACTGTAAACAGAAAACAACAAGTTACACTGATCCATTCAATACTAAGTCACTGTAAACAGAAAATAACAAGTAATACTGATCCATTCAGTACTAAGTCACTGTAAACAGATGATAACAAGTTATACTGATTCATTCAGTACTAAGTCACTGTAAACAGAAAATAACAAGTTCCACTGATCCATTCAGTACTAAGTCACTGTAAACAGAAAATAACAAGTTATACTGATCCATTCAGTACTAAGTCACTGTAAACAGAAAATAACAAGTTACACTGATCCATTCAGTACTAAGTCACTGTAAACAGATAATAACAAGTTATACTGATCCATTCAGTACTAAGTCACTGTAAACAGAAAATAACAAGTTATACTGATCCATTCAGTACTAAGTCACTGTAAACAGAAAATAACAAGTTATACTGATCAATTCAGTACTAAGTCACTGTAAACAGAAAATAACAAGTTACACTGATCCATTCAGTACTAAGTCACTGTAAACAGATAATAACAAGTTATACTGATCCATTCAGTACTAAGTCACTGTAAACAGAAAATAACAAGCTATACTGATCCATTCAGTACTAAGTCATGTAAACAGATAATAACAAGCTATACTGATTGATTCAGTACTAAGTCACTGTAAACAGATAATAACAAGTTACACTGATCCATTCAGTACTAAGTCACTGTAAACAGAAAACAACAAGTTACACTGATCCATTCAATACTAAGTCACTGTAAACAGAAAATAACAAGTAATACTGATCCATTCAGTACTAAGTCACTGTAAACAGATAATAACAAGTTACACTGATCCATTCAGTACTAAGTCACTGTAAACAGAAAATAACAAGTTACACTGATCCATTCAGTACTAAGTCACTGTAAACAGATAATAACAAGTTATACTGATCCATTCAGTACTAAGTCACTGTAAACAGATAATAACAAGTTACACTGATCCATTTAGTACTAAGTCACTGTAAACAGATAATAACAAGTTACACTGATCCATTCAGTACTAAGTCACTGTAAACAGATAATAACAAGTTATACTGATTCATTCAGTACTAAGTCACTGTAAACAGATAATAACAAGTTACACTGATCCATTCAGTACTAAGTCACTGTAAACAGATAATAACAAGCTATACTGATCCATTCAGTACTAAGTCACTGTAAACAGAAAATAACAAGTTATACTGATCAATTCAGTACTAAGTCACTGTAAACAGAAAATAACAAGTTACACTGATCCATTCAGTACTAAGTCACTGTAAACAGATAATAACAAGTTATACTGATCCATTCAGTACTAAGTCACTGTAAACAGAAAATAACAAGCTATACTGATCCATTCAGTACTAAGTCACTGTAAACAGATAATAACAAGCTATACTGATTCATTCAGTACTAAGTCACTGTAAGCAGATAATAACAAGTTACACTGATCCATTCAATACTAAGTCACTGTAAACAGAAAACAACAAGTTACACTGATCCATTCAATACTAAGTCACTGTAAACAGAAAATAACAAGTAATACTGATCCATTCAGTACTAAGTCACTGTAAACAGATAATAACAAGTTATACTGATTCAATCAGTACTAAGTCACTGTAAACAGAAAATAACAAGTTCCACTGATCCATTCAGTACTAAGTCACTGTAAACAGAAAATAACAGGTTATACTGATCCATTCAGTACTAAGTCACTGTAAACAGAAAATAACAAGTTACACTGATCCATTCAGTACTAAGTCACTGTAAACAGATAATAACAAGTTATACTAATTCATTCAGTACTAAGTCACTGTAAACAGAAAACAACAAGTTATACTGATCCATTCAGTACTAAGTCACTGTAAACAGAAAATAACAAGTTATACTGATCCATTCAGTACTAAGTCACTGTAAACAGAAAATAACAATTTATACTGATCAATTCAGTACTAAGTCACTGTAAACAGAAAATAACAAGTTACACTGATCCATTCAGTACTAAGTCACTGTAAACAGATAATAACAAGTTATACTGATCCATTCAGTACTAAGTCACTGTAAACAGAAAATAACAAGCTATACTGATCCATTCAGTACTAAGTCACTGTAAACAGATAATAACAAGTTATACTGATCCATTCAGTACTAAGTCACTGTAAACAGAAAATAACAAGTTACACTGATCCATTCAGTACTAAGTCACTGTAAACAGATAATAACAAGTTATACTGATTCATTCAGTACTAAGTCACTGTAAACAGATAATAACAAGTTACACTGATCCATTCAGTACTAAGTCACTGTAAACAGAAAATAACAAGTTATACTGATCCATTCAGTACTAAGTCACTGTAAACAGAAAATAACAAGTTATACTGATCCATTCAGTACTAAGTCACTGTAAACAGATAATAACAAGCTATACTGATCCATTCAGTACTAAGTCACTGTAAACAGAAAATAACAAGTTATTCTGATCCATTCAATACTAAGTCACTGTAAACAGAAAATAACAAGCTACACTGATCCATTCAGTACTAAGTCACTGTAAACAGATAATAACAAGTTATACTGATCCATTTAGTACTAAGTCACTGTAAACAGATAATAACAAGTTACACTGATCCATTTAGTACTAAGTCACTAAACAGATAATAACAAGTTACACTGATCCATTCAGTACTAAGTCACTGTAAACAGATAATAACAAGTTATACTGATCCATTCAGTACTAAGTCACTGTAAACAGAAAATAACAAGTTACACTGATCCATTCAGTACTAAGTCACTGTAAACAGATAATAACAAGTTATACTGATCCATTCAGTACTAAGTCACTGTAAACAGATAATAACAAGTTACACTGATCCATTCAGTACTAAGTCACTGTAAACAGATAATAACAAGCTATACTGATCCATTCAGTACTAAGTAACTGTAAACAGAAAATAACAAGTTATACTGATCCATTCAATACTAAGTCACTGTAAACAGAAAATAACAAGTTACACTGATCCATTCAGTACTAAGTCACTGTAAACAGATAATAACAAGTTATACTGATCCATTCAGTACTAAGTCACTGTAAATAGATAATAACAAGTTACACTGATCCATTTAGTACTAAGTCACTGTAAACAGATAATAACAAGCTACACTGATCCATTCAGTACTAAGTCACTGTAAACAGATAATAACAAGTTATACTGATTCATTCAGTACTAAGTCACTGTAAACAGATAATAACAAGTTACACTGATCCATTCAGTACTAAGTCACTGTAAACAGATATTAACAAGTTATACTGATCCATTCAGTACTAAGTCACTGTAAACAGAAAATAACAAGCTATACTGATCCATTCAGTACTAAGTCACTGTAAACAGATAATAACAAGCTATACTGATTCATTCAGTACTAAGTCACTGTAAACAGATAATAACAAGTTACACTGATCCATTCAATACTAAGTCACTGTAAACAGAAAACAACAAGTTGCACTGATCCATTCAATACTAAGTCACTGTAAACAGAAAATAACAAGTAATACTGATCCATTCAGTACTAAGTCACTGTAAACAGATAATAACAAGTTATACTGATTCATTCAGTACTAAGTCACTGTAAACAGAAAATAACAAGTTCCACTGATCCATTCAGTACTAAGTCACTGTAAACAGAAAATAACAAGTTATACTGATCCATTCAGTACTAAGTCACTGTAAACAGAAAATAACAAGTTACACTGATCCATTCAGTACTAAGTCACTGTAAACAGATAATAACAAGTTATACTGATCCATTCAGTACTAAGTCACTGTAAACAGAAAACAACAAGTTATACTGATCCATTCAGTACTAAGTCACTGTAAACAGAAAATAACAAGTTATACTGATCCATTCAGTACTAAGTCACTGTAAACAGAAAATAACAAGTTATACTGATCAATTCAGTACTAAGTCACTGTAAACAGAAAATAACAAGTTACACTGATCCATTCAGTACTAAGTCACTGTAAACAGATAATAACAAGTTATACTGATCCATTCAGTACTAAGTCACTGTAAACAGAAAATAACAAGCTATACTGATCCATTCAGTACTAAGTCACTGTAAACAGATAATAACAAGCTATACTGATTCATTCAGTACTAAGTCACTGTAAACAGATAATAACAAGTTACACTGATCCATTCAATACTAAGTCACTGTAAACAGAAAACAACAAGTTACACTGATCCATTCAATACTAAGTCACTGTAAACAGAAAATAACAAGTAATACTGATCCATTCAGTACTAAGTCACTGTAAACAGATAATAACAAGTTACACTGATCCATTCAGTACTAAGTCACTGTAAACAGATAATAACAAGTTATACTGATCCATTCAGTACTAAGTCACTGTAAACAGAAAATAACAAGTTACACTGATCCATTCAGTACTAAGTCACTGTAAACAGATAATAACAAGTTATACTGATCCATTCAGTACTAAGTCACTGTAAACAGATAATAACAAGTTACACTGATCCATTCAGTACTAAGTCACTGTAAACAGATAATAACAAGCTATACTGATCCATTCAGTACTAAGTCACTGTAAACAGAAAATAACAAGTTATTCTGATCCATTCAATACTAAGTCACTGTAAACAGAAAATAACAAGCTACACTGATCCATTCAATACTAAGTCACTGTAAACAGAAAATAACAAGCTACACTGATCCATTCAGTACTAAGTCACTGTAAACAGATAATAACAAGTTATACTGATCCATTCAGTACTAAGTCACTGTAAACAGATAATAACAAGTTACACTGATCCATTTAGTACTAAGTCACTAAACAGATAATAACAAGTTACACTGATCCATTCAGTACTAAGTCACTGTAAACAGATAATAACAAGTTATACTGATCCATTCAGTACTAAGTCACTGTAAACAGAAAATAACAAGTTACACTGATCCATTCAGTACTAAGTCACTGTAAACAGATAATAACAAGTTATACTGATCCATTCAGTACTAAGTCACTGTAAATAGATAATAACAAGTTACACTGATCCATTTAGTACTAAGTCACTGTAAACAGATAATAACAAGTTACACTGATCCATTCAGTACTAAGTCACTGTAAACAGATAATAACAAGTTATACTGATTCATTCAGTACTAAGTCACTGTAAACAGATAATAACAAGTTACACTGATCCATTCAGTACTAAGTCACTGTAAACAGATAATAACAAGTTATACTGATCCATTCAGTACTAAGTCACTGTAAACAGAAAATAACAAGCTATACTGATCCATTCAGTACTAAGTCACTGTAAACAGATAATAACAAGCTATACTGATTCATTCAGTACTAAGTCACTGTAAACAGATAATAACAAGTTACACTGATCCATTCAATACTAAGTCACTGTAAACAGAAAACAACAAGTTACACTGATCCATTCAATACTAAGTCACTGTAAACAGAAAATAACAAGTAATACTGATCCATTCAGTACTAAGTCACTGTAAACAGATAATAACAAGTTATACTGATTCATTCAGTACTAAGTCACTGTAAACAGAAAATAACAAGTTCCACTGATCCATTCAGTACTAAGTCACTGTAAACAGAAAATAACAAGTTATACTGATCCATTCAGTACTAAGTCACTGTAAACAGAAAATAACAAGTTACACTGATCCATTCAGTACTAAGTCACTGTAAACAGATAATAACAAGTTATACTGATCCATTCAGTACTAAGTCACTGTAAACAGAAAACAACAAGTTATACTGATCCATTCAGTACTAAGTCACTGTAAACAGAAAATAACAAGTTATACTGATCCATTCAGTACTAAGTCACTGTAAACAGAAAATAACAAGTTATACTGATCAATTCAGTACTAAGTCACTGTAAACAGAAAATAACAAGTTACACTGATCCATTCAGTACTAAGTCACTGTAAACAGATAATAACAAGTTATACTGATCCATTCAGTACTAAGTCACTGTAAACAGAAAATAACAAGCTATACTGATCCATTCAGTACTAAGTCACTGTAAACAGATAATAACAAGCTATACTGATTCATTCAGTACTAAGTCACTGTAAACAGATAATAACAAGTTACACTGATCCATTCAATACTAAGTCACTGTAAACAGAAAACAACAAGTTACACTGATCCATTCAATACTAAGTCACTGTAAACAGAAAATAACAAGTAATACTGATCCATTCAGTACTAAGTCACTGTAAACAGATAATAACAAGTTACACTGATCCATTCAGTACTAAGTCACTGTAAACAGATAATAACAAGTTATACTGATCCATTCAGTACTAAGTCACTGTAAACAGAAAATAACAAGTTACACTGATCCATTCAGTACTAAGTCACTGTAAACAGATAATAACAAGTTATACTGATCCATTCAGTACTAAGTCACTGTAAACAGATAATAACAAGTTACACTGATCCATTCAGTACTAAGTCACTGTAAACAGATAATAACAAGCTATACTGATCCATTCAGTACTAAGTCACTGTAAACAGAAAATAACAAGTTATTCTGATCCATTCAATACTAAGTCACTGTAAACAGAAAATAACAAGCTACACTGATCCATTCAGTACTAAGTCACTGTAAACAGATAATAACAAGTTATACTGATCCATTCAGTACTAAGTCACTGTAAACAGATAATAACAAGTTACACTGATCCATTTAGTACTAAGTCACTAAACAGATAATAACAAGTTACACTGATCCATTCAGTACTAAGTCACTGTAAACAGATAATAACAAGTTATACTGATCCATTCAGTACTAAGTCACTGTAAACAGAAAATAACAAGTTACACTGATCCATTCAGTACTAAGTCACTGTAAACAGATAATAACAAGTTATACTGATCCATTCAGTACTAAGTCACTGTAAACAGATAATAACAAGTTACACTGATCCATTCAGTACTAAGTCACTGTAAACAGATAATAACAAGCTATACTGATCCATTCAGTACTAAGTCACTGTAAACAGAAAATAACAAGTTATACTGATCCATTCAATACTAAGTCACTGTAAACAGAAAATAACAAGTTACACTGATCCATTCAGTACTAAGTCACTGTAAACAGATAATAACAAGCTATACTGATCCATTCAGTACTAAGTCACTGTAAATAGATAATAACAAGTTACACTGATCCATTTAGTACTAAGTCACTGTAAACAGATAATAACAAGTTACACTGATCCATTCAGTACTAAGTCACTGTAAACAGATAATAACAAGTTATACTGATTCATTCAGTACTAAGTCACTGTAAACAGATAATAACAAGTTACACTGATCCATTCAGTACTAAGTCACTGTAAACAGATAATAACAAGTTATACTGATCCATTCAGTACTAAGTCACTGTAAACAGAAAATAACAAGCTATACTGATCCATTCAGTACTAAGTCACTGTAAACAGATAATAACAAGCTATACTGATTCATTCAGTACTAAGTCACTGTAAACAGATAATAACAAGTTACACTGATCCATTCAATACTAAGTCACTGTAAACAGAAAACAACAAGTTACACTGATCCATTCAATACTAAGTCACTGTAAACAGAAAATAACAAGTAATACTGATCCATTCAGTACTAAGTCACTGTAAACAGATAATAACAAGTTATACTGATTCATTCAGTACTAAGTCACTGAAAACAGAAAATAACAAGTTCCACTGATCCATTCAGTACTAAGTCACTGTAAACAGAAAATAACAAGTTATACTGATCCATTCAGTACTAAGTCACTGTAAACAGAAAATAACAAGTTACACTGATCCATTCAGTACTAAGTCACTGTAAACAGATAATAACAAGTTATACTGATCCATTCAGTACTAAGTCACTGTAAACAGAAAACAACAAGTTATACTGATCCATTCAGTACTAAGTCACTGTAAACAGAAAATAACAAGTTACACTGATCCATTCAGTACTAAGTCACTGTAAACAGAAAATAACAAGTTATACTGATCAATTCAGTACTAAGTCACTGTAAACAGAAAATAACAAGTTACACTGATCCATTGAGTACTAAGTCACTGTAAACAGATAATAACAAGTTATACTGATCCATTCAGTACTAAGTCACTGTAAACAGAAAATAACAAGCTATACTGATCCATTCAGTACTAAGTCACTGTAAACAGATAATAACAAGCTATACTGATTCATTCAGTACTAAGTCACTGTAAACAGATAATAACAAGTTACACTGATCCATTCAATACTAAGTCACTGTAAACAGAAAACAACAAGTTACACTGATCCATTCAATACTAAGTCACTGTAAACAGAAAATAACAAGTAATACTGATCCATTCAGTACTAAGTCACTGTAAACAGATAATAACAAGCTACACTGATCCATTCAGTACTAAGTCACTGTAAACAGATAACAAGTTATACTGATCCATTCAGTACTAAGTCACTGTAAACAGAAAATAACAAGTTACACTGATCCATTCAGTACTAAGTCACTGTAAACAGATAATAACAAGTTATACTGATCCATTCAGTACTAAGTCACTGTAAACAGATAATAACAAGTTACACTGATCCATTCAGTACTAAGTCACTGTAAACAGATAATAACAAGCTATACTGATCCATTCAGTACTAAGTCACTGTAAACAGAAAATAACAAGTTATACTGATCCATTCAATACTAAGTCACTGTAAACAGAAAATAACAAGTTACACTGATCCATTCAGTACTAAGTCACTGTAAACAGATAATAACAAGTTATACTGATCCATTCAGTACTAAGTCACTGTAAACAGATAATAACAAGTTACACTGATCCATTTAGTACTAAGTCACTGTAAACAGATAATAACAAGTTACACTGATCCATTCAGTACTAAGTCACTGTAAACAGATAATAACAAGTTATACTGATTCATTCAGTACTAAGTCACTGTAAACAGATAATAACAAGTTACACTGATCCATTCAGTACTAAGTCACTGTAAACAGATAATAACAAGCTATACTGATCCATTCAGTACTAAGTCACTGTAAACAGATAATAACAAGTTATACTGATTCATTCAGTACTAAGTCACTGTAAACAGAAAATAACAAGTTCCACTGATCCATTCAGTACTAAGTCACTGTAAACAGAAAATAACAAGTTATACTGATCCATTCAGTACTAAGTCAATGTAAACAGAAAATAACATGTTACACTGATCCATTCAGTACTAAGTCACTGTAAACAGATAATAACAAGTTATACTGATCCATTCAGTACTAAGTCACTGTAAACAGAAAACAACAAGTTATACTGATCCATTCAGTACTAAGTCACTGTAAACAGAAAATAACAAGTTATACTGATCCATTCAGTACTAAGTCACTGTAAACAGAAAATAACAAGTTATACTGATCAATTCAGTACTAAGTCACTGTAAACAGAAAATAACAAGTTACACTGATCCATTCAGTACTAAGTCACTGTAAACAGATAATAACAAGTTATACTGATACATTCAGTACTAAGTCACTGTAAACAGAAAATAACAAGCTATACTGATCCATTCAGTACTAAGTCACTGTAAACAGATAATAACAAGCTATACTGATTCATTCAGTACTAAGTCACTGTAAGCAGATAATAACAAGTTACACTGATCCATTCAATACTAAGTCACTGTAAACAGAAAACAACAAGTTACACTGATCCATTCAATACTAAGTCACTGTAAACAGAAAATAACAAGTAATACTGATCCATTCAGTACTAAGTCACTGTAAACAGATAATAACAAGTTATACTGATTCATTCAGTACTAAGTCACTGTAAACAGAAAATAACAAGTTCCACTGATCCATTCAGTACTAAGTCACTGTAAACAGAAAATAACAGGTTATACTGATCCATTCAGTACTAAGTCACTGTAAACAGAAAATAACAAGCTACACTGATCCATTCAGTACTAAGTCACTGTAAACAGATAATAACAAGTTATACTGATCCATTCAGTACTAAGTCACTGTAAACAGAAAATAACAAGTTATACTGATCCATTCAGTACTAAGTCACTGTAAACAGAAAATAACAAGTTATACTGATCCATTCAGTACTAAGTCACTGTAAACAGAAAATAACAAGTTATACTGATCAATTCAGTACTAAGTCACTGTAAACAGAAAATAACAAGTTACACTGATCCATTCAGTACTAAGTCACTGTAAACAGATAATAACAAGTTATACTGATCCATTCAGTACTAAGTCACTGTAAACAGAAAATAACAAGCTATACTGATCCATTCAGTACTAAGTCACTGTAAACAGATAATAACAAGCTATACTGATTCATTCAGTACTAAGTCACTGTAAGCAGATAATAACAAGTTACACTGATCCATTCAATACTAAGTCACTGTAAACAGAAAACAACAAGTTACACTGATCCATTCAATACTAAGTCACTGTAAACAGAAAATAACAAGTAATACTGATCCATTCAGTACTAAGTCACTGTAAACAGATAATAACAAGTTACACTGATCCATTCAGTACTAAGTCACTGTAAACAGATAATAACAAGCTATACTGATCCATTCAGTACTAAGTCACTGTAAACAGATAATAACAAGTTATACTGATTCATTCAGTACTAAGTCACTGTAAACAGAAAATAACAAGTTCCACTGATCATTCAGTACTAAGTCACTGTAAACAGAAAATAACAAGTTATACTGATCCATTCAGTACTAAGTCAATGTAAACAGAAAATAACATGTTACACTGATCCATTCAGTACTAAGTCACTGTAAACAGATAATAACAAGTTATACTGATCCATTCAGTACTAAGTCACTGTAAACAGAAAACAACAAGTTATACTGATCCATTCAGTACTAAGTCACTGTAAACAGAAAATAACAAGTTATACTGATCCATTCAGTACTAAGTCACTGTAAACAGAAAATAACAAGTTATACTGATCAATTCAGTACTAAGTCACTGTAAACAGAAAATAACAAGTTACACTGATCCATTCAGTACTAAGTCACTGTAAACAGATAATAACAAGTTATACTGATACATTCAGTACTAAGTCACTGTAAACAGAAAATAACAAGCTATACTGATCCATTCAGTACTAAGTCACTGTAAACAGATAATAACAAGCTATACTGATTCATTCAGTACTAAGTCACTGTAAGCAGATAATAACAAGTTACACTGATCCATTCAATACTAAGTCACTGTAAACAGAAAACAACAAGTTACACTGATCCATTCAATACTAAGTCACTGTAAACAGAAAATAACAAGTAATACTGATCCATTCAGTACTAAGTCACTGTAAACAGATAATAACAAGTTATACTGATTCATTCAGTACTAAGTCACTGTAAACAGAAAATAACAAGTTCCACTGATCCATTCAGTACTAAGTCACTGTAAACAGAAAATAACAGGTTATACTGATCCATTCAGTACTAAGTCACTGTAAACAGAAAATAACAAGCTACACTGATCCATTCAGTACTAAGTCACTGTAAACAGATAATAACAAGTTATACTGATCCATTCAGTACTAAGTCACTGTAAACAGAAAATAACAAGTTATACTGATCCATTCAGTACTAAGTCACTGTAAACAGAAAATAACAAGTTATACTGATCCATTCAGTACTAAGTCACTGTAAACAGAAAATAACAAGTTATACTGATCAATTCAGTACTAAGTCACTGTAAACAGAAAATAACAAGTTACACTGATCCATTCAGTACTAAGTCACTGTAAACAGATAATAACAAGTTATACTGATCCATTCAGTACTAAGTCACTGTAAACAGAAAATAACAAGCTATACTGATCCATTCAGTACTAAGTCACTGTAAACAGATAATAACAAGCTATACTGATTCATTCAGTACTAAGTCACTGTAAGCAGATAATAACAAGTTACACTGATCCATTCAATACTAAGTCACTGTAAACAGAAAACAACAAGTTACACTGATCCATTCAATACTAAGTCACTGTAAACAGAAAATAACAAGTAATACTGATCCATTCAGTACTAAGTCACTGTAAACAGATAATAACAAGTTATACTGATTCATTCAGTACTAAGTCACTGTAAACAGAAAATAACAAGTTCCACTGATCCATTCAGTACTAAGTCACTGTAAACAGAAAATAACAGGTTATACTGATCCATTCAGTACTAAGTCACTGTAAACAGAAAATAACAAGTTACACTGATCCATTCAGTACTAAGTCACTGTAAACAGATAATAACAAGTTATACTGATCCATTCAGTACTAAGTCACTGTAAACAGAAAACAACAAGTTATACTGATCCATTCAGTACTAAGTCACTGTAAACAGAAAATAACAAGTTATACTGATCCATTCAGTACTAAGTCACTGTAAACAGAAAATAACAAGTTATACTGATCAATTCAGTACTAAGTCACTGTAAACAGAAAATAACAAGTTACACTGATCCATTCAGTACTAAGTCACTGTAAACAGATAATAACAAGTTATACTGATCCATTCAGTACTAAGTCACAGTAAACAGAAAATAACAAGCTATACTGATCCATTCAGTACTAAGTCACTGTAAACAGATAATAACAAGTTATACTGATCCATTCAGTACTAAGTCACTGTAAACAGAAAATAACAAGTTACACTGATCCATTCAGTACTAAGTCACTGTAAACAGATAATAACAAGTTACACTGATCCATTCAATACTAAGTCACTGTAAACAGAAAATAACAAGTAATACTGATCCATTCAGTACTAAGTCACTGTAAACAGAAAATAACAAGTTATACTGATCCATTCAGTACTAAGTCACTGTAAACAGAAAATTACAAGTTATACTGATCCATTCAGTACTAAGTCACTGTAAACAGATAATAACAAGCTATACTGATCCATTCAGTACTAAGTCACTGTAAACAGAAAATAACAAGTTATTCTGATCCATTCAATACTAAGTCACTGTAAACAGAAAATAACAAGCTACACTGATCCATTCAGTACTAAGTCACTGTAAACAGATAATAACAAGTTATACTGATTCATTCAGTACTAAGTCACTGTAAACAGAAAATAACAAGTTATACTGATCCATTCAGTACTAAGTCACTGTAAACAGATAATAACAAGCTATACTGATCCATTCAGTACTAAGTCACTGTAAACAGAAAATAACAAGTTATACTGATCCATTCAATACTAAGTCACTGTAAACAGAAAATAACAAGTTACACTGATCCATTCAGTACTAAGTCACTGTAAACAGATAATAACAAGCTATACTGATCCATTCAGTACTAAGTCACTGTAAACAGATAATAACAAGTTACACTGATCCATTTAGTACTAAGTCACTGTAAACAGATAATAACAAGTTACACTGATCCATTCAGTACTAAGTCACTGTAAACAGATAATAACAAGTTATACTGATTCATTCAGTACTAAGTCACTGTAAACAGATAATAACAAGTTACACTGATCCATTCAGTACTAAGTCACTGTAAACAGATAATAACAAGCTATACTGATCCATTCAGTACTAGGTCACTGTAAACAGATAATAACAAGTTATACTGATTCATTCAGTATTAAGTCACTGTAAACAGAAAATAACAAGTTCCACTGATCCATTCAGTACTAAGTCACTGTAAACAGAAAATAACAAGTTATACTGATCCATTCAGTACTAAGTCACTGTAAACAGAAAATAACAAGTTACACTGATCCATTCAGTACTAAGTCACTGTAAACAGATAATAACAAGTTATACTGATCCATTCAGTACTAAGTCACTGTAAACAGAAAACAACAAGTTATACTGATCCATTCAGTACTAAGTCACTGTAAACAGAAAATAACAAGTTATACTGATCCATTCAGTACTAAGTCACTGTAAACAGAAAATAACAAGTTATACTGATCAATTCAGTACTAAGTCACTGTAAACAGAAAATAACAAGTTACACTGATCCATTCAGTACTAAGTCACTGTAAACAGATAATAACAAGTTATACTGATCCATTCAGTACTAAGTCACTGTAAACAGAAAATAACAAGCTATACTGATCCATTCAGTACTAAGTCACTGTAAACAGATAATAACAAGCTATACTGATTCATTCAGTACTAAGTCACTGTAAACAGATAATAACAAGTTACACTGATCCATTCAATACTAAGTCACTGTAAACAGAAAACAACAAGTTACACTGATCCATTCAATACTAAGTCACTGTAAACAGAAAATAACAAGTAATACTGATCCATTCAGTACTAAGTCACTGTAAACAGATAATAACAAGTTACACTGATCCATTCAGTACTAAGTCACTGTAAACAGATAATAACAAGCTATACTGATCCATTCAGTACTAAGTCACTGTAAACAGAAAATAACAAGTTACACTGATCCATTCAGTACTAAGTCACTGTAAACAGATAATAACAAGTTATACTGATCCATTCAGTACTAAGTCACTGTAAACAGAAAATAACAAGTTACACTGATCCATTCAGTACTAAGTCACTGTAAACAGAAAATAACAAGTTATACTGATCCATTCAGTACTAAGTCACTGTAAACAGAAAATAACAAGTTATACTGATCAATTCAGTACTAAGTCACTGTAAACAGAAAATAACAAGTTACACTGATCCATTCAGTACTAAGTCACTGTAAACAGATAATAACAAGTTATACTGATCCATTCAGTACTAAGTCACTGTAAACAGAAAATAACAAGCTATACTGATCCATTCAGTACTAAGTCACTGTAAACAGATAATAACAAGCTATACTGATTCATTCAGTACTAAGTCACTGTAAACAGATAATAACAAGTTACACTGATCCATTCAATACTAAGTCACTGTAAACAGAAAACAACAAGTTACACTGATCCATTCAATACTAAGTCACTGTAAACAGAAAATAACAAGTAATACTGATCCATTCAGTACTAAGTCACTGTAAACAGATAATAACAAGTTACACTGATCCATTCAGTACTAAGTCACTGTAAACAGATAATAACAAGTTATACTGATCCATTCAGTACTAAGTCACTGTAAACAGAAAATAACAAGTTACACTGATCCATTCAGTACTAAGTCACTGTAAACAGATAATAACAAGTTATACTGATCCATTCAGTACTAAGTCACTGTAAACAGATAATAACAAGTTACACTGATCCATTCAGTACTAAGTCACTGTAAACAGATAATAACAAGCTATACTGATCCATTCAGTACTAAGTCACTGTAAACAGAAAATAACAAGTTATTCTGATCCATTCAATACTAAGTCACTGTAAACAGAAAATAACAAGCTACACTGATCCATTCAGTACTAAGTCACTGTAAACAGATAATAACAAGTTATACTGATCCATTCAGTACTAAGTCACTGTAAACAGATAATAACAAGTTACACTGATCCATTTAGTACTAAGTCACTAAACAGATAATAACAAGTTACACTGATCCATTCAGTACTAAGTCACTGTAAACAGATAATAACAAGTTATACTGATCCATTCAGTACTAAGTCACTGTAAACAGAAAATAACAAGTTACACTGATCCATTCAGTACTAAGTCACTGTAAACAGATAATAACAAGTTATACTGATCCATTCAGTACTAAGTCACTGTAAACAGATAATAACAAGTTACACTGATCCATTCAGTACTAAGTCACTGTAAACAGATAATAACAAGCTATACTGATCCATTCAGTACTAAGTCACTGTAAACAGAAAATAACAAGTTATACTGATCCATTCAATACTAAGTCACTGTAAACAGAAAATAACAAGTTACACTGATCCATTCAGTACTAAGTCACTGTAAACAGATAATAACAAGCTATACTGATCCATTCAGTACTAAGTCACTGTAAATAGATAATAACAAGTTACACTGATCCATTTAGTACTAAGTCACTGTAAACAGATAATAACAAGTTACACTGATCCATTCAGTACTAAGTCACTGTAAACAGATAATAACAAGTTATACTGATTCATTCAGTACTAAGTCACTGTAAACAGATAATAACAAGTTACACTGATCCATTCAGTACTAAGTCACTGTAAACAGATAATAACAAGTTATACTGATCCATTCAGTACTAAGTCACTGTAAACAGAAAATAACAAGCTATACTGATCCATTCAGTACTAAGTCACTGTAAACAGATAATAACAAGCTATACTGATTCATTCAGTACTAAGTCACTGTAAACAGATAATAACAAGTTACACTGATCCATTCAATACTAAGTCACTGTAAACAGAAAACAACAAGTTACACTGATCCATTCAATACTAAGTCACTGTAAACAGAAAATAACAAGTAATACTGATCCATTCAGTACTAAGTCACTGTAAACAGATAATAACAAGTTATACTGATTCATTCAGTACTAAGTCACTGAAAACAGAAAATAACAAGTTCCACTGATCCATTCAGTACTAAGTCACTGTAAACAGAAAATAACAAGTTATACTGATCCATTCAGTACTAAGTCACTGTAAACAGAAAATAACAAGTTACACTGATCCATTCAGTACTAAGTCACTGTAAACAGATAATAACAAGTTATACTGATCCATTCAGTACTAAGTCACTGTAAACAGAAAACAACAAGTTATACTGATCCATTCAGTACTAAGTCACTGTAAACAGAAAATAACAAGTTACACTGATCCATTCAGTACTAAGTCACTGTAAACAGAAAATAACAAGTTATACTGATCAATTCAGTACTAAGTCACTGTAAACAGAAAATAACAAGTTACACTGATCCATTGAGTACTAAGTCACTGTAAACAGATAATAACAAGTTATACTGATCCATTCAGTACTAAGTCACTGTAAACAGAAAATAACAAGCTATACTGATCCATTCAGTACTAAGTCACTGTAAACAGATAATAACAAGCTATACTGATTCATTCAGTACTAAGTCACTGTAAACAGATAATAACAAGTTACACTGATCCATTCAATACTAAGTCACTGTAAACAGAAAACAACAAGTTACACTGATCCATTCAATACTAAGTCACTGTAAACAGAAAATAACAAGTAATACTGATCCATTCAGTACTAAGTCACTGTAAACAGATAATAACAAGCTACACTGATCCATTCAGTACTAAGTCACTGTAAACAGATAACAAGTTATACTGATCCATTCAGTACTAAGTCACTGTAAACAGAAAATAACAAGTTACACTGATCCATTCAGTACTAAGTCACTGTAAACAGATAATAACAAGTTATACTGATCCATTCAGTACTAAGTCACTGTAAACAGATAATAACAAGTTACACTGATCCATTCAGTACTAAGTCACTGTAAACAGATAATAACAAGCTATACTGATCCATTCAGTACTAAGTCACTGTAAACAGAAAATAACAAGTTATACTGATCCATTCAATACTAAGTCACTGTAAACAGAAAATAACAAGTTACACTGATCCATTCAGTACTAAGTCACTGTAAACAGATAATAACAAGTTATACTGATCCATTCAGTACTAAGTCACTGTAAACAGATAATAACAAGTTACACTGATCCATTTAGTACTAAGTCACTGTAAACAGATAATAACAAGTTACACTGATCCATTCAGTACTAAGTCACTGTAAACAGATAATAACAAGTTATACTGATTCATTCAGTACTAAGTCACTGTAAACAGATAATAACAAGTTACACTGATCCATTCAGTACTAAGTCACTGTAAACAGATAATAACAAGCTATACTGATCCATTCAGTACTAAGTCACTGTAAACAGATAATAACAAGTTATACTGATTCATTCAGTACTAAGTCACTGTAAACAGAAAATAACAAGTTCCACTGATCCATTCAGTACTAAGTCACTGTAAACAGAAAATAACAAGTTATACTGATCCATTCAGTACTAAGTCAATGTAAACAGAAAATAACATGTTACACTGATCCATTCAGTACTAAGTCACTGTAAACAGATAATAACAAGTTATACTGATCCATTCAGTACTAAGTCACTGTAAACAGAAAACAACAAGTTATACTGATCCATTCAGTACTAAGTCACTGTAAACAGAAAATAACAAGTTATACTGATCCATTCAGTACTAAGTCACTGTAAACAGAAAATAACAAGTTATACTGATCAATTCAGTACTAAGTCACTGTAAACAGAAAATAACAAGTTACACTGATCCATTCAGTACTAAGTCACTGTAAACAGATAATAACAAGTTATACTGATACATTCAGTACTAAGTCACTGTAAACAGAAAATAACAAGCTATACTGATCCATTCAGTACTAAGTCACTGTAAACAGATAATAACAAGCTATACTGATTCATTCAGTACTAAGTCACTGTAAGCAGATAATAACAAGTTACACTGATCCATTCAATACTAAGTCACTGTAAACAGAAAACAACAAGTTACACTGATCCATTCAATACTAAGTCACTGTAAACAGAAAATAACAAGTAATACTGATCCATTCAGTACTAAGTCACTGTAAACAGATAATAACAAGTTATACTGATTCATTCAGTACTAAGTCACTGTAAACAGAAAATAACAAGTTCCACTGATCCATTCAGTACTAAGTCACTGTAAACAGAAAATAACAGGTTATACTGATCCATTCAGTACTAAGTCACTGTAAACAGAAAATAACAAGCTACACTGATCCATTCAGTACTAAGTCACTGTAAACAGATAATAACAAGTTATACTGATCCATTCAGTACTAAGTCACTGTAAACAGAAAATAACAAGTTATACTGATCCATTCAGTACTAAGTCACTGTAAACAGAAAATAACAAGTTATACTGATCCATTCAGTACTAAGTCACTGTAAACAGAAAATAACAAGTTATACTGATCAATTCAGTACTAAGTCACTGTAAACAGAAAATAACAAGTTACACTGATCCATTCAGTACTAAGTCACTGTAAACAGATAATAACAAGTTATACTGATCCATTCAGTACTAAGTCACTGTAAACAGAAAATAACAAGCTATACTGATCCATTCAGTACTAAGTCACTGTAAACAGATAATAACAAGCTATACTGATTCATTCAGTACTAAGTCACTGTAAGCAGATAATAACAAGTTACACTGATCCATTCAATACTAAGTCACTGTAAACAGAAAACAACAAGTTACACTGATCCATTCAATACTAAGTCACTGTAAACAGAAAATAACAAGTAATACTGATCCATTCAGTACTAAGTCACTGTAAACAGATAATAACAAGTTACACTGATCCATTCAGTACTAAGTCACTGTAAACAGATAATAACAAGCTATACTGATCCATTCAGTACTAAGTCACTGTAAACAGATAATAACAAGTTATACTGATTCATTCAGTACTAAGTCACTGTAAACAGAAAATAACAAGTTCCACTGATCATTCAGTACTAAGTCACTGTAAACAGAAAATAACAAGTTATACTGATCCATTCAGTACTAAGTCAATGTAAACAGAAAATAACATGTTACACTGATCCATTCAGTACTAAGTCACTGTAAACAGATAATAACAAGTTATACTGATCCATTCAGTACTAAGTCACTGTAAACAGAAAACAACAAGTTATACTGATCCATTCAGTACTAAGTCACTGTAAACAGAAAATAACAAGTTATACTGATCCATTCAGTACTAAGTCACTGTAAACAGAAAATAACAAGTTATACTGATCAATTCAGTACTAAGTCACTGTAAACAGAAAATAACAAGTTACACTGATCCATTCAGTACTAAGTCACTGTAAACAGATAATAACAAGTTATACTGATACATTCAGTACTAAGTCACTGTAAACAGAAAATAACAAGCTATACTGATCCATTCAGTACTAAGTCACTGTAAACAGATAATAACAAGCTATACTGATTCATTCAGTACTAAGTCACTGTAAGCAGATAATAACAAGTTACACTGATCCATTCAATACTAAGTCACTGTAAACAGAAAACAACAAGTTACACTGATCCATTCAATACTAAGTCACTGTAAACAGAAAATAACAAGTAATACTGATCCATTCAGTACTAAGTCACTGTAAACAGATAATAACAAGTTATACTGATTCATTCAGTACTAAGTCACTGTAAACAGAAAATAACAAGTTCCACTGATCCATTCAGTACTAAGTCACTGTAAACAGAAAATAACAGGTTATACTGATCCATTCAGTACTAAGTCACTGTAAACAGAAAATAACAAGCTACACTGATCCATTCAGTACTAAGTCACTGTAAACAGATAATAACAAGTTATACTGATCCATTCAGTACTAAGTCACTGTAAACAGAAAATAACAAGTTATACTGATCCATTCAGTACTAAGTCACTGTAAACAGAAAATAACAAGTTATACTGATCCATTCAGTACTAAGTCACTGTAAACAGAAAATAACAAGTTATACTGATCAATTCAGTACTAAGTCACTGTAAACAGAAAATAACAAGTTACACTGATCCATTCAGTACTAAGTCACTGTAAACAGATAATAACAAGTTATACTGATCCATTCAGTACTAAGTCACTGTAAACAGAAAATAACAAGCTATACTGATCCATTCAGTACTAAGTCACTGTAAACAGATAATAACAAGCTATACTGATTCATTCAGTACTAAGTCACTGTAAGCAGATAATAACAAGTTACACTGATCCATTCAATACTAAGTCACTGTAAACAGAAAACAACAAGTTACACTGATCCATTCAATACTAAGTCACTGTAAACAGAAAATAACAAGTAATACTGATCCATTCAGTACTAAGTCACTGTAAACAGATAATAACAAGTTATACTGATTCATTCAGTACTAAGTCACTGTAAACAGAAAATAACAAGTTCCACTGATCCATTCAGTACTAAGTCACTGTAAACAGAAAATAACAGGTTATACTGATCCATTCAGTACTAAGTCACTGTAAACAGAAAATAACAAGTTACACTGATCCATTCAGTACTAAGTCACTGTAAACAGATAATAACAAGTTATACTGATCCATTCAGTACTAAGTCACTGTAAACAGAAAACAACAAGTTATACTGATCCATTCAGTACTAAGTCACTGTAAACAGAAAATAACAAGTTATACTGATCCATTCAGTACTAAGTCACTGTAAACAGAAAATAACAAGTTATACTGATCAATTCAGTACTAAGTCACTGTAAACAGAAAATAACAAGTTACACTGATCCATTCAGTACTAAGTCACTGTAAACAGATAATAACAAGTTATACTGATCCATTCAGTACTAAGTCACAGTAAACAGAAAATAACAAGCTATACTGATCCATTCAGTACTAAGTCACTGTAAACAGATAATAACAAGTTATACTGATCCATTCAGTACTAAGTCACTGTAAACAGAAAATAACAAGTTACACTGATCCATTCAGTACTAAGTCACTGTAAACAGATAATAACAAGTTACACTGATCCATTCAATACTAAGTCACTGTAAACAGAAAATAACAAGTAATACTGATCCATTCAGTACTAAGTCACTGTAAACAGAAAATAACAAGTTATACTGATCCATTCAGTACTAAGTCACTGTAAACAGAAAATTACAAGTTATACTGATCCATTCAGTACTAAGTCACTGTAAACAGATAATAACAAGCTATACTGATCCATTCAGTACTAAGTCACTGTAAACAGAAAATAACAAGTTATTCTGATCCATTCAATACTAAGTCACTGTAAACAGAAAATAACAAGCTACACTGATCCATTCAGTACTAAGTCACTGTAAACAGATAATAACAAGTTATACTGATTCATTCAGTACTAAGTCACTGTAAACAGAAAATAACAAGTTATACTGATCCATTCAGTACTAAGTCACTGTAAACAGATAATAACAAGCTATACTGATCCATTCAGTACTAAGTCACTGTAAACAGAAAATAACAAGTTATACTGATCCATTCAATACTAAGTCACTGTAAACAGAAAATAACAAGTTACACTGATCCATTCAGTACTAAGTCACTGTAAACAGATAATAACAAGCTATACTGATCCATTCAGTACTAAGTCACTGTAAACAGATAATAACAAGTTACACTGATCCATTTAGTACTAAGTCACTGTAAACAGATAATAACAAGTTACACTGATCCATTCAGTACTAAGTCACTGTAAACAGATAATAACAAGTTATACTGATTCATTCAGTACTAAGTCACTGTAAACAGATAATAACAAGTTACACTGATCCATTCAGTACTAAGTCACTGTAAACAGATAATAACAAGCTATACTGATCCATTCAGTACTAGGTCACTGTAAACAGATAATAACAAGTTATACTGATTCATTCAGTATTAAGTCACTGTAAACAGAAAATAACAAGTTCCACTGATCCATTCAGTACTAAGTCACTGTAAACAGAAAATAACAAGTTATACTGATCCATTCAGTACTAAGTCACTGTAAACAGAAAATAACAAGTTACACTGATCCATTCAGTACTAAGTCACTGTAAACAGATAATAACAAGTTATACTGATCCATTCAGTACTAAGTCACTGTAAACAGAAAACAACAAGTTATACTGATCCATTCAGTACTAAGTCACTGTAAACAGAAAATAACAAGTTATACTGATCCATTCAGTACTAAGTCACTGTAAACAGAAAATAACAAGTTATACTGATCAATTCAGTACTAAGTCACTGTAAACAGAAAATAACAAGTTACACTGATCCATTCAGTACTAAGTCACTGTAAACAGATAATAACAAGTTATACTGATCCATTCAGTACTAAGTCACTGTAAACAGAAAATAACAAGCTATACTGATCCATTCAGTACTAAGTCACTGTAAACAGATAATAACAAGCTATACTGATTCATTCAGTACTAAGTCACTGTAAACAGATAATAACAAGTTACACTGATCCATTCAATACTAAGTCACTGTAAACAGAAAACAACAAG
Organism: Bathymodiolus brooksi; assembly: GCA_963680875.1. Classification (NCBI taxonomy): domain Eukaryota; kingdom Metazoa; phylum Mollusca; class Bivalvia; order Mytilida; family Modiolidae; genus Bathymodiolus; species Bathymodiolus brooksi. Next base: position 1,843,076 of record OY804576.1, read on the forward strand.
TTACACTGATCCATTCAATACTAAGTCACTGTAAACAGAAAATAACAAGTAATACTGATCCATTCAGTACTAAGTCACTGTAAACAGATAATAACAAGTTACACTGATCCATTCAGTACTAAGTCACTGTAAACAGATAATAACAAGCTATACTGATCCATTCAGTACTAAGTCACTGTAAACAGAAAATAACAAGTTACACTGATCCATTCAGTACTAAGTCACTGTAAACAGATAATAACAAGTTATACTGATCCATTCAGTACTAAGTCACTGTAAACAGAAAATAACAAGTTACACTGATCCATTCAGTACTAAGTCACTGTAAACAGAAAATAACAAGTTATACTGATCCATTCAGTACTAAGTCACTGTAAACAGAAAATAACAAGTTATACTGATCCATTCAGTACTAAGTCACTGTAAACAGATAACAAGCTATACTGATCCATTCAGTACTAAGTCACTGTAAACAGAAAATAACAAGTTATACTGATCCATTCAGTACTAAGTCACTGTAAACAAATAATAACAAGTTACACTGATCCATTTAGTACTAAGTCACTGTAAACAGAAAATAACAAGTTATACTGATCAATTCAGTACTAAGTCACTGTAAACAGAAAATAACAAGTTACACTGATCCATTCAGTACTAAGTCACTGTAAACAGATAATAACAAGTTATACTGATCCATTCAGTACTAAGTCACTGTAAACAGAAAATAACAAGCTATACTGTTCCATTCAGTACTAAGTCACTGTAAACAGATAATAACAAGCTATACTGATTCATTCAGTACTAAGTCACTGTAAACAGATATTAACAAGTTACACTGATCCATTCAATACTAAGTCACTGTAAACAGAAAACAACAAGTTACACTGATCCATTCAATACTAAGTCACTGTAAACAGAAAATAACAAGTAATACTGATCCATTCAGTACTAAGTCACTGTAAACAGATAATAACAAGCTACACTGATCCATTCAGTACTAAGTCACTGTAAACAGATAATAACAAGTTATACTGATCCATTCAGTACTAAGTCACTGTAAACAGAAAATAACAAGTTACACTGATCCATTCAGTACTAAGTCACTGTAAACAGATAATAACAAGTTATACTGATCCATTCAGTACTAAGTCACTGTAAACAGATAATAACAAGTTACACTGATCCATTCAGTACTAAGTCACTGTAAACAGAAAATAACAAGTTATACTGATCCATTCAGTACTAAGTCACTGTAAACAGAAAATAACAAGTTATACTGATCCATTCAGTACTAAGTCACTGTAAACAGATAACAAGCTATACTGATCCATTCAGTACTAAGTCACTGTAAACAGAAAATAACAAGTTATACTGATCCATTCAGTACTAAGTCACTGTAAACAGATAATAACAAGTTACACTGATCCATTTAGTACTAAGTCACTGTAAACAGATAATAACAAGTTACACTGATCCATTCAGTACTAAGTCACTGTAAACAGATAATACAAGTTATACTGATCCATTCAGTACTAAGTCACTGTAAACAGAAAATAACAAGTTATACTGATCAATTCAGTACTAAGTCACTGTAAACAGAAAATAACAAGTTACACTGATCCATTCAGTACTAAGTCACTGTAAACAGATAATAACAAGTTATACTGATCCATTCAGTACTAAGTCACAGTAAACAGAAAATAACAAGCTATACTGATCCATTCAGTACTAAGTCACTGTAAACAGATAATAACAAGTTATACTGATCCATTCAGTACTAAGTCACTGTAAACAGAAAATAACAAGTTACACTGATCCATTCAGTACTAAGTCACTGTAAACAGATAATAACAAGTTATACTGATCCATTCAGTACTAAGTCACTGTAAACAGATAATAACAAGTTACACTGATCCATTCAGTACTAAGTCACTGTAAACAGAAAATAACAAGTTATACTGATCCATTCAGTACTAAGTCACTGTAAACAGAAAATAACAAGTTATACTGATCCATTCAGTACTAAGTCACTGTAAACAGATAATAACAAGCTATACTGATCCATTCAGTACTAAGTCACTGTAAACAGAAAATAACAAGTTATTCTGATCCATTCAATACTAAGTCACTGTAAACAGAAAATAACAAGCTACACTGATCCATTCAGTACTAAGTCACTGTAAACAGATAATAACAAGTTATACTGATTCATTCAGTACTAAGTCACTGTAAACAGAAAATAACAAGTTATACTGATCCATTCAATACTAAGTCACTGTAAACAGAAAATAACAAGTTACACTGATCCATTCAGTACTAAGTCACTGTAAACAGATAATAACAAGCTATACTGATCCATTCAGTACTAAGTCACTGTAAACAGAAAATAACAAGTTACACTGATCCATTTAGTACTAAGTCACTGTAAACAGATAATAACAAGTTACACTGATCCATTCAGTACTAAGTCACTGTAAACAGATAATAACAAGTTATACTGATTCATTCAGTACTAAGTCACTGTAAACAGATAATAACAAGTTACACTGATCCATTCAGTACTAAGTCACTGTAAACAGATAATAACAAGCTATACTGATCCATTCAGTACTAGGTCACTGTAAACAGATAATAACAAGTTATACTGATTCATTCAGTATTAAGTCACTGTAAACAGAAAATAACAAGTTCCACTGATCCATTCAGTACTAAGTCACTGTAAACAGAAAATAACAAGTTATACTGATCCATTCAGTACTAAGTCACTGTAAACAGAAAATAACAAGTTACACTGATCCATTCAGTACTAAGTCACTGTAAACAGATAATAACAAGTTATACTGATCCATTCAGTACTAAGTCACTGTAAACAGAAAACAACAAGTTATACTGATCCATTCAGTACTAAGTCACTGTAAACAGAAAATAACAAGTTATACTGATCCATTCAGTACTAAGTCACTGTAAACAGAAAATAACAAGTTATACTGATCAATTCAGTACTAAGTCACTGTAAACAGAAAATAACAAGTTACACTGATCCATTCAGTACTAAGTCACTGTAAACAGATAATAACAAGTTATACTGATCCATTCAGTACTAAGTCACTGTAAACAGAAAATAACAAGCTATACTGATCCATTCAGTACTAAGTCACTGTAAACAGATAATAACAAGCTATACTGATTCATTCAGTACTAAGTCACTGTAAACAGATAATAACAAGTTACACTGATCCATTCAATACTAAGTCACTGTAAACAGAAAACAACAAGTTACACTGATCCATTCAATACTAAGTCACTGTAAACAGAAAATAACAAGTAATACTGATCCATTCAGTACTAAGTCACTGTAAACAGATAATAACAAGTTACACTGATCCATTCAGTACTAAGTCACTGTAAACAGATAATAACAAGCTATACTGATCCATTCAGTACTAAGTCACTGTAAACAGAAAATAACAAGTTACACTGATCCATTCAGTACTAAGTCACTGTAAACAGATAATAACAAGTTATACTGATCCATTCAGTACTAAGTCACTGTAAACAGATAATAACAAGTTACACTGATCCATTCAGTACTAAATCACTGTAAACAGAAAATAACAAGTTATACTGATCCATTCAGTACTAAGTCACTGTAAACAGAAAATAACAAGTTATACTGATCCATTCAGTACTAAGTCACTGTAAACAGATAACAAGCTATACTGATCCATTCAGTACTAAGTCACTGTAAACAGAAAATAACAAGTTATACTGATCCATTCAGTACTAAGTCACTGTAAACAAATAATAACAAGTTACACTGATCCATTTAGTACTAAGTCACTGTAAACAGAAAATAACAAGTTATACTGATCAATTCAGTACTAAGTCACTGTAAACAGAAAATAACAAGTTACACTGATCCATTCAGTACTAAGTCACTGTAAACAGATAATAACAAGTTATACTGATCCATTCAGTACTAAGTCACTGTAAACAGAAAATAATAAGCTATACTGATCCATTCAGTACTAAGTCACTGTAAACAGATAATAACAAGCTATACTGATTCATTCAGTACTAAGTCACTGTAAACAGATAATAACAAGTTACACTGATCCATTCAATACTAAGTCACTGTAAACAGAAAACAACAAGTTACACTGATCCATTCAATACTAAGTCACTGTAAACAGAAAATAACAAGTAATACTGATCCATTCAGTACTAAGTCACTGTAAACAGATAATAACAAGTTACACTGATCCATTCAGTACTAAGTCACTGTAAACAGATAATAACAAGCTATACTGATCCATTCAGTACTAAGTCACTGTAAACAGAAAATAACAAGTTACACTGATCCATTCAGTACTAAGTCACTGTAAACAGATAATAACAAGTTATACTGATCCATTCAGTACTAAGTCACTGTAAACAGATAATAACAAGTTACACTGATCCATTCAGTACTAAGTCACTGTAAACAGAAAATAACAAGTTATACTGATCCATTCAGTACTAAGTCACTGTAAACAGAAAATAACAAGTTATACTGATCCATTCAGTACTAAGTCACTGTAAACAGATAACAAGCTATACTGATCCATTCAGTACTAAGTCACTGTAAACAGAAAATAACAAGTTATACTGATCCATTCAGTACTAAGTCACTGTAAACAGATAATAACAAGTTACACTGATCCATTTAGTACTAAGTCACTGTAAACAGATAATAACAAGTTACACTGATCCATTCAGTACTAAGTCACTGTAAACAGATAATAACAAGTTATACTGATCCATTCAGTACTAAGTCACTGTAAACAGATAATAACAAGCTATACTGATCCATTCAGTACTAAGTCACTGTAAACAGAAAATAACAAGTTACACTGATCCATTCAGTACTAAGTCACTGTAAACAGATAATAACAAGTTATACTGATCCATTCAGTACTAAGTCACTGTAAACAGATAATAACAAGTTACACTGATCCATTCAGTACTAAGTCACTGTAAACAGAAAATAACAAGTTATACTGATCCATTCAGTACTAAGTCACTGTAAACAGAAAATAACAAGCTATACTGATCCATTCAGTACTAAGTCACTGTAAACAGAAAATAACAAGTTATACTGATCCATTCAGTACTAAGTCACTGTAAACAAAAAATAACAAGTTACACTGATCCATTCAGTACTAAGTCACTGTAAACAGAAAATAACAAGTTACACTGATCCATTCAGTACTAAGTTTATTCTTTGCATTCTAAATACCACAACCAATGTTGGATTTAAAATATATATTTGTTCATATTCAGAAGAAATTGATATAGCAAACATAAGCAACTAAAGCTTAGGAGAGGAGGATTATGGTGTTCAACACCACTTTCAACAATATTTTATTTATATCGTGGGGGTGGTCAATTTTATTGGCGGGAGAAACCAGAGTACCCTGAGAAAACTACCGAACTGCCGCAAATTAATGATAAACTTTATCACATAATGTTTTATGGAGTACACCTTACCATAAGCGGGATTCAAACTCACAACTTTAGTGGTGATAGGCACTGATTACACAGGTAGTTGTAAATCCAACTACCATACAATCATGACCACGACCACCCCAAAAAAGATAGGAGTGTAAATATTCAAATCATATTGTTAGCACTGTAATGTACATAGTGAGCTGAGTAAATGGTGTTTATTTGTAATTTTCTTCGATCTCTCTGTGTGATATTATCAGTATCAAAGAAATGACTCTGATATCTGATACTGTAAATTATCAGTATCAAAGAAATGACTCTGATATCTGATACTGTAAATTATCAGTATCAAAGAAATGACTCTGATATCTGATACTGTAAATTATCAGTATCAAAGAAATGACTCTGATATCTGATACTGTAAATTATCAGTATCAAAGAAATGACTCTGATATCTGATACTGTAAATTATCAGTATCAAAGAAATGACTCTGATATCTGATACTGTAAATTATCAGTATCAAAGAAATGACTCTGATATCTGATACTGTAAATTATCAGTCAGTGTGACCTCAAACACATGACGTTAATGATAAAAACAAAGTTAGTTTTTAAGTAATGAAGGGTTCAACAGCTTGTCATATCAGACTTGCTGTAGTACTAGTGATATTGTCTGTCTCTACCTTCCAAACTGCAGTTATTCTATAGCAATATTGTGACTACTAGGTTGGATAGGAAAGCCCTGACAACTATAACAAACTGAACAGTGAAACCCCAGCTTGGACAGGAAAGCCCTGACAACTATAACAAACTGAACAGTGAAACCCCAGCTTGGGTAGGAAAGCCCTGACAACTATAACAAACTGAACAGTGAAACCCCAGCTTGGACAGGAAAGCACTGACAACTATAACAAACTGAACAGTGAAACCCCAGCTTGGGTAGGAAAGCCCTGACAACTATAACAAACTGAACAGTGAAACTCCAGCTTGGGTAGGAAAGCACTGACAACTATAACAAACTGAACAGTGAAACCCCAGCATGGGTAGGAAAGCCCTGACAACTATAACAAACTGAACAGTGAAACACCAGCTTGGGTAGGAAAGCCCTGACAACTATAACAAACTGAACAGTGAAACTCCAGCTTGGGTAGGAAAGCCCTGACAACTATAACAAACTGAACAGTGAAACTCCAGCTTGGGTAGGAAAGCACTGACAACTATAACAAACTGAACAGTGAAACCCCAGCTTGGGTAGGAAAGCCCTGACAACTATAACAATCTGAACAGTGAAACCCCAGCTTGGGTAGGAAAGCCCTGACAACTATAACAAACTGAACAGTGAAACTCCAGCTTGGGTAGGAAAGCCCTGACAACTATAACAAACTGAACAGTGAAACTCCAGCTTGGGTAGGAAAGCCCTGCCAACTATAACAAACTGAACAGTGGAACCCCAGCTTGGGTAGGAAAGCCCTGACAACAATAACAAACTGAACAGTGAAACCCCAGCTTGGGTAGGAAAGCCCTGACAACTATAACAAACTGAACAGTGAAACCCCAGCTTGGGTAGATGTCTTGAAACCTTAACAGTTGCTATGGATACCATGTCAGTGGTGTTGGGCTTGTTGTTAGAAGTCAATGACATTAGCTACTCTACAATCAGCTCCCTGATAACTTGTAAGATAGCCTAAAAGCACTGGAACATTTTTACTTTATATTACCGGTACTGCCATGAAATATTTTGAAAAGAATTATCTTATTCAGGATTATGAGGAATTATGCATTTCTTCCTCAAAATAAGAAACAAAAACAAAATTCACCTGTAATTAAAGTGTATATCTTGACCAAACATAAATCTTTCCTGCATTATTGTTAGAAATTCTTGTCTTAAAGTAGCTTTCTGTTCATCTGGAATTGTCTCCCTTTTACTGGTATCATCATCTTCCATTTCACTTTCTATAGAAATAATATATTGTATCAAATGAATAATCTTGAGTAACAAAATTCATGAAAGTAAATACAATTTTCCTATTATTATTGTTAGAAATTCTTGTCTTGTGGAATTATCTCCCTTTTACAGGCAAACATGTATCACCATCTTGTATGTCACTCTCTACAGATATAAATTATCATATCAAATGAACAATATACAAATTGAGAAAATTCACGAAAGCACTGTAAAATATGAACTTGCTGGAAACTTTAATTTTCGTTGTGATGGAATTTAAAAATCTTGCTTTGAAAAAAAAACACTTTTGTAAAGCTTGTTGAACATTTCATCTTGATTATTAAATCAGTTTTAGACATTTTGAACTCATGTTAAGGATACTACCAACACATATATGACATTGTATTTATCAGTATTCAGTAAAACATGCATGTACTAACTATCAGAGTCATTACTGTTCTTTAAAATGTTACACTTATATTAAACAACCCTCAATACTTGTTATAGGGCCGTCATGGCCGTGATCGTATGGTAGTTGGATTTACAACTACCTATACAATCAGTGCCCATCACCACTGATGTTGTGAGTTCGAATCCCGGTCAGGGCGAGGTGCACAACATTATGTGATAAAGTTTAGCAGTGACTTACGACAGGTCGGTGGTTTTCTCCAAGTCCTTCGGTTTCCCCTGACAATAAAACGGACTGCCACAATATAACTGAAATATTGTTGAAAGTCATGTTAAACACCATAAAACCAAACCAAATCAACCATCAATACTTGTTTCTTTATTTTATTATTAAGTTTATATAGTATCTTACAACTTGTGTTGTGTTCAATCGACCAATCAATAACAAGTCTATGAAATCTTGAAGTATAGAAAAATATAACAGTTTATGAAAGGTATAGGTTCACAATGTGATAATTATGTTACCAACCATTGTCATCACCTTCACTGTCTTCTTCCTCCTCAATTTGTCCCTCCTGTGAAAAAGTGCATAGTTACATATACATTTGTACCATCTTTATATAAATGAGTCATAGAAAGATATTACCAGATAAGACAAATACTTTCTTATAAAATCTATTACCTGCAGTATTTAATGAAAAACCTATCATAAGATCTGAACTTATTTTTTATTGCATTGCAACATAATATTACTATCAATAGAAAAATTTGCACATTTCCAACTGATTCTAAATTATATGTTTTGCAGGAGTTATTTCGCTTTAAGATGAACAAAAGTGTCCAATGTCATACAAAGTTCAATGAAAATAACCTTTTTTTTCCTTCAGGTAATCTGTTTAAAATTTAAATGTTGTAACAATTTGTGAATTTTCTATTTGCTGTAAAATCATCCTCTATTTTTTATCAAGTTAAGATATCTATAAATTATCAGAAAATTATAATCAAATTTCTTGTTCTTTCCATTGCTCTTGCTGACAAATATAAAGTTAAATAAATATTTCATGCCATAGTTTCATACTGTTTAGTCCTGTTGTCATAACTTTTGTTATTTTGTAATTGGTTTTTTTTGTATCTGAAGCATCCTTTTTCAGATATCACTTCAAACGTCGATACTTTGTATTAATTTTTCAATAATTAATGAACATATATTTTTTTTACATCATATATAAAACACTAATATTTTCTTTGTCCTGATTTGGTGGCAAGCCTTATTTTAATCACCTCTGTATCCTTTTGGTCCTTATAAAGTTCATTCTCCTGAAGTATATCTATATGTTTAAACAATATTGTAGAAAATCGTAGATCTGTTTTGTCTATTTTGTCATTCACTTCATCATCTGTAAGATACCGTCCTATCAGCTGTTCATACAACAAAGGATCCCTGTATTTCATTTCATCATCACTAAAATAATCCCCTTCAGACAACAATTGTTGCATTGCTTTAAACCGTCTATTTTTTATTCGATTTTTATCAAAGTTGTTCGTTTTAGATTTACATATTTGTTTTAAATAAAAGTCTATTTCATACTCATTTTCATATTGTTTAAAATATGCCATGTCTTCTATTCCAAGATATTTCCAGAACCTTTCAAGGAAAAGTGTTTTATTTTTTGATAAAATATCTTCTGCAATTTTATATTTTTCCATTGATGTCATATCAGGTTCTCCTCTTTGCTGATGTTTAAAAAATGCATCTGAGAAGCTTAGTCTCTGTAACATTGTATGCTTAGTCTGTTCCAGTTGATCACACGACTCATTCAAAGATATGCCAGACATCTCAGTTACAAAAGTCTCACTAGACTGTGCACAATGTGCCATATTGTGAACTTTGTGGTCATTGATTGTACCTATAAGCATAGGATGATAATATACTGTTTATAATAATTTGCTACATACAGTTACAAAGTATAAATTAGCATACTACAGGCACAAGTAATCTTTTCTTACTTACATTTCTAGGACCGTTAAACAAAGGTCGTCCCCATATTAGAAATTCCTAAGTAAAACCAATAATAAATATTCTTAGACCATTTATATTTTTTCTTGGTATGATACAACCCTGACTTGCCTACCAAAACTGTTCCTGCTAAAAACATTTTACACAGAAATTCCAAAGAAAGCAAGCCATATAGTTTTTTAACATATTACAATGACATGTTTAAGGATTTAGCAACACAAATAGAACTTAAGTGAGCAGGGTTAAAAAAGATGTCAGACCTTGGTTGTGCATATGCATGGATAGTAACATAATGGATAGTCAACAAGGCCATGTGCATATAGTCCTTCCTTTTCAGTGACAATGGATCATAAACTATGCATTACATGTATCTTAACCTCTATCTTACATGCACATTTTGCAATTGTTTCATGGAATGGTACATCCCTTACCTTTTTCTTACTACTAGTAAGTGTGGTGAGATCATATGGCATTATAAAACAAGTGCCTGTCCCCACCCCACTTGTGTAATTGTCCAGTACCTCTACCCCTGTCCCCACCCCACTTGTGTAATTGTCCAGTACCTCTACCCCTGTACCCCATCTGTTAAGGTTCATCATAACCAATTGCCTAAAATAACTAGATAAGATTTGATATTTATACTGAATAGAACAAAAACTATGCAAAGTTCATGATTTTAAGGGGTAGCAGCACATAGATATATACATATGCATATTTTTAATGTGCTTCAATAAAAATTGCTACATGGTATATGCTCTTCATTTTTTTCCCTTCTACAAAACCATGTGAAATTGAAAGTTCTATATGTATATCCAAAATAATTTATAGATGGTCCATATATTCCCCATGTTATTGATTATCACAAGGACAATAGCTCTTGTATAAATAATGTACATTGTACACCTGTGTAATGGAGTGTATCAATGAACGTCTTATTCAAGTGTGGACTTTGTGCATTTCACATACATGTAGTTTTGGAAAATGGAAAAAAAATGAACAGCAAATATCAGGTCAGTTTTCTTAGCAATCTTCATTTAAATATATTTTTTTCAAAAATACATAAACTTCCACTATATGGAACGGGAAACTGGCTTTTCATCCTAACGTCTTGTCTGTCACTCAAAATAAAAAATTGATAAAATTTAACTACACTCTCCATGGTCATCCTTTCGGGTTATTAGAAACAGCCAAATATCTTGGTCTAACAATCAGATAAGATTTAAAATTGAAAAGTCATGTAAATAACGTTTGTACAAAGGCCAAGAAAACGCTTGGCTTTCTATGTCGAAACCTTAACATCAGTTAAAGGAACAAGCCTATAAATATCTTGTTAGACCATCACTCCAGTATGCTTATTCTGTCTGGGACCCATACAATAAAGGCAAAATCCATCAACTTGAAATGGTCCAATGCAGGGTTTGTCACGAATAGACAGCAAAAAACTTTAACATCTAGTGTTGGTGACATGTTACAACACCCGAACTGGCGAAGATTTGAAGACAGGTGTAAAGATGCTCAACTTGTCATGAGGTACAAAATAGCAAACCAAAATGCATAGCGATTATTAAACAAGATAGACTTAAGCCACTATTGAGACAATCAGGGAAAATGCACTCCTTGTCTTTAATATCCTCCCTCCTTTTCTCAACAAAGACAAGAATGGTTTTCACTTGTACGATATCTGCCTGGAACCGGCTGCTTCCACTCATATTTTTGAGTGGCTCGTTTGAAACATTCAAGGCTGCCGTCTCCTCTATCAAACTGACAAATACAAAAAAAAAGTAATTTATAAAACCTGTAGTCTGTACAGAATATAGTTTTAAGCTTATTTAATTGCCATGTGCAACATCTGACATAATCTTCAACTTTTTGAAGGCAGTCAGTATTTGGTAGAAGTAGAAGTACAATGTCTAAGCGCTGCTACCACTTAAAATCGAGAACTTTGCATAGTTTTTACTTTTTGCCCTACTCATAACTCAGTGAAGTATAATTTATTAGGTCTTTTACCTGGTGATTTGTAGCAATTTGTTATGATGAACCTCTATTCGTATGAGTGGATTTTGTCAGATTTACAAAACAATCGGTCATGCAAAAATGGATATATAAATAAAGAATATGTAGATAATGGCAAAAATTACAAGTGAATATTACATTTTGCTTACAAAATCTAAGAGAAGTAACTCTGTTATAAAAAAAAAATAATAAAAGAGTCGTAAGAAGAACGACGAAGATTTACGGGTATTTCAATCCTACACTCTTCATGCTAAATAAGTACATATTATTTGAATAACATGCAAAACGAGACAGTTTTGTATTTTTCGTATTCAGCAGGCTGTGGAAGAAAAAAACAAAAACAAAAAAAAACACAACAAAAAGCACACACACAAAAATTAAAAATAAACAAACCAAATACAAAAAAGCAAAAAAAGAAAAGAAGGGAAACTGAGTTTTTCATTATTTTACTATTTATAAAACAACTTCGAACATATAAAAGCTTTATATCATTGACTGGAAATAGTAACTCCACCTATCATATTTGTTAGGTGGTATTAATAAAAGTAGGGAAATACATTAGATTTTCCTTGAAATACTTAGTTGTATATTGGAACGTTTGAAATATGCTTATAATTATCTAATTAATCATTTTTAAATATAAAAATACGATAGATTTATTTTCAACAAACTACATTTTACTGTTAAACACAGGTCGTCCCCATTTTGGGAATTCTTAAGTAAAACCAGTAATAAATATTCCTAGACCATCCATAATTTTTATTGGAATGATACAACCCCGACTTGCCCACCAAAACTGTTCCTACTAAAAACATTTTACACAGAAATTCCAAAGAAAGCAAGCCATATAGTTTTTTAACATATTACAATGACATGTTTATGGATTTAGCAACACAAATAGAACTTAAGTGACCAGGGTTAAAAAAGATGTCAGACCTTGGTTGTGCATATGCATGGATAGTCAACAAGGCCATGTGCATATAGTCCTTCCTTTTCAGTGACAATGGATCATAAACTCAGCATGATCTTAACCTCTATCGCACATGCACATTTGTAATTGTTTCATGGAAGAGTCGTAAGAACGACGAAGATATTACGGGTCTTTCAATCCTACACCCTAAATAAGTACATATTATTTAAATAACATACAAAACTACATGTGATCATATATGTTCAACAAGAAGGTGTTGCTTTTTTGTATGAAAATACGAATGAATAAATAACAATAAATATAGCATTGTTGCCTGAATACTGTCAAAGAAGAATTATTTAATTACCACGCGGAACTTGTGAGTGCAATCAATATTTGGCGATTAACAACATTCATCAATATTCGTGCAATAACCTTTATTGTACAGAAGAACTTCAAAACTGTCAAGAACACCATTTAAACATGTCGAAAACGTCATGATTTGAAGGACATTTTTTGGTGGTGGTGGTGGTTTGATACGATAACGTAACCCTCAGGCCGCTTGTGCTCCAGTGAGGGTTACGACTCGGTCCCATTCAACGTAATGGAGCAAATTAAAATTTTCGTTCCGTGAATATATCAACTTTCTTTTTGCATATGTGGTCATAACTATTTATTCCCTACAATTTTTAAGTAATGGTGATACGAAATAAGTGTTACAATACTTGTTTCTACCTTCACGATCGATTTCGTATTCGAAAATTGTTTATTGTCCGCCATGAGATCTTAAGTAGACTCTCGTGATGGGCCGAGCCTATCCATATATGGATCTGAATGCCAAATATGGAAAACTTTTACTACGATGTTTACGGCAATCGATCCAAATAAGGATATCTACAAAACGAGGCAAGTGCACGTGAAATAGGAACTTGTAAACAAAATGTCGGACAGAATGAAGATTTCATGCATTCAAATTTTCAGATGGATATAAATCTACCATGGATTGATGCAGCGTTTACGTAACACCTCAAGCTTTACCTAAATATATTTATCTTTCACCCCCGTTAATTTTCCAACCACTTCAACTGAATTAGGACATAAAACCACCCGGTGTGAATCACTCCGGGCGTTGCTCCATTACGTTGAATGGGACCGAATCGTAACCCTCACTGGAGCACAAGCAGACTGACGGTTATGTTATCGTATCTAGTGGTGTGTGTGTGTGTGGTGGGGGAGGGGGGGGGGTATATTCATCACGCTAACCCTAACATTTGGTTTGATTCTAGTGCAATATTATACATTGTACTACTATACATTACAATAAATCAAACTGTGTATTGTCAATTTTAAAAGAACACTGTGGTGTAACACTATTGAGGTGGTTTTTTCATGAGAAAATAAAATAGTTCATTGTCGCAACTCAGTACTAGGTAGATATACGGTACAAATAAAATATACGAACACATTTTAAATATACGAATACATAACATACAAACCAAATTATCTGCTTAAAAAAGAAATTATCTTTATAACCTGAAGTGTATGCCACAAACGAATGCAATATCGATACTCCCTTTTCATCTAAAAGATTGGTTTAACACATATGCTTGACCACAACGCTTTACAAACACAATGTATTTTTTAACCAAGATTAGAACTGTCTTTAACAAAAGGGTTCAACTTACTGTTATAGTGACAGCCGGAACCTGTGAACCGTAATGAGAGCGGGAGGTTTGGCGCTTTAAAATCTGATTCAACCCACCATTTCTTTAGAAATGCCTGTACCAAGTCAGGGTCATTACGGTTTTCACAGTTTTCCGGTTGTTGACTGATTTTGTCTGTTTATATAATTATGAGTTTTGACTTTCCCTTTGTAAGATTGTTCGGAGTTCGGTAATTTTGTTATTATCCTTATTTACTGATATAAAGCAAGAACAAAATGATGGAAGTGTGGATGAATATATTGATCGCTCTCAGTAGTGACAAATGTGTGTCAGAAGAATTAGAGAATCACGGTAATGTATTTGAAGTGTTGCCACTGTAAATCGTCGGTTTTACTGTCGCAATTTGAGCTTACTTAGCGATGCGTATCGGAGCAAGGTAAACGAATATTTACGACAGTAAATCCGACGATTTACGTCGGCAACACTTCAAATACAATACAATCCCATTCTAACGAAATTCTCGCAACAATAACATTTGTTTACAATTATCAGCTGCTAGCAATCATTTTCATTGCGCCTTTAATAACGTTTCCGCCAAAATAGTTCCGTAGTTACAAACCTTTTCGATTAGAAATCAAACGTTTTATAAAATATTCAATGATCTATTATGTGATCATAACAGAAAATATCCACTCTAAGATTTTATTTAGTCTAAATAACAATTTTAATAACAAATGTAATGTGTGTCAGTTCAAATAAATATTCTGACACAGTTTCCAACATGGTAAAACGTAAAATTTACACAGACATTTAAATGCAATTGACCAATAAAATTGTTTGTTACATAACAAATTACATTAGAATTCATGATATCTATTGTGGAGAATGGTTTTTAAAAAGACTTAACATCCATTTTTAAACCGAACCACTCAAAGGCAACGGAACAATTACGGGAAATTACAAGAATTGCCGAGATGCACGGTCAGCTCAGCCGCATTACAACAACACAAATTAAGCTATATACTTGTAGTAAAGTCAATCTACCGTTAATTCTTTGATATCAATAATTGGATGAAACCCTATCTGCTGTGAATAGCTTCGAATAACACTGAGTTCGATTTAGTGACAATACAAAGACTACTGCAGAGCACCAGCAGCAATTTATCAATGCTAATAACGAATGTATAAACATGTACTGTGGCGTTAAGTTCTGTCATGTTAGGTGAAAATGTTAAGCATCAAACAAGATATGTAAATATTGTAAATAGTAGGACATAAAGCTACAACTAAACTAACCACACAGTCTTAGCAGGGTTTCGTGCCTGCATAAAGGCAAAAATATATGGATCGGCCCAAGAATAAGCTTAAGGGTGTAGTAAATTACATGCTAAAAAGAGTACTGCACACGTCTCAGTTGGTGAGAAAAACACTCGAGTATTCATTGATAGATAATCTAACATTTCTGTAATTGGTACACAGTTTTTACACAAAACTTATTACTCAGATTGCAAATTTAAACAATCAAATATTTCAAGTGTATTTGCTGTAAATGACAATCGTATTCGAGCATGGTCAAAGATGATATAACAATAAATATAAAGT
The DNA here is from genome assembly GCA_963680875.1 of Bathymodiolus brooksi. Lineage (NCBI taxonomy): Eukaryota > Metazoa > Mollusca > Bivalvia > Mytilida > Modiolidae > Bathymodiolus > Bathymodiolus brooksi. The sequence goes on from OY804576.1 coordinate 1,859,122, forward strand.
GTAGAAAATTGTAAAACCTCATACAAAAATTAAAACATTTATTGATTTGTCATAGATTTTTCTTTAAAACAAGCAAAAGCTAAATTGAATTTTGAAAATGACACTTTTGAAACTATGGAAAATGCCTGTCGTTACAGTCAGTATGCTAATAATACTGATGGATTAGCAAGAGTTAGAAAGTTGATAGCCATTCCAAAATTCCATCAAAACTTAATAAGGACATGTAGCCGTATCACACTAAATACATGGTGCAATAATACTGTTGTAGCCGTATCACACTAAATACATGGTGCAATAATACTGTTGTAGCCGTATCACACCAAATACATGGTGCAATAATACTGTTGTAGCCGTATCACACCAAATACATGGTGCAATAATACTGTTGTAGCCGTATCACACCAAATACATGGTGCAATAATACTGTTGTAGCCGTATCACACTAAATACATGGTGCAATAATACTGTTGGAAATCGTGCGAAGATTAGAACATTTGCACATATAAGCAGCAAATTAATTGGAAAAAATAGGGAATGGTAATGCATTTTAAGCTTGCTAAATCCATCTGACAAAAACATAATACTAAGAGCAAACATATAACTAGCAAAGGTGTCACTAATGAATAATGATGATTAGAAACTGTTGATGAAAACGTTACATCTTTGTCATCATTACAAGCACAAAATAATGTTGTAATCACCATGATGATTTACAACTGCACTTTTCAAAAGTTGATTTGACAGAAAATGAAAATTAGAGGTTGAAACAATTTCTAAAACCGAGCAGAGCTAGTATTTGCTACAAATATGAATGAATGTAGAAATACACGGCAAATTACTTAATATTCATATTCAGGATACCCTGAGTAATAAAACGGGAAAAAAATAGCACTGTCGGAACAATTCCTAAGTGAAATATCAAAATCGTAGAAAGAGACAAAAGCGATACCCTATCACACAAATACAAGACTTCCCACTTTCCTGTAATGGTGCAGGTACTTTAATAAAAAGTGGCGGGGATAAACTAGTTTTATGGGTTCAGACATTCAAGTTACTATACATGATTTTATATATAGTAGTGGTGATTGGGACCGACTGTATAGGTAGATAAGATGTAAATCCAACTACCACATGACCAGAACTACGAAGGATTATCTACTTACTTGTGTAAAAGTCAAATGGAAAAGATAACTTCTTAAAGCCTCAATAATAATAAGATTTACCTATTTTCCTAAATCATACATACATATACAGTTACATATTAGAATATTTTCAATGATAGATACTGTATTAATTTGTCATCACATCTTTTTCATTGCAAAAAGCTTCATAATGATATCTCTTTCCATCCTTGATTCACATTGCCAAATACCTGATACTCTTCAAAGTTCAGTTCAAAAGGTCACATAACTTGGTATGGGTCAGCTCGGATAATAGTTTCTTATTATTTTGGCAGTGGGGTTATGAATATGAAAATTGTGACTTCATTTAAAAACTCCCAAGAAGATGCATAAATACTGGTGCAGTAAACAGTGCACGATCACACGATGATGTTCATATTACTTTGCACTATTTGACATTCAAGTAATTACAATTTCAATGTGTTTTCCATAAAATAATAAAATAGAAGAGCGTTGTTGATCGAAATCTGTCTTTAATAAAACTTGCATTGTTTAAATTTGGCGTTTTAGCAGCATTAAGATGTTAATTACAGGAAACTGATACAGATTCCAATAAAACAATTTACGCTATGTATCATAATGAATGCTATTGATTTTGAGCACTACAAATGCTAATTAACAAACTATTTCACCGAAGTTCAATGTTGCACCTTGTAAGTTCAGAAAAGAGGTACAAGTAACAGTTAAGATCAACTATGAATTCTTGTGTTAAGGAGTTGTAATAACTTTAAATGATTTCTCCCTTACTCAAGTTATTACAAACCATATAGGTTAAAGAAGCGAAGCTTAGAAATATATTGATTTTTCAAAACACCCTTAAAACTGAATCCGAATCCTATCTTCCCGGGAAAAAGGTAACATTTCCCTCAAAGTGTTGGTGAATCCCTTACTATATGGCATTAACATTATATTGTCAACACAAAAGCTCCATCAAATATATTATCGGGACCAGTTGAATTGTATATAACAATATCTCCTTAATATGCATGTCTTTTAAAGATTTAATATCACAGATTTCTACAATGCACGTTGAACGCATACTTGCACCAATAACTTGCTTATAGTATTTTCAGGAAAATAATTATTGTCCAAGACAAAGTTCAACGAAAGGGCTATTTATTTGTGTTGTCGGTGTGTGTGTCGTTTTCAACAAAGGCATTTTGGTCCCTATCTACTGAATAAGGGTAATAACAAAATTACCGAACTCCGAACAATCTTACAAAGGGAAAGTCAAAACTCATAAGTATATAAACAGACAAAATCAGTCAACAAAAAGTAAACTAATTGGATTCGGTAGTAGTGCCTCTATCTTATGTTTTCACGATTAAAACTCTTTTTACCTTTTGACAATCGGTACAAGAAAATGATTATAAATTGACTATTTCTTTCTGTTGCAGTTTATTTAGGATATTATTGGTCATCATAGGTGAACTTATGTTATGGTTGCTCATTGGTTAAACGCATTGCTGAAACCAAGTAAGGTTGTCGACGTGACGTATGTCAATAGTGAGATTGACGTGACTACTTAGAATTCGCTCTGTGACTCAACTAGTGAGATTCACGGACAAGAACCACTATTCGTCTTTCTACACTATATTGCCGTAATAAATATATCATGCAAGGCATTCTTTACTGTCGACAGCATGGTTTACCATTACAGAATAACTGTGTTGTCTGAGTTGTGTTTCCTTGACCTGAGTCTTTTTGTCCTTTGTATTTGTCGATTGGCCTTCTTCTATTTAAGGCTGCTGATTACACCTTTGTGAAGGCTGCTGATTACACCTCTGTTAAGGCTGCTGATTACACCTTTGTGAAGGCTGCTGATTACACCCTTATTAAGGCTGCTGATTACACCCTTGTGAAGGCTGCTGATTACACCTTTATTAAGGCTGCTGATTACACCTTTGTGAAGGCTGTTGATTACACATTTGTTAAGGCTGCTGATTACACCTTTGTGAAGGCTGATGATTACACCTTTGTGAAGGCTGCTGATTACACCTTTGTTAAGACTGCTGATTACTCCTTTGCTAAGGCTGGTGATTACACCTTTGTTAAGGCTGCTGATTACACCTATGCTAAGGCTGCTGATTACACCTTTGCTAAGGCTTATGATTACACCTTTGTGAAGGCTGCTGATTACACCTTTGTGAAGGCTGCTGATTACACCTTTGTGAAGGCTGCTGATTACACCTTTGTTAAGGCTGCTGATTACACCCTTGCTAAGGCTGCTGATTACACCTTTGCTAAGGCTGATGATTACACCTTTGTTAAGGCTGCTGATTACACCTTTGTTAAGGCTGCTGATTACACCTTTGATAAGGCTGCTGATTACACCTTTGTTAAGGCTGATGATTATACCTTTGATAAGACTGCTGATTACACCTTTGTTAAGGTTGATGATTACACCTTTGTGAAGGCTGCTGATTACATCTTTGCTAAGGCTGCTGATTACACCTTTGTGAAGGCTGCTGATTACACATTTGTTAAGGCTGATGATTACACCTTTGTTAAGGCTGCTGATTACACCTATGCTAAGGCTGCTGATTACACATTTGTGAAGGCTGCTGATTACACCTTTGCTAAGGCTGCTGATTACATCTTTGCTAAGGCTGCTGATTACACCTTTGTGAAGGCTGCTGATTACACCTTTGTGAAGGCTGCTGATTACACCTTTGTGAAGGCTGCTGATTACACCTTTGATAAGGCTGCTGATTACACCTTTGCTAAGGCTGCTGATTACACCTTTGCTAAGGCTGATGATTACACCTTTGTTAAGGCTGCTGATTACACCTTTATTAAGGCTGCTGATTACACCTTTGATAAGGCTGCTGATTACACCTTTGTTAAGGCTGATGATTATACCTTTGATAAGACTGCTGATTACACCTTTGTTAAGGTTGATGATTACACCTTTGTGAAGGCTGCTGATTACATCTTTGCTAAGGCTGCTGATTACACCTTTGTGAAGGCTGCTGATTACACATTTGTTAAGGCTGATGATTACACCTTTGCTAAGGCTGCTGATTACACCTATGCTAAGGCTGCTGATTACACCTTTGTGAAGGCTGCTGATTACACCTTTGTTAAGGCTGCTGATTACATCTTTGCTAAGGCTGCTGATTACACCTTTGTGAAGGCTGCTGATTATACCTTTGTTAAGGCTGATGATTACACCTTTGTTAAGGCTGCTGATTACACCTATGCTAAGGCTGCTGATTACACCTTTGCTAAGGCTGATGAATACACCTTTGTGAAGGCTGCTGATTACACCTTTGTGAAGGCTGTTGATTACACCTTTGTTAAGACTGCTGATTACACCTTTGTTAAGGCTGCTGATTACACCTTTGCTAAGGCTGCTGATTACACCTTTGCTAAGGCTGATGATTACACCTTTGTTAAGGCTGTTGATTACACCTTTGTTAAGGCTGCTGATTACACCTTTGATAAGGCTGCTGATTACACCTTTGTTAAGGCTGATGATTACACCTTTGATAAGACTGCTGATTACACCTTTGTTAAGGTTGATGATTACACCTTTGTGAAGGCTGCTGATTACACCTTTGTTAAGGCTGCTGATCACACCTTTGTTAAGGCTGCTGATTACACCTTTGCTAAGGCTGCTGATCACACCTTTGCTAAGGCTGATGATTACATCTTTGTTAAGGCTGTTGATTACACCTTTGTTAAGGCTGCTGATTACACCTTTGCTAAGGCTGCTGATCACACCTTTGTTAAGGCTGATGATTACACCTGTGTTAAGGCTGCTGATTACACCTTTGTGAAGGCTGCTGATTACACCTTTGCTAAGGCTGCTGATCACACCTTTGTTAAGGCTGCTGATTACATATTTGCTAAGGCTGCTGATTACACCTTTGCTAAGGCTGCTGATTACACCTTTGTTAAGGCTGCTGATCACACCTTTGCTAAGGCTGCTGATCACACCTTTGTGAAGGCTGATGATTACACCTTTGTTAAGGCTGCTGATTACATATTTGCTAAGGCTGCTGATTACACCTTTGCTAAGGCTGCTGATCACACCTTTGTTAAGGCTGCTGATTACACCTTTGTTAAGGCTGCTGATTACACCTTTGTGAAGGCTGCTGATTACACCTTTGTGAAGGCTGCTGATTACACCTTTGTTAAGGCTGCTGATTACATATTTGCTAAGGCTGATGATTACACCTTTGTTAAGGCTGCTGATTACACCTTTGTTAAGGCTGCTGATTACACCTTTGCTAAGGCTGCTGATCACACCTTTGCTAAGGCTGCTGATCACACCTTTGTTAAGGCTGATGATTACACCTTTGTTAAGGCTGCTGATTACACCTTTGTGAAGGCTGCTGATTACACCTTTGTTAAGGCTGCTGATTACACCTTTGTTAAGGCTGCTGATTACACCTTTATTAAGGCTGCTGATTACACCTTTGTTAAGGCTGCTGATTACACCTTTGTTATCATCAAACTTTTCTAGTAACTTTATAAATAAGATAGAAGCACTACGGTGGAATACAAGTAGTTTCGTGTTAGTTTTGATATCACACGCATACATACAAATCTGAACCTCAATGAACACTCTGATGCATACTAGAGAGCTTATAATAAATTTGTTGTGAATATCAAATTATGACATTGAAATCAAAATCAAGTTTCATTGCTGAAATTATTCCCTGGACAATAATTATGTCGGATGTTTCATAAAATATTACAAGCAAAGAAAAAAAAAACGATTGAAGACACCAAAAGGTAATCAGAGGCAGTGAATCGAAAGACATACAATACCACTGCCAACAGAACAAGGATAACAAGAAAAACAATGTTCAACAAAACACTACAACACTACACAGAAAATTAAAGATGGGACAATTAGACACGCACTAAAATCCGGGTACCTGTGAAGTGCGAAACGAAATAGAAACGAAACGAAACCGAACGAAACGAAACGAAATCAAACAAAACGAAACGAAACGAAACCGATCGAAACGAAATGTAACGAAACGAAACGAAATGTAACGAAAAAAACCGAAACGAAATCATACAAAACGAAACGAAACCGATCGAAACGAAACGAAACGAAATGTAGCGGGGAAAAAAATGAAAAATTCAATATGGCATGAAGACCAAGAGGGTTTATAATATATTGATTATCCAAATTTAGAAGACTTAAAGGGTTCCCGGTGTTATACTATAATGATTATCCAAATTTATTATACCTCAGCATTTTTTTTCTACATGAAATTTTAAACAACTGATAGAATTACTACTTTCGCATACTTGATAATAATACTTAGATGACTGTTGTCGGGTCAATAGATTCCGAACTGATGCCGTCTGAAAAACTCGCGGACTTTTTGTATAAAACCTAGAACTCTTTAAGTCTTCTAAATTTTGATAATCAATATACAAAGATGTATTATAAACCCTCTTAGTCTTCATGCCATATTGAATTTTTCATTTATTTTCGTTACATTTCGTTTCGTTTTGTTTGATTTCGTTTCGTTTTTTTCATTAATTTCGTTTCGTTTCGTTCGGTTTCGTTTCGTTTCTATTTCGTTTCGCACTTTACAGGTACCCCTAAAATCCGGAGATAAGGAGTTCCTGATCAACTAGTGAACCCGTCGTGTTACTATTAAACGACACGAACATCATCATATACACAAAATGTATCCCCGTGTGACAATAAGTCGGTCAGTCATTGGATAATGTTTGATTATTTTTTTCATGTTTGAAAAGTAAACATTTTTTTCTTTTTAATTATGTTCCTCATCTATTCTTGCTCACATGTGTAAAGTTCCATGGAAAAAAGATCGATAATAATAACACACTGACCCATATTTGTTTACTACTCTTTTTCCAAATGGCGTCCTATTACGTCACATAAGGACGGTCAAAGGTCAATAAAGCTCATGATTTTGTCATAGGCCAACCAAATTTAAAAAGTAAACCAGATTAAGAGAGCATAGTACTTTATCCTTTTCTGTGCAATTGTTTTGTTTGAAAAATTTCAGAAGTTTTTTTTTCTAAATAGTTTGAAATTGCAGTATTAAAAATTAATTATTTGATGCAAACATTGAACTTGCTTACCCATAAAATAAAATATTTAATCCAGTGAATTTTGTGTTTTTATTTTTGTCAATGCAATGCATTAGACTGACTACATACTGCCATATTTTTGTAAGACAATTGATGTCTGATTTCTGTTTATTTCAATCACATTTATTATCACAGAGTGGTAACAATACAGTTTTGTTGTAATAATTAGTAATAATGACAGGTTTTCTCCCTCCAGATAATTTCATTTTTCTGTTTGGTTTAATCTAATTCTTTGTTCAATTTATGTTATAAATTTTGATTATTGCTGTTAAATTATTTCTTTTTCTATCTTCTCTGTGAATATCATTTCATTACCCCAAAAATTAAGGAGTATCGTGACGTGACATCATGCAATAAAGTCGGTCACTTGTTTTGATTTACAATTCTCGCGCAGCACGAGACCAATGACGCCATTCTGTATATTCATAGCGTACATAAACACCGAGGGAATTCTTTTCAACGTCAAAATTACAAGATGAGATTAAAACAGAGAAGTTTGAATTGAATAAATTCCATGCAAGTAAAAAAGATCCTTTTTACTAATGTCTTTTTTCCTGATCATTATGCTTGTTAAATATGTTTCCATCGATGGTATTCCCCAAGCATTTTTATCTTTCCGGTGTGTTGACATAATCGTCATCACAGTTCATGACCGTTTCTGGAATGTAGGCCAAGCAAATTGTATTTTAAAATACTTTGAAAATATGATGATTTGATCATTCAGATTCCACCATTTTCTAGAAAATGACCGATTTTACCGGGAAAATACATACAAGTGCCCTCCATTAGTCACAAAATGGCAGATTATTTTGCATTTCCACTGCTGCTTTAATAACAAATATACCCCTTACTTCTTGGGGTAATGAAATGAAATTCACAGAGAAGATAGAAAAAGAATTAATTTACAGCAATAATCAAAATTTATAGCATAATTTGAACAGAGGATTAAATTAAACCAGATAGAAAAATGAGATTATCTGGGTAAAAAAAACCTGTCATTATTACAAATAGCATCAACAAAACTGTATTGTTACCACTCTGTGATAATAAATGTGATTAAAATAAATTGAAATCAGTCATTAATTGTTTTACAAAAATATGGCAGAATGTAGTCAGTCTAATAGATTGTATCGACAAAAGTAAAAACACCAAATTCACTGGATTAAATACTTTATTATATGGGTAAGTAAGTTTAATATTTGCATCAAATAATTAATTTTTAATAATTCAATTTTAAACTATTTAAAAAAAAATCCTTTGAAATTTTTCAGACTTAAACAATTACACTGAAAAAGCTAAAATACTGTACTTTCTTAATCTGGTTTACTTTTTAAGTTTGGTTGGCCTATGACAAAATCATGTGCTTTATTGACCTTTGACCGGCTTTATGTGACGTAATAGGACGCCATTTGGAAAAAGGGTAGTAAACAAATATGGGTGAGTGTGTTATTATTATCGATATTTTTTCCATGGAACTTTACACATGTGAGCAAGAATAGATGAGGAACATAATTAAAAAGAAAAAAATGTTTACTTTTCAAACATGAAAAAAATAATCAAACATTATCCAATGACTGACCGACTTACTGTCAGACGAGGATATATTTGTTATTAAAACAGCAGTGAAAATGCAAAATAATCTGCCATTTTGTGACTAATGGAGAGCACTTGTATGTATTTTCTCTGTAAAATCAGCTATTTTCTGGAATCTGAATGACCAATAATCATGTTTTCTAAGTATTTTAAAATACAATTTGCTTGGCCTACATTCCAGAAAAGGTAATGAACTGTGATGACGATTACATCAACAAACCAGAAAGGTACAAATGCTTGGGAAATACCATCGATGGAAACATATTTAACAAGCAGAATGATCAGGAAAAAAAGACATTAGTAAAAAGGATCTTTTTTATTTGCATGGAATTTATTCAATTCAAACTTCTCTGTTTTAATCTCATCTTGTAATTTTGACGTTGAAAAGAATTCCCTCTGTGTTTATGTACGCTATGAATATACAGAATGACGTCATTGGATGTTATCACCAAGATTCAGATTACAACATACATTAAAATTAGAACACCGCATCAACCTGCTGTCGGCCGACGTTCAGAGATGGACAAACTTACCTTTCTGATGGAGAAATACGCTAAATATCAAAACGGCGAAAGAAATCGTCATCAATACATAAAAGCTATAGGCTTCAAATATTCGGCCAGAACCGATGTCTAACTTTACTCCCGAGGGAGTCGGATAGTGTTTTACGCAGCTTTATCCTTTTTATCATTCCTGTACTTTTATTATATATTAAAACTATACCCTGCACAAAATCCTACTTCACCTCCCCGTGGTGTACAGGGGTAACAGAAATTACTTATAAATTAACTAATTTCTGGCGAACGGAAGAGGTAATCCTGTAATTTACCTGTATTAATCTTGGTATTTAATTCGCGCTTATGTAAAGATTTTGTTCGCGCTTTCGTAGGATTTTTTCGCGCTTATGTAAGGTCAATTCGCGCTAATGTAATGCACCGGTTTTGACGACTGGTTCAACAAACGCGGAATTATAACCAAATCTCTCGAGAAATTTAACTAAATGGTAAATGTTTTAATTTCAAATCCAGATCATACTGGACATATGGCCGTCACCAGTTTGATTAGAAGATGATTGGTCTGAAGCATTTAAATTAAATATATTTGATAATTCCATTATAGATAAATGACTTTCTGTATCGTAATTTAAATCGTGAAAAAGGTAAGCGAGGTACCATTTCACCGGTTAATGGGGCCAACCCCCTCCCTGTTGATAATCACCGGTTAATGGGGCCAACCCCCTCCCTGTTGATAATCACCGGTTAATGGGGCCAACCCCCTCCGTGTTGATAATCACCGGTTAATGGGGCCAACCCCCTCCGTGTTGATAATCACCGGTTAATGGGGCCAACCCCCTCCCTGTTGATAATCACCGGTTAATGGGGCCAACCCCCTCCCTGTTGATAATCACCGGTTAATGGGGCCAACCCCCTCCCTGTTGATAATCACCGGTTAATGGGGCCAACCCCCTCCCTGTTGATAATCACCGGTTAATGGGGCCAACCCCCTCCGTGTTGATAATCACCGGTTAATGGGGCCAACCCCCTCCGTGTTGATAATCACCGGTTAATGGGGCCAACCCCCTCCCTGTTGATAATCACCGGTTAGTGGGGCCAACCCCCTCCGTGTTGATAATCACCGGTTAATGGGGCCAACCCCCTCCGTGTTGATAATCAGCGGTTAATGGGGCCAGCCCCCTCCCTGTTGATAATCACCGGTTAATGGGGCCAACCCCCTCCGTGTTGATAATCACCGGTTAATGGGGCCAACCCCCTCCCTGTTGATAATCACCGGTTAATGGGGCCAACCCCCTCCCTGTTGATAATCACCGGTTAATGGGGCCAACCCCCTCCGTGTTGATAATCACCGGTTAATGGGGCCAACCCCCTCCGTGTTGATAATCACCGGTTAATGGGGCCAACCCCCTCCGTGTTGATAATCACCGGTTATTGGGGCCAACCCCCTTCGTGTTGATAATCACCGGTTAATGGTGCCAACCCCCTCCCTGTTGATAATCACCGGTTAATGGGGCCAACCCCCTCCGTGTTGATAATCACCGGTTAATGGGGCCAACCCCCTCCGTGTTGATAATCACCGGTTAATGGGGCCAACCCCCTCCCTGTTGATAATCACCGGTTAATGGGGCCAACCCCCTCCGTGTTGATAATCACCGGTTAATGGGGCCAACCCCCTCCGTGTTGATAATCACCGGTTAATGGGGCCAACCCCCTCCGTGTTGATAATCACCGGTTAATGGGGCCAACCCCCTCCCTGTTGATAATCACCGGTTAATGGGGCCAACCCCCTCCCTGTTGATAATCACCGGTTAATGGGGCCAACCCCCTCCGTGTTGATAATCACCGGTTAATGGGGCCAACCCCCTCCCTGTTGATAATCACCGGTTAATGGGGCCAACCCCCTCCCTGTTGATAATCACCGGTTAATGGGGCCAACCCCCTCCGTGTTGATAATCACCGGTTAATGGGGCCAACCCCCTCCCTGTTGATAATCACCGGTTAATGGGACCAACCCCCTCCCTGTTGATAATCACCGGTTAATGGGACCAACCCCCTCCCTGTTGATAATCACCGGTTAATGGGGCCAACCCCCTCCCTGTTGATAATCACCGGTTAATGGGGCCAACCCCCTCCGTGTTGATAATCACCGGTTAATGGGGCCAACCCCCTCCGTGTTGATAATCACCGGTTAATGGGGCCAACCCCCTCCCTGTTGATAATCACCGGTTAATGGGGCCAACCCCCTCCGTGTTGATAATCACCGGTTAATGGGGCCAACCCCCTCCCTGTTGATAATCACCGGTTAATGGGGCCATCCTCCTCCGTGTTGATAATCACCGGTTAATGGGGCCAACCCCCCCCCGTGTTGATAATCACCGGTTAATGGGACCAACCCCCTCCCTGTTGATAATCACCGGTTAATGGGGCCAACCCCCTCCCTGTTGATAATCACCGGTTAATGGGGCCAACCCCCTCTCTGTTGATAATTGGATCTACAACAGCAATACAGATATAAACAAACAGTAAATAAACCTGCACATATTCGCTTTCACTCAAAAAGATTGCACACTATCATAAAAATGAATGACAACATAAATATGGGCTATACAATAGTAATGTAAGTTAATACTTGTAGCTAATTGACTACTAGCAAAGGAGGTAGAATCTAGTGGTTTAAGACCAATACTCGTAGGATTAAAAAAAACTAATAACTAATGTTTTTGATCATATACATATGATATATATTATTATGTAAAATTATACTTCACCACTGCTATATAAATATGCAGGTTTGGATCTCACTGTTCACGTTCACTTGCAATGTTTCTAATCTGAAGAAACCCAGCATTCAGTTGTGCCTATTTTCGAGATCATATTACTGAATTGTCCATATCGTGTCGTGACATCTGCTCGGTGATGCAATAAAGTCGGTCACTTGTTTTGATTTACAATTCTCGCGCAGCATAGAATTGCTCATTATAATGAGCATGGAATGATTCTGCGGCATTTGTCGTGCGTTTCGAATCTAACGATGGCAACTGTGCCCAAAGATTTGGAGGAAACTTCGAGTTGGATGCGACATAGTTTTTGAGAATATAATCTGCAAACAAACTGCAACGTGGGTCAGCTGGCATGTCACTCATTAAATCTTCTACGAAGCAATCCTCTTTTGGTACATCTCCATGATATATCCTCCGATTTTAGCACGAAGTCAATTCTGTAAGTAAATCCTTCGTAAAGTAAAGCTTTCATTCCTTTATTTGTCTCACTTACGACTAGATCCATTTTGATCAAATAAAGTAGACAAACGGATTTTTATTTTTAACATTCGTGAACTCAATTCATGTTACTCACCAGCTGTAAATCATTTCCCAAAGGAATTCGGAATAATTTTATACTCAATGTGTAAAAATGTCTTTCAAAATACATTGGGAATAAATAACTACAAATTCATATAATATTTTTATTATTTTTATATAATTTGACATTAAAAATACAGGTACATTTTTCGCGCTTTTGTAATGCACTTTCTTCGCGCTTTTGTAAGGTCCGTTAATCCCTAAATTCCCGCTTTTGTAATGCGCCCGTCAAAACAACAACAAAGGACATAAAAGGTCAAACAAAACTTAAAAGTATGTTTGTATATCGTAGATCTATATATATATATATATATATCTTTGGTAACTCATCAATTAATAGGTTTACATTTAATAAATGATCTGGTCCTGTTATCAAAATTATGTTATAATTTAATCTGTAATTTCGCTTGAATAGTATCTCCTTCCTATATTATCACTATTGAATTTAATAGTCGAACACAGAATATTGTCCTTTCTGGCTATGAAAAAAGTTTGAATAGTGATGGTTAACAATTCCACCAATATCAACAAAACGAACAATCACCTTTCACCTCAACTTATTCAACATAAAAAGACTCCCACGATGACGTTGGAAATCTAGGTCATGGCTTGCTGAACAATTTGATTAAATCTCTTAAAAGTTCTTGATGATTTTGATGCTTTACTTTTGTTCAGATAAGACACCCACGATGTATTATATAAGAGAACTACTACCCTTATATAATAAGTCACGCTAACAGATTGCATCATTTTGATGCTTTACTTTTGTTCAGATAAGACACCCACGATGTATTATATAAGAGAACTACTACCCTTATATAATAAGTCACGCTAACAGATTGCATCATTTTTATATTCTGTAGAATGACAGAAATTGGTATCAAATTATTATCTGAAATGCATTAAGCCAATTAAATTTATAAATGATTAATTTCTCATGTCATCCTGATAAAACGCTGAACATCAGATAGTCTTTCCGAAATGACAACAGAATCACCTAATAAAAGTCTCTCCCGATTCCCTGAAAATCTTAGCTGTATAAATGATCAAAAACGAGCTACTGAAAAAGTCAGTTAACTTGTTATAGTACTTGATTGTTTCATTTCTGTTTTACATCAAGTGGACAATATATACCCATCATATACCTAGTGCGTTGGTACAAGACTTTGTAGCAGGTTTAGCCTGTTTAGTGAACCAAAATTTCTCACTACGAGTCGCGACAGCGACGAGTAGTGATGCAGTTAATTCACACAACATGCAAGACCTGATACAAAGTCTTGTATCGACACACTGTATGTATTAAGTTTATCTAACATTTCAATAAAACAAATTTTAAACAAATAATTAAAATTTAGAATTTTATTACAATATTGTGAGAGAGACTACATTTTGTGCATGACGACACGTTATTCCTTGTCGTTCATTTAAAATGACACGTTCACGGTTCCACAACTCTCAGTATTATTAAAGGCTACGATACATTTTTTAATCAAATTTTTAATACTGTTTTCAGTTCAAGTCAATGAACAAATATTATTTTTAATACAATGATGGTGTAAATAAACGTTAGAGAATACCAAAGGGGCAATCAAAAAGGGGGAATTCCAGAGAAACTTGCAACATAAGACGAAGAAAAAACAACACAATATGTGTTGGACACTACAAACACAAATAACGTAAAATGACATGCGTCCCCTACAAACAACCGGAGGTAGACAAACCGAACATGGTATTTATGTGGAAATCGTAAATGACACCACAACACGGAACTCAGAACGTAAAGACACATAATAGGACAACACAAATAAATAAACAGATGAGCAACACGCACCCCAAACCGGCGGTGAACTCACGTGCTCGCGAAGGGTAAGCAGTTTCTGCTTTTTATAGGACACCCACCGTGTTACTCCTATATACAGTCACCGTTTTCTTTAAGCATATTAGAGAATATAATTAATTGAATATGACAAGAAAACATTAATTTGTCGATTGAACAGTCTCTGTTTGCTTACGTGACTTACATTCGGACATCTTTTACCCGCATTCCAATACCATGACGCCACGAAAAAGTAGTCCGGCACAGAACATTTCATGCAAGGTCGCGCCATTCTTTTATCATCTCAGTATGGTGATGCGACACTATGTTGTATGAGACACCTTGTATTAGATAGGCTTCTTTCTTTAAATTCAAACGAAAACTTACATAATGTTAGATAAATCTCGTCTTAATACATAAAGTGAGCAAACGCTAAAATATTTAGGGAAATAGGTTGCTTTGGCATGGGTCCTTGAATATCACGATTACCACTTGCACATGTTAAAAGGGTTGAAAGGTTTGCCTTGTAATGGGTCACAAACGATTCCTCCTAACACACTGTTTCCCACAAGGAGCTGCTGCCAATCATCTTTTACATACAAAGATCGAAATAACTATATCCTATTTTGATATAAGGGAGTAGTGAATACAATGAATATTTGACAGTAACAATGATAATTCTGATATTCATGACAGTAACATTTTTACAAACAATACATTTTGTTGGTGAAAATGCCCTTAGATGGATTTATGGATGGGAATTTAGATTGCCTAAGATACAAGAGACTATAAATACCAAATGAGTTGGGGAATATTATTTAACAACGCACCACCATTTATTCGAAATCACAGGGTTCTCTCTGTTGGAAGCGTGGTATTCTACATCATTACAAACAATGGTAAATATAGTAATGAGCAGCATAGAAGGAACAAGGGTTCTATTCCTACTTTGTGATCATAAACTTCAAACATTGTGTTACTTCATCAACAAAAGTTAGTTCAGGAAATAGCTTAAATCTATATTCCATGCTAATATGATGATTTTACCCTTCCCAATACGACAGAGATATAGTCAAAAGTTTAAATGAGGACGCATTTTACAACACATCTGTGATGTGATGATGAGCGTGTTTGTCTGTAGTAACGGAGGTCAAGTTCAACCCAAAGACGGATAATGCAAAATGCCTTGTGCAGCATAATGTCTTATCTATCTGAAAGCCAGATTAATGCTTATATACTGTTGGCTTTGAAATTCCTTATAATTGCAGCAGAATCCAGAATATGATACTTACTAAAATACAAGTACGTTATATAAATTTGAGGCAAAACAAGAATTGCTCTATAAAAACACGAATATAGTGATTATATAAATAATGCAATGTGTTGTATTGATCGAATTTCTGAGACTGTTTTCATTTGGAACCCTAGTAAGAACTGTAGTTAGTAGAGTTCCAAATAAACATCGGTAGTTGATCAACCCGGGTGACGTGATTTGACCTTTAACTCCAAAACTCTGCTAACCCTGCCACGGTCCATGGTTTGTAGAGTTTCAATATAGCGGAAGGTGGGAAGTCGGAGGAGTTGTAAGTTTGCAAAATTATGGTTTTCATGCACAAAAGAAGAAATAAGAAATGAAAGGACGTATTTAAGGCAAAAACAGGATTTTGTTTATGTGCTGAATTCGTTTCTTTGTATTCTTGTAAGTTTTAAAGTATATGTAGTCGATTGTACCGTCCGAGTGAGTGGGGTATGCTTTTCATCCATAGTACATACACAGGCGCTAGACGAACTATTTTTTTCATCCCTAGTATACTCCAACACCCTGTCCCGAACACCAAGTATAGTAGGTATAAACATAATCTCGCCTAGCGCCTGTGAGTACATTTTCAAACATTTTTTCCCGGACGCATACTGCGTTAGCAGAGACACCTAATTATAAGTTATATCTTTGGCCCTGACGTCAAAAAATAAGTTTAACTTGAAGGGGGGAAGCTATGTAATATATTTTTATTCTGAAATTTGAAGATAAAAATATTATAGCAAAGCGTTAATGAAAAAAATAAAATCTGATCCAATATTGAACATGTAAATGGTCGGTCCCTTTTTGTTCATTCTGGAATCAACCGTTTAATAGAAAAATTAGAAAAAAGAAGAAGTAGTAAGGATTCTTAATCTTGAAGAAATAAAAAGAAACAATATCAAAATTGTTCAGACTCTTCATTTTGTTTTGCAGATATCATAATGTAAATTAAAGGAAAATAAAATTACAAGAATTAAATCGTGTAATATGACCACTAACAAATCTACAAAGAAATAAATCGTGTAATTCTTGGGTATTTTCTTTTACAATACGATAAGTTTATCTAGCCAAATCAGGGCCCCAGGAAGGCATATACAATTAACAAATATGATTAGTAAACATTACAACAATACACAAACTACATGTATTACAGTATGTAACCTAATATGAGAAATCAGTGCAGGCACACACGTGACAGAGAGATGACTACTGAAAATAAGTAAATACCCTCCATACAAAGCACCAGAAGTCTGGGCAATTAAAAGGAGAAAAAAAGAGAAACCACTACTTGTGCTCATCGCCAATCTGCAAGAGGCACCGAGGGTAGGTGCTAAAAGGGAAGAATTCCGCTTGTGCCTGATTCAGACAGGCCATAATCACAAAAAGGGGGAGGGCGGGGTGAGAAGAAACAAGTGGGGATATGGAAGGAGACATGACTCAATTTTTATATTAATGGAGACTGGTAAAACATGACATAAAACTTGGTACACATGCAATGACACACAAATGTGATGCATTCTCCTGTGAATCATTATGCCACAATACCACATCATAGCCAGAAATGATGGGTACTTTGCTCATTTGCATATCTAAGATGGCGACGCCGGGACGTCTGCAATTTTCACATGATCTATATAGACGATATCATTCATAATTGCATGTGTGTCATTTTCTGAACTTGAAAATGATACATTGAATCAAGCTGAATTAAATGAAATAAAAATTAATGAAAACAATTAAATATTCGCGGTTCCTGGACTAAATGAAAATCCGAGGCGACGAACCCTTTTTTGGCCTTAAGAGTCTATGTAAAAATGTCTGAAATACATGAAACTGGTGGCGTGCGACACAAAATTTAACAATGAATGACATTTGGCGACATATTTTCTGAAATTAATTTAGATTCCTCAATAATATATGTAATTATATTAACTAACCTTATATTTCTAGCTTCTAAACTCGGGGTTCCCACATTTAATATAATATGATCATTTTTGCATGATCGCGATATCAAAGACATGTCTAAAATTGTTAGAAAACAAAAATATTTGAATTTTAACAGAAGAAAAACTTTTAATTTTCGAATCATTGACGGACACATTGAATTTCCGTACTATAGGCTATTTTTTGACAAATCTAATAAACGATCCATCAAGCTTGAAACTGCAGTCACGTGATCAAAATCGAATTTAAATATGATGAATATTTATGAGGAAAGAACCCTCAATTTCTGGATATGTGTTAACAGTTCAAAATGTCCATTTTTTATTTTAGAGTTAAATGCACACTGCAAACTAGAAGTGGAGAACTTAAAGAATTCTTTATAAATGAAGAAGCGGCAGAAATGTTGAAAAGTGACAACTGTGGTATGTTTTAGTGTTAGTGTATAAATAAGATTTATATTCCCAAGCATGCATTTCATAAATAGTGAATCATATATGCAAAGTTGTAGTTAAAGCCTTTTTTCATACACATGCATACATGTACTTGTAGCTTACTAATAACAAAATCACCATTTAAACATGTTCATTGGTTTACTGTGTTTATAAGGAGCAAAGTTGAAACAATTAAAAAGGCA
The DNA here is from genome assembly GCA_963680875.1 of Bathymodiolus brooksi. Classification (NCBI taxonomy): domain Eukaryota; kingdom Metazoa; phylum Mollusca; class Bivalvia; order Mytilida; family Modiolidae; genus Bathymodiolus; species Bathymodiolus brooksi. The sequence continues at coordinate 1,877,554 of OY804576.1, forward strand.
TAAATACAGTCATGACTGTGTAATAATTGCATGTCATGTATATGTGAACAGTTTGCTTCATAAGATGAATTTTGCTTATGTTATTTATAAGAGTATATTTCATGTGTACAGTTTATGGACATATATATGTTATAGTTGTAGTACTGTATATCTAGTACAACAGCCTGATGTACGGTACAGTTCGAGTCGGCCAATGGCCGACGAGAACACAGTACCGTACATCAGGCTGTTGCACTGGATATACAGTAGTACAACGGGCTTGTATTCTGATTGGTCAGTTTGCTGCTGTCAAAATCTTTGATGGACATGTCAAAATTTCGCGGTGTTAAGGTCACGTGATCAAAACGATAATCGCGGGAAAGCAGTGGTCTGGCCATGGGCGTCCAAAATGAGCGGTTGGGATATACCCGACTTTTTGTTTGCGGCAGAAGAAATAGACGATTTAACATTATCACAGGCATGTGAAACAATAGAAAATGAGAATTACGCGGTGTAAAACGTATAAAGGAGGAATGGCCCAAAGAGAGATAAATAATAAGACAATTCGCCATTATTGTCAACCTGGTAAGTTGATTTATTATATATTTAACTTCCAGAGAGGGAGCCCGGAGGGATACTCACAAACATTTCCTGTACCCAGGCTCGTGGTATTTTTTTGGGGTCCAAATTTTCGGATTTACTGTTTCTTGGGTGTACAAAATTTTGGTGTTTTTTTTTTTTTGGGTACTCGAAATATTGGTACTTTTATGGGGTAACTTTGATAAAAATGCATATTTTGACATATTTTTTGCTTATTTAAAACCAAAATTTGGCACCAGAAATTTTATGCGGAGTTATTTTTTGGGGGTTCATTTTTTCAACAGGCATTTTTTTGGGTGCGTTTGATAATTTTGTTATTTTTTGGGGGTGAAATTTATTTTTTGTGACGAGCCTAGGTACAGAAAATTTTGGTGAGTATACCCCTAGGATTTAAAGGGAAACTTCACAAAAAAAAATATTTTTTTATATGTTTTTCCTGATGTATAAATATGGATGTTTATATGTATATTAGCGTTTTATTATGTTGGATAAGGGAATGAAATCGATTTTAAAATTCTGTCAACGATACATGGAAGTCGCCATTTTGATAGCATCTCAATACCAAGTATCACGTGACGTCTAAATACCACCACGCCCCAAAACAAGCGTGACAAGCCAGGGTCCTCATTCAGTGTCGATATGGCTTGTCAGGCGTACGGTTGTTTAACTTGATGGTAATTATTTTTATTTTTCTTATTATTCTAAATATATGAATTTATTACACAATCACTTTTTGCAGATTTACGGGGGATTAAAACAGAATCTAGCAATCAATACACAAGTTACGCGTTGTCAAAATTATCCATTATATTTTTCAGCACATTAGCAGTAAAACAAAATGAACATAATTGTAAAAGGGATCCGATATATAGCGAATATAGGTGACTGTTATAAAACACTCTTTCCGTTGTAAATATAAAGGAAATGAAACATTTTGTTCATTTAAAATAGTTGTTTGTCAAAAAAGTACGTAGCTGTTCACTTCAGTATTTAATTTTCCAACGGTTATTAGATTTAAATTACAGTCCTCTGAGCGCTTTAAATGAAGCGAATTTAACATCAGCGACCCAGACTTTAAATTTCAATCCCACAATGCATTTTTGGCTTAAAACGTCACAAGCTAGTTGAAAAATTAGAAATTAAAATTACAAATTTGCGATTTGCTTCGTTATTTGTGGAAATATGTCGATACAACTTTGTGAATATGTATTTTATATCACGAGGAACATATTTAGCTAACATGTAAAAAATCGCGAAGTTTCCCTTTAACTGTCGTATAAAAAAAATCCGGTAAATGCACAATGTGAGAACAATGTTGACACGTTTTACTTTTGTCAGCCCGAGCTGAAATAACAATAATGTTTTTTTGTGTGTGTGTGTGTTTTTTTTTTGTATCTTTCAGTAAACAATTAGTGTAAATTCAGATATTAATGTGATATCTTGATTAAAGCGAATAATTTTTCACTTGGATTTTTTTTCTTTTCTTGGTGGGCTTTCTGATGGTTTGGTGTATGTTTAATGTTACTTCGAGACGTTTAAATGTGCGAAATTTTCACTGTGTACTTTTTTGTTGGTATCTTGTTATTTTAGAAATAATTAGGAAGTTGTTGTACATTTTGACCGTGCTACAACATCTCAGTCTGGAAGTTGTAGTACAGTTAAGCCCCGCCTCTGTGTGGGTATCAGGAGTTATTGTACACCTAACATCAAAGGGAATTCACACACACCATAATACAAGGTCACCTAGGATTTTTTTTGCTGTCTTAATTTATGAAAAAAATCAAAATATATACTTAGAAGTCATTTCTGGGCAGATTTTGATATGATTTTATCAAAATGACCATTCTTGTCTTTGTCTAGTTATAAAACGATATGTGACATAATGCTGTATCATGGGATTATATTACTTTTTTTGTCCTGCCATTCAGAGCTCACTACATGGTGTGGACTACCACCTATTGAAGACCAATGGGGTGACCTTTGGATGTTTGTTTTAGACTAGCTGTTTAATGTGATTTTTGCTGTCTTTGGGACTTTACTCCATATCACCTTTTACTCACATACAGTGAATAAAATTCATAAGAATTTCAGGTACTTTAACATGTTTAAGTTCACTAGTATACACAAGGTTTGTCTCAATTTCGAAGACATGATTATAGAATTTTTATATGTGAATATTCAAAAATGTCAATAAAATTTATGGACAAAAGGAAAACCTAAGATTTTTTTTGGCTGATCAGGTAGTCACACATCATATATAAGTAAACTATCAGGTTGTTGTATTGCTGCCGTGCAAATAAAAACAAAAATCTCATAATTTTTCGCTTGGTTATTACAACCAAATGCTGCACAATAAACCATGTTGGAATATATTTCATCAGAACACGTGTTTATATCGTAAACAAAACACCGTTATTGAAAGGTAAATTAGCTGTCAATCAATCTGTCAATCATTTCCTTCTCAAAATCTATCAAAAGAACAAATGACTCACACAACATCAGCCTCGGTTTGGATTGAAAAAATATGCATAAATTACAGGTAGCTCACTAGACAGTTATTATGGGCGTAAACTAGTAGTTATATATTCTAAATATGGGAATAGAGACGTTTTTTTTTATTCTTGATACCCACTAAGAGGTTTAGTTGCAAAAAAACAGATATTATAAAATCATGTCACTAGTCCTCATAGATTACCTCATAATTATGAGATATTATTTCATAATTTTGACCTATTTTCTCATGATTATGAGATAGTAATCTCATAATTATAAGATAATATTTCATAATTATGAAATACATCTCATAATTATGAGATAATATTTCATAATTATGAAATATTATTTCATAATTGTGTGATATCTCATAATTATGAACTAATTTTCTTTATTTGCATGGCAACAATATGCTTCTGTAGTTATATATTATATGTAATCATTAAATTTTATATTTTCCAGATCCTGAAATAAGAAAAATGATAATAGAAGCTGCGTTGCAGCTGCAAGATGGTACTGAACAAGATACACTACAAGACATGGGTAGTAACATGGCTAGTGCATACAGTACTGAACAAGATACACTACAAGACATGGGTAGTAACATGGCTAGTGCATACAGTACTGAACAAGATACACTACAAGACATGGGTAGTAACATGGCTAGTGCATACAGTACTGAACAAGATACACTACAAGACATGGGTAGTAACATGGCTAGTGCATACAGTACTGAACAAGATATACTACAGGAAATGGGTAGTAACATGGCTAGTGCATACAGTACTGAACAAGATACACTACAAGACATGGGTAGTAACATGGCTAGTGCATAGAGTACTGAACAAGATATACCACAAGACATGGGTAGTAACATGGCTAGTGCATACAGTACTGGACAAGATATATTACAGGACATGGCTAGTGCATACAGTACTGAACAAGATACACTACAAGACATGGGTAGTAACATGGCTAGTGCATACAGTACTGAACAAGATACACTACAAGACATGGGTAGTAACATGGCTAGGGCACAGAGTACTGAACAAGATATACTACAGGAAATGGGTAGTAACATGGCTAGTGCATACAGTACTGAACAAGATACACTACAAGACATGGGTAGTAACATGGCTAGTGCATACAGTACTGAACAAGATATACTACAGGAAATGGGTAGTAACATGGCTAGTGCATACAGTACTGAACAAGATACACTACAAGACATGGGTAGTAACATGGCTAGTGCATACAGTACTGAACAAGATACACTACAAGACATGGGTAGTAACATGGCTAGTGCATACAGTACTGAACAAGATATACTACAGGACATGGGTAGTAACATGGCTAGTGCATACAGTACTGAACAAGATACACTACAAGACATGGGTAGTAACATGGCTAGTGCATACAGTACTGAACAAGATACACTACAAGACATGGGTAGTAACATGGCTAGTGCATACAGTACTGAACAAGATACACTACAAGACATGGGTAGTAACACGGCTAGTGCATACAGTACTGAACAAGATACACTACAAGACATGGGTAGTAACATGGCTAGTGCATACAGTACTGAACAAGATACACTACAAGACATGGGTAGTAACATGGCTAGTGCATACAGTACTGAACAAGATACACTACAAGACATGGGTAGTAACATGGCTAGTGCATACAGTACTGAACAAGATACACTACAAGACATGGGTAGTAACATGGCTAGTGCATACAGTACTGAACAAGATATACGACAGGAAATGGGTAGTACTGTTACATGTAGTACACAAGAAGATGATTTGCCACCTCTTGTATATAAGGGAACTAGGAACAGTTGTATAAACGTAAATTTATATATTAATTCTCTACAGAATAAGATGTTTTCAAATTGTAAGGAATTTGATATTTTAAGTTCTGATGAAAACAGAACATCTGAAGAAAGTACTGAATGTTTGTCATCATTAAATTCTGACACTGGAAGCTTTCTCAGCGAGAATAATTCATTGGTTCTCATGGATAAATTTCAGGTGTCTAATGATATCTTTTTGGATAATAGTGATTTTCATAGTAATATATGTGAATCTTTAGAAAGTTGTTATCAGGAAAAATCTAAGAAAAAGAAAAAAAAGAAAAAAAAAAAGAATTGATACAATGATGATTAATTTGACATACTTTATTTGATCTAGATAACAAGATGGAAGGAAGATGAAGAGAAGATGTTGATTAATTTAAGATTTGCAGCAGATAAACAATTTTCATCAATAAAAAATCATGAAACATTATGGAATAAAATGACTGAGGAATCAAAATCGAAAATGGCATGTGATGTCAGCAAAACACAGGTAATTGACAAATGGAAAAACCTAAAAGGCAAATATACAGATGTGAAAGATGCAAATAACAAAGCAGGAAATGACAAAGTAGAATGGAAGTATATAAGTGTCTTTGATGACTTCTATGGTATGAAGGCCTATACCTCTGCCTCATTCACATATGACAGTGGAGTCAGATAGTGGAAAAACTGTCCAAGTCAAGGAGAAAAAAAGAGAGTTTAAAAAGAAAAAAAGAAATCGGATTCATCTAAACAAAGATTATCAGACACTGTTACTGAAATGAACCAGAATTTGCTTGATGAACTTAAAAGGGAACACAATGAAAAAATGGACAGGATTGACAAACTTATAAACATTCTAAAAAAAGACTAATCATTTGAGAACATATCTGGTGACAATGATGTATGCAGCAAGCAAATAATGTTAATTTGTTTTTGATAGCAAATTAAGATATTTCAGTGTAAAAGACAATGCACTGCAGATTTAGGTCTAAAAGACAATGCACTGCAGATTTAGGTCTATCTTGTCTTGACTTGTATTTACAAGCGGAAAACAATGCTTTCAACAAAACTAATTAAGTACATAAATACATGTTGGAAAAACAAAATTAAGTGAGCACAGCCTGTAGCAGTGAAAAGAGTGGACTTTATCTCCAGTAAAAGTTTATGAAATCGACACATGTAATATTTTCATGGCTAAATTTATACAATTTAAAGTTTATTAGAGAAATATTTTTAATTTATGAAACAAATTAAAGTAGGTTATCTCAGAATAAAGATTATTTCATATGCATTTTCAGTATTGTGTAAGTTTTTGGAGTTAACGCTCTTTAACTTGGCAACATACATTTTTTTTAAAGTGATATTTTTTGTTCACAATATTTTGTTCGATGTTTCTATGATCTCAAGAGAGAAATTTTATTGTTTGACACAGTCATATATTTTTCTTAATCTGTAATATTTTGATTTTATGTCATATGATAGTGTTTTTGTTTTTGCCATACTTTGTTCACAGTGTTATGTGGGAAAATTTTTATGTCCCATTATTTAGCTACTTTTGTTTCAACAGTCATATATACTTTATATAATTCGTAATATTTTGATATTGTTCTTCATGAACGTTTTTCATTGTTTGACATATATTGTTAGATGTATCATTGATTTCAGGGGAGAATTTGTATTGTTTCCCATTGTTTGTTTTACTTATATTTCATCAGTTAGATGTATGTTAAATCATTTTTTAATAATCTGTAATATTTTGATATTATGCGGTATTAAAGTTTTTCTCAGATAAACTTTTTACAAGTTATTTGAACATTCACAAAAGGCCAAGGCTATGGAAAGCCTAAAATGTTGTTGAAAAATTACTCTTTGGCTAAATACAGCCTTTTCATAGAAGTAATGTCCCATATGAGAAGAATGGGTTGTTTTCCTGCATGCACATCTTCAGGTGGTGTACTACAATTGTGTACAGTTTCATCGAATATTTTGATATTGTTCTTTATGAACGTTTTTCATTGTTTGACATATATTGTTTGCACTGATGAGACATAAGTTGTCGAAATGGCCATATGCAGAACTCAAATTTACTGCAATTTTGTTACTTTGTTATTTATTACCACTGGGTCGATGCCTCTGTCTGGTGGAATGTTAGTCCCCGAGGGTATTCACCAGACCAGAAGCCCAGTACTTGGGTACTGGCCCGAAAAACCAGTATTATTGTGAAAACCTACAATATCTAAAGTTTAGAAATTCATAAAACTAAGGAGAATCTCCCTCATGCAAAGCTCTGTCCTTAGATTATTTTGGCATTATTTTTTTGGCCCTTTCAGTTATTTGTTCTCTGTCAGAAATTCAACATCTTTTGGTTTTGTTTTTCCAATTGTTTTGATTTTATGTGCACTGATGAGACATAAGTTGTCGAAATGGCCATATGCAGAACTCATAGTTACTGCAATTTCGGTACTTTGTTATTTCACATCATGTAGCTATACATATAGCTAGTCAAAATGAAGTGGACCAAGACCACAAAACCGTAGTGGATGAATCAGCAGACACAACACGACATCCAGTTATAAAATGTTGCCCAGAAACTAAGAAATAAACACGACAATGCCACCCCTGGAACAGGTACAAATAAAATGTGGTGGGGTTAAACTTGCTTTGATCATCCCCTATATGTATGGTCAAGGTCAAACTTTGATTCAAACCATCCCCTATATGTATGGTCAAGGACAAACTTTGATCCAAACCATCCCCTATATGTATCGTCAAGGAAAAACTTTGATCCAAACCATCCCCTATATGTATGGTCAAGGTCAAACTTTGATCCAAATCATCCCCTATATGTATGGTCAAGGTCAAACTTTGATCCAAACCATCCCCTATATGTATGGTCAAGGACAAACTTTGATCCAAACCATCCCCTATATGTATGGTCAAGGTCAAACTTTGATCCAAACCATCCCCTATATGTATGTTCAAGGACAAACTTTGATCCAAACCATCCCCTATATGTATGGTCAAGGTCAAACATTGATCCAAACCATCCCCTATATGTATGGTCAAGGACAAACTTTGATCCAAGCCATCCCCTATATGTATGGTCAAGGTCAAACTTTGATCCAAACCATCCCCTATATGTATGGTCAAGGACAAACTTTGATCCAAACCATCCCCTATATGTATGGTCTAGGTCAAACTTTGATCCAAACCATCCCCTATATGTATGGTCAAGGACAAACTTTGATCCAAACCATCCCCTATATGTATGGTCAAGGTCAAACTTTGATCCAAACCATCCCCTATATGTATGGTCAAGGACAAACTTTGATCCAAACCATCCCCTATATGTATGGTCAAGGTCAAACTTTGATCCAAACCATCCCCTATATGTATGGTCAAGGACAAACTTTGATCCAAACCATCCCCTATATGTATGGTCAAGGTCAAACTTTGATCCAAACCATCCCCTATATGTATGGTCAAGGACAAACTTTGATCCAAACCATCCCCTATATGTATGGTCAAGGTCAAACTTTGATCCAAACCATCCCCTATATGTATGGTCAAGGACAAACTTTGATCCAAACCATCCCCTATATGTATGGTCAAGGACAAACTTTGATCCAAACCATCCCCTATATGTATGGTCAAGGTCAAACTTTGATCCAAACCATCCCCTATATGTATGGTCAAGGACAAACTTTGATCCAAACCATCCCCTATATGTATGGTCAAGGTCAAACTTTGATCCAAACCATCCCCTATATGTATGGTCAAGGACAAACTTTGATCCAAACCATCCCCTATATGTATGGTCAAGGTCAAACTTTGATCCAAACCATCCCCTATATGTATGGTCAAGGACAAACTTTGATCCAAACCATCCCCTATATGTATGGTCAAGGACAAACTTTGATCCAAACCATCCCCTATATGTATGGTCAAGGTCAAACTTTGATCCAAACCATCCCCTATATGTATGGTCAAGGACAAACTTTGATCCAAACCATCCCCTATATGTATGGTCAAGGACAAACTTTGATCCAAACCATCCCCTATATGTATGGTCAAGGTCAAACTTTGATCCAAACCATCCCCTATATGTATGGTCAAGGACAAACTTTGATCCAAACCATCCCCTATATGTATGGTCAAGGACAAACTTTGATCCAAACCATCCCCTATATGTATGGTCAAGGACAAACTTTGATCCAAACCATCCCCTATATGTATGGTCAAGGTCAAACTTTGATCCAAACCATCCCCTATATGTATGGTCAAGGACAAACTTTGATCCAAACCATCCCCTATATGTATGGTCAAGGACAAACTTTGATCCAAACCATCCCCTATATGTATGGTCAAGGACAAACTTTGATCCAAACCATCCCCTATATGTATGGTCAAGGACAAACTTTGATCCAAACCATCCCCTATATGTATGGTCAAGGACAAACTTTGATCCAAACCATCCCCTATATGTATGGTCAAGGACAAACTTTGATCCAAACCATCCCCTATATGTATGGTCAAGGACAAACTTTGATCCAAACCATCCCCTATATGTATGGTCAAGGACAAACTTTGATCCAAACCATCCCCTATATGTATGGTCAAGGACAAACTTTGATCCAAACCATCCCCTATATGTATGGTCAAGGACAAACTTTGATCCAAACCATCCCCTATATGTATGGTCAAGGACAAACTTTGATCCAAACCATCCCCTATATGTATGGTCAAGGACAAACTTTGATCCAAACCATCCCCTATATGTATGGTCAAGGACAAACTTTGATCCAAACCATCCCCTATATGTATGGTCAAGGACAAACTTTGATCCAAACCATCCCCTATATGTATGGTCAAGGACAAAATTTGATCCAAACCATCCCCTATATGTATGGTCAAGGACAAACTTTGATCCAAACCATCCCCTATATGTATGGTCAAGGACAAACTTTGATCCAAACCATCCCCTATATGTATGGTCAAGGTCAAACTTTGATCCAAACCATCCCCTATATGTATGGTCAAGGACAAACTTTGATCCAAACCATCCCCTATATGTATGGTCAAGGACAAACTTTGATCCAAACCATCCCCTATATGTATGGTCAAGGTCAAACTTTGATCCAAACCATCCCCTATATGTATGGTCAAGGACAAACTTTGATCCAAACCATCCCCTATATGTATGGTCAAGGACAAACTTTGATCCAAACCATCCCCTATATGTATGGTCAAGGACAAACTTTGATCCAAACCATCCCCTATATGTATGGTCAAGGACAAACTTTGATCCAAACCATCCCCTATATGTATGGTCAAGGACAAACTTTGATCCAAACCATCCCCTATATGTATGGTCAAGGACAAACTTTGATCCAAACCATCCCCTATATGTATGGTCAAGGACAAACTTTGATCCAAACCATCCCCTATTTGTATGGTCAAGGACAAACTTTGATCCAAACCATCCCCTATATGTATGGTCTAGGTCAAACTTTGATCCAAACCATCCCCTATATGTATGGTCAAGGACAAACTTTGATCCAAACCATCCCCTATATGTATGGTCAAGGACAAACTTTGATCCAAACCATCCCCTATATGTATGGTCAAGGACAAACTTTGATCCAAACCATCCCCTATATGTATGGTCAAGGACAAACTTTGATCCAAACCATCCCCTATATGTATGGTCAAGGTCAAACTTTGATCCAAACCATCCCCTATATGTATGGTCAAGGACAAACTTTGATCCAAACCATCCCCTATATGTATGGTCAAGGACAAACTTTGATCCAAACCATCCCCTATATGTATGGTCAAGGACAAACTTTGATCCAAACCATCCCCTATATGTATGGTCAAGGACAAACTTTGATCCAAACCATCCCCTATATGTATGGTCAAGGACAAACTTTGATCCAAACCATCCCCTATATGTATGGTCAAGGTCAAACTTTGATCCAAACCATCCCCTATATGTATGGTCAAGGTCAAACTTTGATCCAAACCATCCCCTATATGTATGGTCAAGGACAAACTTTGATCCAAACCATCCCCTATATGTATGGTCAAGGACAAACTTTGATCCAAACCATCCCCTATATGTATGGTCAAGGACAAACTTTGATCCAAACCATCCCCTATATGTATGGTCAAGGACAAACTTTGATCCAAACCATCCCCTATATGTATGGTCAAGGACAAACTTTGATCCAAACCATTCCCTATATGTATGGTCAAGGACAAACTTTGATCCAAACCATCCCCTATATGTATGGTCAAGGACAAACTTTGATCCAAACCATCCCCTATATGTATGGTCAAGGACAAACTTTGATCCAAACCATCCCCTATATGTATGGTCAAGGTCAAACTTTGATCCAAACCATCCCCTATATGTATGGTCAAGGACAAACTTTGATCCAAACCATCCCCTATATGTATGGTCAAGGACAAACTTTGATCCAAACCATCCCCTATATGTATGGTCAAGGTCAAACTTTGATCCAAACCATCCCCTATATGTATGGTCAAGATCAAACTTTGATCCAAACCATCCCCTATATGTATGATCAAGGTCAAACTTTGATCCAAACCATCCCCTATATGTATGGTCAAGGACAAACTTTGATCCAAACCATCCCCTATTTGTATGGTCAAGGACAAACTTTGATCCAAACCATCCCCTATATGTATGGTCAAGGTCAAACTTTGATCCAAACCATCCCCTATATGTATGGTCAAGGTCAAACTTTGATCCAAACCATCCCCTATATGTATGGTCAAGGACAAACTTTGATCCAAACCATCCCCTATATGTATGGTCAAGGTCAAACTTTGATCCAAACCATCCCCTATATGTATGGTCAAGGTCAAACTTTGATCCAAACCATCCCCTATATGTATGGTCAAGGACAAACTTTGATCCAAACCATCCCCTATATGTATGGTCAAGGTCAAACTTTGATCCAAACCATCCCCTATATGTATGGTCAAGGTCAAACTTTGATCCAAACCATCCCCTATATGTATGGTCAAGGACAAACTTTGATCCAAACCATCCCCTATATGTATGGTCAAGGTCAAACTTTGATCCAAACCATCCCCTATATGTATGGTCAAGGACAGACTAAAAATCCAACAGACACAAAACAGTCTTTTGTTAATGTTTTTTTCTTTATAGTAAATGACTTTAAAATATACTGATTGATGTGACAAACACACAAAAAAATGTACTTTATGTGATTAAAGCTTTATTTCATAAACAAAAATTGCAGTCAGCTTGCACACTTCTATCCTGTTCATAATGATATTCAGTTATTGTCCAAGGCATTCACGAGTTGCTGTCTTCTCAACATGCCATCTCTTGCATTTGAAAAACTCTAAAGATCTTTTGGATAACCTGAAATCAAGATCTTTCTCTCAGGTATCCTCCATCAAAACTTTTGATTTTTCAACTCTATATACCACCCTACCGCATGACAAATTAAAAACCCGCTTAAAAGAAACAATTCATAAAGCTTTTAGTCATAGAAACTATGGCTCAAAATTTGTTGTATTAGGCTACAATTCCACATATTTTTCAAACAAAATTCATAAAGGTAAGACATGCTACTCCGAGGAACAAGTGATCAGTATGCTGGAGTTCCTCATCGATAACATATTTGTCTCCTTTGGAGGGACACTGTTTCAGCAGGTCGTCGGCATACCAATGGGTACGAATTGTGCCCATCTTCTAGCCGATTTATTTTTATACTCACATGAGTCGGAGTTACTTCAAAAGCTTGTAAAAGATAAGAAGATTCATGAGGCTAGAGCCTTTAATTTCACATACAGGTATATTGATGACGTTTTATCTATCAATAATTCTAGATTTGCAGAATTTCTTCCATTGATATATCCTCCAGAGCTGGAAGTTAAAGAGACCACCGATACAGCTTCGTCCGCATCATTTTTGGACTTATACTTCGAATTTGACGACAGTGGTCAACTCAGTACTAAAATTTATGATAAGCGGACTTCAATTTTAAAATCATAAATTTTCCAAACATGTGCAGCAATATACCAGCTTCTCCTGCATATGGTGTTTACATCTCGCAATTGATTCGCTATGCAAGGGCCAGTAGCAATTATTCTGATTTCCTGAAACGTCATCTTCATCTGAGAAACAGGCTACTGGACCAGGGCTATAAAAAGATTCGCCTTATTCGATCTCTTAAAAAGTTTATATTCCGATACCAATATCTTGTCGAAATATATTCCGTCTCTGCAGAAAAAATTATAAGCGATGCATTTTCATATAGGGAAAATGTATAAAGATAAAGAAGTCAAAAATGTCAATAATTTTTTTGTCAATGTGTGACGTAAAAATATTTTTGACATTTACGTCACCGAATATGGTACTGCTTTGACAACTATTTTACCTATTTTGTTCCTGTATTTAAATACTGTTACAGTGACAGTCGGAACCTTTGAACCGTAATGAGAGCGGGAGGTTTGGCGCCTTAAAATCTGATTCAACCCACCATTTCTTTAGAAATGCCTGTACCAAGTCAGGGTCATTACGGTTTTCACAGTTTTCGGTTGTTGACTGATTTTGTCTGTTTATATAATTATGAGTTTTGACTTTCCCTTTGTAAGATTGTTCGGAGTTCGGTAATTTTGTTATTACCCTTAATTAATTGTTATAGACATTTGGATAGTTATTAGGATGTCCATCTTGTCCTTGCCTTCCTTTGTTAATACACTCCTCAATTATATCATCATGTAATACGCATAAATTGTGCAAAATGCATCCGCTTACTCTATTTTCTACTATTTCCTCAGGAAAATGAAGAGTGATTTCTCTAAGCCGTCGAAATCTACCTTTCATATGGCCTATGCATCTTTCAATAACCTGACGTGAACTAGAAAGTATGTTATTAAATCTCTTTAGTTGCGGTGATAGCCTGCCAATTTCTCTGAAAGGTGTAATCAACCACCACCTAAGTGGGTAAGCACTGTCTGCAATAAGATAATTATGAGGAGCAATTTCTCTTTGATTTGCCTCATCGCATTTTGTGAGTGAATAATTTCTGAAGACGCGTGCATCCATGCGTGCACCCTGGCCAGCCAGTATAGCAGTGTCTTATTAATAAAGCAGCATCACAGATAATCTGCAAAGGAAAACATACACAAATAACATGCAGCATTTATCTTTATCAGCTAATTATATGTACATATTTAGGTAATATGAGCTAAAATCTGGGACTACATGTATTTGTCTAATAGTCCCATGTACTAAATACTAAAAACTTAGGCCTTCTTTTATCCCTATGTGAAGTATTCACTCATGTACTAAATACTGAAGACTTAGGCCTTCTTTTATCCCTATGTGAAGTATTCACTCATGTACTAAATACTGAAGACTTAGGCCTTCTTTTATCCCTATGTGAAGTATTCACTCATGTACTAAATACTGAAGACTTAGGCCTTCTTTTATCCCTATGTGAAGTATTCACTCATGTACTAAATACTAAAGACTTAGGCCTTCTTTTATCCCTATGTGAAGTATTCACTCATGTACTAAATACTGAAGACTTAGGCCTTCTTTTATCCCTATGTGAAGTATTCACTCATGTACTAAATACTAAAGACTTAGGCCTTCTTTTATCCCTATGTGAAGTATTCACTCATGTACTAAATACTGAAGACTTAGGCCTTCTTTTATCCCTATGTGAAGTATTCACTCATGTACTAAATACTGAAGACTTAGGCCTTCTTTTATCCCTATGTGAAGTATTCACTCATGTACTAAATACTAAAGACTTAGGCCTTCTTTTATCCCTATGTGAAGTATTCACTCATGTACTAAATACTGAAGACTTAGGCCTTCTTTTATCCCTATGTGAAGTATTCACTCATGTACTAAATACTGAAGACTTAGGCCTTCTTTTATCCCTATGTGAAGTATTCACTCATGTACTAAATACTGAAGACTTAGGCCTTCTTTTATCCCTATGTGAAGTATTCACTCATGTACTAAATACTAAAGACTTAGGCCTTCTTTTATCCCTATGTGAAGTATTCACTCATGTACTAAATACTGAAGACTTAGGCCTTCTTTTATCCCTATGTGAAGTATTCACTCATGTACTAAATACTGAAGACTTAGGCCTTCTTTTATCCCTATGTGAAGTATTCACTCATGAAAACAAAAAAATAATTAAAACTGCTGCTATTGCTTGAAATAATGATCAGAACAAAAATCTAAAACAAATTAATATATGTCTTTAAAGAAGGCTTAATTGAAATATTTGATAAGAAGATGTTGAATTATAACTGTTGAAGAAAACGACAATTGTACACTAACAGATTTGTGGTAAGTAACTCAGTACAGATATAATGATTCCCTCAGGATATATACGGGTATGTATCGTGATGTTATGAGATCGATGTGTACAATGTATTTGTCTGGAGCAACACTTATTAATCTAATTCCATAGTATATAGATACTTGTATACATTTTGTATGCACATCAGTTTAACCAATGGTTTGATATTTGGTAGTTTTAGTGATAAGTTTGTATACTGCATTACTTAATAGAAAATGGGCATGGAAATTCTCTTCAAGATATCTTGGGACAACATTCTCAGCATATCCGACCATTTTCGGTACTTTTCTTTTTTCACCTTCATTTGAATCACTTACAAGTAGCCGAATTTCATTGCACACATACGAAATAAGTATTTTGTATACAGTATCATCATATAATTCGTCGATGATCAGATAATGCATAATGAAACCTGTCATATTGTTTATAAACTCAATTGGAGCTCGGCGTGCGCACCATATACAAGTTTATTTATAGTAACATTACATAATTGAAATCGACTCTAGAGTTTCCAATGAAAACAACCTAAGTATTCACCCTATTCATTTACAGTTTTGCTCTATATTTGTGACCCTTTAATTTGTGAGTCTAGATTTCCATATTATTTTCATTTCCAAGTGTATTTCGAAATTCATTAAAAATAATAATCTCGGAAGAGAACATTGTTGCTTTATACTAAACATGACTGGAGCGATGCTAATCACAAATGTATTCAACAAGTCGGCTCTCCATAAAACAATCTACGATCATGTACTAAAATAAAAATGTATTCAACAAGTCGGCTCTCCATAAAACAATCTACGATCATGTACTAAAATAAAAATGTATTCAACAAGTCGGCTCTCCATAAAACAATCTACGATCATGTACTAAAATAAAAATGTATTCAACAAGTCGGCTCTCCATAAAACAATCTACGATCATGTACTAAAATAAAAATGTATTCAACAAGTCGGCTCTCCATAAAACAATCTACGATCATGTACTAAAATAAAAATGTATTCAACAAGTCGGCTCTCCATAAAACAATCTACGATCATGTACTAAAATAAAAATGTATTCAACAAGTCGGCTCTCCATAAAACAATCTACGATCATGTACTAAAATAAAAATGTCATGAAATGACAAAAACAACTACATTTGAAGACTGTATTTAATTGTAACTATGATATACGGTGTCGAAGAATATGCATTCGAAACACTAATTCGAGGAGTTCCGAAAAATATAGTAATTTAGCCCATTAATCAATTTGGTCTCATGTGTACACAAATTAATTAAATATTTACCGCCGAGACGACTGGTTCAAATTAGTTAAAACGTGATCGGGATTTGATCATGATCCATCTTAATAGTATATTCTACTTACTTATGTCTATTAAAACATACTAAGACTTTGATAAGCAACTAATTTTAATCTCGGGCGGAGACACAACAATATTGTATTCATTTATTGTAAGTTTTGTTTGAATTTATCAAATTTCCTTCCGTTGAAACTTAGTAAACATTTTCAACTTCCGATATTTTCAGTAACTACTCCATAGCGACCATAAAACAAAAGCAGAACTCCTGAATAATCAATTTTTCATCTGTATTCACATCAGAAGATAACATTAACATGCCAGAATTAGGACAGAGTAAGACAGACAACATTCCTATGCTAATCGTACACCAAGAAGGCGTGGCAAAGCTCCTGCGGAATTTAAACCCTCATAAAGCCACAGGACCTGATCAAATTTCAGCTCAACTATTGAAAACAAACGCAAAACAACTCGCTGAACCATTATCAAACATTTTTCAGGCATCAATAGATGAGGGCAAGATACCAGATGACTGGAAGGAAGCACTTGTAACACCGCTGTTCAAAAAGGGAGATCAGAGTACACCCTCAAACTACCGCCCAGTGTCACTAACGTCAATCTGCAGCAAAGTACTGGAACATATTTGATGTTTGTCCAGATTTTTCATAATGTGGCTATGGATGGTATATCCATAGCCACATTATGAAACATCTGGATAAACATCAAATATTAACCGACTACCAACACGGACTTAGAGCATCACGATCTTGTGAAAGTCAACTGCTTATCACCATCAACGACATCGCAAAAAGTATGAACGCGGGAGAGCAAATGGATGCGATATTATTAGACTTTAGTAAAGCCTTTGACAAAGTATCACATCAGCGGTTACTACTGAAACTAAGGCATTATGGAATTAGAGTCAACCTTCTTGACTGGATCGAGGACATTTTGTCTGAACGAACTCAGAGAGTACTAGTGGAGGGACAGCACTCATCATCTGCAAAAGTAACATTAGGAGTTCCTCAGGGGACAGTAATGGGACCACTGCTCTTCATAAACGACCTACATGAGTGCGTAAAATCGACTCCTCACCTCTTAGCCGACGATTGTCTGCTTTATCGACCTATTAGATCAAAGGCGGATTCCGAAGAACTACAAGCAGACCTAGATAAATTGCAGAAGTGGGAAAACAACTGGCTGATGAGCTTTAACCCAGATAAGTGTGAAGTAATCCGTATCACCAACAAACGGAAACAGTTAACATCCGATTTTTATATCCATGGGAAGAAACTCGTAACTGCACCATCAGCAAAATACCTTGGGTTATACTTTCAGAACAACCTTTCTTGGAACAAACATATAGACACAATAACGAAAAAGGTCAACTCCAGCACTGCCTTTCTGAATAGAAACTTAAAAGGTTGGGTTGTCCTCCATCTGTCAAAGAAAGATGTTACACAGCTCTAGTCCGTCCTCTTGTCGAGTACGCCTCCACAGTTTGGAGTCCACATACTGCTGCGAACATAAACAAAATAGAACAAGTTCAAAGATGTGCCGCCAGATTTGTCAATAACGACTTCCGCCGTCAGAGCAGCGTCACAGAAATACTCCAACAGCTGAAATGGGACTTTCTGCAAGAAAGACGAGCAAGATCTCAACTAGTCATGCTGTATAAAATACAACACCAACTGGTTGCTATACCAGCTGCAACCTACCTTGTTCCGTCCACACGATCGACGAGAGGACATGACATACGTTACCTTCAGCCACACACCAGAATACTAGTTTACAAATACTCATACTTCCCGACAGTAATCAGGCTTTGGAACACTTTACCAGCAACTGTAGTTGGATCTCTGACTCTGGAACAGTTTACCAGAGATATTACAGAGATCAGATTAACACCATAGACAGTTCCAGTTGTCACATATTCACATATTCACTTGTAAATAAAACACTTCGTTTCATGACCCGCACAAGTGCGATCATTTTCAAATTGAAGGATGCACTGTATTTGGAAGAAGAAGAACTAGATGTGTAATTTGTTGTAATGTCTACTGTTTTAATTCCAATTAATGAATATGTCTGACTATTTACCATTTATTCTGTCTATAGTAATCTGATCTAATTCCCTATATCAAAGTTATACTGTCAGAGTTTTCCCTTCTCAGTCATATACGTTCGTATGAAGTGATTCTGTTTGTAATTAGCCAAAAGATTCATTTGTAAAACGGATTTTATTTTAATGAGTGATATTCATGATAAAGAGGATTGTGAGGAACCCTTATGTATTGCTTTTCTATGTAATCCTCCTCCGTTTTCATCTTCTCATTTACTGTAGTGTATGATTCTTGCAAACTTCATTTTTCAAGTGTCCTTTAAATTTTGTAGCTGATATCATAAATAATATATTATATAAAAATACAGTAAAGCCTGTCTACACCGAACCTAATTGGGACCAACTTTTGTGTGCAAAAAATACAGTTGTTCGGTATATACAGGTTGAATTAACAAAGATTTCCTACTTGGGTATGTTATTTACAGTTCGGTTTATACGGGTTTATTCAGGGTTCAGTGTAGACAGGTTCCACTGTATATTATTCCTTATGTTATTGTATGAAATTACACAAAAGACCTAATATAAAATGGCGGGTCTCTACAGTTTTACATGGTAAAAGAACATCCTACTATGATCAAAATGTTCCGTGTTCTGCCAACTGGTTTTTTAATCCTTTTTATAAAGTTTTATCATCAAAACATATTATTCTAATTTGGCTTTACATTTGTATTATGAACAGACATATATATACCTTATGAAAGTTATTCCAGAATCACGTGGATATCCCTGAGGGTGTCATCCGCACAGTGGTCAGTGCTTCCCCACCGACATAGCTTATTTAATTTATCTATTATTGAAATATACAGCTCCTAAATAATGTAATTAGTAATAAAAAAAGAAAGGTTCTCCTCCCTCAGACATGGGCAATCTTAGCACATATTGGCTGTCCTGTTTAGGTCCTTTTGGCGTTCTTGCCACCAAAGATACTTAAGTTATTAGGCTTTTCAAATCTTTTGATTATGACCGTACCTGATGAAGGTTACTCCATAAACGAATCGTTCGCGCTAAATTTGACATCTACGTTTTCATTAAGTCTTGGGTTTCTAAAATTTATTCTATGCAAGATTATTTCAGAATTACAGTAGTAATCTATTTCAGAATTACAGTAGTCATCAATTTCAGAATTACAGTAGTAATCTATTTCAGAATTACAGTAGTAATCTATTTCAGAATTACAGTTGTAATCTATTTCAGAATTACAGTAGTAATCTATTTCAGAATTACAGTAGTAATCTATTTCAGAATTACAGTAGTAATCTATTTCAGAATTACAGTTGTAATCTATTTCAGAATTACAGTAGTAATCTATTTCAGAATTACAGTAGTAATCTATTTCAGAATTACAGTAGTAATTTCACCTTCTTACATTATAACGACGATTACATTACAGATGCAAAAGATGACATTTTGTCAACCTATTCCAATTCCAATGTGAAAACACCATCAACAGCACATCTGTGTGACAGATGATCACGGGCTGTGTCTGCTCGACTTCAAAACAACGAGGTTAGGCTGTACTTATATTAGGAAAGAGAATAGAACGCCTACGATAAAAATAGCATCCTCGACTTTATTTGTTCCTCTATTATTTAATAAAGTACAATTTGTTGATTTTTTAACGTCTTATTCATGTCTAATACGCAAGTGAATCCTGTTAAATGTACAATTAATTATACATATAGGTTTATATGTTTTACTGTTATAAACAAAAACAGCTGACAAATTATACAATAAGCTTAGTGTTAACACTCCACGCGATAACACCAGCTATAAAGTAAATTATCCGGACTTAGCAGCCACAAAACTACAAGATTAATTGTTAAAGGGAGAACATACAAATCATTTAATTTTATTTAGACTGTTTTAATACGCCCATCAAATTCAATTTGAATTAGAAATCTTTTTAAAAGGATTCCCTTGAAATAACATAGATGGTTTTATACGAAAATAGAATTAGTAGTTTTATTACTGACAGGACATCTATATATAGTGTGGAAAGTCAACATCTATTTCCCTTATTTTTTCGGTTTTGATACATTACTTTTGTTCCTTTACCAAGCAATGTAATAAAGACACTGCCACCTTAAACTGATATTACCTTTCTAATTCTCTTTTTAACAGCTTACATCGGAAACAACAATGTCAGCTTATTCTATCACATTGCATCAGACGTCTGCTGGTCTTAGTTTCTTTCACAATGCATGTTTAGCTTTCCTGGGAGAGGAGCGTCTGAGCCTTTTCAATCACTTGGCATCTGTGGTCTGGTCTGCCGGATCTTACTTTTTTTGTATCGTTTTCTCATATGAAAAATAATCTAAAGTTGAAACTTTGCAGAATAGACAAAGGTATGGCGGCTATAGTTTCCATGGCGACTACAGGTTTTAATCGCAACTCTCACGGAATAAGCTATATATGTTCCTCAATGATAATTTTTCGTGTGGTTTCGATTCGACATCCAAGATAACCACCACCACTGAACATCTTTTGTATTTACAGAAAAGCTTTAAGATATCAAAAGGGCAATCAGAAGACGTAGATCGAAGAAGGACAGACAACACAAAAGAGAAAAAGACAAAAGGACAAGCAATGATCTCCAAAACACTACACAGAAAACTAAAGATTGAGTACTATTGTATTAAATGAATTCCTATCTTCAACAGCTGACTTTACAACACTTCATAGTGTGGCATTCTTACAAGTGTAAAAGAAATATTAATAATTTAAAACAAATTGTTAAAATGACAGTATCATTTATTTCGACACATTAGTTCAACTCTGAAGTACAATAAATGCGTTTTTAATCCATCCATAGATATAAGACAAAGAACTTCCGAAATTCCGTCCAATATGTACATTTTTAAATCCACCCAAATGTATTCTTCTCATCCGTCCCATTGATACGTTTTTTGTTGTTGCCCCATTGAGTTGGGAATCCGCCCCAATGTATACTTCTCATCCGTCCCATTGATACGTTTTTTGTTGTTGCCCCATTGAGTTGGGAATCCGCCCCAATGTATACTTCTCATCCGTCTCATTGATACGTTTTTTGTTGTTGCCCCATTGAGTTGGGAATCCGCCCCAATGTAAATCTGAGGAATGTATGTATGTACAAGAACCTGAAGAATATATCTTAACAGGACGATTTACATAATCTTTTTATATTTATTACATTTATTTTTATTTGAAAAAAGTTGACACTATACATTGTAATATAAACACAAATCAGTTTAAAAGTTGTATATTGCATCATAATAGTTTAATGTACATTAAGACTTTAAAATTATTTGGCTTTCAAATATTTTGGCTTTCATCGTACCTAATGAAGGTTATATGTCATGCACATTAAATGTGATAACTACGTTGTTCTTATTAGTCTTAGTTTATTGTCGTCAGAAAATTAAGTTAATCACTGCACATTAACTTTTATTGATGGATATCAAACGATTTTTCTCTCATTCAATATATTAGTCGAAATACTTTAAAAGCTAATTTCTTGTATCAAAAATAAGTTAATGATTTGTACTTTAAATAAGTTTTATGGATACAAATCAAACGATTGTTCTCTCATTCAATATATAAGTCGTATTATTTCAAAATCATAAATTTGTCATGTGGTTATATGGAAATAATATCACATCTCGACAGTCATTCAATTTCAAATCATATACCCCCGCCCCTACATATTCTACAGCACCTCCCCCCAGTAAACACCAGTTGGAAATATATTACAATTCAATTACCTTTTCTTTTTTAAATGTAAAAAAACAGCGATATTGAATAAAAATTATACACGTACTATGATGTTTAGTTCTTATATTTGACAAACGACTTGACTTTTCCAAGCCAATTGTTAATGGACTCTGGTATTTACCTGAGCAATTGCTGATATAAAACCTGTGTTGTGAGGAAAATAGATTGACCAGGTTTATTAATATATTTAACGTTTTGTTCTATTAACTATCTCTCATCAGGTAAAATGTTCAAAGGTAGTTGATAACTGTAGACAATACAAATGGTCTTTGTTAATCGTGTCAAAAGGCTAAGATGAGAGACAACGGCAAGTATGAGTGTCTTTCCACACGATCTTCTTGAAAGTATTTATACGTAGCTCGTGCACTATGCATCCTAAGACGATCGGGAATTTCTCAGGCTATTCCAGTTCCACTATCCTCAGATACAAAAATGATGAAAGTAGTATTATACCCCTGTTTTGTAAACGGTCTATTAATTTTAAGTTATAAAATATGTTTGATTGATTAACTGTTTAACGCCAAGCAAGCAGTATTACAGCTGTATCCACGATGGTAACCATTTGCAGAGGTAAAAATGTGGGATTCACCCAGATTTTTACCAGTCAAAGATGATATTATGGATGCTGTTGGAAAATAAATGTTAGATAAAACCGAACGGACAATCAGGAATGAACAACCCAGAGACACTGACAACATTGGAAACACAAGACACAGGACCAAAATAAACGTTAGAGAAAACCGAACGGACAATCAGGAATGAACAACCCAGAGACACTGACAACATTGGGAACACAAGACACAGGACCAAAATAAACTTTAGAGAAAACCGAACGGACAATCAGGAATGAACAACTCAGAGACACTGACAACATTGGGAACACAAGACACACTGGACGTAGACAAACAAAACATAACACAGAAAACTATAAAACACGACCCCAAGAAAAATAAAACCTGCGGGGAAGCAGTTCCTATCTCTTATAAGACCACCGCCATCTTACTCATATAGTCAAGACCTGTTGGACACCACTATGTGCAAAAAGCAAATAACATAAAGCCTGCCGTTGAACGTCAAACAACACCCACTGTTGTTGCAAGGTGTCCATTACCTGTAGGGATCATGGTATTCTACATACGTGAGGCACATATGTAACTCCCGTTCTATGTAATATTCATTCCTATATTATTTTCATATTTCCTCTGAAATTAGCGACCCAATAATAAAACTAATAAAACGAAAAACAAAAAAATAAATATCACACTGTCAAAACAATTCCCAGATCAAACATCAACATCGTAGAAAGAGGCAAACTCGATTCTCTTAACACACAAATACACGACTGATTACTTTCCTGGCTTGATAATTGTATATCAATTTAAAGTGAGGGTTAGAGTAGTGTTATTGGCCCATGCTTCCACTCGTAGTGAAATAACGCAGTCATTCAAGTACTTTCAACATGTGAGTACAATGTCAACCCTCACATATAACTAGGCGAACAGCGTTATTATAAAAACGCTATAATCTTGAACGTTATATCGTACCGTGACATCTGCTCGGTCATGCAATAAAGTCGGTCACTTGTTTTGATTTACAATTCTCGCGCAGCACGAGATCAATGACGTCATTCTGTATATTCATAGCGTACATAAACACAGAGGGAATTATTTTCAACGTCAAAAGTACAAGATGAGATTAAAACAGAGAAGTTTGAATTGAATAAATTCCATGCAAGTAAAAAAGATCCTTTTTACTAATGTCTTTTTTTCCTGATCATTATGCTTGTTAAATATGTTTCTATCAATGGTATTCTCCAAGTATTTGCATTTTTCCGGTTTGTTGACATAATCGTCATCACAGTTCATGACGGTTTTTGGAATGTAGGTCAAGCAAATTGTATTTTAAAATACTTTGAAAATATGATGATTGATCATTCAGATTCCACCATTTTCTAGAAGATGGCCGATTTTACCGGGAAAATACATGCAAGTGCTCTCCATTAGTCACTAAATGGCAGATTATTTTGCATTTCCACTGCTGCTTTAATAACAAATATACCCCTTACTTCTTGGGGTAATGAAATGAAATTCACAGAGAAGATAGAAAAAGAATTAATTTACAGTAATAATCCAAATTTATAGCATAAATTGAACAGAGAATTAAATTAAACCAGACAGAAAAATGAGATTATCTGGGTAAAAAAAAACCTGTCATTATTACAAATAGCATCAACAAAACTGTATTGTTACCACTCTGTGATAATAAATGTGATTAACATAAATTGAAATCAGTCATTAATTGTTTTACAAAAATATGGCAGAATGTAGTCAGTCTAATAGATTGTATTGACAAAAGTAAAAACACCAAATGCACTGGATTAAATACTTTATTATATGGGTTTAATATTTGCATCAAATAATTAATTTTTAATACATCAATTTCAAACTATTTAAAAAAAACATCCTTTAAATATTTCAGACAAAACAATTACACTGAAAAAGCTAAAATACTGTACTTTCTTAATCTGGTTTACTTTTTTAAGTTTGGTTGGCCTATGACAAAATCATGTGCTTTATTGACCTTTGACCGACTTTATGTGACGTAATAGGACGCCATTTGGAAAACGGGTAGTAAACAAATATGGGTGAGTGTGTTATTATTATCGATCTTTTTTCCATGGAACTTTATACATGTGAGCAAGAATAGATGAGGAACATAATTAAAAAGAAAAAAATGTTTACTTTTCAAACATGAAAAAAATAATCAAACATTATCCAATGACTGACCGACTTATTGTCAGACGAGAATACATAATATATTTAATCTTTGTGACACTGAAGTAGTCATGAATATAATTAGGTCTATTAAAGAGATTCGATGGCCTCAAGTATTATCTAGATATTAGATAGTATACAAGGCAATCGTAAAATAAAATTACATAATAGTGAAACAATAGTTTAATGGCCAATACTTATCGGGGCTTAAATAGGAACTTACTTTCCCACGGAGAGTGTACTCCCGTTCGGAAGGTTTGTACTCCGCAGTGGAGAAACTAGGTTTTATTTCTGTATACCGAGGTGCCATTGGGAAGTCAACCGAACGACCTATTACATAATGACGAAATGTTGATTGCAATTGATTCCATAAATGTATTTCCTAAAAAATGACAGTAAGTTTCATGAAATTAATTAAACTGTCCATTTTGGATTTTTTCACACAATGAACCACTTTTCCATCATAATTGTAATGCAAGCTGCTGGGGATTTTTTTTCTGAAGATAATATATGTAGAATGCTTATTAATCAAGGCATCGTGATTGATTGATTGATTATTGTTGAACGTTAAATGAAAGAATTTAAAATATACCCATGTTCAAGTTTAAGCAAGTGGGAAATGCAATGCTAAACTTCTGATTGATTCTGTTAAGGATTATGCTATAGACAAAACGTAAAAGAGAAGACATAGTTACCATTTCTTAATGGACAATATTTATCGTCAAAGACCAAATGTTGAGAAACACATGTCTTACCCCCATGTTAAGGATGGTGTTGTCCCTGCAGGAAAGGCTGCTACCAATATCTTTTGGTATTACATAGATATTGACTATTCACTTGGTAATCCAACTTTTACTCCGACGATAGTTGCGAAAGAGAATTCCAGAATTATTATCGAACTGTGTTGTTCCTTTGGAATTTCAACCAAAGAGAAAGAATTGTACCTGCCTTCATTCTAAATTGTATACGTGTCGTAACAGCATCGTTATAGTTCGAAGTCTGCCAAATTCCCCTTTAAAAAAACCTCGTTTCATATTATTATGGAAGAAAAGTTTGAAGATGCCAAAAGGGGTTAAAAAAATAATCAGAAGCTCTAAATCGATGAAGGACAGACAATACAATGGTTAAAATGAACAAAAGAACAAACAATGATTTACAAAGCACTACACAGAAATCTAAAGATCGAGCAGCACGATCCCCACTAAAAATCGGTGGTGCACTCAGGTGCTCCGGAAGGGTAAGTAGTTCCTGATCCACTAGTGACACCCGTCGTGTTCCTGTTAAACGACACAAACATCATCTGATATGGAAATCGTGTTGGACACCAATATATATAAATCAATAAAACTAACATTAATAAAACATAAAAATGGGATTTAAAAAAAAAGCCAAATTGAACATCGTTTTACGTGGAAATCGATGCGCACATCACATCACGCAACCAAAAACATGAAGACATGCGATTAGAAAAAATAAACACGACGAACCCACTAATATATACATGTACCGTGAGTAAAGAAAGGGAAACTGGTTAATATCTATTATAGCGGAGGTCAGAGTTAC
This sequence comes from Bathymodiolus brooksi, assembly GCA_963680875.1. Lineage (NCBI taxonomy): Eukaryota > Metazoa > Mollusca > Bivalvia > Mytilida > Modiolidae > Bathymodiolus > Bathymodiolus brooksi. The sequence continues at coordinate 1,904,369 of OY804576.1, forward strand.
AATCTAATGTGAATTCTGAAAAATTCTAAAGGACTGTTAGATTATATGCAATCAAGGTCCCTCTCCTCATCCCGGTAACATATTTGTTGAAGAACCGGTTTTTGTTCGGGTCATGTTGCTCAATGTTTTGTTTTCTGTGCAAGATTTGTGGACCATTTTTATCCTTATGTCCTTTCCTCCTTAGCCATTGATATGTCAGTTGGCGTCCTTACTTAATGAGACTTGTGAATGTTATACATCCAGCACAACCAACTCACGACACTTTCGGAGGGATTACACAACACATCGGTGACTAGTTACTATATCTATAATTCAGTGGTCAGTGCATGACAGCCGTCTCCCTTTGAAAGTCTAGTATTATAATGTAAACTGCTGGACAAAACATGAAAAAATACGTATTATAGCATTTTCATTAATTTTTGTGTGGGTTTTATATCGTCTTGGGATTGTTCATGTTGTTGATAGTGTACGTGCAATGATTAAACCTCATCTGACCGAGTCCTGAACTCGCAAATTGAGATATCTAAATTGAATGTCAAGGTTACTATTTTATATATAAGAACTGAATAACTAATTATTTCTTTACAAAGACATACTAGATTCCCATGGTAATTTTATTTATTACGGTTGTGCTTTGCTGATAATGTTATCTTTTACTTATACTATTATTGTTAATATATATAATGTTATCTTTTACTTATACTATTATTGTTAATATATATAATATACAAGTCTGTCATTGTTGGTAAAGACCAAGTGATGAAATTTCCATCAATATCTTGACAAGAACAAATAACTGTTTGATGAGATAGTGAAGATGTTTGTTTAGCACTAAATCAACTCGCCGAGTGCTATTTTTCTATTAGTATATTGAAACGGCCAAGCTTTGTTATTACTCCTTACTGTTGTGTTCTTAGCGAAAAGACAGTAAATACACATTACACAGACTGGTTAGATCTAACCAGGGATCGATTGTACGATCTGTCTGACCAGTGGCGAGCACGCCAACTATTACACCAATGAGGTAGTTTAATAATGTTGATTGGTTGAGTGTTGTTAAATTACTAAGAACGGGGGTGTACACGAATGTTTCGTGTACTCTGTTTAATTTTAATATTGTTGACAAATCGTAGAGAAATATAGCAGACGAAATCAATCAGATTTTAACCCTTTCTTAAGTATTTGATCTCCAACGGCAATACATATATTAACAAATAATATATAAAAAAAAGAACCTGCACAGATTCACTCCCAACCTTAGAATAAACACTATCACAATAAACACTATCACAATAAACACTATCACAATAAACACTATCACAAAACTGAAGAAGAACACAAACAGTACAACATCAGGGTAAGTGATGTTCATGTTAATCATCTGGTATGTTTGTCAACGTTGACTCCTGTTTGTATCTTTTTATTTTAAGCCACGTTTATTTCTCTATTTACTGAATTACGATTATTTTTTTTATCATGCATTGTTATTTTCTGCCTTTCATTGAAAGGGAAACTTACAAATTGGGAGTGGCCGTCGTGGTCGCGATCGTATGGTAGTTGAATTTACAACTATATATGCACTATATGCACTCATTGCCTATCACCATTAAAGTTATGAGTTCGAACGCCGTTGACGAAGAGGTGTACTTGATACAACTGTATGTGATAAAGTTTGTCAGTGACTTGCAACAGGTCGGTGGTTTTCTCCGGGTCCTCCGGTTTCCTCCTCCAATAAAACTGACCGCCATGATATAACTGAAATATTGTTGAAAGTGGCGTTTCACACCATAAACCACCCAAACCAACCTACAACTTGAGATAATAACATGAACAGCAATCAGAATCCTGTTAGACAGAGAACAGTAAGATTAAAATAGAAAGGAATAAAATAACAAAGGTTTGGACAAAATATCCCTTAAATATGAGTACGGGAAATATGTTGGAAAGATATCGGAATTTTCTGCTATCTGAAGGGCATTCATTATATTGGACGGAAATTGATGGTAAGATCTAATATAACTACGTAATATACATCTTATTGAACTTCTAGAATTTTACGTCCGCACTTTGCAGTGAATCCGTGGTCTACGTGCGTAATGATCTAAGAGCATTTTACAACAATATAAGAATATATAAAAAGCTTACTGTACATTAAAGAAGATAGAACAATCATTTGTCGTGGTCTTCCTTTGTACTGGAAAAGCTAAGGAGCAGCAAATGTATTATTTGAAGTGGGTTTTAGTTTTAAAGAAAATATTAATCTTATATCAGTGAATATAACCCATCAAAAAGTGCTTAACTTCCATTAGAAATAAACCTTAAATAACTTTATGTGAAACATTAAAGAAATACATTTGAATATAATATATGACTATTTTATTCTTGTTTTATCTTTTCTTTCGAACTTCTCACATTACACTATAATGGTAACTGAATTGTTTTTATTTGGTTTATTTTATGACAAATTTCAACTAGAATCGTCAAACGATTTAAAAATACACTAAACTCTAAGATAGAATGCTGAATAACATAATGTACCAAAAGCCTTAGGAGCAGTACATAATAAAACGTAAAATCTGGATGCAGAAATATTGAAAATAACAAATATCGAGAATTTGATGTGTTTAGTGTGCATGCCTTTATTATGGAAAAAACAGAATAATCCATCATTAGAATTTAACTTACAAGACCTTCACATGCTTCGAAATGCGCATTAGGGAAACAAATATCGTACCAGTATGCTTTTATTGATTAAAAGATCTTCATTTTTATACTTAACCAGGGGAGGATCCAGGGGGGGGGGGGGGGGCGCACCCGGCGCGCGTCCCCCCTAAAATTGGAAAAAATATAATTTTTTGGCGTAAAATCGTGATTTTTCACACGAAATACCCCAAAAATTTTCGCGCCTTCCTCCGCTCGGCGCAATTTTTTTAAGTGCGCCCCCTAACTTGAAATCCTGGACCCCCCTGTTAACTGTGGTTTATAGTCATCAAAGACTAGCAGCCTATCCAGAATCCAGTTCTTACTTATGTCTCCGTTTTTCTTTCAATTTCAGTTCTTTTTATTGTGATGATTGCATTTTCTGTTACCTCTAATTGGTATTTTACACGATAGCTAGAGATGATATCGTCACCTCAAAAGTCTGGCGATCGTTTCACTTAAGGTCGTAAGTCGTAAATTCTTTGATACTCATACAGCTATATTCTTACATTATATTTGAAAAAAAAAATTGAAATTAAGTTTCATCTACCCTATGACTTTGGTTTTATTTTATCATTAGCAAATTCGAACCTTAATGGCATCTAAGCACTTTATCTTATCTATCATTTTTATGTCCGAGGTAGAAGAACACGATAAAAAATGTAAGGGTGGTGACGAACTGGCTATTTTAGTACAGGAGTGTATGAATCCTGTCGTAAAATTTTGAATTCTAAGTTTTCATGGGTGTTATTTTGAACATCTCAATCTGAGCACAAATTCACAAATCCTCAATTTCTACCATAGGCTCATAATTATATCAATGAAAGAATAAAACAAATGTAGCCATTTTAAATGAATACGCATGGACCTTAGATAGTGTTGGAAATGTAACTGGATAAGGACAGCTAACAAACTATTACGTATTATGTGCAGCTGTATAAAGATAAAGAAGTCAAGAAAAATGTCAAAAATATTTTTTTATCAATGTGTGACGTAAAAATATTTTTGACATTTACGTCACCGAAAATGGTACTGCTTTGACAACTATTTTACCTATTTTGTTCCTGTATTTAAATACTGTTATAGTGACATCCGGAACCTTTGAACCGTAATGAGAGCGGGAGGTTTGGCGCTTTAAAATCTGATTCAACCCACCATTTCTTTAGAAATGCCTGTACCAAGTCAGGGTCATTACGGTTTTCACAGTTTTCCGGTTGTTGACTGATTTTGTCTGTTTATATAATTATGAGTTTTGACTTTCCCTTTGTAAGATTGTTCGGAGTTCGGTAGTTTTGTTATTACCCTTATTTACACATGACGTACAATGACTGTGTTACACTCCACATTTTCGAATCATATGGATTTTATTTGTCCCATGGTACCCCGTAGCTGACAAATATTGTTTTATTTCGATATTTCCAGATGCCGTCATCATGTACGCCAGTCAATATAAATTCAGAAATACTTTAAAGTGTACAACTTATAGCGATATCGGACCTAATCTACTCGACAATGTTTAAAAAAGAGGATGGATGGTCGGGAAAGTAATCAAAATGTACAAATCTAAGCAAATATAAGTGTATTTCACGAGTCACACTTTGTACTATAGAGATTGATTGGCTAATTGGTGCTTAACGCCAACTTTAGCAATATTTGTCATTTCTTCGTCATATATATTATTGGAAACAGCAATTATTTTTAGCATGACAACAAGAAATCGCGTTGTAGACCACTATTAACTGAAAGTTGATGAAATGTTCATTAAATATAAAACTGGTTGACGTAAAGTAACTATACCCATAACGGCATATACATAAACTATTCGTATGAATGACTTGTTACTATTTCTACATAATTGAAATTGAATGGCATTTTAAACATTGTTGATGTATGAGAATGTGTAAGATATAGTGAATTCATAAACAATTACCTACTCCCGACCCAATATTTTAACTCAAATCTAGATAATAATTCAGTAGCGTGAGTGTAATAATTAAAGTATATATATAGATGTAAATGTATATGATAGTGTGATAACATCAATATCGGCCTTATATTAAAAACAAATGTTCCATACCAAAGAGGAAGAAGAAGGGTGCAATACATGGTGATAAAACATACTATCAAAGGAAACAGTCAAGAAGTGAATACAAATAGGATGACACAATTTATACAATACAGTAAGATGGGGGAGAGTGTCGGAACTTCTGAGAGGAAAAAATGTCTCCTGGATGATCACTGAGCAGTATAATAGTGGAAAGAAAGAAGACATTTATGAACACAACGTGCTATAAGCAAAGTTGTAATGATATTATAAGGAACAACTCTCTTATGTATTTAATATTTGTTCCTGATTGATTATCATATCATACATGAAACATAATCAGACAAAAATGAAGGCACCATATCCTTTACGTAAAACTACGGTATCATATCCTTTACTTAAAAACGAAGAATCTGTATATACAAGTTTCCTCATTCATGACTTATCACCGGATTTGTAAGTAGATTAACACGCGGGTGTCACTGGTGGAGCAGGAACTGCTTACCCTTCCGGAGCAATTGAGTACACCTCCAGTTGTTAGTGGAGTTCGTGTTACTCGATCTTTAGTTTTATGTGTATGTTTTGTAGATCGTTGTTTGTCCTTTTTCTTTTGGCCATATTGCGTAGCCTGTTCTTCTTTGATTTACGGATTCTGATTAGCCTTTGAAATCTTCAAACTCTTCTTTTACTGAGAACATAGTCTGCACAGTTCTGATTTATTATAGTTACTAACATTAATATAATCAAAGGAACAATACGTGGAAAAATTTAATGTTGTTTATGTCAGGCATAATAATGTTATGTGAAATTGTTCACAAAGACACTATATTTTTTTTATATATAGCCATTGTCGAAAGGAGGACAGACCTGGCATTTGCTCCGTATAATAAAATATTGTTCACAGAAAGAATTACAGATCCAAGAAGAGTTTGAAGATACCAAAGGGGCAATCAGAATCCGTATATCGAAGAACATAGGATACACTTTCATGGTAGACAGTATTGCATGCTACATAAACAGGTCAAGGTGAATTATTGTGGAGAGCCATCAAATCAGTTGAACATTTAAAAAGTTCCTAATAGAAAAGTTCATTGATATATCTTTCTATTACACCAAACCAAAATATCACTCCCAGACTCCACTCCAAGACTTCACACCAAGACTCCCCTCTGTCAAGTACATTGTGCCAAAGATAACACAACAGGTTGTACCTTAAACACAGTGACATTTGATTGATTTACTTCCGTTTCGGAAAGATACCAGATGTGAAACGTTCATACTTTTGTTCTGTCGTCCCTATTCAAACCTGTTATAATCTTTTCAGCTTTGAGAATAGTTAGTCTACAATGAATTGTAAGCAGGTGCAAACATATGTTATCAATTCGTTTCTTATTGAATTGTAATGTTCAATCTTCGATTATTAGTATTTTATTTTCTGTGTTTCTATAGAATAATAGAATATTTATTGTCCAGAATGTCAGAGTTTTTATTGTGTAAATTAGAGAATTGTGTTATTTTACATTGTTCAAAGTTACTAATATCCCCATTCGAAAGTCCACAAATTCCAGTCATTACAAAATAAAGTTTGTAATTCGAACAATTCGATCACTTTAAATCGCATTGTTTCATTAAGTACTTAGACTCAAATGGGTTATCGTTCATGCAAGTACAATGAAACTAGACTTCAGAACAAGCTTTTGATTATTTGATAAACCTTGTCGTGTCGACGAAATACTCACAGTCGGATTTTATTGTTCGCATCCTCTATACTCAGAACAGATTTTACATGTGACTCCATCCCCATCCCAGAAAAAATCAAATAATATTTTTGGGGAAAATACAAAATTAACATCGTCTCAGATAATTTGTAGAGAACATACATATATCTGTTATGACAAATGGCTGTAGAGAACATACATATATCTGTTATGACAAATGGCTGTAGAGAACATACATATATCTGTTATGACAAATGGCTGTAGAGAACATACATATATCTGTTATGACAAATGGCTGTAGAGAACATACATATATCTGTTATGACAAATGGCTGTAGAGAACATACATATATCTGTTATGACAAATGGCTGTAGAGAACATACATATATCTGTTATGACAAATGGCTGTAGAGAACATACATATATCTGTTATGACAAATGGCTGTAGAGAACATACATATATCTGTTATGACAAATGGCTGTAGAGAACATACATATATCTGTTATGACAAATGGCTGTAGAGAACATACATATATCTGTTATGACAAATGGCTGTAGAGAGCATACATATATCTGTTATGACAAATGGCTGTTGGAGTGACGGGAGTAATTTGTGGCAGATTTATTTATACATAGTCACTACAATTTATGAACAACATTTCAGATAGTCTGTTTTGTTTTTCTCTTAACCTAAGAAAAACATCACGTAAACGAATATGATTTATTAAGAAGACAGCTTCATTTACTGAGATGTCCAAGGTTTATATGATCAAATCTGTTGCATGACAAAATGATTCTGCAAGCTATATAATCAGACAAAACACAAATAATGGGAAGGACATTGTGTCCTTCTTGACAGATTATAACAAAAATCTTCCTGATAAATTGAAGTAGATGAGCAATTTGTGGTTCCCATATGTTTTGTATACATCAAAAGTCTTAATCATTATATCAATCTAAAAACAGACATTCCATTTACCATTAATTATGTTTTGGACAATACCTCAGACATGATCGATATTTATATATTTAGTCCTGGTCTTTAGAATTATATATTTGTTCATCGTTTTATTTTTGTCATTAAAACAACACGCCGACAAATATGTTTACAACAACATCATTAAATCGTTTCTGAAAAATATGATTATATCATTGTCAGAAGTACATGCGAACTGTTCTGTCATGTTCCTGTTCAAACTATATAGAATATTTCACAATATTGATACTAAAAATTCTAAATGCATAAGTCTGTGTTAGTTGATAATTTTTGGGCTGAGTAACATTAGCTTCCTTGTCATATTTGTTTTAATTGTTTATTACCATTATCAAAAATAAATTTGTTTAAATTCCCAACAAAATGATAAACATAATGTTTCATATTAGAGTTTTTTATTTCAAGATAAATTGAACACAGGGACAGACACGAGTCACAAATCCTTGTATATGTTTTTATTGAGTTTTGATATTGGACAAGAAATCAGTATGAAGACTTGTTAATTAAGAATAAAACTAACTATTTTTCACAACTGTGCATGCCTCCGTGGTATTCAACGTAAGCGAGTCGCACATTTACCCCCGTTCTTTGGCCGGGAAGATTTATTTTACACTCTTCCTATTCAGTTCAAGACCAACCAGTAACAGCCAAAAACAAAAAAGTTCTTTAAGAGAAATATTTAAGCGGCTCTATATTAAGTTTTTATGATTATGAAGGGGAAAAGAATTTGCATTGTTAAAAGAAGACGAAAGTTGACCTAAATTGGATTTTGTTAATTCTGATCGATCATATTAAAGAGGTTTTCCTTGTATGATAGATCACAACTCCAAGTAGCTCGACAAGAAACAGCATGCTCCGATACTTGTAAGTCTGTTTTTCCAACCATCTCCACTATCATACCTTCTAGTCAAAATATCAAAATAGTATCATAGACTCATTTCAAGGCCACATATACCCCCATGATTTATTGTCTGTAAAGGAGTGGGTATGATAAGGGCAGAAATTGGCCTAAAAAATAGACAAATTATAAATGAAACGTATAGCCTTCGTTGTTTCTTGATTTTATAAGACTTTTACCCCAACTACTAATTTAGTAACAATTTTCCATATTTGCACGTGCGATGACGTCACACTAGTCAATGAAAAGTCTATCGTTTCGTGAAAATATATGAAATCTAACAAGAAATGTGTATTTAATGTCAATTTTGAATTTACAAAACCGTTGCTAGGGTGACATAACTACGCAAAAATACTTATGCTACCATAGAGAATTGGAATATTATTTTTAGAGTGTACATACACAGAATATAACATTTTGTCAAAAAGACTGCAAAATACGTAAAATAAAACCACCATATTTGAATTTCCAATGATTAATTGGACCCTCCTCCATTTACGTTGATAAGCAACAAAGGACAAAGTGAAATCATCCAAAACATTATTTTTTTTACCTTTCAATGATTGTGTTTAATATGATATCTATATAAACAGTTTCTGAGATTGGGCCAAAATCGACCCTTATCATACCTACTCCTTTGTTCTGATCATGGCTGGAATACTGATCACCTGCCATAAAACAATAACAGACATTCAACTAAGTTTCGTTTGAGATTCAGTGTGAGCGATATTTTGTATGAATGTAACTTGCGTGAGACATTTATCTATAGTTACATAAGTGATACATTTTTCATCCTTATCATGCTACCATAAAATAAACATATTTGACTGAACTCTCCCTAACAATTTTAAGGATATCAATATTTCCTAATCCCCGTCCTTAACAGTATCATGTAAATCACATGTCTAAGAGGGAAATAATTTAACTAAATTAATTGGAATTACCTTTTTTTATGTTTGGTAGTGGGTACGATATTTGCATTTACTTGCTTTTCCAATCTGGTTTTAACCGGCGTATTTTACCGAATAACAATGATACAAGATATGAATGAGAATTATTATTTCGGGAATTATCAGTGTATATTAAAAAAATATGCTTGAATGAATTATTTCTTTTAAAATTTACTTCTCTAATTGTGAAAAACGTGGTCGAGTACCTACTAACAATTCAGCGTTCAACGTAACAAATATTTGTTTTGTAGGAATTAATAAAAGATGTTTAACATTCAATACCATTACCCCCTCCCCTTGATGGGAAATTGAGTATCTAACGTTTTACAAAGCAAACGATCAATACAAAATATATCAATTGTACTGGTGTTGAGGACAAATGTTAAATATATATATATATATATTGCTGCAAAGTGTTAATAAATAATTGTGGATCTAACATCGCCACTCGATTAAGGGTAAGTATAACTTCGACCTTGATTCTCATCCTAAGTTGAAAGGTTTCATCTCGGCCAGTGAAGCTATATTTCGATATAGAGGATATGGTCGAATGGGTTAAATGGTTTGTAATTATGCTAAACCAGTAGATGTTACAATGTACGAACGTAGTGGGTTCAAATCCTGCTGATGGAAGAACAAAAATAAGAAAACGTGTCAGCTGAAAATCTAACTTTAACAATGTTCGGTTGAATTGAAACCCTGTGGGTGCAATATGAACGTCTCTTGGATGTACATATGGACAGATTGTTTAATTGCCAGTACAAAAACCGGCGATAATAGATAGGGTCGGATAATTTCCATTACAACTAACCACCAACCACCATTCCATATAAACTAATTGCCTTTTATGTGCATAAGGCACATAGTTATGTCCCGTCTACCAGGAAAGATGATTCGTTCCTTGTATAACTAGTGAAGAACCGTAGTAGGGAATCAAGGACGTATAGCGGTACCCCTATCATCGGATAGGTCCTGGGTTGTTCTTAACTGGTACGATTCGAGCATCAATGTTCGATTACAATGGTAAATATCGTTATGACGAATGTGACGGGGGGATTAAATGAGGTATGCTTAGTTATTCAATGCAGCTTGAATGATCATATTGTTCATCAATGGAAAATAATGCGATTACGACATGCCACATAAAGTACAATTAGTATATATATTCGAAGTTTAATGATAATATGTTCCACCACCTTACACCCTCTTTATTGCAGCCTAGAATAATTTGTTTCTACTAGCTCAACAATTACATTCTTGTCTATCTGGTCACTATTAATGGTTAGATAAAGAGCGTGGATGATCATGAGTCAATCATCGTCAATATTGTCACCCAGAAAGCATGTATTAACATCTATTCATAATGACTACGTTCATGCTAAATTATCATTTATCGTCTAAACTTCAGTCAAGGCCGGGACAGTAAATGAGAAAACAATTCCGTAAGCTATTGGGATGAAATATGAAGACAAATCAACCTCCACCAAGCGCAAACACAAGCTCACATTAGGTCCTAACTTGAGTGAAGGCTTTTGTTTTATACATATTATCATGATCATTCAGTGTCTCCACAACTGTATGGTGGTGGTAAAGTTATGATGAATAAGTCATACATTTTACATTAGGCATATATTTGCTCTCTGCGAAGTATGATCAAAAGGTACTGTGCGTGGATGTTCTGACATTTTTATCACTAAATACAATTCCGACCCTTTGTCCTATTTTACCAAGACATCCGTCAATTGACAACTTCTATTTCAATTACAGTCATCACGAGAACAAATTTACAAACAATCAATCATGCAAAAAGGGGAATTTTGATATGAAAAAGTAATGTGAGGTTACAGTTAGAAATGAATCACAGCAATTGAGTTTCTTGTACTATTCTTGTTTAGGAGGTGCATAATTCCTTGGTCGAAATGAAAATTTCTTTTATTGTAGTGAAGCTGAAAGACAATAAAGTGAATAATAGAATACCATGGAAATCCCTTAAAGTCCGATGATGACCCTTCAAATACTTTATATAGCACATACTGACGTCACTATATTGTTTTTCAAATAACATCTCAGAAATTCATCGTCATTGATGATAAAACAGAGAATATTATACCGCCAGATCAGTTCCAATATCATATAGGTGAATCGTATAAATAGAGGCCAAATCGATACCCATAAAACACACGACTGCCCACTCTCTCCTGGCTTGGTTTTATGTGCTCGGGTTTCCTCTCCTGTGTCCATGTTTCTTTTATTTACAACTATATTATTATAATGCTACCCCCTACATATAACTGAGTGAGCAGTACCAATATTCATGCTTCGAAATATTTTGCAGAGGTGTCGTTATGCCTTTAAACACAATTGTTTATTTTGGATTAAATACAGACCACATATCTGTTGACTGATTTGAGCATAACATCATCATTCCCTGCATGTAAACGAACTCTTTTAATATATTTTGAAACCGAGCAGGTGTATTGTAGATGCTACATTTTGAGTACCTGCCAACTTTAGTTGTAGTTCAAAGACGTCGCCATGGATTTCTCACCATTAATTTATTTTTGTATAGATATTGTTGATCTTGTTCTCGTCCTGATATATTTGCCACTTGACGTTTAAAACCCAACAACAATTTATTCCAAAAAGTATATTACTCATTTTTAATAGTATGTGTACACGGGTCATGTAAGATAAGGTAGGTAAGATTATAATTGTAGGTTACTTAACATAAAGCTAAGTATGTCATGCATATTTAGGACGAGAACAAGTTAAACAATATCTAAAAACATTTTTTTTTAAATTGGAGAAATGATGGGACAACCTAGGTAACATTTGGCTGGAAAACTATGAAAAGACGACTTTCTTTGATCGGCTATAATGCGCACATTCCTTTCCCATATCAACAAAAGAAGTCTTTAACGCTATGAAAACGTGGCACTCACCATACACGTTCCCCACTATGGGTAATAGTTCCCTATCATAATCTGAAAACGTCCATTGAAACTTTGAAGATACCAAAGGGGTAATCAGAAACCGTAAATCTAAGATATCAAAGGGGTAATCAGAAACCGTAAATCTAAGATACCAAAGGGGTAATCAGAAACCGTAAATCTAAGATACCAAAGAGGTAATCAGAAACTGTAAATCTAAGATACCAAAGGGATAATCAGAAACCGTAAATCTAAGATACCAAAGGGGTAATCAGAAACCGTAAATCTACGATACCAAAGGGGTAATCAGAAACCGTAAATCTAAGATACCAAAGGGGTAATCAGAAACCGTAAATCTAAGAAACCAAAGGGGTAATCAGAAACCGTAAATCTACGATACCAAAGGGGTAATCAGAAGCCATAAATCTAAGAGACCAAAGGGGTAATCAGAAACCGTAAATCTAAGATACCAAAGGGGTAATCAGAAACCGTAAATCTAAGAGACCAAAGGGGTAATCAGAAGCCATAAATCTGAGAGACCAAAGGGGTAATCAGAAACCGTAAATCTAAGATACCAAAGGGGTAATCAGAAACCGTAAATCTAAGATACCAAAGGGGTAATCAGAAACCGTAAATCTAAGAGACCAAAGGGGTAATCAGAAGCCATAAATCTGAGAGACCAAAGGGGTAATCAGAAACCGTAAATCTAAGATACCAAAGGGGTAATCAGAAACCGTAAATCTAAGATACCAAAGGGGTAATCAGAAACCGTAAATCTAAGATACCAAAAGGGTAATCAGAAACCGTAAATCTAAGATACCAAAGGGGTAACCAGAAAACATAAATCTAAGATACCAAAGGGGTAATCAGAAGCCATAAATCTACGATACCAAAGGGGTAATCAGAAACCGTAAATCTAAGATACCAAAGGGGTAATCAGAAACCGTAAATCTACGATACCAAAGGGGTAATCAGAAACCGTAAATCTAAGATACCAAAGGGGTAATCAGAAACCGTAAATCTAAGAAACCAAAGGGGTAATCAGAAACCGTAAATCTACGATACCAAAGGGGTAATCAGAAGCCATAAATCTAAGAGACCAAAGGGGTAATCAGAAACCGTAAATCTAAGATACCAAAGGGGTAATCAGAAACCGTAAATCTAAGAGACCAAAGGGGTAATCAGAAGCCATAAATCTGAGAGACCAAAGGGGTAATCAGAAACCGTAAATCTAAGATACCAAAGGGGTAATCAGAAACCGTAAATCTAAGATACCAAAGGGGTAATCAGAAACCGTAAATCTAAGAGACCAAAGGGGTAATCAGAAGCCATAAATCTGAGAGACCAAAGGGGTAATCAGAAACCGTAAATCTAAGATACCAAAGGGGTAATCAGAAACCGTAAATCTAAGATACCAAAGGGGTAATCAGAAACCGTAAATCTAAGATACCAAAAGGGTAATCAGAAACCGTAAATCTAAGATACCAAAGGGGTAACCAGAAAACATAAATCTAAGATACCAAAGGGGTAATCAGAAACCGTAAATCTACGATACCAAAGGGGTAATCAGAAACCGTAAATCTACGATACCAAAAGGGTAATCAGAAACCGTAAATCTACGATACCAAAGGGGTAATCAGAAACCGTAAATCTAAGATACCAAAGGGGTAATCAGAAACCGTAAATCTAAGATACCAAAGGGGTAATCAGAAACCGTAAATCTAAGATACCAAAGGGGTAATCAGAAACCGTAAATCTAAGATACCAAAGGGGTAATCAGAAACCGTAAATCTAAGATACCAAAGGGGTAATCAGAAAACATAAATCTAAGATACCAAAGGGGTAATCAGAAACCGTAAATCTACGATACCAAAGGGGTAATCAGAAACCGTAAATCTAAGATACCAAAGGGGTAATCAGAAAACATAAATCTAAGATACCAAAGGGGTAATCAGAAACCGTAAATCTAAGATACCAAAGGGGTAATCAGAAAACATAAATCTAAGATACCAAAGGGGTAATCAGAAACCGTAAATCCAAGATACCAAAGGGGTAATCAGAAAACATAAATCTAAGATACCAAAGGGGTAATCAGAAACCGTAAATCTACGATACCAAAGGGGTAATCAGAAACCGTAAATCTAAGATACCAAAGGGGTAATCAGAAAACATAAATCTAAGATACCAAAGGGGTAATCAGAAACCGTAAATCTAAGATACCAAAGGGGTAATCAGAAAACATAAATCTAAGATACCAAAGGGGTAATCAGAAACCGTAAATCTAAGATACCAAAGGGGTAATCAGAAAACATAAATCTAAGATACCAAAGGGGTAATCAGAAACCGTAAATCTAAGATACCAAAGGGGTAATCAGAAAACATAAATCTAAGATACCAAAGGGGTAATCAGAAGCCATAAATCTAAGATACCAAAGGGGTAATCAGAAAACATAAATCTAAGATACCAAAGGGGTAATCAGAAGCCATAAATCTAAGATACCAAAGGGGTAATCAGAAAACATAAATCTAAGATACCAAAGGGGTAATCAGAAACCGTAAATCTAAGATACCAAAGGGGTAATCAGAAAACATAAATCTAAGATACCAAAGGGGTAATCAGAAACCGTAAATCTAAGATACCAAAGGAATAACCAGAAAACATAAATCTAAGATACCAAAGGGGTAATCAGAAGCCATAAATCTAAGATACCAAAGGAATAACCAGAAAACATAAATCTAAGATACCAAAAGGGTAATCAGAAACCGTAAATCTAAGATACCAAAGGGGTAACCAGAAAACATAAATCTAAGATACCAAAAGGGTAATCAGAAAACCTAAATCGAAGAAGGACAAACAATATAATGGCCAAAAAGACAAAAAGACAAACAATAATCTACAAAACACTACCAGGACAACTAAAGATCGCGAATGCCACTTAAACCGGGGATGATCTCGGGTACTCCTGACGGGTAAGCAGTTCCTACTCCACTAGTGGTCATGCTACTCTGGTTACAAACCCAGTAATATGTCATTATTGAGAAAAGGATCAGAATTTGATTACGACAAACAGAACATATCCTTGGTCATTTGTGATACAGATATTCCGTAGCGGTTAACCATGTCATGGTGGCGACCGTAAAACGTTCGAAGTGATGATTTCAACTAAATCACTATGAACACTTGGTTCAGCAGCTATCTTGTTAGCAGCAAACATGTATTAGGGAAATCATGATAGGAACCACAAGCTCTGTAATATCGGATCAACTGAGAAACATATACGCCATATACAGGTGCTTCATAGAGAGGGCACCCACTATTCCCAATCTGGAGACGGGCTGGACAGCTCTGTGGTCTGAACCCTTTGAACCGTCACCAGTACTCAACTGCTGATTAAGACCAATGTATTTGATCTAAGAAACCAACAAAGCTATACATGTTAAATAATCATCATGTCAACAGATACATGTTTGCTGAGTAAAGACTTACATAGGCGTGTATGTCTTCAATAGAAGTTGATGTGTACATAGCCTGAGTTCGGTCATAATGGAAGAGAAAACTTATTAAATGTTTCTCATTAATAAAGTATATGACATTACGTGCACGGAACAACATTTACGTCTAATGTTAAACGAGGAGACTTTTCAACTTCTATCTAAATATAAAACCTTAATTATACAAACTACGGCAATAATTACAATATACACTTAAGAAATTACCCTTGGCATATTTAAACCAGAGACTATCGGAAGATGAAAACTATTAAAGACCATTTTGCTTTAAATATATCAGTACTTTCAGATTTGGCACAATTTGAATAAAAATAACACTTGCATGATCGCATCATTTCTCAAAGAGGGCAGGTTTTGACCCATAAAACTAGATTAACCCACCACGTTTATTGAAGTGCATGTTCCAAGCCAGGAAAGTTGAGTGGTCGTGTATATGTGTGTAAGGGGTGTATATATGTGTGTGTGTATATGTGTGTAAGGGGTGTATATGTGTGTAAGGGGTATACATTTTGCGTCGGTCTACGATTTTTCTATTAGATTTAGGAACTGTCCGGACAATGTGGGAATTTTTGGTTTTCATTCCATTTATAGAAAGATATACAAATCAGCAAAATAAAGACATTTAATAGAAAACATAATGCTTTATGTGTTAGTAAATCTTTCAGTTATTATAAGGTACAGTTAAATACTGCAATTATACCAGCTAAGATTACAGTTACCGTGGTCATCGTCATCAAGATCAGAGGTCATTGAGTGTCATTTGATTGGTACCAAACCAATAGCTTGGTGTATCAAAGGGACGAAATTTAAATATTTTAGGTCAAATTATGTGTATTTGTATAATCTGAAATGCTTTATTATTTTTTTGATAAAGGGCATACATGCATATGTATATGTAATAATCCCAATTTTCATGAATCAACAGTTTTATTGGTTTATTTTGAACTTTTCATTTCAATAATAAATTTTGTCCAATTGAAGAAATGTTTGCAATAACACACGACATACGGCTCACTTGATATTGAACAACACTTCTTTAAGGTTGAATCACAATGCAGGAACCTCTAGAATGTGACTTATTGGTTTAATTAGAGTAAAGGTTTATATTACATTATCTGTATAGTACAATAATAATAGATAAATTGTGGAAGGAACCATCAAACCAAAGGTCAAACAAGTTTAAATTCAATTTATTTTATTGAACCAATATTAAAGAATAATACATAACATAGTCGTCTTCTCTATATATTCTATGTGTAATGTAGCAAAGACATACAAATCCATCATTATTTTTGCAATAAATTTTGAAGGTGAATTATATTAACGATTCATGTTGTCACATATTTCTAACAATTCGCCATTGTAAAGTCTTTCAGTATATGCTACATCGAATGATAAATTCCTCTCCCTTCAGTGGCGAGGTGTAATATTTACAACATTTTATGATTAGGATAATCAATGGTAAAACCTTTGAGATTTTTGGTTCCCTTCACCAACAGAATTAGCATATAAGGGATTAGAATTAGGGAGGGGTAGGGTTGACGTCAAATTCAACACTATCTCAGTTATATCATGGTGGTCAGTTTAACTGGTGTCGGAAGCCAAGGTTCACCCACAGGCACTTGTGTAGAGTCAAAAATATGCTCACTATGTACCTAAAATACCACAAGGCCGGACTCACTCCTACTACCCCTGTCACTTCAATCGCTATTTCCCCTGTCAAAATGTCGATAGGACGCAAATCGCTTACTAATTTGCGTAGTGAAATGATTTTTCTTCAAGGAAAACCCGTTTTTTATATCTTCCTACCATCTACACCTCCATACTCACAGATAATCCTCAGATTTTGTTGACAATGGACACCTAAGTGGCAGCAAAGCGAAAGTAGGTCACATGCGACATATTTCCGCCTTTCGGTCGTTCTCGGGTTTTATCATTGCCTTACGAAACATACCTGAGAAGTTCAGAAAGAAAAGTTCGGGAAACGTAATTATATATCAGTATTGTTACTGTATAATTATAATGTTTTTTAAATACAATTATTTCCTATGCCTTATTTTTAGTATTATTTGCATCCCAATAAGTACTGAAGTTTTCATTCATTTTGTCAGTCATATTTTGGCGCCTTGTAATGTTTCTAGTGTTTAGTAATTATATATGATAAAACCCAAGAAAGGCGGAAATATGTCGCATGTGACCTACTTTCGCTTTGCTGCCACTTAGGTGTCCATTGTCAACAAAATCTGAGGATTATCTGTCAGTATGGGGGTGTAGATGGTAGGAAGATATAAAAAACGGGTTTTCCTTGAAGAAAAATCATTTCACTACGCAAATTAGTAAACGATTTGCGTCCTATCGACATTTTGACAGGGGAAATAGCGATTGAAGTGACAGGGGTAGTAGGAGTGAGTCCGGCCTTGTGGTATTTTAGGTACATAGCGAGCATATTTTTGACTCTACACAAGCGCCTGTGGTTCACCTGTTCAAAATCACTGCCAATCTTTATCACATAATGTTGTACACTTCTCAACATGATTGGTGATATGCACTGATGACATTGAATGGGTTAGGATTATCCTGTTTAACGCTACTTTCAACAATATTTCAGCTATATCGTTACGGTTAGTTTATTGGTGGAGAAAACAGGAATACCCGGAGAACTGATGACATTGGTAGATTATTTATGAACTGAACAGATATATAAAAAATAGTTTTTTTTATTGAAATGTAAAGTTCCCAGAGAATGTAAATTATTTTTAAAACTAAGATTAATCTCCGTCACTTTTAGGTGATCTTAATCGATTTTGGCTATCCTGTTTCCCTTAGTTTAAACATATTTTATTCAGATAGACATAAATTTGACAATCATGTTTCCAGTATCTTGCTTATTCCGGAAGACTTGCATAAATCATATTGTTTTCCAATCTTTTTACGTGGAACGTACTTAATGAAGTTAAGTCCAGAAATGCGTCCAGTGCATTATATAGAATTATCTTTTTTTCTTTTATTCTACAAGATGATCACGATTACAAAAGACCAACAAACATATTCCTAAATCAAACAAGCTTAGATTTTATCTATTACTTTGATAATGTACAAAATTACATTGAATTTAATTTAGAAGCACAATTTAAAGCTATGCATTTCTTTATTCAAAAGTCTCATTAGTGTGGCTACAGGGATAAAACTATTTAAAATCTATAAAACATATGATCAAAATGAAACAAAAGTACATCTTAAATTGCCTACAGGCAGCTTTTGTATTGTATTGAACAGCAGTATTTATCGCGGAGGCGCATACTTGAATATGTATTGCACTCCGAAAAGTACATTTATGTAAGGTATGAACATATAGTATGTACTTGTTGAAGTTCCTACTCTCAAATTATATTACCCCGAAGTCAACTGTATATATCTAGAATTACTACTCTTACATTTTCTGATTACAAATGACAATATCAAGGAGGTTTGGTATTTATTATTTCAGTATTTGTCATTTTTATCAAATAAAAAAAAAGAATCAATAGAAGTTTTCTGTAAATATATTTACCATGTACTATTGTGTTCTAATTCAAGTACAGAAAGCCAAATTTATAAGCTAAAGAAAAGTTAGATGATACCAATGGCGTAAATAAAAATAAAAAGCCGTAAATCGAAGAAGGAGTCACAATTTAATGGTCAAAGGAAATATGACAAAAGGACAAACAATGATCTACAAGACACTATATAGAAAACAAAAGATCACGAAAAACGAGCCCCCACTAAAAATCGGGAGTGAACTCGGGGTGTTCCGGAAGGATAAGCAGTTCCTGCTCCACTAGTGGAATCCGTAATGTTAGTCTTGTTATAAACCTGATGATAAGTCATGAACGAGGAAAGCACCGAATTGTGATTACGGCAAACGGAACATAGATATTCAGTATCGGTGAACCAAGTCATGGTGGGGCCGTAAACTTTCAAAGTGACGACTTCAACTTAACCAATAGGATACATTGGTTCATTAGCTTCCTTTTTAGCAGCAACTCTCTATCAAGGAAATCATGACAGACACCACAAGCTCAGGAATATCGTATCAACTGGCAGATTTCAATCTCCATATGCAGATGCTGCTGGGATGTTGCTGCAATAAATGGAAATTTCACAATGATTAAAGGGAAAGGAAACCCCATCATAATGTAGTGTTATTAAAACGCAATTACTTATTAGCACATCATTACTTATTAGCACATCATTACTTATTAGCACATCATTACTTATTAGCACTTCATTACTTATTAGCACATCATTACTTATTAGCACATCATTACTTATTAGCACATCATTACTTATTAGCACATCATTACTTATTAGCACATCATTACTTATTAGCACATCATTACTTATTAGCACTTCATTACTTATTAGCACATCATTACTTATTAGCACATCATTACTTATTTAAAATGTAATAAACTACATGTTCTGGTTAAGCAAATCACAGAAAACTAGTAAAGTGATATGCAAAAATCAAATATCATAAGATTTCCAACGGCACTGCAACTGCCATACTGACAAAGGTAGTTACGTCAATTCTCTTATTCCGGTTAATTCAAGCATCAATCATTATCAATCAATCAAGAAAATACACATTTACAAGGTTTTATTAATAAGAAATAAAAAATATGAACTTAGTTCCTTATAAATTCGTTCCAAAATATTCGTTAGAAGAAATTAACAGTAGTCACATTGTACTCGCCGAAACAACAGCGCAACCATCCTCTTTTTCTATACGACGCAATATCATTTTTCAGAGCATTAATAACCCATCTAAAATATTGCCTTGATTTTCTTTCCAAAATATATGTGTAAATTATTTTGAGGAGAATGGAGAATTTCGCTTATCTTCTGCTATTTTATAATCTATGTTGCTAGCCAATATTATTTGGTGCGCAAGGAAACGGGAACAGACGGTGGGATATAGAATACTTGAATGTTTGTGCTTTGCAATACCAAAGAATTAAACAATGATTTGGGCAAACAACTGGTAAACTTTATCACTTGCGGTTGCGGTTCGAGTGAACCTTTTTTGTTATTTACAAAACCAGGCGCACCCACGCCGTATTGGTGATAGGCTTGTATGAGTTGTTAGGTAATCCAACTACCTATCTCATTGAGCGACCCAAATGTCGAAACTCAAAATAATCAGAATCGTAATTGGTCATCCATCTGTGCGACTATTCGATTGATTATTTAAAAAGATAGAAACGTCTATGTTATTTTATTACATATATTGTTTAAAATAAACACACATCTTATAATGGGTTTCTTTCTCCTTTAATATCATGTCATCAAGTTTTTTTCATTCTTTGTTTTAAATTTAAGCTTAATGAAATAAACACACATCTTTCGTGTTTGAAATGAAAGTAGGTGCCCAATCTTTTTTCTGTGTAGTGTTTTGTAGGCCATGGTTTGTCTTTTTGGTAATTATGTATTCCCAGCTGTCCTTCGATGTGTATCTTCTGATTACACCTATAGTAGCTTCAAACTTGTCATAGGACTGTGTGCCTCTAAATAACTGTGTGCCTCTAAATAACTGTGCTTCTAAATAACTGTGCCTCTAAATAACTGTGTGCCTCTAAATAACTGTGTGCCTCTATATAACTCTGTGCCTCTAAATAACTGTGTGCCTCTAAATAACGGTGTACCTCTAAATAACTGTGTGCCTCTAAATAATTGTGTGCCTCTAAATAACTGTATGCCTCTAAATAACTGTGTACCTCTAAATAACTGTGTGCCTCTAAATAACTGTGCCTCTAAATAAGTGTGTGCCTCTAAATAACTGTGTACCTCTAAATAACTGTGTGCCTCTAAATAACTGTGTGCCTCTAAATAACTGTGTGCCTCTATATAACTGTGTGCCTCTAAATAACTGTGTGCCTCTAAATAACTGTACCTCTAAATAACTGTGTGCCTCTAAATAACTGTGTGCCTCTAAATAACTGTATGCCTCTAAATAACTGTGTACCTCTAAATAACTGTGTGCCTCTAAATAACTGTGCCTCTAAATAACTGTGTGCCTCTAAATAACTGTGTACCTCTAAATAACTGTGTGCCTCTAAATAACTGTGTACCTCTAAATAACTGTGTGCCTCTAAATAACTGTGTGCCTCTAAATAACTGTACCTCTAAATAACTGTGTGCCTCTAAATAACTGTGTGCCTTTAAATAACTGTGTACCTCTAAATAACTGTGTGCATCTAAATAACTGTTTACCTCTAAATAACTGCGCCTCTAAATAACTGTGTGCCTCTAAATAACTGTGTACCTCTAAATAACTGTGTGCCTCTAAATAACTGTGTACCTCTAAATAACTGTGTGCCTCTAAATAATTGTGTGCTTCTAAATAACTGTGTACCTCTAAATAACTGTGTGCCTCTAAATAACTGTGTACCTCTAAATAACTGTGTGCCTCTAAATAACTGTGTGCCTCTAAATAACTGTGTGCCTCTAAATAACTGTGTACCTCTAAATAACTGTGTGCCTCTAAATAACTGTGTACCTCTAAATAACTGTGCCTCTAAATAACTGTGTGCCTCTAAATAACTGTGTACCTCTAAATAACTGTGTGCTTCTAAATAACTGTGTACCTCTAAATAACTGTGTCTCTAAATAACTGTGTGCCTCTAAATAACTGTGTGCCCCTAAATAACTGTGTGCCTCTAAATAACTGTACCTCTAAATAAATGTGCCTCTAAATAAATGTGTACCTCTAAATAACTGTGTGCCTCTAAATAACTGTGTGCCCCTAAATAACTGTGTGCCCCTAAATAACTGTGTGCCTCTAAATAACTGTGTACCTCTAAATAACTGTGTGCCTCTAAATAACGTTTCAAACATTCTTCCTACCTCAGCATAATTTCGCTAGCAAAGATAAATTTTACATGTAATGAATCAGACCATAATATAGACTATGCATCTTTAAACGAAAAAGGAATAATAATGAAGAGAAACTAGGAAATGAAGCGAACATAATCAACCTCATAAAGTTTGAAAGTCTCTTTAATTAAAAACTAATAAGGGCTTGAAGGAAGAAACATGCATATTACCGTGACACATTCAAATCAGTTTGCTATTTATAATTCATTTCAGGAACAAATTTCCGTATATAAATGAATTAAAGATTTATAACTTCGAGGAACGAAGTACTGAACATAGTGCATATGGATAAGAAAGTTCTATTATATAAGTAACACGATATGGCGTATTACTCAAAATTGAAAATTCTTTGTAAGAATTCATGATTAAGATCTTTTTAAAGGAGACGAAATCTCGGTAAATTAGCATGAAATTTAATAAAAACAATAACCATACGTAATGAAGTTTGTATTAAGAGAGACCTACTATATTTTATAATCAAGCACAGTGGTAGGAATAATCGCTAAATATATTAATAATATAGTAAATAAAGGTAATAACAAAATTACCGAACTCCGAGCAATCTTACAAAGGGAAAGTCATATAAACAGATAAAATCAGTCAACAACCGAAAACTGTAAACCGTAATGACCCAGACTTGGTACAGGCATTTGTAAAGAAATGGTGGGTTTAATCAGATTTTAAAGCGCCAAACCTCCCGCTCTCATTACGGTTCAAAGGCTCCGGCTGTCACTATAACAGTATTTAAATACAGGAACAAAATAGGTAAAATAGTTGTCAAAACAGTACCATATTCGGTGACGTAAATGTCAAAAACACTTTTACGTCACACATTGATAAAAAAAATATTTTTGACATTTTTCTTGACTTCTTTATCTTTATACATTTTCACTATATGAAAATGCATCGCTTATAATCGTTTTTGCAGAGACGGAATATATTTCGACAAGATCTTGGTATCGGAATATAAACTTTTTAAAAGATCGAATATACATATATTGTACATTTATATTGAAAAAGTAAACGTAAAAGGGAACACACAATGAAAAGCCCATTAGAAATATGGAATTAAGAAAAAAAATAGCTTTTTGTAGTGGCTATGATGTGAAATTAAAAAAGAGGTATTTAACTGACAGAGAGCAAGCACTTTCCGAACATATTACTCTCTATGGTATATGGTCAGGCTTTCCAATTTATAACTCGACATGCCCCATTCATCGCGAGTGCACCACAATCCACGACCCCTGGGAACGCACCGGGCAATTCCCATACATGATTGAAAGTCTTCATGCTAACTCATCACGAACAAAAGCCTATTAGATATCTACCACACTATTTCTTTAAAAATTATTTCAACCTTTAAAATTAAGCAACCGCGAAATTGAATAAAATGTGTTTGCGTTGGTTGAAATAGTGATATATTAAATTTCCCATGTCCTTTTGTCATGTCGAGTATATAAACATTTAGCTTTCTTTAATGAGGACATCATGGGATATCACAGCAAAAAATCAACCAATATTAATGTGGTAGAGTGTTGATTGTTGATTGGCATCTCTCTCATAGTAGTCAAACTTGAGTCACACCAGGATTTCGAAGAAAAAATCAAATAACATCGTTCAATTGCGGGAAAATATATTTGCAATGTGAAAGTACAATTAAGACAAATTCTCTAAAAAATATAGACGATCCTTTTATCTAAATATAAATGGAAAATATATTTGTAATGTGAAAGTTGTACAAGTACAATTAAGACAATTTCTCTAAAACTGCAAAAATATAGACGATCCTTCATATCCTAAAGATTTAAGTTAAAATTGAAATGTGCATCATCTGTTTGACACAATTATTAATTTGTTTGAAAGAAGTATCTTTGAATTTTGTTGCTTTGAAATGTATATATTTTCCTGTCTAAATCCAGACATGTAGACTTACTATTTTGAAATGTATTTTCACCTTAGATAGTTCCTGATGTTCAAAAAAGGCTATCTGGCATTGTTTATTGATCGGTACACACTAAAAAAAGCTATAATACTTTGTTACACAGGGAAAATTAATTCATCAACACTGGTATGGCGCAATATTTACATGTGCTTTTAAATTTTATTGCATAGTCAAAAGGGTAACCGTTTATTGGATGAATTTCTTTGCAAGTATAACAAAAGTTTGTAAATTCCAATGGGCAAACAAATGTAGTATCATAGTAGCTGGAGTAACAATACAATGGCCATCAAACCACTAAATACTGTATGATAGACGCAGGACAAATGAACAGTAAAAAGACAAACAATGATACACAAAACACTGTATAGAATAATACAGATTGAACATGAACTCCACAAAAACCTGGGGATGAACTTACGTGGTCTGGAAAGAGATATAGTTAACTTCACTAGTGCAAATCGTAGTGTTGCGCACGTTAAAAATCAGGTGATAAGTCACATCCGGTGATAAGCCACATATCCGGTGATAAGGTATAAACGAGGAAAGACAATGATTCTTCTTATCTGTCCACAATCATTGAAGGTTCTCAGTGGATCGGTGTATTTAAACATATCATAGTTATGTGTAATGTATACTAGTAAAAAAAAAACGTAGCAGCAAGCATGAGCACTGTATAAATATATTACATCTATTTCTTGACTGAAACATTACGGAGACATTTAATTCTTACATTTACGACAAATTTAATTTAAATTAAAGAATTAAATGGGAATTTCTATGTAATAAAATACACTATCTTATTGATTTTTTATACACATTTGCCTTGTAAACAATGATGTGATGATGGGTGACATGAACACCCGCCTTGTCTCTTACAGGAGTACATGTTGTCCGATCCTTTGTAAATTATTTATAATTTATGTTTCACTGATGAAGTTTGATATTTCTGGATCGTAATATTTTGTACTCTTCATTTAAAGTAATATTAGCATATGGTTTATCAATATGATATTACACTTATTGTACAGACACATGTCCTAGTGTCTGTTAACAAAAAGTACTGCATGCTTGGTTGTTCGACAGATACGCAACTCACACTTCACTTAGATCTAGTTCCTTGTATATAAGACATTAAATTGGTCGACCATTACGGATCATCACCGTCATGTTCTATGACATAATTACACAGCTGTCATAGAGTAAGACATATTTTATAAATGTAAGGTGAGATACAAGTCATGGGCATGAGTCATTTTTCGGAAATGACATCCGGTGTTGTAGAATGATAACCTTGTATGTCTCGCAAAATATCTCACACAACAATCTACGTATTCTGAAGATTAGTTCAATCTTCGATTATCTGACAGACTAAACAAGTTAGGATTATTTTGACTATGAATGATGCATCACATTTAGTTGTATCACTGTCTAATACAGAGATAGAGAAAAAAAAAACTTATCTGAAATATATTGACATGGTAGCAAGTATTTGAAATCTCCTCACTTGTAATTAAATATACATAAGATGATTAACATTGTCTAGTCTAGGTAACTGTTGTTTAATCAGTTGCCTTTGTGGGAATTCTTTTAATATTCATATCCATCGTTCCATAGTACGACTGCTCTGAATGAATCAAGTTGATTACTTTAAGCGTTCGGATGCTCCTGTATTATATAAAATGTAGCTGATGTATATTTTCTTGGCAAGTTTACCTATAAAATCAGTGAAGGTCATGATTAGTTGGTTGGAACAGTTTCTTCAACAACAGCTGGGCATTGCATGTTGTTTACAAATCAGAAATAAATACTTTCCCCTTAAGCATATCTAGAAGAAATTTTTATTTCGTGTGTTCTATTTTATATACACATTCAAAGTGAACGCCTTTTGTTTTCAAGTGGTCACTACGACCTTCATTACATCATTCTTATCAATAACAACAACTTTAAGTAAGCAAAGATATTGATACCACAAATACCACTGATTACTAGTAATTAAAAATCTACTCCACCACAACTGAACTATTATTGTTGTCATCGACTTTAATATTTTGAATACTACTTGTTGATTATTCATTGTTGAGTTGTTTTATGTTGGGTAATGTTCAGAGTATATCACTGACTAACACAAGGTCACATGAACCTACATTTGAATAACTTATGACATTTTGAGTTAGTAATTTTGGAAATGTCTTCCAATTAAACACTAAATATTTTCTGTAATAAAAACTATTTATCTAATTTAGTACCCATGCCGCGTGTTTTGGAATGACCTTCATCAGGTACAATCACAGCCAAAAGATTGGAAAGCCAAATAAGTCAAACGTTTTGGTAATACAGGAATACCAATGGTTCTAAACAGAATGGCTACAATCTACCAAGGCAACCTATACATGAGGGAGAAAGATATTAGAATTTCACTATTTAAGGACTTTAATAAATTTAAATATCTTGTGTCTTTTACCCGTTGGTATTTGAAACTGATCGAACACAAAAATATAACTTAAGTTCTGATATGAGCATCTAATACATTAATTATATATCAAATTGTGAAATTCCTTTAAAAACTAAGATTTATCCCTCCGACAAAGAAAATATTATATTGGTTTTGCTGTAGATTTTTTATTTTTATTTTTTTTAATTTTTATTTTTTTAATTTTTTTTTTTTTTAAGAGTTTTGAGTTTTACAATTTTTTCGTTCCTCATGTCCGGTCATCTGTCATAGAACATAACTGGGGAATCATTCTTTTATTTTGAAGTAGGATGAAGCCTCTGACAAGTCTTAATATAACAATTAGTGAACCAATTAGCAACAAATTAGTACAAAAGAGAAATGCCCTGATAGATAAGGTTGTCATTATGACATGCAATGCCTATTTCTAGTGGATAATACAAATCTAATTTAGACACTATTCAAATCTCATATTGTTTTCGAGAAATGTACAGAAATACAATTCACTGCATAAACAAGTTAAAACACCTGAACATGACGTAAACAACCATGGAGACGTTAAAGGGTATTTTAGTTTAAACATGTTTTATTGTCTAAATAATGAAAACAAATTAAGTTAGCATTGTCTTCTCTGAAAAAGGGTAGTAATCGGATTTGTTTTCATAAGAAAAGTTTTAAGATACCAAATGGGTACTGAGTTTCCTGATTATTACATCACATCAGTTATGATACTATGATTCTACATGTTAACATTGATATAAACACAGTTGTTTATTCGTGATTATCGTCATTTTAAAGAAACGAATAACAAGACCTTTAATGATGTTTAAATACAGTCGATTTCAGTGTATCACGAATAACAACACCTTTACTGATGTTTAAATACAGTCGATTTCAGTGTATCACGAATAACAACACCTTTAATGATGTTTAAATACAGTCGATTTCAGTGTATCACGAATAACAACACCTTTAATGATGTTTAAATACAGTCGATTTCAGTGTATCACGAATAACAAGACCTTTAATGATGTTTAAATACAGTCGATTTCAGTGTATCACGAATAACAACACCTTTAATGATGTTTAAATACAGTCGATTTCAGTGTATCACGAATAACAACACCTTTAATGATGTTTAAATACAGTCGATTTCAGTGTATCACGAATAACAACACCTTTAATGATGTTTAAATACAGTCGATTTCAGTGTATCACGAATAACAGCACCTTTAATGATGTTTAAATACAGTCGATTTCAGTGTATCACGAATAACAACACCTTTAATGATGTTTAAATACAGTCGATTTCAGTGTATCACGAATAACAACACCTTTAATGATGTTTAAATACAGTCGATTTCAGTGTATCACGTTGATTATTCTTTGTAAATCTGTTCTAGTTATGATTATATCAGTAATATTACATGTTAAACGTTAACTAATCGTTGGACAAATGTATAAGCGGTCGTGTCATACTGACTTGTATCCATGTTCTCATCTTCGGTCAATACATACGCTCATTGCAATAGACAGAACACAAATAAACACTATGTTCCTTACTATAATTTTTAATCGAGTTTCATTTTAGATTTTCATTCGTATTTTGTCTCATATAATCGAATTCTGGCGGTCTAGTATTTCCCCCATTTTATTTGTATTATTATACGCACCTGATTTGACAATGAGTAACACTATAAGAAGCAAGACTGCTACGCACCTGGCTTAACTCTCTATGTTTTTGTGGGATTCATGTTGCTGAACGTTTTAGTTGTCTGTGTTGTGGTTTTTGCTTTGTTTATCTGCGATTTGTGTCTTGTGCCCAATCTTGCGTGTTTCTCTGGATTGTCCATTTTTATATACCCTTCGGTTTTCTCTAACGTTTATAGACACGGAAGCTTATATCGCATATCCTGTTGAAGAAACTGACGTCGTGGTTGGTTTTTCGCAATGGTGTTATTGGTCTCTTCGAATTGGGAATGTTTTAAATAATTTATCTGTTAATGTCTTGTTATTTTATTGATGACATTTTGTGCATAGAGGTATCTAACACATATTGTGTTGTATTTTCTGTTTTGATGGTATTCGTCCTGTGTCTTGTGTACCCAATGTGAACAGTTTCTCTGGATTGTTCATTTTGGATTGCTCCTTCGGTTTTGTCTAACGTTATTTAGCATGTCTACATTCAGTTCATAATATATAAAATATATGCAATTCACAGTACAGTTTGTTCTTGCTATGATATACATGATAGGTAAAATATTGACCCCTTGACGTTAAGCAATAATACGTGATAATAAGGAAGTAAAACTTAGCTCTAATCTGGGGGATAGCAAGAATAGTTAATTAGATCATAGGCTTTAAAGTCATGGATTAATCTATATTTCATAATAATTGTGATACTCAAAATGTCAACGTCGCAAAGTAATATGCGGAGATCGATCGCTAACACAGATTGTCTTTTCTTCAATTAGGTGGAGTTCACACTGGACATGTCATCAACAGTTCTCTCTTTTCAGACACCTAGTCCTCTCTCTGATTTCCTGAAACGTAATCGTCATCTGAGAAACAGGCTACTGGACCAGGGCTATAAAAAGATTCGCCTTATTCGATCTCTTTAAAAGTTTATATTCCGATACCAAGATCTTGTCGAAATATATTCCGTCTCTGCAGAAACGATTATAAGCGATGCATTTTCATATAGTGAAAATGTATAAAGATATATAGAATCTAACTGTTTGATTTTATTTCTCACTTTTATCAGTTGTTTTTAGTTTCGTGTTTGTTTGACAGCTATGTACTTTTAGCAGACGATCATGTAAACAATGTGAGTTATTTTCCCTTCATGTGAATTAAAAAAAAATATTTTGTGTATTGCGTGAAGGTTATTATGTAATAATATGGCCGATTGTTAGGATTTGCGTGATTATAAAAGATTGAAAACTTATATACAGTGAATTGTTTATTTTAAAAAGGAAAAGCATGGAGAATTGGGGGAGAAGTTGACATTAACTGTACAGCATGCATTTGCCGGTAAGACGCACGTGATTTTCTTGTCTTGCACTAGTGCAAGATAAGAAAATCTCACATCGCTAAAATAGGAACTGGTCTGTCTCAAAAGTGAGAAAAAGAAGTCAAGAAACATGTCAAAAATATTTTTTTTTATCAATGTGTGACGTAAAAGTGTTTTTGACATTCACTTCACTGAATATGATACTGCTTTGATAACTATTTGACCTATTTTGTTCCTGTATTTAAATACTGTTAGAGTGACAGCCGGAACCTTTGAACCGTAATGAGAGCGGGAGGTTTGGCCCTTTAAAATCTGATTCAACCCACCATTTCTTTAGAAATGCCTGTACCAAGTCAGGGTCATTACGGTTTTCACAGTTTTCCGGTTGTTGACTGATTTTTTCTGTTCATATAATTATGAGTTTTGACTTTCCCTTTGTAAGATTGTTCGGAGTTCGGTAATTTTGTTATTACCCTTATGGACATGTCATCACAAGGGCAGGCTTTTCTGACATAAAGTCCGGTTAGGACATGTCATCCATCACAAGGTAATATTTTCTGACATAAAGACTGGCTTGCATGTTTCTTTCTCCTATGTGCTACGTGCTTTATCTGAGAACTATTTCTTGCCAATTTTATACTCTTTGGGTATACCCGATTCTGAACATTAAAAAAACAGGTTGTGTCGAGTAACTTAAAGTTTGCTTGAGAGAAAAAGTTGTTTTAGTGCATGAGGTTTTAGTGAGGTTATCTGTGCAATGTTTTTTTTTTTTTATCGTTTTTTGTACTTTCGTCCTTTTTCTTTTGGCCATTTTGTCGTCTGTCCTTCGATTTATGGGTTCTAGTTACCATTTTAGTATCATCAATATATATCTTAATATATATTTCTAGTGTTGATTGATATTGTAATGGCACGGGAATATGACATGATTTCTCCGCCGTAGAGTACAGCCCATCTAAAGGGGTCGTCATATGATTGCGTGGGGGGAGGGGGGGGGGACTAATCAAATACATCAGTCGTGTTTGGAGATTAAACACATAGAGAAAACAAACACAATCACTTTATTGCCAATCGGTTGTGGAAGAAGAGTTTGAAGATACCAAAGGGGCAATCAGAATTCGTATATCGAAGAAGTACAGACAACACAATGGCCAAAAGAAAAAGTACAAAAGGACAAACAACGATCAACAAAACATACATAAAAAACTAAAGATCGAGTAACACGAACCCCACTAAAAACCGGGGGTGAACTCAGGTACACCGGAGGGGTAGGAAGTTTCTGGAACATCTGAGTGTATCCACGTTTCTTAGTGAGATTCCAGTTGCTCAAGCTTTAGTTTTCTATGTGGTGTTTTGTAGATCATGGTTGTATTGTCTGTCCGTCATTGACTTACGGTTTCTGATTACCCCTTTAATATAGTCAAACATTTCTTTATTTCCTTGCATAGACTATTAAAAAGACTGGTAGATAATAATTCACTTGTTTCTTCTGGTAAAGTACAAATCACTAGACGAAAATATTTGAATCTTAAATAATATTCTGATCTAGTTATCTATTAACCTACATAGCATATAATACAATAAATAAAACTGCTATATTCAATTTTCTGTCAATTAAATAAAATTTATTGCTTCATAACGTTTCGTCCAAATGTCTATTTATATAATGTTTCTAGTGATGAACTGTCTGACATTTGGCATCATATGAATAAGATCATCCAAATGATTAGTCATGAACTGAATTAATTATTAAATTTGAGATCAGTTATTTCATAGGAATTCCATTGTATATTTTTGATATCGAATGAAGCAAATTGATTCGACATGTTTTCACTCCAGTCAGCTGATTTGCATTTATTAAGTGATGGTGGCCATTAAGGTGTCAAATGTCTTGTCATGCAACATTTATATATCTCTGTGGGAGACCAATATACATATTGTGTATTATATGCCCGTGTTTAATTAGTTTTAGCAAAGACATCACGTTTTAAGATGACATTTATGGAGTGTTCCGATTCATCGTGGAGAAAAAAATCAAAAGTTAATGGAGAAAACTTTAATTGATAGAGAAAGTTATGTTTATTTGAATGCCCTTTATAGAAAAAGTGACGTAGCATAGCATTGTATCCATTACTAGGCTATTATTAACAGGAAACGTGCCAAAAGACACGTTAAGAAGATTTTATTTAATTTTAAGGTATGAGAAATCTTTAAGACAAAGCATACAGGGCGTACCACGCAATTTAATACATGGTAATGTAGTATAATACTTCCTGGTTTACTGTTGGTCTATTTAGTAATGTAGTATAATAGTTCCTGGTTTACTATTGGTCTATTTACATTTTTGTTAGAAGGTTCAATGTCAAGTGTGGATGTAAAAGATCAAAAAGTGATTCAAAGGTATTTTATCAATAGCTGTATTATTTGTAGGCAAGCAAGATAGCAATAAATGGGTAATAATAAATAGACAATATACATATACCATTACCAGCATTCACGAAACTTTAAAACACGCAAAACAAATGTACCATTTATTGATACTGAAACAGTTTAAACAAACTAAGGTTCTCCTCCCTCTGGCATCAATGACCTTAGACGAATTCGGCTATCATGTTTGGGTCCTTTCTTTCTTGCTGCCAAAGACTTTAAATTTCCAATCTTTTACATTTGTGTGTACCTAGTGAAGGTTATACCGGAAACGTTGTGCTTACCAAATTAAAAATCTATATTTTTATCACTGTAATATTTACAACCCCTAATCAATTTCATTATTTAATATCTTTCCAGACTGTCTTGTCTATTACAAACCCTACACCCCGTAAAAGTAAATCAAATCATCCACCCATAGACGTATCCTAGTGTCATCCTTTATGATACACGGCGCTATAGTTACAACTATTTTACCTATTTTGTTCAAGTATTGTTATAGATACTGTTATAGTGACAGCCGGAACCTTTGAGGCGTAATGAAAGCGGGAGGTTTGGCGCTTTAAAATCTGATTCAACCCACCATTTCTTTAGAAATGCCTGTTTCAAGTCTGGGTCATTACGGTTTTCACAGTTTTCCGGTTGTTGACTGATTTTATTTCTGTTTATATACTTATGAGTTTTGACTTTCCCTTTGTAAGATTGTTCGGAGTTCGGTAATTTTGTTATTACCCTTATTGTACATTTGTGCTCGTAATCAATACAGCTGAACATATCTTGATTTGCACTTAACCAGCCATGTTACCAACAACAGAAAGTTGTGATGATTATTTTGTAATCTAGATAATATCTACGTTAAAATATTGTGCTTATGTATTCTACATGGTCATAAATCCTTGGAGAGGTAATCTGACCGTACACACTTGAAATTAAAACGGAAAGAATTTTATGCTCCAAATATTAGGTTTGCAAACAGATTAGCAATCACTCGGTGTTTATGTGTAATCTGAAAATCTGTGTTTGGTATTACCAAATACTGTAAGCGGAAACAAAGCATAGGAGGATAACAGTTCATATTTTACATTTTATCTACCATAAAATAATAAATATACTAACACTATAACAAGTAGTATATATTACGATTTGCATACGGCTGTAGCCATATTATTTGACTTTCCAAAACTTTTGAAATTAAGCTTCCCCGATGAAGGTTATTTTAGAAACGCGTAGTGTGAGGTATATATGTCCTTATGATTAAAACGTTAAGTAAACCTTTGATATGACCCACCATTGTGGTAAATTGCTGTTCTATTTAACAAAGTAGCCATTTAAAAAACATCGTCCTGTTTAATAATAGCCACACAACGTTCATGCTTGACATGAGTGCGAACAATGTTCGCTACTAATCGAAATATTGTTTTTAGAAAAAAAAACAATGAATACAATATCATACACACGCATTCGTATTATGGGTGTTTTTATTAAAGAGGAAAAATATTTTGCCCGTTTGAAAATTTACCTTTTTCATTTTACTACATTTTCAGTTTTCAAAGATGTTTAATTGTATTTTTCCATATTGACAAAATTGTGCATAATGATACAACAGACAAAAATGTTGGAAACCACGAAACATACATCAAGCAATTCCTTAACATGTTTCATAGCTTTTGGATCCCCGAGCATTACTCGGGACATAGAAGTAGAACCCATTTACCCTTCTGATGGGAAGGACAGATCCATGCCAGTGACACAGTTTTACATAATATAATGTATTGTTGTACACTTGTTCCCGTTATAACTATATCTGACATTTTACTGACTTTATGTTAAATAACAGACCATAGCATAATAGAAGTTTGGTTTCTTTGGGGTTAGTAAAACTCATGTTAGGAACACCGTCTATTGGATCCCTACCGAACAATGTATACATGTATTATGGAAAAAGGTAAAAGAAAAACAATACAAATTCTCTTTAATACAAAACAGATGAAATAAAAGTCAGTACGTATATTTCAAGTGCAACCGAACTCGTATATCTAAGATACTTTACATACACCAAACAATTACCAGTAAAATTGTAAACCAATCATACGAAAATAAAACTACATTGTTGTTGCTCACTTGTAGACAGGGCATCAATATTTCTACAGACAGACATATTTTACCATCTGTACTTCCTATAAAGTGTCTTCATCAATCTTAAATATGAAACATGGTACTCAGAAGTTTGTCTTCGGAAATGTGAATACTAGTATTATATGTATATGCTTGGACGGTTCGATTAATCACTACATATATTAATAATACTGCATATTACCACTCAAAAATGCGTGTGTATATATTGCAAGAATAAAATAATATCAAGGATTGATAGTAAGAACAAATCACCAGTTCTTCAAAGGTAATGGTGATGACAAAATATATAGCTCATACTAATACATAAAAACGAATTACTGTCGAAAATTCCACTGATTATTAATTTGTGGAATTTACCGAAATCTCACAGAAAATTTAAATGACAAACACAGACATCTAAAATTGTCCTGGCACTACAATTTAATTCAGTGTTGATATATTGGAAATAACACCAAACATCAAAGCAAAGCTTTACATAATAAGTACAAAATGACTGTCTTACTTAGGCTAAAAGCTAAAAGATATAAATTGATATTAATCATTATAAACAAATTGGCAAAAAATGAACAATAGACAAAATTTAAGAGATATTTATATTCATATAACCCCCCATCATACTCTACATTTGACTGGTGTTGCATAGATCAGAAATGTTAAACAATTCATATCAAAACGACACAATAGTCGCACGCAGAATCTATGACACCTTTGAACTTTGGGGTAAAGAGCGCAAATATCAATATGTGTTGAATAAATATATTCTGTTTTAATAGAACGAGCGACATTTGTTAGACACACGATAAGAAACACCAAAAACAAGCTCTCCACCATTTTTCTAGGAGAATGAAGCAATTGGCACTGAGTCATTGGTGCCTCTAACATTGCGTTAGAAAAAGAGAAAATATATTCATCAACAATGGAACAAAACAATAAGGCAGCATAGTAGAACATAATCTAAATTCGTGTATTTTATCATAACTGCAATACTTTATAAACTTTTTTCACAGTATATAGGAATGACATATTTTATAGTCGTACATTTATCTTAAATAGTTTTACCTATCTCGTGTCTATATTTCTGTGTTGGATGTTTGACAGACAATTTGTTGATTTCATATTTTGCATAAAATGATTTGTCGTTTAACGCTATCCTTGGCAATAAAAGAGGTATAAATAGAAACAACATATCATACATTTATCAGATAAATCCACCCATTCTAGAACAGACAGGATATTATTTGTATCAGCACTGACAAATAAAACTACTTGTAACAGATAATGCCCGAATTGAAACAGCATGCTATCCACAGACGACCACCAGCGTGTATGTATACATTGTGTTTTTATACTCTGAAATTATCTGGTATATTTAATTTATAATGTTTTTTAACTGAAATAATCAGATTAATATCTCAACACACACTAGGATATCTGGTCAAGTATCATACATGACAATATTAATACATGACAATATTAATACATGACACTATTAATACATGACAATATTAATACATGACACTATTAATACATGACACTATTAATACATGACAATATTAATACATGACAATATTAATACATGACAATATTAATACATGCCAATATTAATACATGACACTATTAATACATGACAATATTAATACATGACAATATTAATACATGACACTATTAATACATGACAATATTAATACATGACACTATTAATACATGACAATATTAATACATGACAATATTAATAAATGACACTATTAATACATGACAATATTAATACATGACAATATTAATACATGTATTAATTACAATTGGTTTCATTTTAAAAATACAAACAGAGGTCATATTTTCTTTATCAATTTTACGATCATAATTGATATCAACTTGATATTTTAGGAATAAGAAATTTGGTAAATAAGGGTAATAACAAAATTACCGATCTCAGAACAATCTTACAAAGGGAAAGTCAAAACTCATAATTATATAAACAGACAAAATCAGTCAACAACCGGAAAACTGTGAAAACCGTAATGACCCTGACTTGGTACAGGCATTTCTAAAGAAATGGTGGGTTGAATCAGATTTTAAGGAGGTAGACTTAAATGTAGGAACATAATTGTGTAGGAGTAATAACATAAACAAATGTACATAAAAGATATTGCACATTAAGTAGCATTGTGAGTGATTGCTAGTCGCTTGCATAACGGCTAACGGCAAACATTTCATGTATATCAAGACAATTTCAACAAAGGCTACAATATGCAGAAATGAGGGAGGGTGGGACCATCAGAACAAAGTCTTCTGTCACTGGAAAAGGGTGGGACCATCAGAACAACGTCTTCTGTCACTGGAAAAGGGTGGGACCATCAGCACAACGTCTTCTGTCGCTGGAAAAGGGTGGGACCATCAGCACAACGTCTTCTGTCGCTGGAAAAGGGTGGGACCATCAGAACAACGTCTTCTGTCGCTGGAAAAGGGTGGGACCATCAGAACAACGTCTTATGTCGCTGGAAAAGGGTGGGACCATCAGAACAACGTCTTCTGTCGCTGGAAAAGGGTGGGACCATCAGAACAACGTCTTCTGTCGCTGGAAAAGGGTGGGACCATCAGAACAACGTCTTCTGTCACTGGAAAAGGGTGGGACCATCAGAACAACGTCTTCTGTCACTGGAAAAGGGTGGGACCATCAGAACAACGTCTTCTGTCACTGGAAAAGGGTGGGACCATCAGAACAACGTCTTCTGTCACTGGAAAAGGGTGGGACCATCAGAACAACGTCTTCTGTCACTGGAAAAGAGTGGGACCATCAGAACAACGTCTTCTGTCACTGGAAAAGGGTGGGACCATCAGAACAACGTCTTCTGTCACTGGAAAAGGGTGGGACCATCAGAACAACGTCTGCTGTCACTGGAAAAGGGTGGGACCATCAGAACAACGTCTTCTGTCACTGGAAAAGGGTGGGACCATCAGAACAACGTCTTCTGTCACTGGAAAAGTATAAAGAACCGACAAGGAACTTATATTTAAACTTTTGTAGTAGTTACAATGTACACATACTCCTGTGAGAAGTCTACAAAGGTGGTATGTAAAGTGCAGGAAGTGTGACATTCTCCAAATACATTATTCGCTATGGTCCATAAACAGTCTGTCCATATTATATACTGACAACCCTCATCGTGAAGACAATCCTCTCTGCGCGCTGGCTATCATGTCATTACATCCTAAATATCCATATTTTGAACAAATGAAAAATATAATATCTAAATTCCTCATTATTGAGCAAATGGGTTAAAATATGAATTAATGTCGTCGTCGTTTAGAGTTGAACTTTACAAACTGATCAAATAATAGCAACATATATTTATACTATAACTATCAGTAGGACAGCCAGCGTGACAGGAGAGCTCCAAAGTCAAGTCCCAGTCACGTGACATTCGCTTCATTTTTGATGAAAAATGACGTTCAACCCTTCGCTTAAAATACGTCGGTTTACAATAAATATTTATGCTTGAAATCAATTAAAATATACGGAAGATGTCTATGGATAAATAGAAATTTATTGTATCTCTTCAGTTTTTATTTATATTGTGTATAAACATCGAATTTTGCTACTTGAAGTGGACTCAATTTCAAAACAAATGTCAAGGTGGTTCTATTTAAAACAGAAAATTTAATTAAAACAATATGATGGCTTTCTGTAACATACATTGCCTGAGGAAATCATCTAGGATCATTGTCATACCGACAACTAGTGTCAATGTCTTGTGGGATGCAATTGTTCCACTTAGCCCTACACCCACCTTGATCGGATCGACCATTTGCCAAACATCGAAATTCATTGTCTTTCGGAACACATCGGTGGTGTTTCTTAACATCAACAATAAACGACACACAAGCGTACATCCGAAAGAGTATATTTCATTTGGGAAAGGGGTGTCTATGTCTTTTTTTTAATTTTCTTGTATTAATACCGTATTTTTCAGTTTAATTGAATTATTTGTATTGCAATATTGTCTTAGACATTGTGCATTTTGTAATTTAGACTGGGGAATTACTTTTTATTATCACTTTAAATTTAAAAAAAAAATCATCTATGATACTAGACTTGCACAGGGAATGTACAACAATTAATAATTTCAATTTACATGTAATTTAATTTCAATACAACAGGTACAAGATAAATAGAAAGAAATAAATGTGTGGAAAAATAAAAGCATGTAAACAAAAATTAAGCGAATTGAAAAAATATGAAAATATTATAAAAAAAAAACATGTAAAAAAATTAATAATTTTTTTTAAATCTAAAAAAAAAGGGAAACCTTGAGACAAAAAGGGGCATAAAAAATTGTATTCAGATATCTTAACCCTTCCTATTATATCAAGGCAAATTAATCAGTGTAAGCAAATATTTTTCTTGAAATTAGGAAATTATATTATCTGAATGAAAGCTACCAAGTTTCATGTTTATCTCACAATGTAAATATCAATGTATTTGGAATATTCATGTGCTTGACACAACTACAAACTAGCTTTTATAACATATATGGGTGGTCAAGTTGTAACAATTCTTTCCCCTTGACATTCACAAAATGACCAGCATTTACAAATATGAGTACTTAGGTTGCAATAATTCTTTCTCCAGGACATTCACAAAATGACCAGCATTTACAAATATGGAAACTTAGATTGCAATAATTTTTCCACCATGACATTCACAAGCAGAATGACTATAGCATTCACATAAAAGACAGACACAAAATGACTAGCATTCACATAAAAGACACATACCGAATAACTAGCATTCACATAAAAGAGCATATTGAATGACTATCATTCCCATAATTTTAAGACACATACAGAATACTTGCATTCACATGAAAGGACAAACCAGAATTCCAAATTTCACTAAGTAAATTAAATGACTAGAATAGAATGAATATGTTTTCTGTTGGCAAAATAACCAAGTATTGGTTAATATTGTTTAAAATTGAAGTTAAAACAATTATTTTATTTGACTGGAAAAAAGTTAATAAATGGGCACATTTTGAAAAATTCTTTTCTGTAAAAGAAAATTTATAAATTTCGGCATTAATATTCATAGATAAAAGATAATTATATTTCTCATAAACAACAGGCAACATAAGTACCTTTTCATTTAAAAAAAAGCATGAATAACAAATTCAACAACATGTTGGAGTGTATACAGGTCTAAATGTCTGTATAAACTTGTTCAACAACTTGGTTCTGGTTCAATATATCTATAAGAAATTGAAAAGTTTGAGATGTTGTTTCAGCTCCACTTTCTGACCTAGAAAATGTGTTGCAACTGTTAGTACCACAATATAATTAATCTTCGGAGCCAAATTCCTTACAGAAATTTAATTCATTCTTGAAATGTTTAAGACAAGTCCTGGTTTTCAATTGAAATTGAAATAAACCTTTTGACTTTCAGATGAAGTTTCACAAATTACACAAATTACACAATCAAAAAGTTCTTTTCTGAATGACTTTATTATAATTTATGACAAGGTGTCTTGAAAACTCATGGCATTTGTTTGATGATGTACTTTAAAAATAATTGGAATGCTGGTCCATTTTTTTTACTTCATGGATATTTTAGAAGAAAAAATCCATATATATATATATATATTGATTTTCAAACCTGTATAAATATATATACAAGACTTATCATATATTCTTTTTTTTATTTAATCAAATATTCAACCAATAAACATCACAGGAAACTTTGCATTTATACTCATAGAATCTGAAACTAACAGAAAATAAACATCAATTTTATTAAATAGAATCTGTAACTTTGGCCCATTGGTATCTATCTTCAGACTCTTGTTAAAAAAAAATAAACATCCCATGTCCAGTCTGTATATATATATCTACCTACAATTATCTAAAACTAACTAAAACTGGAGGTTGTCAATACCATTGGCACTGAAAAGTAGCATGTACACACATCAATAAGTATTTCAGGAAAACAGACTGAAAATGAAAAAAAAAGGGGGGGGGGGGTGTGTAAATGCTTGACATGAACTAAATATGTAGCCTTATGCTATGCCATGTTAATCTAAAGTGAATTTAACATAATCTTTCACTATTCTCTGCATGACAAGATCATACATTATAATGCAGACCTTTTTATTTCTAAAATGTATTTATTAATTATGTCAATATTTTGACATGTCCATAAATGCCATGGAACGAGTCAACGAAAATGAAAGATTTGTTGTTAAAAATGGAATAAAATGACTCTATATATGTGTGACTATGATTGGTCAAGTGGTTCTTTCGTGTTTAAACAGAAACAGTCACATTTTTATCCTAATAGATCGATCAATCTATGAAAAAACCCAGAAATATTTGGTTAGAATCTCGAAATATAGTGCTTCTTGTTTACATCCAAATATGGAATTCTAGTGACGAATGATGGGGAAATATGCAAATAATCCATACTCTAATACGTGATTCTAACTATTTTTACCAAATTTATTAATAAACAGCCAATGGGATGCAATTGTTCCACTTAGTTAAAGAGTCTATTTTTAGCGCCATTTTTTTTTACAACATTTCATCAGGAGCGGTATCCCGAGTTCCAACGTTGATTTCAAGCAAACGATATCATAAATACACGTATTCACGCGTCAGTCACGTTACAATTTTATTTAAAAAATGGATTCAATAAAAATGAATACTTCTTTCAGTTTTATTTATGAAGATATTCAGTAAAAACACATGGGGTGTCGACGTAAACAATGCATGGTCGCTCACTTGTAAAGCGTCATGTCTAACAAGAATAGAGTTACGTCCCTTGATTTCGGGATTTGACTTTGCATTGTTGGAGGTACGGAATCTGTGCGTGGCTTCCCGACTGTATAATGTAAATATTTGTCAATACTTCATGTGTTGTATTTAATCATTTCATGGTATCTAAAATCACATAAATAATTTCATGAAACACAGAATACTTTGAAGGTTGCTTGGTTGGTTTATGGTGTTTAACACCATTTTCAACAATATTTCAGTTATATCGTGGTAGTCAGATTTATTGGTGGAGGAACCGGAGAAAACCACCGACCTACCGCAAGTCACTGATAGACTTTATCACACAATGTAGTATCGAGTACTCCTCGCCATGACCTGGGTTCGAACTCACAATTTCAGTGGCGATAGGCACTGATTGCACAGGTAGTTATAAATCCAACTACCATACGATCAGGACAACGA
The DNA here is from genome assembly GCA_963680875.1 of Bathymodiolus brooksi. Classification (NCBI taxonomy): domain Eukaryota; kingdom Metazoa; phylum Mollusca; class Bivalvia; order Mytilida; family Modiolidae; genus Bathymodiolus; species Bathymodiolus brooksi. The sequence continues at coordinate 1,946,224 of OY804576.1, forward strand.
CCACCCTGTAACGATTTGAAAGTTGATGAATGACATTATAGATTTAGAGATAAAATGTGGGACAAAAACTGGAATATCTGTATTAAATGGAAAATGCACAAAAACTAATATCCTTGGACTACTTATTTATATTGATTATTACATATAATACGTTTATCAACTTAATAATCTGTATGTTTTGTAATTATGATACTACAACGCTGTACATCCATTAATGTGGCCGACCCTGGGTCACCATACTCTTTGTACGAATACAATCAACAATATAGTCATATAATGTTTGTATACTCAGATTACATATATCTCTACGATTGTTCTGGGCTCTATGATTGTTCTGGGCTCTATGATTGGCAATGTAGTCGTATTATTTACTATGCGTATTGTCATGTGACAGGTTTATGGGAGTGATTTACTGAAATACATTGGAATTGAGCAATTCGGTAAACAATGACCAGAATCTAATTCAACAAATTTCATAATATGATTAGATGCGTTTATTTTTATAGTTTTTACTGTTGCCATGCGCACAACAAGGAAAACATTTACAAACATATTGGTTTTCTGGAGGGTTATGGTGTTTAAACGCAACTTTTAACAATATTTCAGCTATATCATGGCGGTCAGTTTTATTGGTGGGTTTTCTAGATATTTTGATCTGAGTATTATTCCTAATTCATGATTATTAAACCTTTATTGATATTAGTTTTTGTCTGACATTCATGTATTGTGATTAAATATTGTTGATCTTCAGAATAGTTGGTGTCTAACACCACTGAAGAAGTAAATCGCAGAAAAGACGTACCCGGTACATTGATCGTACTGTATGATGTCATGTTGCATGTTTTTGTAGATGTCTGATATGACATGGGTTTATCATGTGTTTTTACGTAAATTTAACACGATCAGTATGATAGTTTCCTCATTAATTGCGGGAGGAGTCAGAAGAGTAATACGACGGGTGCCACTAGTGGAGAAGGAACTGTTTACCCTTCCGGAGCACCTGAGTTGCTCAGCTGTTCTTACATGTAGTTTGGGTCGTGTTGTCCAATCTTTTAGTTTTCTGTGTAATGTTTTCTGTATCATATTTTTGTCCTTTTTCTTTTGGCCATTGTATTGTCTGTTATCCTTATTTAGTGATATATATGTACATCAAGTAAATACGTTTGAATTTTTATTTGAGATAATGAGCAGACATATAAGAAATACAATCTACAATTACATTATACAATAACTATACATGTAGTGCACTCTCCGCCCTTTACAATCAGGAAAGACAACTCCGAACCATTATACACTTCAATATTTTACTAGGATTAATCCATTGTATATAAACATACCTTCGTATAACATGTAAGAAGTAGGAAGTACTTACACATAGCAGATACACACAACCTGATGAGATACCTTGGACCTGATCATTTGCAGAACTATCCGTTATTAGATATGGCAATATCCACCAATGGTCCTAATCTTGAGGCCCCCTAAATTTCCTTTTGATTATAGTAATTTTCAAAATGCATATATTTATTTCAAAGGCAGTTAGGAATTGCTATAATCTAATCAAGACATGTTCCCCGAGTGAACTGGAGGCAAATATGACATAGTACATCCGGTGAGGAGTACAGTCCCTCCGAAATGACGTGTGGTATTACCCAAATACACAACTCGGAACACAAATTAATGTCTCTTGCTTAAGAATGCCACGATACTTGGGTGTAAAATCAACTTGCTGTAGATCCAAATGATCAAATGTAATAGAAGTTACTGATCCGTTACAAAAGAACCGTTTTCAACCTATCAGATATCTCCATTTTTCTTGTGACAATCAAAACATTTACTCTGTAACTCATAACCCTAATTTTAACTGCGTGATTTATTGTTTGAAAAGAAGTCGTTCTCGTGAAGAATAGAGTTACAATAATGCTAACTAGACGTTAAACAAAAATCAAGGAATGAGCCAAAATACTACTATTAATTACTGTTATAACAATGAGCCAAAATACTACTATTAATTACTGTTATAACAATGAGCCAAAATGCTACTATTAATTACTGTTATAACAAGCGGCGTTTTTGCATTAAGTAATTATTGATATTAATTGAAATAAAATGTGATTAAAATATACAACACAGATAGAGGCTAATACAGTGTTGACGTAACTGTTTTTTGTTTTAGTTTAGTACGGCTTAAGCAGGGAGACAATCAATCACTTTTTAAAATGTCATCAATTGTTACTGTGACACAGTAATCCAATGAATAAGATTATATTTTGAGACGTAATCTATTAAAATGTGTTTATCATCGAGTCTAGTCTGACACTGCATTCTACTGATATATACTTCATTTAACTCTTGAATTTACCACATATATGTGAGATGGAAAAACTAATCGGAGTCGATTTTTAAAAATTCTGTAAAGTACAAAAAATACATGTACAAATAAATCGCAAAATGAACCTGTTCCAATTTTCGTAGAAATTCACATATTTCTGGATCCTTTAAGACACCGCACATGGCCAAATACCAATTCACCGTTGACATTTTAAGGGTTTTACTTATCACATTTTCTGCTCTGAAACTACTGTGTGTGATTGATCACTAAGCGGTCATTATATATCTATATCTATATCTATCACAGGTAGGTTCTCTCCTCTCTCTAGGAGCACTCCACAAAGTGGATTATTTATTATTTAAATGTTAAAATTTCATAAAAATATATGGTATATTAGTTGTATCATATTTCAAATTTGGGGTTTATTTAAAAGGGAGAGAAAAGAAATCTGAAATTAAAATTGATGATTATCAGATAAGAATATACATTATAATATAATTTAATAGTTTTAGTGCACTATATGTATCTGGTTCATTATTTTAATATATTCTGAAATAAACTAATAAGCTAAGTATGTGGATGAATTTTAGAGTCTAAAATCTAAAAGTAACGATGTTGAATTATCTTACAGTATAACAATATTTTATTTTAAGGATCATTCACTTTTAAAAGCATAATATAAATTGAAATTTAACAACTATATTATTGTTAAAATCTAAGATAGAGGACGATATTGGAGGTGTACATATCAGGGAGACATTTGATGTACTGTATCCAGGATTTCTGTACGATTGGTATAGCGCGGAACACCCACACTGACCCGGTGTCCTGGTACAATACTTATGATGGTATAGCACGGAACACCCACACTGACCTGTTGTCCTGGTACAATACTTATGATGGTATAGCGCGGAACACCCACACTGACCCGGTGTCCTGGTACAATACTTATGATGGTATAGCGCGGAACACCCACACTGACCCGGTGTCCTGGTACAATACTTATGATGGTATAGCGCGGAACACCCACACTGACCAGGTGTCCTGGTACAATACTTATGATGGTATAGCGCGGAACACCCACACTGACCCGGTGTCCTGGTACAATACTTATGATGGTGTAGCGCGGAACACCCACACTGACCCGTTGTCCTGGTACAATACTTATGATGGTATAGCGCGGAACACCCACACTGACCCGGTGTCCTGGTACAATACTTATGATGGTATAGCGCGGAACACCCACACTGACCCGGTGTCCTGGTACAATACTTATGATGGTATAGCGCGGAACACCCACACTGACCCGGTGTCCTGGTACAATACTTATGATGGTATAGCGCGGAACACCCACACTGACCCGGTGTCCTGGTACAATACTTATGATGGTATAGCGCGGAACACCCACACTGATCCGGTGTCCTGGTACAATACTTATGATGGTATAGCGCGGAACACCCACACTGACCCGGTGTCCTGGTACAATACTTATGATGGTATAGCGCGGAACACCCACACTGACCCGGTGTCCTGGTACAATACTTATGATGGTATAGCGCGGAACACCCACACTGACCCGGTGTCCTGGTACAATACTTATGATGGTATAGCGCGGAACACCCACACTGACCCGGTGTCCTGGTACAATACTTATGATGGCATAGCACGGAACACCCACACTGACCCGGTGTCCTGGTACAATACTTATGATGGTATAGCGCGGAACACCCACACTGACCCGGTGTCCTGGTACAATACTTATGATGGTATAGCGCGGAACACCCACACTGACCCGGTGTCCTGGTACAATACTTATGATGGTATAGCGCGGAACGCCCACACTGACCCGGTGTCCTGGTACAATACTTATGATGGTATAGCACGGAACACCCACACTGACCAGGTGTCCTGGTACAATGCTTATGATGGTATAGCGCGGAACACCCACACTGACCCGGTGTCATGGTACAATACTTATGATGGTATAGCACGGAACACCCACACTGACCCGTTGTCCTGGTACAATACTTATGATGGTATAGCGCGGAACACCCACACTGATCCGGTGTCCTGGTACAATACTTATGATGGTATAGCGCGGAACACCCACATTGACCAGGTGTCCTGGTACAATACTTATGATGGTATATCGCGGAACACCCACACTGACCCGGTGTCCTGGTACAATACTTATGATGGCATAGCGCACAGCACCCACACTGATCCGGTGTCCTGGTACAATACTTATGATGGTATAGCGCGGAACACCCACACTGACCCGGTGTCCTGGTACAATACTTATGATGGTATAGCGCGGAACACCCACACTGACCCGGTGTCCTGGTACAATACTTATGATGGTATAGTGCGGAACACCCACACTGACCCGGTGTCATGGTACAATACGTATGATGGTATAAGGCGGAACACCCACACTGACCCGGTGTCCTGGTACAATACTTATGATGGCATAGCACGGAGCACCCACACTAACCTTATCACTGACCGTCACAGCTCCAATACTCTAGTTCTAGACATTGAGATCAGCTAAAATCCTTAATATATTTATTCATTAAAATCTAAGATTAAATGAGTTTCATTTTAATACTCCGTTGTTCTTAAGAGTGCCAATCCCCATTGTGTCTTGTTTCCTTGACTTATGATGGTATAGCGCGGAGCACCCACACTGACCTTGCTCCAATACTCATCTCCTTAGTTTTAGACTTTAAGATCAGCTAAAATCCTTATTATATTTATTTATTAAAATCTAAGATTAAATGAGTTTCATTTTGAGCTCCCAACTGAGTTAGGTTATATGTCTTAACTATATGTAATAAAAGGTAAAAGATCATAGGAAATATTACAATATTTACATTATTTTTCCTTGTACATATATACATACGTTCTATTTAGCGGATCCTTAGGCAGTATAAAATATATTTCATTATCATATTGAATAGTATACGAGCCACACTGATATTGTCTATTAGTCCATAAATATATTTTTCCAATATCATAACAAAAAAAGTTTGAATTAATTTATAAGGATTGATCGAAATTATTTGTTCAGTTCATTCGAAATAACCTCAATCAGAATGTACACTTACCCGGTGTGTACAACCTGATTGAGGTTATTTCTTCATGAACCGAACAAAAATTGCGATCAACCCTTAAATCAATGTTAAATCATAAATATTCATAATATAGTATTATTTTTAGGAGTTATCAATTTTCTCTCAAAAGCACATATGTAAATATGAAAACCAAAATGGTTATGAACTAGAATATCATAAGAATATCATAATTCCATCCCTAAAATAACGTCCAATCCTATCAATCTTATAACCCTTAAAAATGGGGGGGGGGGGGGGGGGGGGGGGTATTTAAAATTAACCAACAATTAAGATGTGGACGCTTTGGCGCTGTCGTGCTGAATGACCGAAACCCCCGTTTCGCGGGAAAAACAGCCGTGCGACTAACACGCCGCCTATACATAATGAAATACAGCAAGAGAAAATAATTTCACTCTAATTCACTGCGTTCAAACGCATGAAATTATATTTGTGTTGTTTTGACACATAAGAATGTTTGCTTGGTTTTGATATATACACTTGGCCATAAGTTAGGGACCACCAAATTTGAAATGGAAAATATTTTTTACATCGTGCTTTTTTCCTGTTAGAATATATATGTCTTATACATAAACATATATTCTTTCTTGGTACCTGTAATTTTTTATCGATCGATAAGTTAAAGAACGACGAAACAGGTTTTTATAAGTTCACCTGTACCTTTGCAAAACTCAAGTTTGGCGTGGGTTTCTAACCGGTATCTACACGTGCAGTGCAGGTGAAACTTTAAATTTTCTAAACTGTATTTCAACATGGCACGTCGAAAACTGTCAGATGCAGAGAGATGGCAAGCGGTTGGAATGGTAAGGGGTGATATGTCCTACAAGACAGACTGCTGAACGATTCAATGTAAGCCACTCGGTCATTGTTCGATTGAAGCAGCGTGCGAACCAAACCGGGAGTGTAAAAGAACGCCATAGGACAGAAAGGTCTCTGAAAATGACTCCAAGAGAAGATAGACTCCTTAAAAGGCTCGCCAGACAGCAACCATTCAGCACTACAAACACGCTGCGAAGCCGATGGATTGTGAACGGGCGCATTAGCAGACGGACTGTCAATAGACGTCTTAACAGCGCAAGGTTTCGTCTTAGGAGACCAATAAAACGTCCGCTACTGACAATACGCCACAAAACGGCCAGGCTTCAATGGGCTCTTGACCATTATGGGATGGAATATCAGGTCGTGGAAGAGAGTGCACTGGTCGGATGAAAGTCGTTTTTGTTGAATCCAGTTGATGGCCACGTCCGCGTATGGAGACCGAGAAATACAACATTTCAACAGGAACATATTGTGGGCACAACTGCGTTTGGTGGAGGAGGTTTTACTGTTTGGGGATGCTTTTCTCTAAACTGTAAGATTGACTTGTATGTCATTGATGGGACTTTAAGAGGACAAATGTACCGTGATCAGATCCTGCGCTCATTAGTTGTGCCTCATTTTGATGGTCATCCATTAGCAAGTCGACCAATTCTGATGGATGGCAATGCAAGGCTACATAACCCGTATTGTGCAAGACTATCTGCAACAAGAGGCAATAGAGCTACTACCTTGGTCAGCCATGTCACCGGATATGAATCCGATAAAGTATTTATGGGACTATCTAGGACGAAAAGTGAACGCACGTACCCCGAAGTGTCAAAACATTCAGGAATTAGGGACTGCTTTGGTTCAGGGATGGCAACAGTACCCTTAACACAGACTGAGACGCTTGATTCACGGAATGAGGAGACGTGTTCAGGAATTGTACAGGATACGAGGCGGTTATACTCGTCATTGACTACCATGAGTAATAAATGTTGAAAATTGATTGGTTTTCATTTTCCAACCAGATTGCACGTGTTTTGATTGTGCAAGTTTATTTAACAAAAGTCCAAACTGAAACTTTTTTCACTTAACTTTTTGTACAATTTTGCATACTCACTTCTGCGAGCTATAGTACTTCCGGTTACTTATTTTTGAATAAATACCTGATCGTTTTTGGTGGTCTGGGTTATATTGTATTCATCCATAAAAAGTTTTGTTGTGCGCAACTGCAGATTTTTTCACACATTTGAGAAAAATATTTTAGTTACAGTGAAAAACTGGTGGTCCCTAACTTATGGTCAAGTGTATATAATAATATGTGTTATGTTCTGATACATAATACTAACTGTACGCCCTCGGTTACACACAGATTGCCTTTAAAACTGGAATTGGCTATAAGTTTAAACATTTGGCGTTTTGTCTGTTTAATGTTTGGTTTTAAGTAATTGTCCATTAATAGGGGGTCAGACAAAATCGAAAAAGTTAAATGTATATAGTAGCATCCAAACCGATATTGTCAATGTTGATTACTGTTTAACGTAATCCGGTCAATAATATATGAACTGTAGCTGATAATGACGTGGGGGTGTGAAATAGGTTAAACCAATCACTGAAACAGCCAAACAATTGACATAAAGAGTGACAGATAAGTATATTCAGACCTAACCATATAATGATTGGTCTTGATATATCAATTGTTGGAAACAATCTTGAATAATACACATCTGATATGTGTGAAGAAGCTATATTGTTTCCTATGCAAGTGACTCTTGATTCTGAAATGCCGTGTTGATATGTCGTAGCAACGGTGATTGCCTTTCCAATGATACATGTAATTCATACCATTTTTTTCTTTCACAAAACAAACATTTGGAAAAATAAAACATTTGTGAAATAACTAATTAACCACTTTCACATACCTCTAGATTTATTTAAAACATTTTGATATGTCAGGTTATTATAACATCTGTCATCTCCTGAATTTGATTAATTTCATGCTGCCGTAATATAAGATATTCTCTTCCTTTTATTTTCTAATCTAATACATTTCATACTTTTTCATTTTCTTTTGACCATTGTGTTATCTGTTCTTAGATTTACTGATTCTGATTACCTCTTTGGTATCTTCAAACTCTTCTTAAAAGTACGATTTAGTTTATCTAGTAATCTTATATTTCATCAATTTATTTTCTGCAGTATTTACGTAATGCTATCACTCTGACTATTACAACGTTTCTACTAAGTAGTGTATGGGGACTTAAGATAATGTTATTTTATTCATTCAGCAAATAATGTATTCCATTACAAGCTGTGGAGATCACATCAAATTATCATTTACGTAGACATAAAATATATATATACACTTGGCCATAAGTTAGGGACCACCAGTTTTTCACTGTAATACAAATATTGTTCTCAATGGTGTGAAAAAGCCTGCAGTTAGGCATAGCAAAGCCTTTTATGGATGAACACAATATAACACAGACCACCAAAAAAGATCAGGTATTTTTTCAAAGATGAGTAACCGGAAGTACTATAGCTCGCTGAAGTGAATACGAAGAATTGAACTGAAAATTAAGTGAAAAAAGTTTCAGTTTGGACTTCTGTTAAAAATATTTGCACAACCAAAGCACGTTTAATCTGGTTGGAAAATGAAAACTAATCAATTTTCAACATTTATTACTCATGATACAGTCAATAACGAATCTAACTGCTTCGTATCCTGTACAGTTCCTGAACACGTCTCCTCATTCCCTTAATCAAGCATCTCAGTCTGTGTTGAGGGTGTTGTTGCCATTCCTGTACCAAAACAGTCCCCAGTTCCTGAAGTATTGACACTTTGGGTACGTGCGTTCACTTTTCGTCTTAAATAGTTCCATAAATGCTCTACAGGATTCATATCCGGTGACATGGCTGGCCAAGGTAGTAGCTCTATTGCCTACTGTTGCAGATAGTTTTGCACTATACAGGCCATATGTGGTCTAACATTGGCATCCATTAGAATTGGTCGACTTGTTAATGGATGACAGTCAAAATAAGGCACAATTAATAGGCACAGGATCTGATCACGGTACTGTTGTCCTGTTAAAGTCCCATCAAGGACATACAAGTCAAGCTTACAGTTTATAGAAAAGTAACACCAGTTCCACCAAATGCAGTTGTGCACACAATATGTTCCTGTAGAAATGCTGTGTATCTCGGTCTCCATACGCGGACGCGGCCATCAACTGGAGTCAACAAAAAACAACTTTCATCCGACCAGTGCACTCTCTGCCACGACCTGATACTCCATCCCATATGGTCACGTGCCCATTAAAGCCTGGTTGCTTTGCGGCGTATTGTCAGTAGCGGTCGCGTTAGCACGAAACTTTGTGCTATTAAGACGTCTGTTGAGGGTTCGTCTGCTAATGCGCCTGTTGACAATCCATCGGCTTCGCAGCGTGTTTGCAGTGCTGCATAGCCATTGTCCGGCGAGACTTTTAAGGAGTCTATCTTCTTTTGGAGTCGTTTTCAGAGGCTTCCCTGTCCTTTTTCCGTTCTTTTACACTCCCGGTTTGGTTCACGCGCTGCTTCAATCGAACAATGACCGAGTGGCTTACATTGAATCGTTCAGCAGTCTTTGTGTAGGACATACCAGCCCTTACCATGCCAACCGCTTGCCATCTCTCTGCATCTGACAGTTTTCGATGTGCCATGTTGAATAAAAGTTTACAAAGTTTAAAGTTTTACCTGTACTGTACATGCAGATACTGATTTGAAACCCCCGCCAAACTTGAGTTTTGTAAAGGTACAGGTGAACTTATAAAAACCGGTTTCGTCGTTCTTTAATTAATCGATCGATAACAAATTACACGTACCATGAAAGAATATATGTTTATGTATAAGACATATATATTTTAACAAGAAAAAAGCGCGATGTAAAAAATATTCTCCATTTCAAATCTGGTGGTCCCTGACTTATGGCCAAGTGTATATTATTTACTTGTAAACACATTTAGACTTTAGACATATAGAAAATGGAAATTCTTTGAATAGTAAATACTTTTCAGGCCCCAAATAATTACATAAAATCAGTTTTTACGGTAGAAAGATGCTGTATCGATATCCATTCAACAAGATAGCATATTTCATTTTGTTACTTGTAATCCTTACGTTTCAAATTTCTATTTATACACACAAACTGTTTCTAAGGATTATGTTCAATTACTACTAGAATAGAAAGTCAACCATTTATTGTAGATGAATACGGAACACTTTACATATTAACTAATTACAATGAAAAATGTTAGTCAAAATGCAAATTATATGACCAGAGTGTATTTATATACCGACCATTCTAATCTAGGGTAACATTGATGAGCTTGTATGTTTGATTATATTACATATAAATAAATACATGATCCATGTATCTTATAAATTATTACATGATCCATGTATCTTATAAATTATTACATGATCCACGTATCTTATAAATTATTACACGATCCATGTATCTTATAAATTATTACATGATCCACGTATCTTATAAATTATTACATGATCCATGTATCTTATAAATTATTACATGATCCATGAATCTTATAAATTATTACATGATCCATGTATATTATAAATTATTACATGATCCACGTATCCTATAAATTATTACATGATCCATGTATCTTATAAATTATTACATGATCCACGTATCTTATAAATTATTACATGATCCATGTATCTTATAAATTATTACATGATCCACGTATCTTATAAATCATTACATGATCCATGTATCTTATAAATTATTACATGATCCATGTATCTTATAAATTATTACATGATCCATGTATATTATAAATTATTACATGATCCACGTATTCTATAAATTATTACATGATCCATGTATCTTATAAATTATTACATGATCCACGTATCTTATAAATTATTACATGATCCATGTATCTTATAAATTATTACATGATCCATGTATCTTATAAATTATTACATGATCCATGTATCTTATAAATTATTACATGATCCACGTATCTTATAAATTATTACATGATCCATGTATCTTATAAATTATTATATGATCCATGTATCTTATAAATTATTACATGATCCATGTATCTTATAAATTATTACATGATCCATGTATCTTATAAATTGTTACATGATCCACGTATCTTATAAATTATTATATGATCCATGTATCTTATAAATTATTACATGATCCATGTATCTTATAAATTATTATATGATCCATGTATCTTATAAATTATTACATGATCCACGTATCTTATAAATTATTACATGATCCATGTATCTTATAAATTATTACAATGCTGTTTATATCTCTTTAAATAATACTACATTATTTGTGTTTGCGTAAAAGTGATGTCCAACACATATTGTGTTGTGATTTTGTTTTGTTTTCCTTCGTCTTGTTTATCCTAGGTTGCCAGTTTCCCCGCGTCTTGTTTATCCTAGGTTGCCAGTTTTCCTTCCTCTTGTTTATCCTAGGTTGCCAGTTTTCCTTCCTCTTGTTTTATCCTAGGTTGGCAGTTTTCCTTCGTCTTGTTTATCCTAGGTTGCCAGTTTTCCTTCGTCTTGTTTATCCTAGGTTGCCAGTTTTCCTTCGTCAGGTTTATCCTAGGTTGCCAGTTTTCCTTCGTCTTGTTTATCCTAGGTTGCCAGTTTTCCTTCGTCTTGTTTATCCTAGGTTGCCAGTTGTCCTTCGTCTTGTTTATCCTAGGTTGCAAGTTTTCCTGCGTCTTGTTTATCCTAGGTTGCCAGTTTTCCTTCCTCTTGTTTATCCTAAGTTGCCAGTTTTCCTTCCTCTTGTTTATCCTAGGTTGGCAGTTTTCCTTCGTCTTGGTTATCCTAGGTTGCCAGTTTTCCTTCGTCTTGTTTATCCTAGGTTGCCAGTTTTCCTTCCTCTAGTTTATCCTAGGTTGCCAGTTGTCCTTTGTCTTGTTTATCCTAGGTTGCCAGTTTTCCTTCGTCTTGTTTATACTAGGTTGGCAGTTTTCCTTCCTCTTGTTTATCCTAGGTTGGCAGTTTTCCTTCCTCTTGTTTATCCTAGGTTGGCAGTTTTCCTTCCTCTTGTTTATCCTAGGTTGCCAGTTTTCCCTCGTCTTGTTTATTGTAGGTTGGCAGTTTTCCTTCGTTCTGTTTATCCTAGGTTGCCAGTTTTCCTTCGTGTTCTTTATCCTAGGTTGCCAGTTTTCCTTCGTCTTGTTTATCCTAGGTTGCAAGTTTTCCTGCGTCTTGTTTATCCTAGGTTGCCAGTTTTCCTTCGTCTTGTTTATCCTAGGTTGCCAGTTTTCCTTCCTCTTGTTTATCCTAGGTTGCCAGTTTTCTTTCGTCTTGTTTATCCTAGGTTGTCAGTTTCCTTCGTCTTGTTTATCCTAGGTTGCCAGTTTTCCTTCGTCTTGTTTATCCTAGGTTGCCAGTTTTCCTTCGTCTTGTTTATCCTAGATTGCCAATTTTCCTTCGTCCTGTTTATCCTAGGTTGCCAGTTTTCCTTCCTCTTGTTTATCCTAGGTTGCCAGTTTTCCTTCGTCTTGTTTATCCTAGGTTGCCAGTTTTCCTTCGTCTTGTTTATCCTAGGTTGCCAGTTTTCCTTCGTTTTGTTTATCCTAGGTTGCCAGTTTTCCTTCGTCTTGTTTATCATAGGTTGCCAGTTTTCCTTTGTCTTGTTTATCCTTGGTTGCCAGTTTTCTTTCGTCTTGTTTATCCTAGGTTGCCAGTTTTCCTTCGTCTTTTTTATCCTATGCTGCCAGTTTTCCTTCGTTTTGTTTATCCTAGGTTGCCAGTTTTCCTTCATCTTGTTTATCCTAGGTTGCCAGTTTTCCTTCGTCTTGTTTATCCTAGGTTGCCAGTTTTTATTCGTCTTGTTTATCCTAGGTTGCCAGTTTTCCTTCGTCTTGTTTATCCTAGGTTGCCAGTTTTCCTTCGTCTTGTTTATCCTAGGTTGCCAGTTTTCCTTCGTCTTGTTTATCCTAGGTTGCGAGTTTTCCTTCGTCTTGTTTATCCTAGGTTGCCAGTTTTCCTTCGTCTTGTTTATCCTAGGTTGCCAGTTTTTCTGGGTTGTCCTTTTTGATTGCCCCTTCGGTATTCTCTAACGTTTATTAACATAATATCTAACTTAATGCTAAGCGAGACAAATTAACATTTACACGTCTTTAATGTACAAACTTGATAGACAAATAATATAATGGCAACAAATAATTAAACAGACAGCCTCAAAATTCAAATCTATGCAATCAAATCAGCTGGTCATCTTGAAAACAGAAATTTCGGTGTAGCATCAACATATTAGTCGTAGCAATTATTTTGTTATAAATAAATATCAAGGCTGTCTGTCTGATACATTGTTTAAAGGATAAGAAAAGTACCTTATCTCTCATGACCAGTTCTTGCATAATTAAACAACGTTGACCATATAGATTTAAAAGAAAACGTATTACACGTTAGGATTAACAGAGGATTGGTGCTATGTTATAACAAGATCTCAATATATGCTAACGAGAGGTCAAGTGGTCAAATATATCGAATACACAAACACGTACAAGTATCAAGGACGGATGGATTGATTGTTATTTAATACCAGGAGAGCAGGCAGTATTTCAGCCATAATCATGATGATAACAATTATAAATCGCTCAGGTAAAAGTGTAGCACTATGATGGTACTATTGACATATGCTTTCTTTGCCACAAGTCATCGTCAATACAGTGAGTAGAGTCGAAATAATGTTTTGTCTACGGTACACCTAATTAACTGTTACTCACACACAGCTGCTGTCACAGCCCAGCATCTTTCGACAAGGAGATTACAAGTCAATTAACAATGAGATTAAAGAGCGTTGATGATACATACACAATGAGATTGTCTCATACCATTGATTGTGTCTCTAGATAAAAGTTAATCAGTACAAACGTTACACAATTTCACAAACTACGAGTGTCCTCGATCTGTGTCAAGATTGGTCCATTGAATATTTTTTTAATATCATTATTGCTCTTTGTAAAATGACTTACAATTGTGTTTTGTAGCTTCTTGTAGCTTATTCATTTCATGTTCATATCAAGACGAACACGGAGTACGCATGTCGGTAGAGACATTCGAGTAAATAAGGGTAATAACAAAATTACAATCTTACAATCTTACAAAGGGAAAGTGAAAAAAAAAGTATATAAACAGAAAAAATCAGTCAACAACCGGAAAACTGTGAAAACCATAATGACCCTGACTTGGTACAGGCATTTCTAAAGAAATGGTGGGTTGAATCAGATTTTAAAGCGCCAAACCTCCCGCTTTCATTACAGCTCAAAGGTACCGGTTGTCACTATAACAGTATTTACAACAATGCTTGAACAAAACAGGTAAAACAGTTGTCAAATCAGCGCCAAGCTCAGTGAAGTAAATGTCAAAAACACTTTTACGTCACACATTGATAAACAAAATATTTTTGACATTTTTGTTGACACCTTATCTTTATACATTTTCATTATATGAAAATCCATCGTTTATAATCTTTTCTGCAGAGACGGAATATATTTCGACAAGATCTTGGTATCAGAATATAAATTTTTAAGAGATCGAATAAGGTGAATCTTTTTATAGCCCTGATCCAGTAGCCTGTTTCTCAGATGAAGATGACGTTTCAGGAAATCAGAATAATTGCTACTGGCCCTTGCATAACGAATCAATTGCGAGATGTAAACACCATATGCAGGAGAAGCTGGTATATTGCTGCACATATTTGGAAAATTTATGATTTTAAAATTGAAGTCGTCCCATTTATCATAAATTTTAGTACTGATTTGACCACTGCCGTCAAATTCGAGGTATAAGTCCAAAAATGATGCCGACGAAGCGGTATCTGTGGTCTCTTTAACTTCCAGCTCTGAAGGATATATCAATGGAAGAAATTCTGCAAATCTAGAATTATTGATAGATAAAACGTCATCAATATACCTGTATGTGAAATTAAAGGCTCTAGCCTCATGAATCTTCTTATCTTTTACAAGCTTTTGAAGAAACCCCGACTCATATGAGTATAAAAATAAATCGGCTAGAAGAGGGGCACAATTCGTACCCATTGGTATGCTGACGACCTGCTGAAACAGTATCCCTCCAAAGGAGACACATATGTTATCGATGAGGAACTCCAGCATACTGATCACTTGTTCCTCGGAGTAGCATGTTTTACCTTTTTGAATTTTGTTTGAAAAATATGTGGAATTGTAGCCTAACACAACAAACTTTGAGCCATAGTTTCTATGACTGAAAGCTTTATGAATTGTTTCTTTGTAATGGAGCTAAAATAACATTAAAACTAGATTAACACGAACTAACAAAATGACGCCAGGTGGACAGGAAGCATCAGCATAATCTTTAGTCCAGTACTGACATCCATATGACAAAGCTATGCCCTAATAAAATCAGGATTGAAAAAAAGTATGAAATTGAGCGGTCGTTATGTATTAGAGGTATGAATTTGAGCAGTTGTCAGGTATTAGAGGTATGAATTTGAGCGGTTGTCGTATTTGAGGTATGAATTTGAGCAGTTGTCATGTATTAGAGGTATGAATTTGAGCGGTTGTTATGTATTAGAGGTATGAATTTGAGCGGTTGTCATGTATTAGAGGTATGAAATTGAGCGGTCGCTATTTATTAGAGGTATGAATTTGAGCTGTTGTTATGTATTAGAGGTATGAATTTGAGCAGTTGTTATGTATTAGAAGCATGAATTTGAGCGGTTGTTATGTATTAGAGGTATGAATTTGAGCGGTGTCATATATTAGAGATATGAAATTGAGCTATCGTTATGTATTAGAGGTATGAATTTGAGCAGTTATGTATTAGAGGTATGAATTTGAGCAGTTGCTATGTATTAGAGGTATGAATTTGAGCGGTTGTTATGTATTAGAGGTATGAATTTGAGCGGTTGTTGTGTATTAGAGGTATGAATTTGAGCGGTTGTTGTGTATTAAAGGTATGAATTTGAGCGGTTTTTATGTATTAGAGGTATGAATTTGAGTGGTTGTCATGTATAAGAGGTATGCATTTGAGCGGTTGTCATGTACTAGAGGTATGAATTTGAGCGGTTGTCATGTATTAGAGGTATGAATTTGAGCGGTTGTTATGTATTAGAGGTATGCATTTGAGCGGTTGTCATGTACTAGAGGTATGAAAATGCGCTATTGTCATGTATTAGAGGTATGAATTTGAGCGGATATGTATTAGAGGTATGAATTTGAGCGGTGTCATATATTAGAGATATGAAATTGAGCGATCGTTATGTATTAGAGGTATGAATTTGAGCAGTTATGTATTAGAGGTATGAATTTGAGCAGTTATGTATTAGAGGTATGAATTTGAGCAGTTACTATGTATTAGAGGTATGAATTTGAGCAGATGTTATGCATTAGAGGTATAAATTTGAGCAGTTGTTGTGTATTATAGGCATGAATTTGAGCGGTTGTTATATATTAGAGGTATGAATTTGAGCGGTGTCATATATTAGAGATATGAAATTGAGCGATCGTTATGTATTAGAGGTATGAATTTGAGCAGTTATGTATTAGAGATATGCATTTGAGCGGTTGTCATGTATTAGAGGTATGCATTTGAGCGGTTGTCATGTATTAGAGGTATGAATTTGAGCGGTTGTTATGTATTAGAGGTATGAATTTGAGCGGTTGTCATGTACTAGAGGTATGAATTTGAGCTGTTGTCATGTATTAGAGGTATGAATTTGAGCGGTTATGTATTAGAGGTATGAATTTGAGCGGTTTTCATGTATTAGAGGTATGAATTTGAGCGGTTGTCATGTATTAGAGGTATGAATTGGAGCGGTTGTCATGTATTAGAGGTATGAATTTGATCGGTTGTTATGTATTAGAGGTATGAAATTGAGCGGTCGCTATGTATTAGAGGTATGAATTTGAGCAGTTGTTATGTATTAGAGGTATGAATTTGAACAGTTGTTATGTATTAGAGGCATGAATTTGAGCGGTTGTTATGTATTAGAGGTATGAATTTGAGCGGTGTCATATATTAGAGATATGAAATTGAGCGATCGTTATGTATTAGAGGTATGAATTTGAGCAGTTATGTATTAGAGGTATAAATTTGAGCAGTTGCTATGTATTAGAGGTATGAATTTGAGCAGTTGTCATGTATTATAGGTGTGTATTTGAGCGGTTGTCATGTACTAGAGGTATGAATTTGAGCAGTTGTCATGTATTAGAGGTATGAATTTGAGCGGTTGTTATGTATTAGAGGTATGAATTTGAGCGGTTGTTGTGTATTAGAGCTATGAATTTGAGCGGTTGTTATGTATTAGAGGTATGAATTTGAGCGGTTGTCATGTATTAGAGGTATGAATTTGAGCGGTTGTCATGTATTAGAGGAATGAATTTGAGCGGTTGTTGTGTATTAGAGGTATGAATTTGAGCGGTTGCTGTGTATTAGAGGTATGAATTTGAGCGGTTGTCATGTATTAGAGGTATGCATTTGAGCGGTTTTCATGTACTAGAGATATGAATTTGAGCGGTTGTCATGTATTAGAGGTATGAATTTGAGCGGTTGTTATATATTAGAGGTATGAATTTGAGCGGTTGTCATGTATTAGAGGTATGAATTTGAGCGGTTGTTATATATTAGAGGTATGAATTTGAGCGGTTGTCATGTATTAGAGGTATGAATTTGAGCGGTTATGTATTAGAGGTATGAATTTGAGCGGTTGTCATGCATGGTTGTTATGTATTAGAGGTATGAATTTGAGCGGTTGTCATGTATTAGAGGTATGAATTGGAGCGGTTGTCATGTATTAGAGGTATGAATTTGATCGGTTGTTATGTATTAGTGGTATGAATTTGAGCGGTTGTCATGTATTAGAGGTATGAATTTGAGCGGGTCATGTACTAGAGGTATGAATTTGAGCGGTTATGTATTATGGGTATGAATTTGAGCGGTTGTCATGTATTAGAGGTATGAATTTGAGCGGTTGTTATGTATTAGAGGTATGAAATTGAGCGGTGTCATGTATTAAAGGTATGGAATTGAGGGATCGTTATATAATAGAGGTATGAATTTGAGCAGTTATGTATTAGAGGTATGAATTTGAGCAGTTGCTATGTATTAGAGGTATGAATTTGAGCAGTTGTTATGCATTAGAGGTATGAATTTGAGCAGTTGTTATGTATTAGAGGCATGAATTTGAGGGTTGTTATGTATTAGAGGTATGAATTTGAGCAGTTATGTATTAGAGGTATGAATTTGAGCGGTTGTCATGTATTAGAGGTATGCATTTGAGCGGTTGTCATGTACTAGAGGTATGAATTTGAGCGGTTGTCATGTATTAGAGGTATGAATTTGAGCGGTTGTTATGTATTAGAGGTATGAATTTGAGCGGTTGTCATGTACTAGAGGTATGAATTTGAGCGGTGTCATATATTAGAGATATGAAATTGAGCGATCGTTATGTATTAGAGGTATGAATTTGAGCAGTTATGTATTAGAGTTATGAATTTGAGCGGTTGTTGTGTATTAGAGGTATGAATTGGAGATGTTGTTGTGTATTAAAGGTATGAATTTGAGCGGTTGTCATGTATTAGAGGTATGCATTTGAGCGGGTGTCATGTACTAGAGGTATGAATTCGAACGGTTGTCATGTATTAGAGGTATGAATTTGAGCGGTTGTTTTATATTATAGGTATAAATTTGAGCGGTTGTTATGTATTAGAGGTATGAATTTGAGCGGTTATGTATTAGAGGTATGAATTTGAGCGGTTGTCATGTATTAGAGGTATGAATTTGAGCGGTTGTTATGTATTAGAGGTATGAATTTGAGCGGTTGTCATGCATTAGAGGTATGCATTTGAGCGGTTGTCATGTATTAGAGGTATGAATTTGATCGGTTGTTATGTATTAGTGGTATGAATTTGAGCGGTTGTCATGTATTAGAGGTATTAAATTGAGCTGTTGTCATGTATTAGAGGTATGAATTGGAGAGGTCGTTATGTATTAGAGGTATGAATTTGAGCGGTTATGTATTAGAAGTAGGAATTTGAGCGGTTATGTATTAGAGATATGAATTTGAGCGTTTGTTATATACATGTATTAGATCAATGAATTTGTCCTCTTTCTACTATTTTTTAATTGGATTTTGGAATTGTTCCGACCGTGTAATAGTTGTTGTTGTTTTTGCTTATTTTAATATCATATTGGAAAGCGTAAAGTAATGTTTACATACACGATGATAATCGGATTTCGATATTTAAAATAATATTTTGACTAGTTGATAGAAATAGTTTTTAAGTGACGAAACTAAAAAAACAACAACCCCGAAATAGGTCAACAAGAAAAGAGAGAATGTTTTGATTGAATATGCTGCAACACGTATTACAGTTAAATACTAATTACTATCATCATGGGTTGATTTCGTGATATAAACAGAAAACATATAATTAAATTGAATTAGGTTTCGTGAACAAAAAGGAAGGTAATTAATTATGTCTGATGGTCGTTTGTTTGTGTCTTGTTACAGATTGATACGGAGACAGATTATGTATATAAATAAGCTTCATTACAGATATATAAAATTACATTTGTCATGTTAATGTGATGGGAATATAAACAAATACACCCTTGGCAAGAATTTCCATTGGCCGTTAAATGGGCCATTCGCGAAAATATAAGTAAATACAAAGGTTAAAGGTAAAGATATAAAATCACAAGAAGATACTTTTAAGGGCATTATAGTAAGACAGGCACTTCATTGCATTTTATCCAGACATTATCTTAAAGCAGTCATCTATAATGTAAAAGGGATGATTACAACAATGAGGTTGAGGCACGAAGTTGTTACTGAAGTATATGGTACATAAATTAAATAAAGGAATTATATGTATATACTTCTGTCAAATTACAGGCTAAATAATATCACTTCACCAACCTGTTGCGATCTTATGTATACATATATATGTCCTTTGGGAAAATAATTAAGAATGTTTACGTTGAAAAGAAATGGAACAAAATATAGATCGTGAGCAAGATTCAAAACTACAATATTTGAACAGGAATTCAGACTTCGTACCTAATATATGATGTGTTTGTTTGTTTGTTTGATGGTGCTTAAAGCCACTTTCACCAATATTTCAGCTATATCGTGGCGGTCAGTTTTATTGTTGGAGGAAACCGGAGGATACAGAGAAAACATAATGTTGTACACCTCGCCCTGATCGAGAATCGAACTCACAACAAGTGATAGGCACTGATTGCATAGGTAATTGTAATCCAACTATCATACGATCACGACCACGACGGCCCCTAATATATGCTGTGCAATTAAGGACCGTTACATCTTCAAAATACATGTAATAATCATTACGATACATGTGCATGTTTCAATTTATGTGTGACAGAAAATAATATCTGCTCATTACTAATATTCAAACATCCTCAACTGTCAGCCAATAATGGATGACTTGCTTTATTCTCATGTGAGTAGACTTGCATTCAATAGCTTCTTAAAATATAGAAATGAACATAGAAAAATAGATGATATATTGTTGATGATCAAAATGTTATGGTAGTAGCCAGATTCACCTCATACATCCCAATTAAATTATTAATTAATTATTCTACGGGCACAAACAGGTCCACCTCAAATGTGGATGTGTCTCCGGAAAATCGTAGAGGGATTAGAATAAATACCCAACGTGGTGATGGTTTTGATTCAAATGTGAACATTCTATTCTTACGACATGAAGGTATACAGTTTAAAAAGGGTTTACTTTTACCAAACAAGCTACCCAACGATGACGACAAATAAAATGAAAAACAAAATATCACACTTTCGGAACAATTCCAAAATTAAATATCAAAGTTGATACCCCTAACACACAATACATATCCAATCACTTTCCTGTCTTGGTACAGGCACTTGAATACAAATATGCGCGGTTAAACTAGTTTTACGTACCCCAACCTTCGGTCTTAGTGATATGTTGCGGTCATGCAAGTGCTATTCACATGTGAATTAAATGCCAACCATCACATATAACCGAAAAAGATCTTAGCTGTTATCTTCTCTCATAGCGTTTTATAGTCGCTTCCTAGAATTAGTTCATCATAATCAGATTATATTTTTCTTTCACAGTTGGCTGGAGAAGATGTGTTACAAATGTAATACGCTTCCGAGTGGAATCGAGGTATTAAACATGCTTTCAGATACATGACCTACCAACATGTTTGGTGTCCGGCAAAGGAAAATATATTCATTTACAACTATCCCTAATTTATTTAGAGGTGAAGTTGTCTAATCGCTTAGTTTTCCCGATTATATATTGTTAATCTGGATTATGACATCGTTAATCTGGATTATGACATCGTTAATCTGGATTATGACATCGTTAATCCATATTGTGACCCCTTTCTATTAACATAGCGATGATGAACAGTAATAACCTAATGTATGAACAGTAATAACCTAATGTATGAACAGTAATAACCTAATGTATGTACAGTAATAACCTAATGTATGAACAGTAATAACCTAATGTATGAACAGTAATAACCTAATGTATGAACAGTAATAACCTAATGTATGAACAGTAATAACCTAATGTATGAACAGTAATAACCTAATGTATGAACAGTAATAACTTAATGTATGAACAGTAATAACCTAATGTATGAACAGTAATAACCTAATGTATGAACAGTAATAACCTAATGTATGTACAGTAATAACCTAATGCATGAACAGTAATAACCTAATGTATGAACAGTAATAACCTAATGTATGAACAGTAATAACCTAATGTATGAACAGTAATAACCTAATGTATGAACAGTAATAACCTAATGTATGAACAGTAATAACCTAATGTAGGAACAGTAATAACCTAATGTATTAACAGTAATGACCTAATGTATGAACAGTAATAACCTAATGTATGAACAGTAATAACCTAATGTATGAACAGTAATAACCTAATGTATTAACAGTAATAACCTAATGTATGAACAGTAATAACCTAATGTATGAACAGTAATAACCTAATGTATGAACAATAATAACCGAATGTATGAACAGTAATAACCTAATGTATTAACAGTAATAACATAATGTATGAACAGTAATAACCTAATGTATGAACAGTAATAACCTAATGTATGAACAGTAACAACCTAATGTATGAACAGTAATAACCTAATGTATGAACAGTAATAACCTAATGTATGAACAGTAATAACCTAATGTATGAACAGTAACAACCTAATGTATGAACAGTAATAACCTAATGTATGAACAGTAATAACCTAATGTATGAACAGTAATAACTTAATGTATGAACAGTAATAACCTAATGTATGAACAGTAATAACCTAATGTATGAACAGTAATAACCTAATGTATGAACAGTAATAACCTAATGTATGAACAGTAATAACCTAATGTATGAACAGTAATAACCTAATGTATGAACAGTAATAACCTAATGTATGAACAGTAATAACCTAATGTATGAACAGTAATAACCTAATGTATGAACAGTAATAACCTAATGTATGAACTGTAATAACCTAATGTATGAACAGTAATAACCTAATGTATGAACAGTAATAACCTAATGTATGAACAGTAATATCCTAATGTATGAACAGTAATAACCTAATGTATGAACAGTAATAACCTAATGTATGAACAGTAATAACCTAATGTATGAACAGTAATAACCTAATGTATGAACAGTAATAACCTAATGTATGAACAGTAATAACCTAATGCATGAACAGTAATAACCTAATGTATGAACAGTAATAACCTAATGTATGAACAATAATAATCTAATGTATGAACAGTAATAACCTAATGTATGAACAGTAATAACCTAATGTATGAACAGTAATAACCTAATGTATGAACAGTAATAACCTAATGTATAAACAGTAATAACCTAATGTATGTACAGTAATAACCTAATGTATGAACAGTAATAACCTAATGTATGAACAGTAGTAACCTAATGTATGAACAGTAATAATCTAATGTATGAACAGTAATAACCTAATGTATGAACAGTAATAACCTAATGTATGAACGGTAATAACCTAATGTATGAACAGTAATAACCTAATGTATGAACAGTAATAACCTAATGTATGAACAGTAATAACCTAATGTATGAACAGTAATAACCTAATGTATGAACAGTAATAACCTAATGTATGAACAGTAATAACCTAATGTATGAACAGTAATAACCTAATGTATGAACAGTAATAACCTAATGTATGAACAGTAATAACCTAATGTATGAACAGTAATAACCTAATGTATGAACAGTAATAACCTAATGTATGAACAGTAATAACCTAATGTATGAACAGTAATAACCTAATGTATGAACAGTAATAACCTAATGTATGAACAGTAATAACCTAATGTATGAACAGTAATAACTTAATGTATGAACAGTAATAACCTAATGTATGAACAGTAATAACCTAATGTATGAACAGTAATAACCTAATGTATGTACAGTAATAACCTAATGCATGAACAGTAATAACCTAATGTATGAACAGTAATAACCTAATGTATGAACAGTAATAACCTAATGTAGGAACAATAATAACCTAATGTATTAACAGTAATGACCTAATGTATGAACAGTAATAACCTAATGTATGAACAGTAATAACCTAATGTATGAACAGTAATAACCTAATGTATTAACAGTAATAACCTAATGTATGAACAGTAATAACCTAATGTATGAACAGTAATAACCTAATGTATGAACAATAATAACCGAATGTATGAACAGTAATAACCTAATGTATTAACAGTAATAACCTAATGTATGAACAGTAATAACCTAATGTATGTACAGTAATAACCTAATGTATGAACAGTAGTAACCTAATGTATGAACAGTAATAACCTAATGTATGAACAGTAATAACCTAATGTATGAACAGTAATAACCTAATGTATGAACAGTAATAACCTAATGTATGAACAGTAAAAACCTAATGTATGAACAGTAATAACCTAATGTATGAACAGTAATAACCTAATGTATGAACAGTAATAACCTAATGTATTAACAGTAATAACATAATGTATGAACAGTAATAACCTAATGTATGAACAGTAATAACCTAATGTATGAACAGTAACAACCTAATGTATGAACAGTAATAACCTAATGTATGAACAGTAATAACCTAATGTATGAACAGTAATAACCTAATGTATGAACAGTAATAACCTAATGTATGAACAGTAATAACCTAATGTATGAACAGTAATAACCTAATGTATGAACAGTAATAACTTAATGTATGAACAGTAATAACCTAATGTATGAACAGTAATAACCTAATGTATGAACAGTAATAACCTAATGTATGAACAGTAATAACCTAATGTATGAACAGTAATAACCTAATGTATGAACAGTAATAACCTAATGTATGAACAGTAATAACTTAATGTATGAACAGTAATAACCTTATGTATGAACAGTAATAACCTAATGTATGTACAGTAATAACCTAATGTATGAACAGTAATAACCTAATGTATGAACAGTAATAACCTAATGTATGAACAGTAATAACCTAACGTATGAACAGTAATAACCTAATGTATGAACAGTAATAACCTAATGTATGAACAGTAATAACCTAATGTATGAACAGTAATAACCTAATGTATGAACAGTAATAACCTAATGTATGAACAGTAATAACCGAATGTATGAACAGTAATAACTTAATGTATGAACAGTAATAACCTAATGTATGAACAGTAATAGCCTAATGTATGAACAGTAATAACCTAATGTATGAACAGTAATAACCTAATGTATGAACAGTAATAACCTAATGTATGAACAGTAATAACCTAATGTATGAACAGTAATAACCTAATGTATGAACAGTAATAACCTAATGTATGAACAGTAATAACCTAATGTATGAACAGTAATAACCTAATGTATGAACAGTAATAACCTAAAGTATGAACAGTAATAACCTAATGTATGAACAGTAATAACCTAATGTATGAACTGTAATAACCTAATGTATGAACAGTAATAACCTAATGTATGAACAGTAATAACCTAATGTATGAACAGTAATATCCTAATGTATGAACAGTAATAACCTAATGTATGAACAGTAATAACCTAATGTATGAACAGTAATAACCTAATGTATGAACAGTAATAACCTAATGTATGAACAGTAATAACCTAATGTATGAACAGTAATAACCTAATGTATGAACAGTAATAACCTAATGTATGAACAGTAATAACCTAATGTATGAACAGTAATAACCTAATGTATGAACAGTAATAACCTAATGTATGAACAGTAATAACCTAATGTATGAACAGTAATAACCTAATGTATGAACAGTAATAACCTAATGTATGTACAGTAATAACCTAATGTATAAACAGTAATAACCTAATGTATAAACAGTAATAACCTAATGTATGAACAGTAATAACCTAATGTATGAACAGTAATAACCTAATGTATGAACAGTAATAACCTAATGTATGAACAGTAATAACCTAATGTATGAACAGTAATAATCTAATGTATGAACAGTAATAACCTAATGTATAAACAGTAATAACCTAATGTATGAACAGTAATAACCTAATGTATGAACAGTAATAACCTAATGTATGAACAGTAATAACCTAATGTATGAACAGTAATAACCTAATGTATGAACAGTAATATCCTATTGTATGAACAGTAATAACCTAATGTATGAACAGTAATAACCTAATGTATGAACAGTAATAACCTAATGTATGAACAGTAATAACCTAATGTATGAACAGTAATAACCTAATGTATGAACAGTAATAACCTAATGTATGAACAGTAATAACCTAATGTATGAACAGTAATAACCTAATGTATGAACAGTAATAACCTAATGTATGAACAGTAATAACCTAATGTATTAACATTAATAACCTAATGTATGAACAGTAATAACCTAATGTATGAACAGTAATAACTTAATGTATTAACAGTAATAACCTAATGTATGAACAGTAATAACCTAATGTATGAACAGTAATAACCTAATGTATGAACAATAATAACCGAATGTATGAACAGTAATAACCTAATGTATTAACAGTAATAACCTAATGTATGAACAGTAATAATCTAATGTATGAACAGTAATAACCTAATGTATGTACAGTAATAACCTAATTTATGAAGAGTAATAACCTAATGTATGAACAGTAATAACCTAATGTATGAACAGTAATAACCTAATGTATGAACAGTAATAACCTAATGTATGAACAGTAATAACCTAATGTATGTACAGTAATAACCTAATGTATGAACAGTAATAACCTAATGTATGAACAGTAATAACCTAATGTATGAACAGTAATAACCTAATGTATGAACAGTAATAACCTAATGTATGAACAGTAATAACCTATTGTATGAACAGTAATAACCTAATGTATGAACAGTAATAACCTAATGTATGAACAGTAATAACCTAATGTATGAACAGTAATAACCTAATGTATGAACAGTAATAACCTAATGTATGAACAGTAATAACCTAATGTATGAACAGTAATAACCTAATGTATGTACAGTAATAACCTAATGCATGAACAGTAATAACCTAATGTATGAACTGTAATAACCTAATGTATGAGCAGTAATAACCTAATGTATGAACAGTAATAACCTAATGTATGAACAGTAATAACCTAATGTATGAACATTAATAACCTAATGTATGAACAGTAATAACCTAATGTATGAACAGTAATAACCTAATGTATTAACAGTAATAACCTAATGTATGAACAGTAATAACCTAATGTATGAACAGTAATAACCTAATGTATGAACAATAATAACCGAATGTATGAACAGTAATAACCTAATGTATTAACAGTAATAACCTAATGTATGAACAGTAATAATCTAATGTATGAACAGTAATAACCTAATGTATGTACAGTAATAACCTAATTTATGAACAGTAATAACCTAATGTATGAACAGTAATAACCTAATGTATGAACAGTAATAACCTAATGTATGAACAGTAATAACCTAATGTATGAACAGTAATAACCTAATGTATGAACAGTAATAACCTAATGTATGAACAGTAATAACCTAATGTATGAACAGTAATAACCTAATGTATGAACAGTAATAACCTAATGTATTAACAGTAATAACATAATGTATGAACAGTAATAACCTAATGTATGAACAGTAATAACCTAATGTATGAACAGTAACAACCTAATGTATGAACAGTAATAACCTAATGTATGAACAGTAATAACCTAATGTATGAACAGTAATAACCTAATGTATGAACAGTAATAACCTAATGTATGAACAGTAATAACCTAATGTATGAACTGTAATAACCTAATGTATGAACAGTAATAACCTAATGTATGAACAGTAATAACCTAATGTATGAACAGTAATATCCTAATGTATGAACAGTAATAACCTAATGTATGAACAGTAATAACCTAATGTATGAACAGTAATAACCTAATGTATGAACAGTAATAACCTAATGTATGAACAGTAATAACCTAATGTATAAACAGTAATAACCTAATGTATGAACAGTAATAACCTAATGTATGAACAGTAATAACCTAATGTATGAACAGTAATAACCTAATGTATGAACAGTAATAACCTAATGTATGAACAGTAATAACCTAATGTATGAACAGTAATAACCTAATGTATGAACAGTAATAACCTAATGTATGAACAGTAATAACCTAATGTATGAACAGTAATAACCTAATGTATGAACAGTAATAACCTAATGTATATACAGTAATAACCTAATGTATGAACAGTAATAACCTAATGTATGAACAGTAATAACCTAATGTATGAACAGTAATAACCTAATGTATGAACAGTAATAACCTAATGTATGAACAGTAATAACCTATTGTATGAACAGTAATAACCTAATGTATGAACAGTAATAACCTAATGTATGAACAGTAATAACCTAATGTATGAACAGTAATAACCTAATGTATGAACAGTAATAACCTAATGTATGAACAGTAATAACCTAATGTATGAACAGTAATAACCTAATGTATGTACAGTAATAACCTAATGCATGAACAGTAATAACCTAATGTATGAACTGTAATAACCTAATGTATGAGCAGTAATAACCTAATGTATGAACAGTAATAACCTAATGTATGAACAGTAATAACCTAATGTATGAACATTAATAACCTAATGTATGAACAGTAATAACCTAATGTATGAACAGTAATAACCTAATGTATTAACAGTAATAACCTAATGTATGAACAGTAATAACCTAATTTATGAACAGTAATAACCTAATGTATGAACAATAATAACCGAATGTATGAACAGTAATAACCTAATGTATTAACAGTAATAACCTAATGTATGAACAGTAATAATCTAATGTATGAACAGTAATAACCTAATGTATGTACAGTAATAACCTAATGTATGAACAGTAATAACCTAATGTATGAACAGTAATAACCTAATGTATGAACAGTAATAACCTAATGTATGAACAGTAATAACCTAATGTATGAACAGTAATAACCTAATGTATGAACAGTAATAACCTAATGTATGAACAGTAATAACCTAATGTATGAACAGTAATAACCTAATGTATGAACAGTAATAACCTAATGTATTAACAGTAATAACATAATGTATGAACAGTAATAACCTAATGTATGAACAGTAATAACCTAATGTATGAACAGTAACAACCTAATGTATGAACAGTAATAACCTAATGTATGAACAGTAATAACCTAATGTATGAACAGTAATAACCTAATGTATGAACAGTAATAACCTAATGTATGAACAGTAATAACCTAATGTATGAACTGTAATAACCTAATGTATGAACAGTAATAACCTAATGTATGAACAGTAATAACCTAATGTATGAACAGTAATATCCTAATGTATGAACAGTAATAACCTAATGTATGAACAGTAATAACCTAATGTATGAACAGTAATAACCTAATGTATGAACAGTAATAACCTAATGTATGAACAGTAATAACCTAATGTATAAACAGTAATAACCTAATGTATGAACAGTAATAACCTAATGTATGAACAGTAATAACCTAATGTATGAACAGTAATAACCTAATGTATGAACAGTAATAACCTAATGTATGAACAGTAATAACCTAATGTATGAACAGTAATAACCTAATGTATGAACAGTAATAACCTAATGTATGAACAGTAATAACCTAATGTATGAACAGTAATAACCTAATGTATGAACAGTAATAACCTAATGTATGAACAGTAATATCCTAATGTATGAACACTAATAACCTAATGTATGAACAGTAATAACCTAATGTATGAACAGTAATAACCTAATGTATGAACAGTAATAACCTAATGTATGAACAGTAATAACCTAATGTATAAACAGTAATAACCTAATATATAAACAGTAATAACCTAATGTATGAACAGTAATAACCTAATGTATGAACAGTAATAACCTAATGTATGAACAATAATAACCTAATGTATGAACAGTAATAACCTAATGTATGAACAGTAATAACCTAATGTATGAACAGTAATAACCTAATGTATGAACAGTAATAACCTAATGTATGTACAGTAATAACCTAATGTATGAAAAGTTATAACCTAATGTATGTACAGTAATAACCTAATGTATGAACAGTAATAACCTAATGTATGAACAGTAATAACCTAATGTATGAACAGTAATAACCTAATGTATGAACAGTAATAACCTAATGTATGAACAGTAATAACCTAATGTATGAACAGTAATAATCTAATGTATGAACAGTAATAACCTAATGTATGAACAGTAATAACCTAATGTATGAAAAGTAATAACCTAATGTATGAACAGTAATAACCTAATGTATGAACAGTAATAACCTAATGTATGAACAGTAATGATCTAATGTATGAACAGTAATAACCTAATGTATGAACAGTAATAACCTAATGTATGAACAGTAATAACCTAATGTATGAACAGTAATAACCTAATGTATGAACAGTAATAACCTAATGTATGTACAGTAATAACCTAATGTATGAACAGTGATAACCTAATGTATGAACAGTAATAACCTAATGTATGAACAGTAATAACCTAATGTATGAACAGTAATAACCTAATGTATGAACAGTAATAACCTAATGTATGAACTGTAATAACCTAATGTATGAACAGTGATAACCTAATGTATGAACAGTAATAACCTAATGTATGAACAGTAATATCCTATTGTATGAACAGTAATAACCTAATGTATGAACAGTAATAACCTAATGTATGAACAGTAATAACCTAATGTATGAACAGTAATAACCTAATGTATGAACAGTAATAACCTAATGTATGAACAGTAATAACCTAATGTATGAACAGTAATAACCTAATGTATGAACAGTAATAACCTAATGTATGAACAGTAATAACCTAATGTATGAACAGTAATAACCTAATGTATGAACAATAATAACCTAATGTATGAACAGTAATAACCTATTGTATGAACAGTAATAACCTAATGTATGAACAGTAATAACCTAATGTATGAACAGTAATAACCTAATGTATGTACAGTAATAACCTAATGTATGAAAAGTTATAACCTAATGTATGTACAGTAATAACCTAATGTATGAACAGTAATAACCTAATGTATGAACAGTAATAACCTAATGTATGAACAGTAATAACCTAATGTATGAACAGTAATAACCTAATGTATGAACAGTAATAACCTAATGTATGAACAGTAATAATCTAATGTATGAACAGTAATAACCTAATGTATGAACAGTAATAACCTAATGTATGAAAAGTAATAACCTAATGTATGAACAGTAATAACCTAATGTATGAACAGTAATAACCTAATGTATGAACAGTAATAACCTAATGTATGAACTGTAATAACCTAATGTATGAACAGTAATAACCTAATGTATGAACAGTAATAACCTAATGTATGAACAGTAATATCCTAATGTATGAACAGTAATAACCTAATGTATGAACAGTAATAACCTAATGTATGAACAGTAATAACCTAATGTATGAACAGTAATAACCTAATGTATGAACAGTAATAACCTAATGTATGAACAGTAATAACCTAATGCATGAACAGTAATAACCTAATGTATGAACAGTAATAACCTAATGTATGAACAATAATAATCTAATGTATGAACAGTAATAACCTAATGTATGAACAGTAATAACCTAATGTATGAACAGTAATAACCTAATGTATGAACAGTAATAACCTAATGTATGAACAGTAATAACCTAATGTATGAACAGTAATAACCTAATGTATAAACAGTAATAACCTAATGTATGTACAGTAATAACCTAATGTATGAACAGTAATAACCTAATGTATGAACAGTAGTAACCTAATGTATGAACAGTAATAATCTAATGTATGAACAGTAATAACCTAATGTATGAACAGTAATAACCTAATGTATGAACGGTAATAACCTAATGTATGAACAGTAATAACCTAATGTATGAACAGTAATAACCTAATGTATGAACAGTAATAACCTAATGTATGAACAGTAATAACCTAATGTATGAACAGTAATAACCTAATGTATGAACAGTAATAACCTAATGTATGAACAGTAATAACCTAATGTATGAACAGTAATAACCTAATGTATGAACAGTAATAACCTAATGTATGAACAGTAATAACCTAATGTATGAACAGTAATAACCTAATGTATGAACAGTAATAACCTAATGTATGAACAGTAATAACCTAATGTATGAACAGTAATAACCTAATGTATGAACAGTAATAACCTAATGTATGAACAGTAATAACTTAATGTATGAACAGTAATAACCTAATGTATGAACAGTAATAACCTAATGTATGAACAGTAATAACCTAATGTATGTACAGTAATAACCTAATGCATGAACAGTAATAACCTAATGTATGAACAGTAATAACCTAATGTATGAACAGTAATAACCTAATGTAGGAACAATAATAACCTAATGTATTAACAGTAATGACCTAATGTATGAACAGTAATAACCTAATGTATGAACAGTAATAACCTAATGTATGAACAGTAATAACCTAATGTATTAACAGTAATAACCTAATGTATGAACAGTAATAACCTAATGTATGAACAGTAATAACCTAATGTATGAACAATAATAACCGAATGTATGAACAGTAATAACCTAATGTATTAACAGTAATAACCTAATGTATGAACAGTAATAACCTAATGTATGTACAGTAATAACCTAATGTATGAACAGTAGTAACCTAATGTATGAACAGTAATAACCTAATGTATGAACAGTAATAACCTAATGTATGAACAGTAATAACCTAATGTATGAACAGTAATAACCTAATGTATGAACAGTAAAAACCTAATGTATGAACAGTAATAACCTAATGTATGAACAGTAATAACCTAATGTATGAACAGTAATAACCTAATGTATTAACAGTAATAACATAATGTATGAACAGTAATAACCTAATGTATGAACAGTAATAACCTAATGTATGAACAGTAACAACCTAATGTATGAACAGTAATAACCTAATGTATGAACAGTAATAACCTAATGTATGAACAGTAATAACCTAATGTATGAACAGTAATAACCTAATGTATGAACAGTAATAACCTAATGTATGAACAGTAATAACCTAATGTATGAACAGTAATAACCTAATGTATGAACAGTAATAACCTAATGTATGAACAGTAATAACCTAATGTATGAACAGTAATAACCTATTGTATGAACAGTAATAACCTAATGTATGAACAGTAATAACCTAATGTATGAACAGTAATAACCTAATGTATGAACAGTAATAACCTAATGTATGAACAGTAATAACCTAATGTATGAACAGTAATAACCTAATGTATGAACAGTAATAACCTAATGTATGTACAGTAATAACCTAATGCATGAACAGTAATAACCTAATGTATGAACTGTAATAACCTAATGTATGAGCAGTAATAACCTAATGTATGAACAGTAATAACCTAATGTATGAACAGTAATAACCTAATGTATGAACATTAATAACCTAATGTATGAACAGTAATAACCTAATGTATGAACAGTAATAACCTAATGTATTAACAGTAATAACCTAATGTATGAACAGTAATAACCTAATGTATGAACAGTAATAACCTAATGTATGAACAATAATAACCGAATGTATGAACAGTAATAACCTAATGTATTAACAGTAATAACCTAATGTATGAACAGTAATAATCTAATGTATGAACAGTAATAACCTAATGTATGTACAGTAATAACCTAATTTATGAACAGTAATAACCTAATGTATGAACAGTAATAACCTAATGTATGAACAGTAATAACCTAATGTATGAACAGTAATAACCTAATGTATGAACAGTAATAACCTAATGTATGAACAGTAATAACCTAATGTATGAACAGTAATAACCTAATGTATGAACAGTAATAACCTAATGTATTAACAGTAATAACATAATGTATGAACAGTAATAACCTAATGTATGAACAGTAATAACCTAATGTATGAACAGTAACAACCTAATGTATGAACAGTAATAACCTAATGTATGAACAGTAATAACCTAATGTATGAACAGTAATAACCTAATGTATGAACAGTAATAACCTAATGTATGAACAGTAATAACCTAATGTATGAACTGTAATAACCTAATGTATGAACAGTAATAGCCTAATGTATGAACAGTAATAACCTAATGTATGAACAGTAATATCCTAATGTATGAACAGTAATAACCTAATGTATGAACAGTAATAACCTAATGTATGAACAGTAATAACCTAATGTATGAACAGTAATAACCTAATGTATGAACAGTAATAACCTAATGTATAAACAGTAATAACCTAATGTATGAACAGTAATAACCTAATGTATGAACAGTAATAACCTAATGTATGAACAGTAATAACCTAATGTATGAACAGTAATAACCTAATGTATGAACAGTAATAACCTAATGTATGAACAGTAATAACCTAATGTATGAACAGTAATAACCTAATGTATGAACAGTAATAACCTAATGTATGAACAGTAATAACCTAATGTATGAACAGTAATAACCTAATGTATGAACAGTAATATCCTAATGTATGAACACTAATAACCTAATGTATGAACAGTAATAACCTAATGTATGAACAGTAATAACCTAATGTATGAACAGTAATAACCTAATGTATGAACAGTAATAACCTAATGTATAAACAGTAATAACCTAATATATAAACAGTAATAACCTAATGTATGAACAGTAATAACCTAATGTATGAACAGTAATAACCTAATGTATGAACAATAATAACCTAATGTATGAACAGTAATAACCTAATGTATGAACAGTAATAACCTAATGTATGAACAGTAATAACCTAATGTATGAACAGTAATGATCTAATGTATGAACAGTAATAACCTAATGTATGAACAGTAATAACCTAATGTATGTACAGTAATAACCTAATGTATGAACAGTAATAACCTAATGTATGAACAGTAATAACCTAATGTATGAACAGTAATAACCTAATGTATGAACAGTAATAACCTAATGTATGAACAGTAATAACCTAATGTATGAACTGTAATAACTTAATGTATGAACAGTAATAACCTAATGTATGAACAGTAATAACCTAATGTATGAACAGTAATATCCTATTGTATGAACAGTAATAACCTAATGTATGAACAGTAATAACCTAATGTATGAACAGTAATAACCTAATGTATGAACAGTAATAACCTAATGTATGAACAGTAATAACCTAATGTATGAACAGTAATAACCTAATGTATGAACAGTAATAACCTAATGTATGAACAGTAATAACCTAATGTATGAACAGTAATAACCTAATGTATGAACAGTAATAACTTAATGTATGAACAGTAATAACCTAATGTATGAACAGTAATAACCTAATGTATGAACAGTAATAACCTAATGTATGTACAGTAATAACCTAATGTATAAACAGTAATAACCTAATGTATGAACAGTAATAACCTAATGTATGAACAGTAATAACCTAATGTATGAACAGTAATAACCTAATGTATGTACAGTAATAACCTAATGCATGAACAGTAATAACCTAATGTATGAACTGTAATAACCTAATGTATGAGCAGTAATAACCTAATGTATGAACAGTAATAACCTAATGTATGAACAGTAATAACCTAATGGATGAACAGTTATAACCTAATGTATGAACAGTAATAACCTAATGTATGAACAGTAATAACCTAATGTATGAACAATAATAACCTAATGTATGAACAGTAATAACCTAATGTATGAACAGTAATAACCTAATGTATGAAGAGTAATAACCTAATGTATGAACAGTAATAACCTAATGTATGAACAGTAATAACCTAATGTATGAACAGTAATAACCTAATGTATGAACAGTAATAACCTAATGTATGAACAGTAATAACCTAATGTATGAACAGTAATAACCTAATGTATGAACAGTAATAGCCTAATGTATGAACAGTAATAACCTAATGTATGAACAGTAATAACCTAATGTATGAACAGTAATAACCTAATGTATGAACAGTAATAACCTAATGTATGAACAGTAATAACCTAATGTATGAACAGTAATAACCTAATGTATGAACAGTAATAACCTAATGTATGAACAGTAATAACCTAATGTATGAACAGTAATAACCTAATGTATGAACAGTAATAACCTAATGTATGAACAGTAATAACCTAATGTATGAACAGTAATAACCTAATGTATGAACAGTAATAACCTAATGTATGAACAGTAATAACCTAATGTATGTACAGTAATAACCTAATGTATAAACAGTAATAACCTAATGTATGAACAGTAATAACCTAATGTATGAACAGTAATAACCTAATGTATGAACAGTAATAACCTAATGTATGTACAGTAATAACCTAATGCATGAACAGTAATAACCTAATGTATGAACTGTAATAACCTAATGTATGAGCAGTAATAACCTAATGTATGAACAGTAATAACCTAATGTATGAACAGTAATAACCTAATGGATGAACAGTTATAACCTAATGTATGAACAGTAATAACCTAATGTATGAACAGTAATAACCTAATGTATGAACAATAATAACCTAATGTATGAACAGTAATAACCTAATGTATGAACAGTAATAACCTAATGTATGAAGAGTAATAACCTAATGTATGAACAGTAATAACCTAATGTATGAACAGTAATAACCTAATGTATGAACAGTAATAACCTAATGTATGAACAGTAATAACCTAATGTATGAACAGTAATAACCTAATGTATGAACAGTAATAACCTAATGTATGAACAGTAATAGCCTAATGTATGAACAGTAATAACCTAATGTATGAACAGTAATAACCTAATGTATGAACAGTAATAACCTAATGTATGAACAGTAATAACCTAATGTATGAACAGTAATAACCTAATGTATGAACAGTAATAACCTAATGTATGTACAGTAATAACTTAATGTATGAACAGTAATAACCTAATGTATGAACAGTAATAACCTAATGTATGAACAGTAATAACCTAATGTATGAACAGTAATAACCTAATGTATGAACAGTAATAACCTAATGTATGAACAGTAATAACCTAATGTATGAACAGTAATAACCTAATGTATGAACAGTAATAACCTAATGTATGAACAGTAATAACTTAATGTATGAACAGTAATAACCTAATGTATGAACAGTAATAACCTAATGTATGAACAGTAATAACCTAATGTATGTACAGTAATAACCTAATGTATAAACAGTAATAACCTAATGTATGAACAGTAATAACCTAATGTATGAACAGTAATAACCTAATGTATGAACAGTAATAACCTAATGTATGTACAGTAATAACCTAATGCATGAACAGTAATAACCTAATGTATGAACTGTAATAACCTAATGTATGAGCAGTAATAACCTAATGTATGAACAGTAATAACCTAATGTATGAACAGTAATAACCTAATGGATGAACAGTTATAACCTAATGTATGAACAGTAATAACCTAATGTATGAACAGTAATAACCTAATGTATGAACAATAATAACCTAATGTATGAACAGTAATAACCTAATGTATGAACAGTAATAACCTAATGTATGAAGAGTAATAACCTAATGTATGAACAGTAATAACCTAATGTATGAACAGTAATAACCTAATGTATGAACAGTAATAACCTAATGTATGAACAGTAATAACCTAATGTATGAACAGTAATAACCTAATGTATGAACAGTAATAACCTAATGTATGAACAGTAATAGCCTAATGTATGAACAGTAATAACCTAATGTATGAACAGTAATAACCTAATGTATGAACAGTAATAACCTAATGTATGAACAGTAATAACCTAATGTATGAACAGTAATAACCTAATGTATGAACAGTAATAACCTAATGTATGAACAGTAATAACCTAATGTATGAACAGTAATAACCTAATGTATGAACAGTAATAACCTAATGTATGAACAGTAATAACCTAATGTATGAACAGTAATAACCTAATGTATGAACAGTAATAACCTAATGTATGAACAGTAATAACCTAATGTATGAACAGTAATAACCTAATGTATGTACAGTAATAACCTAATGTATAAACAGTAATAACCTAATGTATGAACAGTAATAACCTAATGTATGAACAGTAATAACCTAATGTATGAACAGTAATAACCTAATGTATGTACAGTAATAACCTAATGCATGAACAGTAATAACCTAATGTATGAACTGTAATAACCTAATGTATGAGCAGTAATAACCTAATGTATGAACAGTAATAACCTAATGTATGAACAGTAATAACCTAATGGATGAACAGTTATAACCTAATGTATGAACAGTAATAACCTAATGTATGAACAGTAATAACCTAATGTATGAACAATAATAACCTAATGTATGAACAGTAATAACCTAATGTATGAACAGTAATAACCTAATGTATGAAGAGTAATAACCTAATGTATGAACAGTAATAACCTAATGTATGAACAGTAATAACCTAATGTATGAACAGTAATAACCTAATGTATGAACAGTAATAACCTAATGTATGAACAGTAATAACCTAATGTATGAACAGTAATAACCTAATGTATGAACAGTAATAGCCTAATGTATGAACAGTAATAACCTAATGTATGAACAGTAATAACCTAATGTATGAACAGTAATAACCTAATGTATGAACAGTAATAACCTAATGTATGAACAGTAATAACCTAATGTATGAACAATAATAACCGAATGTATGAACAGTAATAACCTAATGTATGAACAGTAATAACCTAATGTATGAACAATAATAACCTAATGTATGAACAGTAATAACCTAATGTATGAACAGTAATAACCTAATGTATGAAGAGTAATAACCTAATGTATGAACAGTAATAACCTAATGTATGAACAGTAATAACCTAATGTATGAACAGTAATAACCTAATGTATGAACAGTAATAACCTAATGTATGAACAGTAATAACCTAATGTATGAACAGTAATAACCTAATGTATGAACAGTAATAGCCTAATGTATGAACAGTAATAACCTAATGTATGAACAGTAATAACCTAATGTATGAACAGTAATAACCTAATGTATGAACAGTAATAACCTAATGTATGAACAGTAATAACCTAATGTATGAACAGTAATAACCTAATGTATGAACAGTAATAACCTAATGTATGAACAGTAATAACCTAATGTATGAACAGTAATAACCTAATGTATGAACAGTAATAACCTAATGTATGAACAGTAATAACCTAATGTATGAACAGTAATAACCTAATGTATGAACAGTAATAACCTAATGTATGAACAGTAATAACCTAATGTATGTACAGTAATAACCTAATGTATAAACAGTAATAACCTAATGTATGAACAGTAATAACCTAATGTATGAACAGTAATAACCTAATGTATGAACAGTAATAACCTAATGTATGTACAGTAATAACCTAATGCATGAACAGTAATAACCTAATGTATGAACTGTAATAACCTAATGTATGAGCAGTAATAACCTAATGTATGAACAGTAATAACCTAATGTATGAACAGTAATAACCTAATGGATGAACAGTTATAACCTAATGTATGAACAGTAATAACCTAATGTATGAACAGTAATAACCTAATGTATGAACAATAATAACCTAATGTATGAACAGTAATAACCTAATGTATGAACAGTAATAACCTAATGTATGAAGAGTAATAACCTAATGTATGAACAGTAATAACCTAATGTATGAACAGTAATAACCTAATGTATGAACAGTAATAACCTAATGTATGAACAGTAATAACCTAATGTATGAACAGTAATAACCTAATGTATGAACAGTAATAACCTAATGTATGAACAGTAATAGCCTAATGTATGAACAGTAATAACCTAATGTATGAACAGTAATAACCTAATGTATGAACAGTAATAACCTAATGTATGAACAGTAATAACCTAATGTATGAACAGTAATAACCTAATGTATGAACAGTAATAACCTAATGTATGTACAGTAATAACTTAATGTATGAACAGTAATAACCTAATGTATGAACAGTAATAACCTAATGTATGAACAGTAATAACCTAATGTATGAACAGTAATAACCTAATGCATGAACAGTAATAACCTAATGTATGAACAGTAATAAGCTAATGTATGAACAGTAATAACCTAATGTATGAACAGTTTGCCTCCTCACACGAGTAATAACCTAATGTATGAACAGTTTGCCTCCTCACACGAGTAATAACCTAATGTATGAACAGTTTGCCTCCTCACACGAGTAATAACCTAATGTATGAACAGTTTGCCTCCTCACACGAGTAATAACCTAATGCATGAACAGTTTGCCTCCTCACACGAGTAATAAACTAATGTATGAACAGTTTGCCTCCCCACACGAGTAATAACCTAATGTATGAACAGTTTGCCTCCTCACACCTATATTATACCTATTTTACAAGGGCGGTTCTGTCGTACGCGAGCCATAATGTTAGTACAGTATGCGAATCGAGTGAAACAAAATCTGCTGAATTTTATGTCAATAACCAAATATTTAAGAAAAGTATGAAGATACCAAAGGGGCATTCAGAAATCGCAAATAGAAGAAGGACAGAAAATACAATGCCCACAAGATCAAATAGAAGAAGGGCAGACAACTCAATGCCAAAAGATCAAATAGAAGAAGGGCAGACAACACAATACCCAAAAGATCAAATAGAAGAAGGGCAGACAACACAATGCCAAAAGATCAAATAGAAGAAGGACAGACAACACAATGCCCAAAAGATCAAATAGAAGAAGGGCAGACAACTCAATGCCAAAAGATCAAATAGAAGAAGGGCAGACAACACAATGCCAAAAGATCAAATAGAAGAAGGACAGACAATACAATGCCAAAAGATCAAATAGAAGAAGGGCAGACAACACAATGCCAAAAGATCAAATAGAAGAAGGGCAGACAACTCAATGCCAAAAGATCAAATAGAAGAAGGACTGACAACACAATGCCAACAAATCAAATAGAAGAAGGACAGACAACACAATGCCAACAGATCAAATAGAAGAAGGACAGACAACACAATGCCAAAAGATCAAATAGAAGAAGGGCAGACAACACAATGCCCAAAAGATTAAATAGAAGAAGGACAGACAACACAATGCCAACAGATCAAATAGAAGAAGGACAGACAACACAATGTCAAAAGATCAAATAGAAGAAGGACAGACAACACAATGCCCAAAAGATAAAATAGAAGAAGGGCAGACAACACAATGCCAACAGATCAAATAGAAGAAGGACAGAAAACACAATGCCAAAAGATCAAATAGAAGAAGGACAGACAACACAATGCCAAAAGATCAAATAGCAGAAGGGCAGACAACACAATGCCCAAAAGATCAAATAGAAGAAGGACAGACAACACAATGCCAAAATATCAAATAGAAGAAGGACAGACAATACAATGCCCACAAGATCAAATAGAAGAAGGACAGACAACACAATGCCAAAAGATCAAATAGAAGAAGGGCAGACAACACAATGCCCAAAAGATCAAATAGAAGAAGGGCAGACAACACAATGCCCAAAAGATCAAATAGAAGAAGGGCAGACAACACAATGTCAAAAGATCAAATAGAAGAAGGACAGACAACACAATGCCAAAAGATCAAATAGAAGAAGGGCAGACAACACAATGCCCAAAAGATCAAATAGAAGAAGGGCAGACAACTCAATGCCAACAGTTCAAATAGAAGAAGGACAGACAACACAATGCCAAAAGATCAAATAGAAGAAGGACAGACAACACAATGCCAAAAGATCAAATAGAAGAAGGGCAGACAACTCAATGCCAAAAGAACAAACCAAATAGAAGAAGGGCAGAAAACACAATGCCAACAGATCAAATAGAAGAAGGACAGACAACACAATGCCAACAGATAAAATAGAAGAAGGCCAAACAACACAATGTCAAAAGATCAAATAGAAGAAGGACAGACAACACAATGCCAAAAGATCAAATAGAAGAAGGACAGACAACACAATGCCCAAAAGATCAAATAGAAGAATGGCAGACAACACAATGCCAACAGATCAAATAGAAGAAGGACAGACAACACAATGCCAAAAGATCAAATAGAAGAAGGACAGACAATACAATGTCAAAAGATCAAATAGAAGAAGGACAGACAACACAATGCCAACAGATCAAATAGAAGAAGGATAGACAACACAATGCCAAAAGATCAAATAGAAGAAGGGCAGACAACACAATGCCAAAAGATCAAATAGAAGAAGGACAGACAACACAATGCCAAAAGATCAAATAGAAGAAGGACAGACAACACAATGCAAACAGATCAAATAGAAGAAGGGCAGACAACACAATGCAAACAGATCAAATAGAAGAAGGACAGACAACACAATACCAAAAGACCAAATAGAAGAAGGACAGACAACACAATGCCAAAAGATCAAATAGAAGAAGGACAGACAACACAATGCCAACAGATCAAATAGAAGAAGGACAGACAACACAATGCCCAAAAGATCAAATAGAAGAAGGACAGACAACACAATGCCAAAAGATCAAATAGAAGAAGGACTGACAACATAATGCCAACAAATCAAATAGAAGAAGGACAGACAACACAATGCCAACAGATCAAATAGAAGAAGGACAGACAACACAATGCCAAAAGATCAAATAGAAGAAGGGCAGACAACACAATGCCCAAAAGATCAAATAGAAGAAGGGCAGACAACACAATGCCCAAAAGATCAAATAAAAGAAGGACAGACAACACAATGTCAAAAGATCAAATAGAAGAAGGACAGACAACACAATACCAAAAGATCAAATAGCAGAAGGGCAGACAACACAATGCCCAAAAGATCAAATAGAAGAAGGACAGACAACACAATGCCAAAATATCAAATAGAAGAAGAACAGACAATACAATGCCCACAAGATCAAATAGAAGAAGGACAGACAACTCAATGCCAAAAGATCAAATAGAAGAAGGGCAGACAACACAATGCCCAAAAGATCAAATAGAAGAAGGGCAGACAACACAATGCCCAAAAGATCAAATAGAAGAAGGGCAGACAACACAATGTCAAAAGATCAAATAGAAGAAGGACAGACAACACAATGCCAAAAGATCAAATAGAAGAAGGGCAGACAACACAATGCCCAAAAGATCAAATAGAAGAAGGGCAGACAACTCAATGCCAACAGTTCAAATAGAAGAAGGACAGACAACACAATGCCAAAAGATCAAATAGAAGAAGGACAGACAACACAATGCCAAAAGATCAAATAGAAGAAGGGCAGACAACTCAATGCCAAAAGACCAAACCAAATAGAAGAAGGGCAGAAAACACAATGCCAACAGATCAAATAGAAGAAGGACAGACAACACAATGCCAACAGATCAAATAGAAGAAGGCCAAACAACACAATGTCAAAAGATCAAATAGAAGAAGGACAGACAACACAATGCAAAAAGATCAAATAGAAGAAGGACAGACAACACAATGCCCAAAAGATCAAATAGAAGAATGGCAGACAACACAATGCCAACAGATCAAATAGAAGAAGGACAGACAACACAATGCCAGTAGATCAAATAGAAGAAGGACAGACAATACAATGTCAAAAGATCAAATAGAAGAAGGACAGACAACACAATGCCAACAGATCAAATAGAAGAAGGATAGACAACACAATGCCAAAAGATCAAATAGAAGAAGGGCAGACAACACAATGCCAAAAGATCAAATAGAAGAAGGACAGACAACACAATGCCAAAAGATCAAATAGAAGAAGGACAGACAACACAATGCAAACAGATCAAATAGAAGAAGGGCAGACAACACAATGCAAACAGATCAAATAGAAGAAGGACAGAAAACACAATACCAAAAGATCAAATAGAAGAATGGCAGACAACACAATGCCAACAGATCAAATAGAAGAAGGACAGACAACACAATGCCAAAAGATCAAATAGAAGAAGGACAGACAATACAATGTCAAAAGATCAAATAGAAGAAGGACAGACAACACAATGCCAACAGATCAAATAGAAGAAGGATAGACAACACAATGCCAAAAGATCAAATAGAAGAAGGGCAGACAACACAATGCCAAAAGATCAAATAGAAGAAGGACAGACAACACAATGCCAAAAGATCAAATAGAAGAAGGACAGACAACACAATGCAAACAGATCAAATAGAAGAAGGGCAGACAACACAATGCAAACAGATCAAATAGAAGAAGGACAGACAACACAATACCAAAAGACCAAATAGAAGAAGGACAGACAACACAATGCCAAAAGATCAAATAGAAGAAGGACAGACAACACAATGCCAACAGATC
Organism: Bathymodiolus brooksi; assembly: GCA_963680875.1. Classification (NCBI taxonomy): domain Eukaryota; kingdom Metazoa; phylum Mollusca; class Bivalvia; order Mytilida; family Modiolidae; genus Bathymodiolus; species Bathymodiolus brooksi. Next base: position 1,990,722 of record OY804576.1, read on the forward strand.
AAATAGAAGAAGGACAGACAACACAATGCCCAAAAGATCAAATAGAAGAAGGACAGACAACACAATGCCAAAAGATCAAATAGAAGAAGGACTGACAACATAATGCCAACAAATCAAATAGAAGAAGGACAGACAACACAATGCCAACAGATCAAATAGAAGAAGGACAGACAACACAATGCCAAAAGATCAAATAGAAGAAGGGCAGACAACACAATGCCCAAAAGATTAAATAGAAGAAGGGCAGACAACACAATGCCTAAAAGATCAAATAAAAGAAGGGCAGACAACACAATGTCAAAAGATCAAATAGAAGAAGGACAGACAACACAATGCCAAAAGATCAAATAGCAGAAGGGCAGACAACACAATGCCCAAAAGATCAAATAGAAGAAGGACAGACAACACAATGCCAAAATATCAAATAGAAGAAGGACAGACAATACAATGCCCACAAGATCAAATAGAAGAAGGACAGACAACTCAATGCCAAAAGATCAAATAGAAGAAGGGCAGACAACACAATGCCCAAAAGATCAAATAGAAGAAGGGCAGACAACACAATGCCCAAAAGATCAAATAGAAGAAGGGCAGACAACACAATGTCAAAAGATCAAATAGAAGAAGGACAGACAACACAATGCCAAAAGATCAAATAGAAGAAGGGCAGACAACACAATGCCCAAAAGATCAAATAGAAGAAGGGCAGACAACTCAATGCCAACAGTTCAAATAGAAGAAGGACAGACAACACAATGCCAAAAGATCAAATAGAAGAAGGACAGACAACACAATGCCAAAAGATCAAATAGAAGAAGGGCAGACAACTCAATGCCAAAAGACCAAACCAAATAGAAGAAGGGCAGAAAACACAATGCCAACAGATCAAATAGAAGAAGGACAGACAACACAATGCCAACAGATCAAATAGAAGAAGGCCAAACAACACAATGTCAAAAGATCAAATAGAAGAAGGACAGACAACACAATGCAAAAAGATCAAATAGAAGAAGGACAGACAACACAATGCCCAAAAGATCAAATAGAAGAATGGCAGACAACACAATGCCAACAGATCAAATAGAAGAAGGACAGACAACACAATGCCAGAAGATCATATAGAAGAAGGACAGACAATACAATGTCAAAAGATCAAATAGAAGAAGGACAGACAACACAATGCCAACAGATCAAATAGAAGAAGGATAGACAACACAATGCCAAAAGATCAAATAGAAGAAGGGCAGACAACACAATGCCAAAAGATCAAATAGAAGAAGGACAGACAACACAATGCCAAAAGATCAAATAGAAGAAGGACAGACAACACAATGCAAACAGATCAAATAGAAGAAGGGGCAGACAACACAATGCAAACAGATCAAATAGAAGAAGGACAGACAACACAATACCAAAAGACCAAATAGAAGAAGGACAGACAACACAATGCCAAAAGATCAAATAGAAGAAGGACAGACAACACAATGCCAACAGATCAAATAGAAGAAGGACAGACAACACAATGCCCAAAAGATCAAATAGAAGAAGGACAGACAACACAATAACAAAAGATCAAATAGAAGAAGGGCAGACAACACAATGCCAACAGATCAAATAGAAGAAGGGCAGACAACACAATGCCAACAGATCAAATAGAAGAAGGACAGACAACACAATGTCAAAAGATCAAATAGAAGAAGGACAGACAACACAATGCCCAAAAGATCAAATAGAAGAAGGGCAGACAACACAATGCCAACAGATCAAATAGAAGAAGGACAGACAACACAATGCCAAAAGATCAAATAGAAGAAGGACAGACAACACAATGCCAAAAGATCAAATAGAAGAAGGACAGACAACACAATGCCAAAAGATCAAATAGAAGAAGGGCAGACAACTCAATGCCAACAGTTCAAATAGAAGAAGGACAGACAACACAATGCCAAAAGATCAAATAGAAGAAGGACAGACAACACAATGCCCAAAAGATCAAATAGAAGAAGGACAGACAACACAATGCAAACAGATCAAATAGAAGAAGGACAGACAACACAATACCAAAAGACCAAATAGAAGAAGGACAGACAACACAATGCCAAAAGATAAAATAGAAGAAGGACAGACAACACAATGCCAACAGATCAAATAGAAGAAGGACAGAAAACACAATGCCAACAGATCAAATAGAAGAAGGACAGACAACTCAATGCCAAAAGATCAAATAGAAGAAGGACAGACAACACAATGCAAACAGATCAAATAGAAGAAGGACAGACAACACAATGCAAACAGATCAAATAGAAGAAGGACAGACAACACAATACCAAAAGACCAAATAGAAGAAGGACAGACAACACAATGCCAAAAGATAAAATAGAAGAAGGACAGGCAACACAATGCCAACAGATCAAATAGAAGAAGGACAGACAACACAATGTCAAAAGATCAAATAGAAGAAGGACAGACAACACAATGCCCAAAAGATCAAATAGAAGAAGGGAAGACAACACAATGCCAACAGATCAAATAGAAGAAGGACAGACAACACAATGCCAAAAGATCAAATAGAAGAAGGACAGACAACACAATGCCAAAAGATCAAATAGAAGAAGGACAGACAACACAATGCCCAAAAGATCTAATAGAAGAAGGACAGACAATACAATGCCAAAAGATCAAATAGAAGAAGGGCAGGCAACTCAATGCCAACAGTTCAAATAGAAGAAGGACAGACAACACAATGCCAAAAGATCAAATAGAAGAAGGACAGACAACACAATGCCAAAAGATCAAATAGAAGAAGGGCAGACAACTCAATGCCAAAAGACCAAACCAAATAGAAGAAGGGCAGAAAACACAATGCCAACAGATCAAATAGAAGAAGGACAGACAACACAATGCCAACAAATCAAATAGAAGAAGGACAGACAACACAATGCCAAAAGATCAAATAGAAGAAGGACAGACAACACAATGCCCAAAAGATCAAATAGAAGAATGGCAGACAACACAATGCCAACAGATCAAATAGAAGAAGGACAGACAACACAATGCCAAAAGATCAAATAGAAGAAGGACAGACAATACAATGTCAAAAGATCAAATAGAAGAAGGACAGACAACACAATGCCAACAGATCAAATAGAAGAAGGATAGACAACACAATGCCAAAAGATCAAATAGAAGAAGGGCAGACAACACAATGCCAAAAGATCAAATAGAAGAAGGACAGACAACACAATGCCAAAAGATCAAATAGAAGAAGGACAGACAACACAATGCAAACAGATCAAATAGAAGAAGGGCAGACAACACAATGCAAACAGATCAAATAGAAGAAGGACAGACAACACAATACCAAAAGACCAAATAGAAGAAGGACAGACAACACAATGCCAAAAGATCAAATAGAAGAAGGACAGACAACACAATGCCAACAGATCAAATAGAAGAAGGACAGACAACACAATGCCCAAAAGATCAAATAGAAGAAGGACAGACAACACAATGCCAAAAGATCAAATAGAAGAAGGACTGACAACATAATGCCAACAGATCAAATAGAAGAAGGACAGACAACACAATGCCAACAGATCAAATAGAAGAAGGGCAGACAACACAATGCCCAAAAGATCAAATAGAAGAAGGACAGACAACACAATGCCAAAAGATCAAATAGAAGAAGGACTGACAACATAATGCCAACAAATCAAATAGAAGAAGGACAGACAACACAATGCAAACAGATCAAATAGAAGAAGGACAGACAACACAATACCAAAAGACCAAATAGAAGAAGGACAGACAACACAATGCCAACAGATCAAATAGAAGAAGGACCGACAACACAGTGCCAAAAGATCAAATAGAAGAAGGACAGACAACACAGTGCCAACAGATCAAATAGAAGAAGGACAGACAACACAATGCCCAAAAGATCAAATAGAAGAAGGACAGACAATACAATGCCCACAAGATCAAATAGAAGAAGGGCAGACAACTCAATGCCAAAAGATCAAATAGAAGAAGGACAGACAACACAATGCCAACAGATCAAATAGAAGAAGGGCAGACAACACAATGCCTAAAAGATCAAATAGAAGAAGGGCAGACAACACAATGCCAAAAGATCAAATAGAAGAAGGACAGACAACACAATGCCAACAGATCAAACAGAAGAAGGACAGACAACACAATGCCAAAAGATCAAATAGAAGAAGGGCAGACAACTCAATGCCAAAAGATCAAATAGAAGAAGGACAGACAACACAATGCCAACAGATCAAATAGAAGAAGGACAGACAACACAATGCCCAAAAGATCAAATAGAAGAAGGACAGACAACACAATATCAAAAGATCAAATAGAAGAAGGGCAGACAACTCAATGCCAAAAGATCAAATAGAAGAAGGACAGACAACACAATGCCAACAGATCAAATAGAAGAAGGACAGACAACACAATGCCCAAAAGATCAAATAGAAGAAGGGCAGAAAACACAATGCCAACAGATCAAATAGAAGAAGGACAGACAACACACTGCCAAAAGATCAAATAGAAGAAGGACAGACAACACAATGCCAACAGATCAAATAGAAGAAGGACAGTCTACACAATGTCAAAAGATCAAATAGAAGAAGGACAGACAACACAATGCCAAAAGATCAAATAGAAGAAGGACAGACAACACAATGCCAAAAGATCAAATAGAAGAAGGAAAGACAATACAATGTCAAAAGATCAAATAGAAGAAGGACAGACAACACAATGCCCAAAAGATCAAATAGAAGAAGGACAGACAACACAATGCCAAAAGATCAAATAGAAGAAGGGCAGACAACACAATGCTAACAGATCAAATAGAAGAAGGGCAGACAACACAATGCCAACAGATCAAATAGAAGAAGGACAGACAACACAATGTCAAAAGATCAAATAGAAGAAGGACAGACAACACAATGCCCAAAAGATCAAATAGAAGAAGGGCAGACAACACAATGCCAACAGATCAAATAGAAGAAGGACAGACAACACAATGCCAAAAGATCAAATAGAAGAAGGACAGATAACACAATGCCAAAAGATCAAATAGAAGAAGGACAGACAACACAATGCCAACAGATCAAATAGAAGAAGGACAGACAACACAATGCAAACAGATCAAATAGAAGAAGGGCAGACAACACAATGCCAACAGATCAAATAGAAGAAGGACAGACAACACAATGTCAAAAGATCAAATAGAAGAAGGACAGACAACACAATGCCAAAAGATCAAATAGAAGAAGGACAGACAACACAATGCCAAAAGATCAAATAGAAGAAGGACAGACAACACAATGCCAAAAGATCTAATAGAAGAAGGACAGACAACACAATGCCAAAAGATCAAATAGAAGAAGGACAGACAACACAATGCAAAAAGATCAAATAGAAGAAGGGCAGACAACACAATGCCAAAAGATCAAATAGAAGAAGGACAGACAACACAATGCCAAAAGATCAAATAGAAGAAGGACAGACAACACAATGCCAAAAGATCTAATAGAAGAAGGACAGACAACACAATGCCAAAAGATCAAATAGAAGAAGGACAGACAACACAATGCAAACAGATCAAATAAAAGAAGGGCAGACAACACAATGCCAAAAGATCAAATAGAAGAAGGACAGACAACACAATGCCAAAAGATCAAATAGAAGAAGGACAGACAACACAATGCAAACAGATCAAATAGAAGAAGGGCAGACAACACAATGCAAACAGATCAAATAGAAGAAGGACAGACAACACAATACGAAAAGACCAAATAGAAGAAGGACAGACAACACAATGCCAACAGATCAAATAGAAGAAGGCCCGACAACACAGTGCCAAAAGATCAAATAGAAGAAGGACAGACAACACAGTGCCAACAGATCAAATAGAAGAAGGACAGACAACACAATGCCCAAAAGATCAAATAGAAGAAGGACAGACAATACAATGCCCACAAGATCAAATAGAAGAAGGGCAGACAACTCAATGCCAAAAGATCAAATAGAAGAAGGACAGACAACACAATGCCAACAGATCAAATAGAAGAAGGGCAGACAACACAATGCCTAAAAGATCAAATAGAAAAAGGACAGACAACACAATGCCAAAAGATCAAATAGAAGAAGGGCAGACAACTCAATGCCAAAAGATCAAATAGAAGAAGGACAGACAACACAATGCCAACAGATCAAATAGAAGAAGGACAGACAACACAATGCCCAAAAGATCAAATAGAAGAAGGACAGACAACACAATATCAAAAGATCAAATAGAAGAAGGGCAGACAACTCAATGCCAAAAGATCAAATAGAAGAAGGACAGACAACACAATGCCAACAGATCAAATAGAAGAAGGACAGACAACACAATGCCCAAAAGATCAAATAGAAGAAGGGCAGAAAACACAATGCCAACAGATCAAATAGAAGAAGGACAGACAACACACTGCCAAAAGATCAAATAGAAGAAGGACAGACAACACAATGCCAACAGATCAAATAGAAGAAGGACAGTCAACACAATGTCAAAAGATCAAATAGAAGAAGGACAGACAACACAATGCCAAAAGATCAAATAGAAGAAGGACAGACAACACAATGCCAAAAGATCAAATAGAAGAAGGAAAGACAATACAATGTCAAAAGATCAAATAGAAGAAGGACAGACAACACAATGCCCAAAAGATCAAATAGAAGAAGGACAGACAACACAATGCCAAAAGATCAAATAGAAGAAGGGCAGACAACACAATGCTAACAGATCAAATAGAAGAAGGGCAGACAACACAATGCCAACAGATCAAATAGAAGAAGGACAGACAACACAATGTCAAAAGATCAAATAGAAGAAGGACAGACAACACAATGCCCAAAAGATCAAATAGAAGAAGGGCAGACAACACAATGCCAACAGATCAAATAGAAGAAGGACAGACAACACAATGCCAAAAGATCAAATAGAAGAAGGACAGATAACACAATGCCAAAAGATCAAATAGAAGAAGGACAGACAACACAATGCCAAAAGATCAAATAGAAGAAGGACAGACAACACAATGTCAAAAGATCAAATAGAAGAAGGACAGACACCACAATGCCAAAAGATCAAATAGAAGAAGGACAGACAACACAATGCCCAAAAGATCAAATAGAAGAAGGACAGACAACACAATGCCAAAAGATCAAATAGAAGAAGGGCAGACAACACAATGCCCAAAAGATCAAATAGAAGAAGGGCAGACAACACAATGTCAAAAGATCAAATAGAAGAAGGGCAGACAACACAATGCCAAAAGATCAAATAGAAGAAGGGCAGACAACACAATGCCCAAAAGATCAAATAGAAGAAGGGCAGACAACTCAATGCCAACAGTTCAAATAGAAGGACAGACAACACAATGCCAAAAGATCAAATAGAAGAAGGACAGACAACACAATGCCAAAAGATCAAATAGAAGAAGGGCAGACAACTCAATGCCAAAAGACCAAACCAAATAGAAGAAGGGCAGAAAACACAATGCCAACAGATCAAATAGAAGAAGGACAGACAACACAATGCCAACAGATCAAATAGAAGAAGGCCAAACAACACAATGTCAAAAGATCAAATAGAAGAAGGACAGACAACACAATGCAAAAAGATCAAATAGAAGAAGGACAGACAACACAATGCCAAAAGATCAAATAGAAGAAGGACAGACAACACAATGCCAACAGATCAAATAGAAGAAGGACAGACAACACAATGCCCAAAAGATCAAATAGAAGAAGGACAGACAACACAATGCAAACAGATCAAATAGAAGAAGGGCAGACAACACAATGCAAACAGATCAAATAGAAGAAGGACAGACAACACAATACCAAAAGACCAAATAGAAGAAGGACAGACAACACAATGCCAAAAGATCAAATAGAAGAAGGACAGACAACACAATGCCAACAGATCAAATAGAAGAAGGACAGACAACACAATGCCCAAAAGATCAAATAGAAGAAGGACAGACAACACAATGCCAAAAGATCAAATAGAAGAAGGGCAGACAACACAATGCCAACAGATCAAATAGAAGAAGGGCAGACAACACAATGCCAACAGATCAAATAGAAGAAGGACAGACAACACAATGTCAAAAGATCAAATAGAAGAAGGACAGACAACACAATGCCCAAAAGATCAAATAGAAGAAGGGCAGACAACACAATGCCAACAGATCAAATAGAAGAAGGACAGACAACACAATGCCAAAAGATCAAATAGAAGAAGGACAGACAACACAATGCCAAAAGATCAAATAGAAGAAGGGCAGACAACTCAATGCCAAAAGATCTAATAGAAGAAGGACAGACAACACAATGCCAACAGATCAAATAGAAGAAGGACAGACAACACAATGCCAAAAGATCTAATAGAAGAAGGACAGACAACACAATGCCAAAAGATCAAATAGAAGAAGGGCAGACAACTCAATGCCAACAGTTCAAATAGAAGAAGGACAGACAACACAATGCCAAAAGATCAAATAGAAGAAGGACAGACAACACAATGCCAAAAGATCAAATAGAAGAAGGACAGACAACACAATGCCAAAAGATCAAATAGAAGAAGGGCAGACAACTCAATGCCAAAAGACCAAACCAAATAGAAGAAGGGCAGAAAACACAATGCCAACAGATCAAATAGAAGAAGGACAGACAACACAATGCCAACAGATCAAATAGAAGAAGGCCAAACAACACAATGTCAAAAGATCAAATAGAAGAAGGACAGACAACACAATGCCAAAAGATCAAATAGAAGAAGGACTGACAACACAATGCCCAAAAGATCAAATAGAAGAATGGCAGACAACACAATGCCAACAGATCAAATAGAAGAAGGACAGACAACACAATGCCAAAAGATCAAATAGAAGAAGGACAGACAATACAATGTCAAAAGATCAAATAGAAGAAGGACAGACAACACAATGCCAACAGATCAAATAGAAGAAGGATAGACAACACAATGCCAACAGATCAAATAGAAGAAGGGCAGACAACACAATGCCAAAAGATCAAATAGAAGAAGGACAGACAACACAATGCCAAAAGATCAAATAGAAGAAGGACAGACAACACAATGCAAACAGATCAAATAGAAGAAGGGCAGACAACACAATGCAAACAGATCAAATAGAAGAAGGACAGACAACACAATACCAAAAGACCAAATAGAAGAAGGACAGACAACACAATGCCAACAGATCAAATAGAAGAAGGACAGACAACACAGTGCCAAAAGATCAAATAGAAGAAGGACAGACAACACAGTGCCAACAGATCAAATAGAAGAAGGACAGACAACACAATGCCCAAAAGATCAAATAGAAGAAGGACAGACAATACAATGCCCACAAGATCAAATAGAAGAAGGGCAGACAACTCAATGCCAAAAGATCAAATAGAAGAAGGACAGACAACACAATGCCAACAGATCAAATAGAAGAAGGGCAGACAACACAATGCCTAAAAGATCAAATAGAAGAAGGGCAGACAACACAATGCCAAAAGATCAAATAGAAGAAGGACAGACAACACAATGCCAAAAGATCAAATAGAAGAAGGACAGACAACACAATGCCAACAGATCAAATAGAAGAAGGACAGACAACACAATGCCCAAAAGATCAAATAGAAGAAGGGCAGACAACACAATGCCAACAGATCAAATAGAAGAAGGACAGACAACACAATGCCAAAAGATCAAATAGAAGAAGGACAGACAACACAATGCCAACAGATCAAATAGAAGAAGGACAGTCAACACAATGTCAAAAGATCAAATAGAAGAAGGACAGACAACACAATGCCAAAAGATCAAATAGAAGAAGGACAGACAACACAATGCCAAAAGATCAAATAGAAGAAGGAAAGACAATACAATGTCAAAAGATCAAATAGAAGAAGGACAGACAACACAATGCCCAAAATATCAAATAGAAGAAGGACAGACAACACAATGCCAAATGATCAAATAGAAGAAGGGCAGACAACACAATGCCAACAGATCAAATAGAAGAAGGGCAGACAACACAATGCCAACAGATCAAATAGAAGAAGGACAGACAACACAATGCCAAAAGATCAAATAGAAGAAGGACAGATAACACAATGCCAAAAGATCAAATAGAAGAAGGACAGACAACACAATGCCAACAGATCAAATAGAAGAAGGACAGACAACACAATGCCAAAAGATCAAATAGAAGAAGGACAGACAACACAATGCCCAAAAGATCTAATAGAAGAAGGACAGACAACATAATGCCAACAGATCAAATAGAAGAAGGGCAGACAACACAATGCCAACAGATCAAATAGAAGAAGGACCGACAACACAGTGCCAAAAGATCAAATAGAAGAAGGACAGACAACACAGTGCCAACAGATCAAATAGAAGAAGGACAGACAACACAATGCCAAAAGATCAAATAGAAGAAGGACAGACAATACAATGCCCACAAGATCAAATAGAAGAAGGGCAGACAACTCAATGCCAAAAGATCAAATAGAAGAAGGACAGACAACACAATGCCAACAGATCAAATAGAAGAAGGACAGACAACACAATGCCTAAAAGATCAAATAGAAGAAGGGCACACAACACAATGCCAAAAGATCAAATAGAAGAAGGACAGACAACACAATGCCAACAGATCAAACAGAAGAAGGACAGACAACACAATGCCAAAAGATCAAATAGAAGAAGGGCAGACAACTCAATGCCAAAAGATCAAATAGAAGAAGGACAGACAACACAATGCCAACAGATCAAATAGAAGAAGGACAGACAACACAATGCCCAAAAGATCAAATAGAAGAAGGACAGACAACACAATGTCAAAAGATCAAATAGAAGAAGGGCAGACAACTCAATGCCAAAAGATCAAATAGAAGAAGGACAAACAACACAATGCCAACAGATCAAATAGAAGAAGGACAAACAACACAATGCCCAAAAGATCAAATAGAAGAAGGACAGACAACACAATGCCCAACAGATCAAATAGAAGAAGGACAGACAACACAATGCCAAAGATCAAATAGAAGAAGGACAGACAATACAATGTCAAAAGATCAAATAGAAGAAGGACAGACAACACAATGCCAACAGATCAAATAGAAGAAGGATAGACAACACAATGCCAACAGATCAAATAGAAGAAGGGCAGACAACACAATGCCAAAAGATCAAATAGAAGAAGGACAGACAACACAATGCCAAAAGATCAAATAGAAGAAGGACAGACAACACAATGCAAACAGATCAAATAGAAGAAGGGCAGACAACACAATGCAAACAGATCAAATAGAAGAAGGACAGTCAACACAATACCAAAAGACCAAATAGAAGAAGGACAGACAACACAATGCCAACAGATCAAATAGAAGAAGTACCGACAACACAGTGACAAAAGATCAAATAGAAGAAGGGCAGACAACACAGTGCCAACAGATCAAATAGAAGAAGGACAGACAACACAATGCCCAAAAGATCAAATAGAAGAAGGACAGACAACACAATGCCAACAGATCAAACAGAAGAAGGACAGACAACACAATGCCAAAAGATCAAATAGAAGAAGGGCAGACAACTCAATGCCAAAAGATCAAATAGAAGAAGGACAGACAACACAATGCCAACAGATCAAATAGAAGAAGGACAGACAACACAATGCCCAAAAGATCAAATAGAAGAAGGACAGACAACACAATATCAAAAGATCAAATAGAAGAAGGGCAGACAACTCAATGCCAAAAGATCAAATAGAAGAAGGACAGACAACACAATGCCAACAGATCAAATAGAAGAAGGACAGACAACACAATGCCCAAAAGATCAAATAGAAGAAGGGCAGACAACACAATGCCAACAGATCAAATAGAAGAAGGACAGACAACACAATGCCAAAAGATCAAATAGAAGAAGGACAGACAACACAATGCCAACAGATCAAATAGAAGAAGGACAGACAACACAATGCCAACAGATCAAATAGAAGAAGGAAAGACAATACAATGTCAAAAGATCAAATAGAAGAAGGACAGACAACACAATGCCAAAAGATCAAATAGAAGAAGGAAAGACAATACAATGTCAAAAGATCAAATAGAAGAAGGACAGACAACACAATGCCCAAAATATCAAATAGAAGAAGGACAGACAACACAATGCCAAATGATCAAATAGAAGAAGGGCAGACAACACAATGCCAACAGATCAAATAGAAGAAGGGCAGACAACTCAATGCCAACAGATCAAATAGAAGAAGGACAGACAACACAATGTCAAAAGATCAAATAGAAGAAGGACAGACAACACAATGCCCAAAAGATCAAATAGAAGAAGGGCAGACAACACAATGCCAACAGATCAAATAGAAGAAGGACAGACAACACAATGCCAAAAGATCAAATAGAAGAAGGACAGATAACACAATGCCAAAAGATCAAATAGAAGAAGGACAGACAACACAATGCCAACAGATCAAATAGAAGAAGGACAGACAACACAATGCCCAAAAGATCAAATAGAAGAAGGACAGACAACACAATGCCCAAAAGATCAAATAGAAGAATGGCAGACAACACAATGCCAACAGATCAAATAGAAGAAGGACAGACAACACAATGCCAAAAGATCAAATAGAAGAAGGACAGACAATACAATGTCAAAATATCAAATAGAAGAAGGACAGACAACACAATGCCAACAGATCAAATAGAAGAAGGATAGACAACACAATGCCAACAGATCAAATAGAAGAAGGGCAGACAACACAATGCCAAAAGATCAAATAGAAGAAGGACAGACAACACAATGCCAAAAGATCAAATAGAAGAAGGACAGACAACACAATGCAAACAGATCAAATAGAAGAAGGGCAGACAACACAATGCAAACAGATCAAATAGAAGAAGGACAGTCAACACAATACCAAAAGACCAAATAGAAGAAGGACAGACAACACAATGCCAACAGATCAAATAGAAGAAGAACCGACAACACAGTGCCAAAAGATCAAATAGAAGAAGGACAGACAACACAGTGCCAACAGATCAAATAGAAGAAGGACAGACAACACAGTGCCAACAGATCAAATAGAAGAAGGACAGACAACACAATGCCAAAAGATCAAATAGAAGAAGGACAGACAACACAATGCCCAAAAGATCAAATAGAAGAAGGACAGACAATACAATGCCCACAAGATCAAATAGAAGAAGGGCAGACAACTCAATGCCAAAAGATCAAATAGAAGAAGGACAGACAACACAATGCCAACAGATCAAATAGAAGAAGGGCAGACAACACAATGCCTAAAAGATCAAATAGAAGAAGGGCAGACAACACAATGCCAAAAGATCAAATAGAAGAAGGACAGACAACACAATGCCAACAGATCAAACAGAAGAAGGACAGACAACACAATGCCAAAAGATCAAATAGAAGAAGGGCAGACAACTCAATGCCAAAAGATCAAATAGAAGAAGGACAGACAACACAATGCCCAAAAGATCAAATAGAAGAAGGACAGACAACACAATATCAAAAGATCAAATAGAAGAAGGGCAGACAACTCAATGCCAAAAGATCAAATAGAAGAAGGACAGACAACACAATGCCAACAGATCAAATAGAAGAAGGACAGACAACACAATGCCCAAAAGATCAAATAGAAGAAGGGCAGACAACACAATGCCAACAGATCAAATAGAAGAAGGACAGACAACACAATGCCAAAAGATCAAATAGAAGAAGGACAGATAACACAATGCCAAAAGATCAAATAGAAGAAGGACAGACAACACAATGCCAACAGATCAAATAGAAGAAGGACAGACAACACAATGCCCAAAAGATCAAATAGAAGAAGGACAGACAACACAATGTCAAAAGATCAAATAGAAGAAGGGCAGACAACTCAATGCCAAAAGATCAAATAGAAGAAGGACAAACAACACAATGCCAACAGATCAAATAGAAGAAGGACAGACAACACAATGCCCAAAAGATCAAATAGAAGAATGGCAGACAACACAATGCCAACAGATCAAATAGAAGAAGGAGAGACAACACAATGCCAAAAGATCAAATAGAAAAAGGACAGACAATACAATGTCAAAAGATCAAATAGAAGAAGGACAGACAACTCAATGCCAACAGATCAAATAGAAGAAGGATAGACAACACAATGCCAACAGATCAAATAGAAGAAGGGCAGACAACACAATGCCAAAAGATCAAATAGAAGAAGGACAGACAACACAATGCCAAAAGATCAAATAGAAGAAGGACAGACAACTCAATGCAAACAGATCAAATAGAAGAAGGGCAGACAACACAATGCAAACAGATCAAATAGAAGAAGGACAGTCAACACAATACCAAAAGACCAAATAGAAGAAGGACAGACAACACAATGCCAACAGATCAAATAGAAGAAGGACCGACAACACAGTGCCAAAAGATCAAATAGAAGAAGGGCAGACAACTCAATGCCTAAAAGATCAAATAGAAGAAGGACAGACAACACAATGCCAACAGATCAAATAGAAGAAGGGCAGACAACACAATGCCTAAAAGATCAAATAGAAGAAGGGCAGACAACACAATGCCAAAAGATCAAATAGAAGAAGGACAGACAACACAATGCCAACAGATCAAACAGAAGAAGGACAGACAACACAATGCCAAAAGATCAAATAGAAGAAGGGCAGACAACTCAATGCCAAAAGATCAAATAGAAGAAGGACAGACAACACAATGCCAACAGATCAAATAGAAGAAGGACAGACAACACAATGCCCAAAAGATCAAATAGAAGAAGGACAGACAACACAATATCAAAAGATCAAATAGAAGAAGGGCAGACAACTCAATGCCAAAAGATCAAATAGAAGAAGGACAGACAACACAATGCCAACAGATCAAATAGAAGAAGGACAGACAACACAATGCCCAAAAGATCAAATAGAAGAAGGGCAGACAACACAATGCCAACAGATCAAATAGAAGAAGGACAGACAACACAATGCCAAAAGATCAAATAGAAGAAGGACAGACAACACAATGCCAACAGATCAAATAGAAGAAGGACAGACAACACAATGCCAACAGATCAAATAGAAGAAGGAAAGACAATACAATGTCAAAAGATCAAATAGAAGAAGGACAGACAACACAATGCCAAAAGATCAAATAGAAGAAGGAAAGACAATACAATGTCAAAAGATCAAATAGAAGAAGGACAGACAACACAATGCCCAAAATATCAAATAGAAGAAGGACAGACAACACAATGCCAAATGATCAAATAGAAGAAGGGCAGACAACACAATGCCAACAGATCAAATAGAAGAAGGGCAGACAACACAATGCCAACAGATCAAATAGAAGAAGGACAGACAACACAATGTCAAAAGATCAAATAGAAGAAGGACAGACAACACAATGCCCAAAAGATCAAATAGAAGAAGGGCAGACAACACAATGCCAACAGATCAAATAGAAGAAGGACAGACAACACAATGCCAAAAGATCAAATAGAAGAAGGACAGATAACACAATGTCAAAAGATCAAATAGAAGAAGGACAGACAACACAATGCCAAAAGATCAAATAGAAGAAGGACAGACAACACAATGCCAAAAGATCAAATAGAAGAAGGAAAGACAATACAATGTCAAAAGATCAAATAGAAGAAGGACAGACAACACAATGCCCAAAATATCAAATAGAAGAAGGACAGACAACACAATGCCAAATGATCAAATAGAAGAGGGGCAGACAACACAATGCCAACAGATCAAATAGAAGAAGGGCAGACAACACAATGCCAACAGATCAAATAGAAGAAGGACAGACAACACAATGCCAAAAGATCAAATAGAAGAAGGACAGATAACACAATGTCAAAAGATCAAATAGAAGAAGGACAGACAACACAATGCCAACAGATCAAATAGAAGAAGGACAGACAACACAATGCCAAAAGATCAAATAGAAGAAGGACAGACAACACAATGCCCAAAAGATCTAATAGAAGAAGGACAGACAACACAATGCCAAAAGATCAAATAGAAGAAGGGCAGACAACATAATGCCAACAGATCAAATAGAAGAGGGGCAGACAACACAATGCCAACAGATCAAATAGAAGAAGGACCGACAACACAGTGCCAAAAGATCAAATAGAAGAAGGACAGACAACACAGTGCCAACAGATCAAATATAAGAAGGACAGACAACACAATGCCAAAAGATCAAATAGAAGAAGGACAGACAATACAATGCCCACAAGATCAAATAGAAGAAGGGCAGACAACTCAATGCCAAAAGATCAAATAGAAGAAGGACAGACAACACAATGCCAACAGATCAAATAGAAGAAGGACAGACAACACAATGCCTAAAAGATCAAATAGAAGAAGGGCACACAACACAATGCCAAAAGATCAAATAGAAGAAGGACAGACAACACAATGCCAACAGATCAAACAGAAGAAGGACAGACAACACAATGCCAAAAGATCAAATAGAAGAAGGGCAGACAACTCAATGCCAAAAGATCAAATAGAAGAAGGACAGACAACACAATGCCAACAGATCAAATAGAAGAAGGACAGACAACACAATGCCCAAAAGATCAAATAGAAGAAGGACAGACAACACAATGTCAAAAGATCAAATAGAAGAAGGGCAGACAACTCAATGCCAAAAGATCAAATAGAAGAAGGACAAACAACACAATGCCAACAGATCAAATAGAAGAAGGACAGACAACACAATGCCCAAAAGATCAAATAGAAGAATGGCAGACAACACAATGCCAACAGATCAAATAGAAGAAGGACAGACAACACAATGCCAAAAGATCAAATAGAAGAAGGACAGACAATACAATGTCAAAAGATCAAATAGAAGAAGGACAGACAACACAATGCCAACAGATCAAATAGAAGAAGGATAGACAACACAATGCCAACAGATCAAATAGAAGAAGGGCAGACAACACAATGCCAAAAGATCAAATAGAAGAAGGACAGACAACACAATGCCAAAAGATCAAATAGAAGAAGGACAGACAACACAATGCAAACAGATCAAATAGAAGAAGGGCAGACAACACAATGCAAACAGATCAAATAGAAGAAGGACAGTCAACACAATACCAAAAGACCAAATAGAAGAAGGACAGACAACACAATGCCAACAGATCAAATAGAAGAAGGACCGACAACACAGTGCCAAAAGATCAAATAGAAGAAGGGCAGAAAACACAGTGCCAACAGATCAAATAGAAGAAGGACAGACAACACAATGCCCAAAAGATCAAATAGAAGAAGGACAGACAATACAATGCCCACAAGATCAAATAGAAGAAGGGCAGACAACTCAATGCCAAAAGATCAAATAGAAGAAGGACAGACAACACAATGCCAACAGATCAAATAGAAGAAGGGCAGACAACACAATGCCTAAAAGATCAAATAGAAGAAGGGCAGACAACACAATGCCAAAAGATCAAATAGAAGAAGGACAGACAACACAATGCCAACAGATCAAATAGAAGAAGGACAGACAACACAATGCCAAAAGATCAAATAGAAGAAGGGCAGACAACTCAATGCCAAAAGATCAAATAGAAGAAGGACAGACAACACAATGCCAACAGATCAAATAGAAGAAGGACAGACAACACAATGCCCAAAAGATCAAATAGAAGAAGGACAGACAACACAATATCAAAAGATCAAATAGAAGAAGGGCAGACAACTCAATGCCAAAAGATCAAATAGAAGAAGGACAGACAACACAATGCCAACAGATCAAATAGAAGAAGGACAGACAACACAATGCCCAAAAGATCAAATAGAAGAAGGGCAGACAACACAATGCCAACAGATCAAATAGAAGAAGGACAGACAACACAATGCCAAAAGATCAAATAGAAGAAGGACAGACAACACAATGCCAACAGATCAAATAGAAGAAGGACAGACAACACAATGCCAACAGATCAAATAGAAGAAGGAAAGACAATACAATGTCAAAAGATCAAATAGAAGAAGGACAGACAACACAATGCCAACAGATCAAATAGAAGAAGGACAGACAATACAATGCCAAAAGATCAAATAGAAGAAGGACAGACAACACAATGCCAACAGATCAAATAGAAGAAGGACAGACAACACAATGCCAACAGATCAAATAGAAGAAGGAAAGACAATACAATGTCAAAAGATCAAATAGAAGAAGGACAGACAACACAATGCCAAAAGATCAAATAGAAGAAGGAAAGACAATACAATGTCAAAAGATCAAATAGAAGAAGGACAGACAACACAATGCCCAAAATATCAAATAGAAGAAGGACAGACAACACAATGCCAAATGATCAAATAGAAGAAGGGCAGACAACACAATGCCAACAGATCAAATAGAAGAAGGGCAGACAACACAATGCCAACAGATCAAATAGAAGAAGGACAGACAACACAATGTCAAAAGATCAAATAGAAGAAGGACAGACAACACAATGCCCAAAAGATCAATAGAAGAAGGGCAGACAACACAATGCCAACAGATCAAATAGAAGAAGGACAGACAACACAATGCCAACAGATCAAATAGAAGAAGGACAGACAACACAATGCCCAAAAGATCAAATAGAAGAAGGACAGACAACACAATGTCAAAAGATCAAATAGAAGAAGGGCAGACAACTCAATGCCAAAAGATCAAATAGAAGAAGGACAAACAACACAATGCCAACAGATCAAATAGAAGAAGGACAGACAACACAATGCCCAAAAGATCAAATAGAAGAATGGCAGACAACACAATGCCAACAGATCAAATAGAAGAAGGACAGACAACACAATGCCAAAAGATCAAATAGAAGAAGGACAGACAATACAATGTCAAAAGATCAAATAGAAGAAGGACAGACAACACAATGCCAACAGATCAAATAGAAGAAGGATAGACAACACAATGCCAACAGATCAAATAGAAGAAGGGCAGACAACACAATGCCAAAAGATCAAATAGAAAAAGGACAGACAACACAATGCCAAAAGATCAAATAGAAGAAGGACAGACAACACAATGCAAACAGATCAAATAGAAGAAGGGCAGACAACACAATGCAAACAGATCAAATAGAAGAAGGACAGTCAACACAATACCAAAAGACCAAATAGAAGAAGGACAGACAACACAATGCCAACAGATCAAATAGAAGAAGGACCGACAACACAGTGCCAAAAGATCAAATAGAAGAAGGACAGACAACACAGTGCCAACAGATCAAATAGAAGAAGGACAGACAACACAATGCCCAAAAGATCAAATAGAAGAAGGACAGACAATACAATGCCCACAAGATCAAATAGAAGAAGGGCAGACAACTCAATGCCAAAAGATCAAATAGAAGAAGGACAGACAACACAATGCCAACAGATCAAATAGAAGAAGGGCAGACAACACAATGCCTAAAAGATCAAATAGAAGAAGGGCAGACAACACAATGCCAAAAGATCAAATAGAAGAAGGACAGACAACACAATGCCAACAGATCAAACAGAAGAAGGACAGACAACACAATGCCAAAAGATCAAATAGAAGAAGGGCAGACAACTCAATGCCAAAAGATCAAATAGAAGAAGGACAGACAACACAATGCCAACAGATCAAATAGAAGAAGGACAGACAACACAATGCCCAAAAGATCAAATAGAAGAAGGACAGACAACACAATATCAAAAGATCAAATAGAAGAAGGGCAGACAACTCAATGCCAAAAGATCAAATAGAAGAAGGACAGACAACACAATGCCAACAGATCAAATAGAAGAAGGACAGACAACACAATGCCCAAAAGATCAAATAGAAGAAGGGCAGACAACACAATGCCAACAGATCAAATAGAAGAAGGACAGACAACACAATGCCAAAAGATCAAATAGAAGAAGGACAGACAACACAATGCCAACAGATCAAATAGAAGAAGGACAGACAACACAATGCCAACAGATCAAATAGAAGAAGGGAAGACAATACAATGTCAAAAGATCAAATAGAAGAAGGACAGACAATACAATGTCAAAAGATCAAATAGAAGAAGGACAGACAACACAATGCCCAAAATATCAAATAGAAGAAGGACAGACAACACAATGCCAAATGATCAAATAGAAGAAGGGCAGACAACACAATGCCAACAGATCAAATAGAAGAAGGGCAGACAACACAATGCCAACAGATCAAATAGAAGAAGGACAGACAACACAATGTCAAAAGATCAAATAGAAGAAGGACAGACAACACAATGCCCAAAAGATCAAATAGAAGAAGGGCAGACAACACAATGCCAACAGATCAAATAGAAGAAGGACAGACAACACAATGCCAAAAGATCAAATAGAAGAAGGACAGATAACACAATGTCAAAAGATCAAATAGAAGAAGGACAGACAACACAATGCCAAAAGATCAAATAGAAGAAGGACAGACAACACAATGCCCAAAAGATCTAATAGAAGAAGGACAGACAACACAATGCCAAAAGATCAAATAGAAGAAGGGCAGACAACATAATGCCAACAGATCAAATAGAAGAAGGGCAGACAACACAATGCCAACAGATCAAATAGAAGAAGGACCGACAACACAGTGCCAAAAGATCAAATAGAAGAAGGACAGACAACACAGTGCCAACAGATCAAATAGAAGAAGGACAGACAACACAATGCCAAAAGATCAAATAGAAGAAGGACAGACAATACAATGCCCACAAGATCAAATAGAAGAAGGGCAGACAACTCAATGCCAAAAGATCAAATAGAAGAAGGACAGACAACACAATGCCAACAGATCAAATAGAAGAAGGACAGACAACACAATGCCTAAAAGATCAAATAGAAGAAGGGCACACAACACAATGCCAAAAGATCAAATAGAAGAAGGACAGACAACACAATGCCAACAGATCAAACAGAAGAAGGACAGACAACACAATGCCAAAAGATCAAATAGAAGAAGGGCAGACAACTCAATGCCAAAAGATCAAATAGAAGAAGGACAGACAACACAATGCCAACAGATCAAATAGAAGAAGGACAGAAAACACAATGCCCAAAAGATCAAATAGAAGAAGGACAGACAACACAATGTCAAAAGATCAAATAGAAGAAGGGCAGACAACTCAATGCCAAAAGATCAAATAGAAAAAGGACAAACAACACAATGCCAACAGATCAAATAGAAGAAGGACAGACAACACAATGCCCAAAAGATCAAATAGAAGAAGGGTAGACAACACAATGCCAACAGATCAAATAGAAGAAGGACAGACAACACAATGCCAAAAGATCAAATAGAAGAAGGACAGACAACACAATGCCAACAGATCAAATAGAAGAAGGACAGTCAACACAATGTCAAAAGATCAAATAGAAGAAGGACAGACAACACAATGCCAAAAGATCAAATAGAAGAAGGACAGACAACACAATGCCAACAGATCAAATAGAAGAAGGACAGACAACACAATGCCAAAAGATCAAATAGAAGAAGGACAGACAATACAATGTCAAAAGATCAAATAGAAGAAGGGCAGACAACACAATGCCAACAGATCAAATAGAAGAAGGACAGACAACACAATGCCAACAGATCAAATAGAAGAAGGGCAGACAACACAATGCCAAAAGATCAAATAGAAGAAGGACAGACAACACAATGCCAAAAGATCAAATAGAAGAAGGAAAGACAATACAATGTCAAAAGATCAAATAGAAGAAGGGCAGACAACACAATGCCAACAGATCAAATAGAAGAAGGACAGACAACACAATGCCAACAGATCAAATAGAAGAAGGGCAGACAACACAATGCCAACAGATCAAATAGAAAAAGGGCAGACAACACAATGCCAACAGATCAAATAGAAGAAGGACAGACAACACAATGCCAAAAGATCAAATAGAAGAAGGACAGACAACACAATGCCCACAGATGAAATAGAAGAAGGACAGACAACACAATGCCAAAAGATCAAATAGAAGAAGGACAGACAACACAATGCCCAAAAGATCAAATAGAAGGACAGACAACACAATGCCAAAAGATCAAATAGAAGAAGGGCAGACAACATAATGCCCAACAGATCAAATAGAAGAAGGGCAGACAACACAATGCCAACAGATCAAATAGAAGAAGGACAGACAACACAATGCCCAAAAGATCAAATAGAAGAAGGACAGACAACACAATGCCAAAAGATCAAATAGAAGAAGGACACACAACACAATGCCCAAAAGATCAAATAGAAGAAGGACAGACAACACAATGTCAAAAGATCAAATAGAAGAAGGGCAGACAACTCAATGCCAAAAGATCAAATAGAAGAAGGACAAACAACACAATGCCAACAGATCAAATAGAAGAAGGACAGACAACACAATGCCCAAAAGATCAAATAGAAGAAGGGCAGACAACACAATGCCAACAGATCAAATAGAAGAAGGACAGACAACACAATTCCAAAAGATCAAATAGAAGAAGGACAGACAACACAATGCCAACAGATCAAATAGAAGAAGGAGAGTCAACACAATGTCAAAAGATCAAATAGAAGAAGGACAGACAACACAATGCCAAAAGATCAAATAGAAGAAGGACAGACAACACAATGCCAACAGATCAAATAGAAGAGGGACAGACAACACAATGCCAAAAGATCAAATAGAAGAAGGACAGACAATACAATGTCAAAAGATCAAATAGAAGAAGGGCAGACAACACAATGCCAACAGATCAAATAGAAGAAGGACAGACAACACAATGCCAACAGATCAAATAGAAGAAGGGCAGACAACACAATGCCAAAAGATCAAATAGAAGAAGGACAGACAACACAATGCCAAAAGATCAAATAGAAGAAGGAAAGACAATACAATGTCAAAAGATCAAATAGAAGAAGGGCAGACAACACAATGCCAACAGATCAAATAGAAGAAGGACAGACAACACAATGCCAACAGATCAAATAGAAGAAGGGCAGACAACACAATGCCAACAGATCAAATAGAAGAAGGGCAGACAACACAATGCCAACAGATCAAATAGAAGAAGGACAGACAACACAATGCCAAAAGATCAAATAGAAGAAGGACAGACAACACAATGCCCACAGATGAAATAGAAGAAGGACAGACAACACAATGCCAAAAGATCAAATAGAAGAAGGACAGACAACACAATGCCCAAAAGATCAAATAGAAGAAGGACAGACAACACAATGCCAAAAGATCAAATAGAAGAAGGGCAGACAACATAATGCCCAACAGATCAAATAGAAGAAGGGCAGACAACACAATGCCAACAGATCAAATAGAAGAAGGACAGACAACACAATGCCCAAAAGATCAAATAGAAGAAGGACAGACAACACAATGCCAAAAGATCAAATAGAAGAAGGACACACAACACAATGCCAAGAGATCAAATAAAAGAAGGACAGACAACACAATGCCCAAAAGATCAAATAGAAGAAGGACAGACAACACAATGCCAAAAGATCAAATAGAAGAAGGACAGACAACACAATGTCAAAAGATCAAATAGAAGAAGGACAGACAACACAATGCCAAAAGATCAAATAGAAGAAGGAAAGACAATACAATGTCAAAAGATCAAATAGAAGAAGGACAGACAACACAATGCCAACAGATCAAATAGAAGAAGGATAGACAACACAATGCCAAAAGATCAAATAGAAGAAGGACAGACAACACAATGCCAAAAGATCAAATAGAAGAAGGACAGACAACACAATGCCAACAGATCAAATAGAAGAAGGGCAGACAACACAATGCCAACAGATCAAATAGAAGAAGGACATACAACACAATGCCAAAAGATCAAATAGAAGAAGGACAGACAACACAATGCCCACAGATCAAATAGAAGAAGGACAGACAACACAATGCCCAAAAGATCAAATAGAAGAAGGGCAGACAACACAATGCCAAAAGATCAAATAGAAGAAGGACAGACAACACAATGCCAACAGATCAAATAGAAGAAGGACAGTCAACACAATGTCAAAAGATCAAATAGAAGAAGGACAGACAACACAATGCCAAAAGATCAAATAGAAGAAGGACAGACAACACAATGCCAACAGATCAAATAGAAGAGGGACAGACAACACAATGCCAAAAGATCAAATAGAAGAAGGACAGACAATACAATGTCAAAAGATCAAATAGAAGAAGGGCAGACAACACAATGCCAACAGATCAAATAGAAGAAGGACAGACAACACAATGCCAACAGATCAAATAGAAGAAGGGCAGACAACACAATGCCAAAAGATCAAATAGAAGAAGGACAGACAACACAATGCCAAAAGATCAAATAGAAGAAGGAAAGACAATACAATGTCAAAAGATCAAATAGAAGAAGGGCAGACAACACAATGCCAACAGATCAAATAGAAGAAGGACAGACAACACAATGCCAACAGATCAAATAGAAGAAGGGCAGACAACACAATGCCAACAGATCAAATAGAAGAAGGGCAGACAACACAATGCCAACAGATCAAATAGAAGAAGGACAGACAACACAATGCCAAAAGATCAAATAGAAGAAGGACAGACAACACAATGCCCACAGATGAAATAGCAGAAGGACAGACAACACAATGCCAAAAGATCAAATAGAAGAAGGACAGACAACACAATGCCCAAAAGATCAAATAGAAGAAGGACAGACAACACAATGCCAAAAGATCAAATAGAAGAAGGGCAGACAACATAATGCCCAACAGATCAAATAGAAGAAGGACACACAACACAATGCCCAAAAGATCAAATAGAAGAAGGACAGACAACACAATGTCAAAAGATCAAATAGAAGAAGGGCAGACAACTCAATGCCAAAAGATCAAATAGAAGAAGGACAAACAACACAATGCCAACAGATCAAATAGAAGAAGGACAGACAACACAATGCCCAAAAGATCAAATAGAAGAAGGGCAGACAACACAATGCCAACAGATCAAATAGAAGAAGGACAGACAACACAATGCCAAAAGATCAAATAGAAGGACAGACAACACAATGCCAACAGATCAAATAGAAGAAGGACAGTCAACACAATGTCAAAAGATCAAATAGAAGAAGGACAGACAACACAATGCCAAAAGATCAAATGGAAGAAGGACAGACAACACAATGCCAACAGATCAAATAGAAGAGGGACAGACAACACAATGCCAAAAGATCAAATAGAAGAAGGACAGACAATACAATGTCAAAAGATCAAATAGAAGAAGGGCAGACAACACAATGCCAACAGATCAAATAGAAGAAGGACAGACAACACAATGCCAACAGATCAAATAGAAGAAGGGCAGACAACACAATGCCAAAAGATCAAATAGAAGAAGGACAGACAACACAATGCCAAAATATCAAATAGAAGAAGGAAAGACAATACAATATCAAAAGATCAAATAG